>CM075885.1:6554306-7154306 GCA_038021265.1 Cyprinella venusta
CCTTTTTGAGAGCCCCGAATTTAACGTTGTATGTTGTACACACACACACAAGCTTGGTGTCCCTTGTGGGCATGAGCCTCCATTCTTATAGACACGCTGGACTATGTATAGAAACCTTGACCACTCTCTCTCTCACTCCACTCTCTCTTTCACTCTCGCTCCAGCCTTAATTATGGCCGAGAGTGTTTCCTGTACTGGAGCATGTCTCAGGTGTACAGTAACTTGTCAGGCAAAGACAGACGCGTTACAGCAAACATGCACACAATGTACATGCACTGATGGCTGACAGATCCATGAACTGGATGGTCAGCTCAGCAGTGTAGTTTTGGGTATGTGAGGGTTTATAACTGCTGACAAGGAATGGTGGTTTGATTGATGTTTATAGGAGGAGTTTAGTTGTTTAGTACCCTAGAACATTACACATAGTGCCATGAATTGGTTTAGAAAACGTTAAACATTACTTTTTGGAAAAAAAACATTAAAAAATAACCAAACCAAATAACCAATAACCAAAAAACAAAACAAAAAAAACCAAAAAAACTTTCCCTCACCAGTTTTTAGTTTTTAGGTACTTAGTAGTTAGTTGTTTGTTAACTGGGAGCTTGACGTGAAATGTCACAATTTGAGGTAATAATATTATATAGTTATAATAAAGTTTTGCTTACATTTATAATACTACATTTTTCTGGCATCACTATTAATAAATTCAAAATAAGAACTGAACAATGTGTGCTTTTCAAAAAAACATAACCGATTTGCATTTAAAATAAATATTGCAATTAAATGTTGCAATTAAAAAACAAAATTTAATAAAAAAAATATTTTACCAAATGTGTTACGATTTGAAATTTAAAATAATAATTTAAAAGTTTTGCAATTTATTATGATACATTTTCCAGAGTGAAATCTGAAATGTTATTATAGGGTTATATACAAACTCAGTACAAACCCTATGCAGTATAGGCCTACATATATTCAAACTGTTTATAGGCATGACTCAATGTAGAGTTATTAATTGAGTAGTTATGTGTCAAAACAAATGGCTATTCTCTATTTTCACATTAGTATACAAACCATGCATTTGTAATTTATGCTCTTTGCTTCAGTCACTTCAAAGAATGGTGTAATTGAGGGCTTTAGCTCGAACCCTGGCCCCCTGAACCCTATCTCTTTCTCTTTCTCGCTGTAATTGGCCCCGCTGGACCACCACAGGAGTCAATCACTCGCTAGTGCATACATATACACAGGCTGCTGGTGCTGGCTTCATTGAGATATTTGTTCCTTAAGCAGTCCTTTCCTCTGGCCCAATCTGCTCTATTATTCATGCTGAAAAACAGGGGAGTGGAAGCATTCACAGCCACAGCGATGCCATATTTACCAGGCTGATTAGATTAAATAAGCACCCGTTGGTTGCTGGAGCGTTCGAGATCGATATGCACATCTGCTAGTGCCTGTACATGGCCTTAGCAGCAGCCAAACTACATCTGACAAAGTGGAAACCAGTAAAGAAGGAAGGAAAGGATTTTGTTTTCCTCTTGGTGAGGCACTTGGGGGGGGGGGGGGGTCTGAAAGCACACAGCGAGTGGGACACATACACACACATTCATAGTACGTGATCGTTTCTGTTTCTCTCCCACAGCTCTGTATATATAATATTTAATTTGTATTTGTTTGTCTCTCTCTTTCTAATCTCATTAATGTCATCATATTTTCTGCCTGTATATGTCTATCCATCTGTCTGGCCCTTTATTTATCCAGATGGGTATATGTGCCTCTTTATCTGTCTTTTCGTCCATCTGTTTGGCTGTCTCTCACTGTTTGTCTTTCTATCTATCCATATTGCTGTCTGTCTTCCTTTTCTGTCTATCTTTCTGGGTGTCTAACTATCTATAGCCGTTTCTATCTATCCAATTGTCATTCTGTCTATTTGTCTAGCTCTATCTGTCTATCTATTGGCGCTTTTCCACTGCATGGTACTGTACGGTACGGTTCAGTACGCCATGCTTTGGTGCTTTTCCACTGCATGGTACGGTTCGGTTCGGTACGGCATGCTTTGGTGCTTTTCCACTGCATGGTACGGTATGGTTCGGTTCGGGATGGCGCGCTTTGGTGCTTTTCCACTGCATGGTACGGTATGGTTCGGCTCGGGACGGCGCGCTTTGGCGCTTTTCCACTGCATGGTACGGTATGGCTTGGTTCGGTACGACATGCTTTGGCGCTTTTCCACTGCATGGTACGGTATGGCTTGGTTCGGTACGACATGCTTTGGTGCTTTTCCACTGCATGGTACGGCTCGGTTCGGTACGGCATGCTTTGGCGCTTTTCCACTGCATGGAACGGTATGGTTTGGCTCGGGACGGCGCGCTTTGGGGCTTTTCCACTGCATGGTACGGTATGGCTTGGTTCGGTACGACATGCTTTGGTGCTTTTCCACTGCATGGTACGGTATGGTTCGGTTCGGGACGGCGCACTTTGGTGCTTTTCCACTGCATGGTACGGTACGGCTCGGTTCGGTACGGCATGCTTTGGCGCTTTTCCACTGCATGGTACGGTTCGACTCGGGACGGCGCGCTTTGGCGCTTTTCCACTGCATGGTACGGTATGGCTCGGTTCGGTACGGCATGCTTTGGCGCTTTTCCACTGCATGGTACGGTACGGTTCGGTACGGCATGCTTTGGTGCTTTTCCACTGCATGGTACGGTTCAGTTCGGTACGGCATGCTTTGGCGCTTTTCCACTGCATGGTACGGTATGGTTCAGTTCGGTACGGCATGCTTTGGCGCTTTTCCACTGCGTGGTGCGGTTCGGTACGGCATGCTTTGGCGCTTTTCCACTGCATGGTACGGAATGGTTCAGTTCGGTACGGCACCCTTTGATGCTTTTCCACTGCATGGTACGGAATGGTTCAGTTCGGTACGGCATGCTTTGGCGCTTTTCCACTGCATGGTACGGAATGGTTCGGTTCGGTACGGCACCCTTTGATGCTTTTCCACTACATGGTACAGTACGGCACGGCTCGCTTCGGCTCGCTTTAAATGGTACCTGGTCTGTTGAAGTTCCAAGCGTACCGTACCGGTACTAAAATGTGACGTGAAACACGGCAGATCACTGATTGGTCAGACAGAATCGTCCCTACCAGCGTCATTGTATTTGCGACCAATAGACATCGACATGTGAAACCAAACCCGCTAGATTTAAATAGCCAGTAACAGCCACCGCTGTTATCGATCAGTCTATAATCCCACCCACTTTAAAGGGGGACTAACTGCAGTGGAAAATCAACTGAGCTAAAGCGAACCGACCCGTGCAAAGCCGAGTCGTACCACGCAGTGGAAAAGCGCCATATTTGTCTATGAACTGGGCTATGTTAAGTGCTATCAAAGTGTCTGGCCCGTCACGAGATGACAGAGGTATGCATCAACTCATCTTATACAGGAATTATATAGTTCAATTTGAAAAAACGGTGGAGTATCCCTTTAAGTTTTAGTCTTCAAAGAAGACCTCTAAAAGATTGTGTCTTTCTCAGAGTTCTCAGAGATGGAGAAGTTCATGTTTATCAGTTTGCCGAAAAACTCTGATTGGCTGCTATCATGGGGAATTTTGATGTTTATTGGATTACGGCTCCCCGTCACTCTGCCCTATTTCACACCCAGCATGGGCCCCTTCTGTTGCCAAGTTCAAGACGTGGTCTTCTGGATAACAGAACCCACAGCATCTAGAGCATCTCAATAGGGCACTGTCCCAGCAGGGGAGACAGACATGCCTTCTCCAATGTCTGCATTAACAATGAGCCCTGGCCCAAAATCCATCTGTGGAGGTGAGCCCTGCTCCTGGAGCGTATAATGAGGGGTGGACACTTTGAAGCTTGTGAGGATACTGTTCCGGCCCTTACTCAAAAACTTGCTGTCATGAATGCAATATTCAATGATAACAGAAAGGAGATGGTGTGGATAAGTGCAGTGTAGAGTGTCGTAATGAGGGGACATGAGCCGGCTAGAAACTTTCAATGGATATTTGGAAAGCATGAGCACTTCGTCAAGAACGGAAACATCGGAAGAGATCCTTCAGATTCTGAATGGGCAGAAACAGGAAGCTGTGTGACAATTACAATGAATCATCACCACTACAGATTTACCATATAACTCCAAAACACAAAAAGAGTAGGCAGCATCCTAACTATTGTAAGTGGCTAGTTTGGAACGTTGTATAGGAAGTAGCTTTGTGTGCACCATCACATAGATTTCAATAGTTAGCATCTGCTGACGGCGCTACTTTTTAAATTTAGACTATTTTGACAAACAAATAACTGCAAAAGAGTGTGGAAAATTACCCCGCATGTGTTTCCAAACTGCTTGACAATCATAGTTCTGGCCTCCACGTCTTCGTTTCAAACGTCCGTTTACAAATTGGCCTGTTGATTCTCTGAAAGGTTTATGAGCATTTTTGAAATTGTGATTTTCACTCATGCAGTGAACAATCCTGCAGGCTATCTGGACAGCACTGTGCAGAAATATTTTGAGTGAAATTTGAAGACCTTGCTGAAGATATATCGACCGCTGTAAATGTTGTTTATAACTGCACACGCATCCAGCCGAGGGGTTTGGGTGTGAGAGACCACATTGTGAATTTTGTTGCTAGATTAAAAGGCAGAATGTCGGGATTGCGTGTAGTTACTGCTGTCTCCTGCTCTCGTTTTTTGGGTGACACATTCGCCTCTGACTACAGGTTTGCTTTCTAATTCTCTTTTTGTTTCTGCCTCTTCCTCTTGGCTGCCTGCGGGATCAATTATCCTGCCCACTCACATACTGGAGAAGTCCAGACATCAGAAATGGGTTATATTGGGTTTCAGCAGTTATTGCCTCAACTGACAATGCTTTAATCAATGTGTTTTTGTGTACGTGTGCGTATTTGCTCTGAGATGGCCAAGCTGATAAATAATAGACGGCCAACCTGGTAAATAATGCTTGGTGGTCTATTCAATGAGGAGATACCTCAGTATGTCTATTTAAGTCGATATAAGCAGGGTTCTAGGGGACTTTCTCTAAATTGGTTAATAAATACATGGGAGGCTTGCTGTAATTGACCGGTCAGTATGATTTGTGTGTTAATTGCTGATTGTCTGAGTCAGCTGCTTTAACTGGTTAGTTGGAGCGTGGGTCACGCTCTGCGATTGGCCAGTCGCTATGTGGGATGTGTGCTCTAATTTGCTTGTCTGGTTTTGTGGCTGTTTGGCTGGTTTGATTTCTTGCAATGACCTGGTTTTCAGGGCTCAGCATTCAATGAATAGATTTATTTATTTATACCCTAGCAAACACTTGGGAAACTCTAGCAACCACCCTATAGCATTCTTCAGATCATATACTGTAACATTTTAGTTTAATCATATTAGCTTTTTAACATAAATAAGTTCTCACACTTAATCAGACTGAAATTTGTCCAAATAACCATTAGACTGGAAAATATCCTGATTTTTTTTTTTTTCACCGAACATCACATTTTAAGGATTTGTTGAGTGTGTTCAACTTTTAAGTGCACTTATCTTCTATCATTGCCTCTAAATCATGTAAATTAGATTGGAATTGGAGAAAGTTTATACTTAAATTATTTCTGGAAGGTTCTACAATCCTTAATCCTTTGTCAGTCATAATGCGCCCCATAAGCAAAGTGAAATGAAATAGGGTGCAGAGGAAGTGTTCAAGTCAGTCTTCTACATTTATCTGGGTCATGTGAGAATGGGAGGGTGATGGACTCAAATAATAGCCATGGCCTGAAGGAAGGTTTCTTTAAACAGACAAAATAAAACTTCTGTCATCATTTACTCACCCTCGAGTTGTTCCAAAACTGTATGAATTTCTTTATTCTGTTGAACACATAAGAAGATATTTTGAAGAATGACGGTAACCGAACAGTTGATGGGATCACATAGACTTCCATAGTATTTCCCCCCTATATGGTCAATGGGGACAATCAACTGTCTTGTTACACATATTTTTTAAAATATATTGTTTTGTGCTCAGCAGAAGAAAGGAATATAGTTTTGGAACAACTTGAGGGTGAGTGATGATAGAATTTTCATTTTTGGATGAACTATCCCTTTAAGTGCAGTTGACTCTCACAACAATAAAAGCATAGTGTACTGTATGTGAGGAAGAGGGAACAGATTCTGCTTTCACAAAGTCTCAAAAGTTTCCTTATTCATATGCTGTTTTTATTGTCAGTTTAGCAGGATTGTTGTTTCGTGAATTATCCATATTCAAAATGTAGTTCTTTTATAAAATATAGTTAGCTATGTGTAGGTTTTTACTTAAAAAAAATCTTTAAGATGGAGTCATTGTACATTTATGTCACATTTATGACTGTCCATCAAGGTTGCCTCTATCAGCCTATAGGCTCAATTGTGTGTGGAGGAGTCGGGTCCGAATTGGAGTGAAAATGTACAAACTGTGTCGTCATGCGCGTTCTCGTCTACTCGGGCTTACATCTGTACGGCAGCCATTAGTAAGCAGTGGCAATCGCAGTAGTGTTTCAAATGGACTCTGCAGACAGAAAAAAGCGACCTGCCTCCACAATTCAGATACCCACGGAAACTCCTCGTAAGTAAAAAAAAAAAAAAGCCTTATCTAGTGGCCAGCGAGCATGAGACTGGCTGCAGTTTCTCTAATGGCCACTGGTGTCAGTAATGGTAAGAAATTTCAGAACTTCCACAATGCTCCTTTAAACAGGAAAATCTGTAAAGTTGTGAACCACTTTATATGTATATATATATATATATATATATATATATATATTAATTTTGTAACTAAACAAACTGATTCAATTCCCAAGACCGGTTTCCAGCTTCTTTTCCTCCGCCGTAATGACTCTCAATAAGACATTATCTTATCTTTTAGTGTCTTTGACTTAACATGATGAAGGGCTCTGTACAGTTGTTCTTACTCTCCTCTCGGTGGCAACCACACTCCCCGTTTATGTTTTTCAATTAGCACCTCATCAGTGTCATGGTGTCCTTCCGCATGCTGTCTGTCTGCTGTCACTGTCTCTCTGACAGCTCTGACTGCGTGACTCCAGTGTGACTGCACGTTTGCTTATGCATAGCCTGTCAACAGTCACACTCACTTCACACAAAGGCGAGAGGAGAGATATGACAGTAGACTCGGAGGTGTCCTTTCATACGCTGTGTTTTGAAACTCATGTTTGTGACACGGCAGGAAAAACTCATCTCAAAATCCTCGCTGAGTTCCTTTGTTTCTTTTTTCTTACGGTAATGGGTTATTTTCATTCCAGGCAGAGTAATGTCAGAGCGTGACTGTGTGTTCGCATGGGCCGCTTGGACTGCGGGCCGGATCAAACCTTGTTTATTCGGGTCTGAAAGTCTCCTGACAGGTTGCGATTCTCTTTGTGTCACTTTGACAGGGTTGTGCTCCACTGGCTGTTCAGGGCGACAGGTCTTTGATTCTCAGTGCCACATGGCACTCACAATCAGATAAACTACACTACCCAAAACCTCTCTCTGTGTCAACTAGACTCGCGGTTCTGGCTAATTTCTTTTCAAACATGGGGGGGAAATAAAGGAACAAAACCCCCTCATAACAGACACGTATAGCACTACTTAACATAAACCAAAATTATTATGGAACTGCCATGTTATACTATGGGCATGTGTTTCAAAAAATAAAAAAAATAAATTAAAAAAAAGATAAATAAATAGTCCCTATAGCTAAAAAAAACACCTATGAACAGAATGATTATTAGGCCCTGTTTACACGAGAACACTTGCGGTTGAAAATGTACAAATATTTTAGCGGCGGTTGTACGCAGGCTTGCGGACTTGGTGTTGTTGTGTGGCAGTGCTTCACATCGCCACCTAGCTGTCTGGAGTGCATACTACATTGAATTTTACGCACTTTTGCCTCACCACATGCACGCGGATTTCCCACCCAAAATGCTCGTCTAAACGCAGAATAAAAAGTGATAACTCAACACCACTTTTGGGTTTTCTCTTCAGAATCGTTTCCGTGTAAACATAGCCTTACTGTACTTATATAGCACCAACTATATAATACTATGTTTTATAGTTGGTGATATGTAAATCATTCAGTTCATGGGTGTTTTATAGCTATGGGGATTTTTCTCCATGTGGAGGACCTTTAGATAATAAATTCATTGAAAAAAAAAAGTTTTACACACTTGTTTAATTTGTCCACTGATGTCCAATGGTGGACATACATATAACCATTAAAGGTGAATTTGGTGGTGTTAGTGTGATTAGTGTTAAAATCACATCAATGATGGGTCAAATACTCGTCACAAAAATTATGAATGTTAAATATAAAATTATATTTTTCCCCCATAAAATGGCCAACAATTTTGTCTAATTTCATTGCTTTTTACGTGTCCCAAACACACACAATTGAATAAATTAAAACGGACAGCTATAGATTGGTTGGAAATGGCACAAAAAGTTATATTTACATTGACCTTTCTTTATTGCCATATCGAGGTCTTCACTTCACAAAAACTCTAAACATTGAAACGTGTTATGTTGACTTTTACACTTTTTGTTTTGTATGATAGTTGTTCATACAGGTCAGGTTGTAAGTCTGGGAGCGGTGATGGGAGGAATGAGGGATAAATAAGAAAGCGAGGATATTGGATGGTGTTAAAGGGCTTACTAAAAAAAATCAAAACAGTTGACAAAATCCTTGTGTGCTTGAATATGCTCATTCATGTGAACAGCATAGAATAAAACATTAAGTCAAGAGACACAGAGAGAGAGAGAGAGAAAGGAGGCGGCCAGCGACCTTGCTCCCATAACCGAAAGTAATCATTGCTCGTCTCGGGCCCCATCTCACTCCTTCATCTCTCAGGCCATTAGTGGAGCTGCCATAATGAATGTGTTTTATTTATCATGGAGACAGTGCTTAACTTCGTCCCTGATGAGGACGATCCCACTCACCTTCAGACACCTCCACTCACACAGTCGCTAATTCACAGCGATGCTAAATGCCACCTCAGTGTCATTAGAGTGAGCGTCTCGGGTATGATTGGCTCTAAAGTTTGACTACAGTGAGTCATTGCTTAGTTTCACAGAGCCAGACTTGGACAACTGGCATAAAGTTCACTTTGCAGCATATTCAACTTTTGGAATGCCATCATGTTGGAAATGTATCTTTAAATGGTGTTATATCACAGTTGTCCAAGTAGAAAGTTGAAAATTCGGACTTTCCAAGATGGCGGATTGTTGTTTGTTCCTCTAAGAGCTGCCAATAATTGTTGTCTCGCATTGTTAGCATTGTTGCTAATTGTTGATGGCTCTTGTCAATTATGAAGGTACATATTTGCAATGCGGGTGTTTGCTTACGGTCTTTACGCTGAGCAATATGTGTGTTTTAATGTGTTTAGACAGTGTGTAAGTGTTTCTGCTTCTGAGGAGAACGTTCAAACTTTTGTGATTGAACATATTCACATGGATGTGTCTGCTCATGTGTGGACAACCAATGATGTTTTGCAGTCCATAATATCACCCCAAGATATAATAATTGCTCTTCTTCTTAGTCACACTTGGATAAGCAGCTCACACTTGATTGCCCTTACATACACACTTTTTTGTGCGTCTAGTGACACATCTCTCTCTCTTTCTCTCCACGTATTATTGTTTGCTCTCTCCCTCCTCAAGTCAGAAGCCTGAATTAGACACAGATGACTTTAGAGGGCTGTTCAAAGTCCACACATTAAATCAATATAATTATCTGAAGCAAGCGTGAATGTGGAGCAGCTCTTCTGTGCAGATTTCAGATCATGCACACTATAAATGGAACGGCATCAGCCGGCATGAAACGCTATTTAATGGATCTTTTTCCTCGCCCAAGTTTGCAGGGACAGGAGAGGTCTCCCCATCTTTACCAACCTACCTATCTGAGTGATTTCTGTCCTTCCATTGACAGTACCATTTAATTATTTAATTCATACGGGTTGGTTTTTCAATCTCTTTATAAACTTTTTGAAGTGCAAAGTGGTAGCGTAGCTCTCAATGGAGCGACAGAAATTTCTCTGACTTCATTTATGTTTCCAAAATGAAAAAAAAGTCTTACAGGTTTGGAATGACATGAGGGTGAGGAATTGATGACAATCTAGAATGTTTAAAGGAGCCGTATGCAAGAAAATTATTTAACTTAATCATCCATTTTCCCTGATATGTCACTAGACATTAAGAAAACATGTTAATAATCACTGACAACAGTAGTCTGGCTAGGATATTGTCATTTAAAAAGTGAAGTTGCAGCCCTTGACTGATGTTGACGTTGTCATGTTGTGTTTTGTGATGGGTCACCGTCCACCGATCTACTAATCACGGACTCAGAAGTGTTGCAGCATTCGGGTTGCCAGCTCTTCTCTAGTTAGCACAGCTCCAGATACAAATGTGTCGGAATCGGACAAAAAAAATCTAACGTTACGAAACCCCCAAAAAACTCAATATGAATCCAAAATCATTTGATACAAAGTCCGAAATTAATAATTAACAGAAAAAACTCACTGTGTAGGACTTGTCACTTTCCACTAGAAGCTTCTTGTAGCAGCCTACATTCCTGCTGGATCCTGCTGCATATCTGGCAACCTCAAGTCATGGGAGAAGGCGGGGGATACACCCTAATTTTAAAGTGATTGCATTACCAGTTTTGGCCACAATCTTGCATATAGCTCCTTTAAGCTGCTTTTTGTATGCAACCAAACTGATTGGTAATTTTTTTTTTTTTACTGTCAAGCTCCAATAAGGGCAAACGAAACATCATAAAAATGGTCCTTATGACTCGTGAGTCTACTGAAGTCTTATGATGGATTTGTGTGGGGGAAAAAAAAGAACAATCGTTCCCTCTGCTGGAGCTCTCAAATCTCATTTGCACTTATTTTTGATTAAAAAAAAAAAGAATGATGCCTTTAGATGCATCACACCAGGTTTAGAGTCATTGGTATCAAATAAAATGCATTCATTGTCCTTTTATGTTGATGGAAGCAGGCCAATACATAAATAATTCACTTTCAACACAAGCTCTCATGTTCTGCCCAAAATATCCAATGTCGAACAGCCAAAAACACAACAAATATTTGAAATTATTTGGTGAGTAAACGACAAATTTCAATTTGTGGTTTCTTAGATCTAATTCTGAGACAATAGATTGGTAGAGAGGGATGGGGGGGAAATAGATTGAGGAAATTGGAAAGAAAATAAGTGAGAGGAGGATTCAAATGGCCACGGGTAGATGGAGCAGGTGGAGAGAAAGGAAAGAACAGTCAGCTAGGGTGAAAGCAGAAGGACGGGGGAGAGAAATCGAGGCATAATTAGAAAAGCCACCTGTAGTTTGGATTGAATCAGTCACCTGGAGAGCTCGCTGCAGGTAGTGGGTGCTGGTCTACAAATGAAGGGAAAGAAGAACATCATTAGAGAAGATGAATCACATTTTATCACATGATTCATATACATTGCTGATTTGCATTTTGCTGTCAAGGCAACACCTGTGCTCTAAATTAGCACTGAACTAAAGTTCAGACAAACTGATAGTCCTTTCAGTGTCACGACCCATTACTGCGGCAAACGCTATCCATCATACACGACCTGCTCCACCTTCTCGAAGGTTTGGGAGGTGTAGGAGAGGGCTCATCCGTTTAGTTACAGAGAGCCGGCACATGTGAGGGCCGTTTCATAGGGTCACAGCCACAGGTCTTGAGCGCACTGACAGGCCAATTACTCCAACGCCTGGAGTTCAGATTCAAGAGCCGCCATGTACTAAACCTCAGTCAGATTTCACTTTAGCTAATTACAAATCCTCTTCCCCACTCCCCTGGAGACACATTATATTGTTTTCTTTTTAATGGACTATTTTAACCCTGAAGTCAGTTGCAGATATCACATTACTCATGGTTTCTTCTATTTTCATGTGATCATTTTCAGCCTCACAGTGACTGAAAAAAAAAAAAACTATTGTTAAAGAGAATTAATTCATGCCTTTTTTGTTATAAATTCTTGTAACAAGAACTTAATATGGTCTTTTTTGATGGCATACCACTTTTTATTTAAAAATACATAGGCCTACACATTTTTTTTGTCTGCTGTGCAGTAAGACAAAATACACTTAGATGAAATCTATGATAATCAATGATGTTTTTTTTTTTTGCTGCAGAGGCCAGTCGCATATTGAACTTAGAATTGACAAGTAAACTGGTGACCCCAACCCAAAAAAATTAATTTATACATATACAGTATATCAAAATGCAACCAACCATGTACTCATGCATAGTTATGATATCATAAAAAATTACATACATAGGCTTACAATCTTTTTAAAAGCGAGAAAATGCTTTAAGACATTTGCACTTATGTATAATTTCTCCATCTGTTTTTTAAATAATAGTGTTTTTAAAAGTGGGTGTATTATGTCCCTTCCACTTAGCTTGAAATACTATATCGGTCCTCACCTCACACACTGCATGAATGACTGGCTGTGGAGAACCATCTCTCATTACGTTGTAGGCTCATTCGACTCACACAGCTTTTTCTTGCACAGATTTAAGCCCCTCATGGTGTGAACCTGTATAAATTACACCTTGCCAGCACTCAACAACTTTGATGAATTTTCCAATACTGCGGAAAAAGAAGAAAAACAAATCTTTAAAATGATGGCTCCCGCCCATGAAGGGGTGGGTGTGTGTGTTTGCTGGAGGTATGACATTTGAAATAATGATATTTCAGCATCTCACTCATAACCTGGGCTGGCCACGGGCCGCAGAGGGCCTGCCGCTGGATAGAGCAGAAGACTATTGATCCATCGGTTGCCTGTTTTTCATCGACTGTAATGAAGCGTGGTCACCTTGCAGCATACTAATGCTTCTTCCTGTTTTCATCACGCAGAAATCTTATTTGTCCTCTTCTCCACCTCAATGCAAAAACAATCATTCACAGGTTTGATTGAATTTCGATTCCTGTGTGATGCATTAAAGAATAATGTAACTTTTTAATTCAATGTTTTTTTCATTACATCCATCCATCCATCCATCCATCCATCCATCCATCCATCCATCCATCCATCCATCCATCCATCCATCCATCCATCCATCCATCCATGCATCCACCCACCCACCCACTCATCCACCCACTCATCCACCCACCCACCCATCCATGCATCCATCCATCCATACATCAGTGCATCAGTCCATGCATCCATCCATGCATCCATCCATGCATCCATCCATCCATCCATCCATCCATCCATCCATCCACCCATGCATCCATGCATCCATCCATCCATCCGTCCACCCGTCCATCCATCCATCCACCCATCCTCCTTCCCATCCATGCATCCATCCATCCATCCACCCATCCATGCATCCATGCATCCATGCATACATGCATCCATCCACCCATCCATGCATCCATCCATGCATCCATCCATCCATCCATCCATCCATCCATCCATCCATCCATCCATCCATCCATCCATCCATCCATCCATCCATCCATCCATCCAATCCAATTTTATCAATCATAAGAATCACCTTTAGAACAATTTTTTTCAGCTGATTAACAATAAAAACATTGACATTTAATCAGAATCCATCCACTTTAAAGAGCTTGAGCATTTGAAGTGGAAGACAACAAATCTGCAGTGCATGTTTAGAATAACCAGAGCGATATTGTTTGCCATAGTATGGACACTAATATACAGTGGTTATCATTATAGTTATCTTCATAGTTACCATTCTTGGTGTGAATGGGCTTTAAGACATCTTCATTGAGAAAGTCTTTGAAATACCATAGAAAATGAATGTGAAAAATGCCAAAATCAAGGCCACTGATAATACGGTCAGCTTTTTTTTGCCCTCTATTGAGTTGGGATGGGTGTTGATCGACGGCATTTACACAAAACAAGAGAAGCCAGTCTTCATGTTGTTCTCATTCATTTATACAGAGTTTATAATATCAGATACCATCAACAATATCGTTCTGCATGGTTATCTCTGACTTATTACACATACATACACACACACACACATCAGAATGGCTCATATCGTTTCTCACATACATGCGGCCCATTTGTGCTGACATTTCATTATCTGATACAGTGCGTCCTGCCTGTCAATGAGCCTGGGGGAAATTACATCTCTTTCTTTTCAGAATAGGGGTTTGAAACTAATCTCCCAGTATTAAGATGTTCAGCAATGCAGCAACAGAGATCCTGACACGTAGTTAATGGCAGATCCTCTGATATGCATTTTGGATTGTCGCAGATGTCGTGGTGGTGTGGGGTCTAGTGCCACTTGAGCTGCATTCATCATGCCGTTGACGACAAATAAGTCTGGTTTCAGTGAGGGACTCGCAGTTTGCCATTTCGCATTCACATGAAACTCTGAAAATGTGTGAAACAGACTCTGACATGAGTTCAGGCCAATTTGGCTTCTAGTATGGTGGTTTATTACTGCTTATCTAAAATGCACGGAATCTGTATTTTGATTTTGTGATCACGATGCTTGTTCAATTTAGATGTTCAGTTTTGAAATGTTTCAGCAACAAAGTGAAAATGGAAAGAGAACTGAGAACTGTCTCATGCTGCATACAGTAACATGTCTTTGTTCTGGTTCACAGGCTCACATTTCGATTCCAGATTTAAATCAGATTAATTCACTATGTCCATTGTACATATGAAAAGTAATTCTCTCTCAGCTAGTGCTGTAAATTGTACAGGAAACATTCTAACTTGGTATATTACAAAACTAACAACAGGGAACGGAAGGATGGGAAGCACTGTAATGGGATTTTAAGAATGAATGTCAGGATCATTGAAATTCATTTTGTGATTTAATAGCAAATTCATAATTTTTCCCCAGTGTTATTTTATTATTAAAATAACACACACACACACACACACACAAAAAACCCTCTCCAAAACAGCAGTTTCCATTTAGTAAATCTGCTTGAATTTAAATGAGGCTTGGGTTTGTATCAAATTATAGTAAATAATTTGGCATTTGGATGTAAATTTGATGCCCCTCCTCTTAATTTTAAATGGTCAAATTTGTCATAATTCTTAATGGCACATTCACAGTAACTATTTTCTAATTTATTAAAAGGAATAATAGATATAGAAACCCAGACTGCACTTCCTTTGTAATAAATCTGTATAGGTGTGTTAAATATATGCCTTTTACATAATATGTGTGTGTGTGTGTGTGTGTGTGTTTATTTCTGCTTCTGGTGGTCACCATCATATGCAATCAAGCATCAGGTTATTGAGCACCATAAGCTTTTTAAAGGGACTATAAAATAAAATTGAGTAATGGTGCGAGTTTTGAGTATGTGATGTTGTCAGGCCATCAGCAGTGTGTGTGTGTGTGTGTGTGTGTGGTGTTGGAGTGAAGCATGGCAGACCATTCGTGCTTTACTCAGTCACTTTGGAGAGATAATGGTTTGGTGCATCGGTGAGAGGGCATGTGCTCTGAGCCTCTGTGTGTGTTTGTGTGTGAGAGTCTGGTAAACATTAGGATGTGTACTGAGTAAGAATGTCAAGATTTGCATGGTGTGTGTGTCCTGTAGTAAGTGTTAAATGCTGGGTGTGTTTTGTGTGTGCCGTTCTGTGCATGTTTAAGTGAGTCAGACAGTCTGACCGAAAACATACTCTGAATAATAATTACTCCTTCAAACCCTCCCGCGCCCTGCCCTGTTCACCACCGCCATTTCTGATGTACGTGTGTGTGAAAGAGAGAGGCACTTCCACTGTCTACGGGGAGGGATTTGAAGAAGAAACAAACCATAAAAAAGTCTTATGCACTCTGTACTTTTCAGCGACTTCTAAAGACTGTTCTTCAATCATTCTATACATGTGTCCACAGCCTGAATATATATTTCTATGTATCCCACATTCAAGGGCAGGAACTAACTATGAAATATTTATGTGAAAATCTGAAGTAAACACCAAGTGAACATTTATAATATTACAGACTGTAATGAATAATCTCAATGGATGAATTTTTACCATATATGCATATTTTGTATTTATGTATTTATTTCTGTTTTTGACTTCATTCTAAAGGTTCCTGCAGTGACAGATTGATTTTGAAAATGAAATGTTAAAGCCTCGCCATGAATATAAACAGAATCGCTACATGCAAATAATTAGCTAAACACGGTTTAAAATAATTCTCGATTATAGGACGTCATCTTCATGAGAAATTCATGATTCGTTCTCTAGTCTGATGTCATTTTCCCCAACGTTCACTCCTACACTTTTAATGAGACACATTTTCGTTTCCCACTGACATCACAGACATGCAATCAATCAGCGTTCATTATTTTGGATCTGCCTTCTTATCATAAACATGGAATTTATCTTTTCACTCTTTTCCCACTCGTTCACTCTCACTTGAGATGGAGATGGAGGGACAGATTGAGAAGCTCACTAGCTTGTGATGCGATATCTGGGGTTGTGAGATCACATTGGTTGCGTTATGTGCGTCTCTGTGTGTTTTTCAGAGCCGGCTTGAAATTGGGGATGTGCATGGGATTCCTGATTGATGCACAGGGTGACTCGTGAAACAAATTAACCTCTGCAAGGTCATGCCACCCTGACAGTGACAAGAGACGGAGATAATGGGAGAGGGAGAGGAAACTGATTTAGCTAGAGCCTTTTAATTAAGTTAACACACTCTTGATGTATTATTGTTTTAAACATTTATGCTTCTGGCAGATGCCTTTATTCAAAGTGACTTTAAGAGCATGTGCATTCCATAAGAATCAAACCCTTAAAAATGTATAAATAGTATCTGAATTTATTATACATTGATTGGTATTGATTGGTTTAATTTATTGCAAACGTTATATATACATTATAAATATGCACACACATATCCGCATAATGAATTACTTGCTTTTTTAAAGTATATAAACAATATTTAGAATCTTACAATACATTTTATATGAAATAGATTTTTACTCTTTAATTTTGAGTCTCTTTGCTATTGTGTGCCTTCAGAAGCCTTGGAGCACATGCTCACATGGACCACTTTTGTATTATATATATATATATATATATATATATATATATATATATATATATATATATATATATAATATGTGACCCTGGACTACAAAAGCAGTTATATGGGTACATTTTCTGAAATTGAGATTTATACATCCTCTGAAAGCTGATTTAATAAGCTTTCAATTGATTTATGGTTTGTAAGGATATATTTGGCTGATATGCAACTGTTCTGTGTATGCAAAATAATCGAAAATCACCTTTAAAGTTGTTCATGTTCGCAATTGTGCCGCATTCACTCACAAAAATAAATGTTTTATTTATGGAATAGGAAATTTACAAAATATCTTCATGGAACATGATCTTAAAGGAGTAGTTCACTTTTGAAAAAAAAATTTGCGCTCGTGACTCATGTTTGAACTCGTTCATCAAAATGAACGAATCTTTTTCGAGTCATTTGGTTCATTCAACGAACGAAATGAACAAATTGACTCGGAAAAAAGATTTGTTTATTTTGATGAACGAGTTCGAACAGGAGAGTCACAAATGCGCATCACAAAACAGAGCAAGGCGAGCATTTGAGCTTATAAAACTTAAACTTTATTAAAAAAAAAATCGTTTAAAGCCCTTTGAACAGTGTGCACTGAAACTGTCTTTTGGACCTTGAACCGTTTGGTTACCAGTAAAGTCCATTATGTGGAGAAAAATGCTGGAATGTTTTCATCAAAAACCTTAATTTCTTTTCGACTGAAGAAAGAGAGACATGGACATCTTGGATGACATGGGGGTGAGTATTATCAGCAAAAGTTTTTTGAAAAGTGAACTCCTTTAATATCCTTATTATTTTTGGCATTAAAGATCATTTTGACCTGTACAATGTATTGTTGGCTATTGCCACAAATATACCCATGCTACTTGTGACTCGTTTTGTGATCCAGTTTTACATCTTACATTTACATTTATTCATTTAGCTGACGCTTTTATCCAAAGCGACTTTTATATATATCAGAGGTCGCACGCCTCTGGAGCAACTAGGGGTTAAGTGTCTTGCTCAGGGACACATTGGTGTCTCACAGTGGATTTGAACCGGCATGTGTCTTATCCACTGCGCAACCACCATCTTAAATCTCTTTTTGCGTTCCACCAACTATTAATGACTATTCCTTCTACTTCTCTTTTTTTAAACATCACTAAACATTTTCCCCACCATTAATCAGGTGCTTTAACACTAACTATTGGTAATTAGTATAGCCACATTGACTAATGTACGACACTCCAGGGAGGACCCACAATGAACCCGGGGTCAGCGTTTGAAACGGCCACGGTGTTCGTAATTGACCACCGTGGCGGCCGAGAAAATGTTCTCTAATAACCGGTGAATATACATAGAATGACCTCGCCACTGGAGACAGATAGACCTAATGAAACGTGGATAAATATAGAAACACAATCTCACAGGAGTCGGGAGGACAGAGGACAATGTCTCCGACTAAGGGAGAAGGTGAACCTTCCTGTTAAAAGAGCGAAGGAGAAAATCACAATCTCTCTGTGAGAGAGAGCTGTGTGTCCCCGGGGGTCTCTGGTATTGGTTAAGCAGTAAGAGGGTGAAATATGGGCAGTTTGGGGTGTTAAATTCAGGAGTCGGCTCAGCCTATAGCCCGGGGATGAAGGACACCTCGTGATGGGTCTTAGTTAATTAGCCAAGTGAGTAGATGTGTGTTAGAGCTTCCATTAGATACAATCACTAGAAGAAGTGATGTGTGAGATTAGAGGAGAGAGAGAGAGAGAGAGAGAGCCGGGCTTAGTATCACAGCCTCTTCAAAAACTGTAATCTCACTTGTTACCACTGAATATTAAATTCCTGCTGAGGTGGTTGGAATCGGTGCAATTTCATTAGCATTAAATTACATCATGGATATATAAATATAGAGAGAGAGATAACTTGACATCTGCAAAGATCATCAGCAAACATCTGAAAGATTGAACACTGGTGCAGTAAATATGTCCATAATGTGGTGTGGTGGTGTGACCATTCCACTCCAGCTGTCTTGAGCATGCATGTACATCAAAAGATTAAACGTGTGGTTTTGCCTTTTTCCATGTCCGGAGCATCTTCAATGTTTCATGTGTTGGATTATGTTTCATTCATTGTGATGATGACAGACATCTGACTAGCAGTTTAGGGCATGCCAATAATCACTGGTCAAATAGCTAGAGTGTGTATGCACATGCAGTGGAGATGTATGACAACTTTTGTTTTGTCACTGTCATTCTTTGTGTTTGTTCCTGTGTGTGTGTGTCTGTGTACGCGCATGCATGTGTGTGTGTCTGTCTGTTTGTGTGGTGAAGAGTGAGACCCCATTGCTCTTTCACCTCATTTTCAAATCTCGAGTGTGTCTAATCAAAGTCTCTTGAACAGCAGGCATCTCTCTCTCTCTCTGCTGATGCAAGAATTGTATAATAGTTTTTTTTTCTCATGAACAATTATTAGTTGATTGCGTCCCTAAAGAGCTTTGTTTATTTATTTCTTTTTAATTTATGCTATTTATTTATTATTTATTTAATTAAAGCCATTTTAAATCTATTTAATCTATTTACTTCACTTAACTTCACTTCACTTTACTTCACTCCACTTTACTTTACTCCACTTTACTCCACTTTTCTTCACTCCACTTCACTTCACTTCATTTCACTTCACTCTGTCACTCCACTTTACTTTACTTTACTTTACTTTACTTTACTCCACTTCACTCCACTTCACTTTACTTCACGTCACTCCACTTCACTTTACTTTACTTTACTTTATTTTACTTCACTCCACTTTACTTTACTTTACGTTACTCTACTTCACTTCACTTTGTCACTTTACTTTACTTTACTTTACTCCACTTTACTTTACTGCACTTTACTTTACTTTACTCCACTTTACTTTACTGCACTTTACTTCACTCCACTTCACTTCAATTTACTTTACTTCACTTCACTTCACTTTATGTAACTTTACTTTACTTTACTTTGTCACTCCACTTCACTTCACTTTACTTTACTTCACTTCATTTTACTTTACTTTACTTTACGTCACTCCTCTTTACTTTACTTTACGCCATTTCACTTTACTTTACTTTACTCCACTTTACTTTACTGCACTTTACTTCACTCCACTCCACTTCACTTCAATTTACTTTGCTTTACGCCACTTCACTTTACTTTACTTTACTCAACTTTACTTTACTGCACTTTACTTCACTTCAGTTTACTTTACTTTACTTTACTTTACTCCACTCCACTCCACTCCACTTCACTTCACTTCACTTCACTTCACTTTACTTTACTCCAGATCACTAATTTAGTCTCTGCATATTACTAAGTTTCAGGAAGTATTTTAACATTGAAAATTACACACTTCAACTTTAAGAAAGTCTTATATACAGCTGCTTTTATATATTTAGTTTAGGTGAAATTCTCACACACATCTGGTCGTACACTTTATCCCGTCAAACTTATTTGTCTTTAATGAACAAAACAGCATGTGCACACACACACGGGAGCGAACGCTCGTGGATCGTGAATGTGAATGCTGGAGTGGGAGATGCCTGCTGTTCTGATGGGAGAGTCTGAACTTGCTCAAAGGCTTTCGCTACAGTGTGATGTGTTTCTTTAACGAACCATTGAGACCAACTCTGCTGAAAGGTTTTGGAGGTGTTTTTGTGCTTACTGGGTTCTGCTTTATATATTGGCACATCACATGCTCTTTGCTTTATGTCAACCAGACACATTCAGACTCAACTTCAGCCTGTTGCATATCTCAACTGTTGCACTAGTACAGGAGTGTCAACAGTAACTATAAGTCAACAGTAAATAGTGCTATTAGTTTGACTCAACTTTCTTGCAGGAAGTTTGTGTCCAAGATATTTCATCAGTGTTACATGAGCTTTGCGGACCAATAATAATAGTTGAGTCAGCAGTTCTGTTTCAGAGTTCAAAATGACGCAATCATTAGAAAGTGTTGTTGGACTGCAGAGATCTACCCTGTCCACAAACATGATTCAATATAACTCCATTTCCCATACAGATGAAGCATACAGTATGACCTGGTTCTTTGAATGAATAGTTCCAAAAGAAGTCATTTTGCCCTGAACATTGCCCTGTTATTTCATGTGCAAGCTAAATTTCTATTATAACTGAAAAGTAGACATGAATCAGAATTTAATTGAATCAATAGCTTTCAGAATAAAAAAGCAATATATACTCAAACGAATCAAAATCGTATTAAAAAATGAACATTGATTAAAAAAATGAATCAGAATCAAGTCAGAATTTAATTGAACAAACTTGTGAATAAAAACCATAACTGAATAAAATGAAATGAATCAGAATCAAATCAGAATTTAATCGAATCGAAGAGCCATAATAGTCAGGAAATCCGTGACTCAAGTTGTGTTTTCAAGTTTCGAGTTTTAAGTTGGATTCTGTGACTACCATTCTGCATCTTGTTTCTCATTTGATGGCCATTTAAAAGTAGCTATATTGATTCCTGACATTTTCTTTGAAAAGCTCTAAAGCGTGAAATGGACTTATGAAGCTGGAGTCTTTGTATTTAAAACTGAACAACCACTTGAAGAAGGTTAAAGAAACCAGCGTTGATGATTCAACAGCTGAAAGGGTTGATCTAGGAATGGAGAGAGAAATCAGTAACTTATGTCAACTCCAGTGTCTAGGGACGCACCAGTAGAGAATTTGAATCAATAAGGGCAGTTTCTTCATGCACACAGAAGCTTCTAAGATATTGAGTGGTAATTCGTACCAAATCTCTCAATGGGATGGGGGTTTCGATTCTTGAAAATCGAACCCCTCACAAGTCTTTTCGTCTCTCGCTGACTGATATCTGAAAATATCTCTTCCAAATGTTTTGGCCTCCCACCCACAGCTCCGTTTCTTCAGCAGCTGTCAGAAGTTGATGTTGTAGTGCATTATGGGAATGAGGTAAACAGCAGAGCTGATGTTTACAGCGTTAGCTGCCACGTTAGTTTGGTGACAGCTGCTGTCCCTGCACTCGTTACCGAGCGCTTAAGATGCAAACCCAGTAATTCTCCCTATTTCCTAAAGGAAGGAATATCTAAACACCTAAAATGATAAACAGCCAAAACAACCGCATTGGTTGTATCAATAGCATGCCATCATGACTGTTTGAGAAAAGACTGACAAAATTTGAGGGGCATCTGATGCCCGTTCAGTGTGTGTGTGTGGGTGAACGAGGAGGAGGCGAAGGTTTTGTTACTATCACCATTTCCTTACAGTGGACAAGTGATTAAGGTTAATGCCCCATTAAAACTGCATTCATAAACTATAAGGTGCATTAAACATCTGCCAGTTGTGTGTTTAGGCTGTGATGTTGACATTATACAATCTTCAGATGACAGAAAATGGAAATCTCAGTATTTCAGCACATCATTCAGCTTTTAAAGGTTATTCCTAGTTTCCATGATACTGTAGTGCCTTTGTTCTGAGCGTGGTTACACGTGACGTGTGCGTGGGTTTGTGATGGTGTGTTTGGCAAAAAAAGTGTTTAATGAATATTTTAGTAAAAATAGAATCAATATCTGTGAAGTAAGCATTGCCATTTGTGTCTCATATGTTTTTTTTAAAGCTTCTTATGCATTCAGGGTTACATTTTTATACATTCTATTTTAAAGGCTAGATAAAACCAGCATTATACAATGTTCTCTTTCCATTTAGTCAAGTAATAGTTGGTTACTTAAATGGTTTTGAATATATATAAGGTCTCACAGAAATAAAGGGTCCACTTTTTTGTTGTTGTCGTTTTCACAGGCAGAAATGAAGTAGAAAATAATGGCGCGACATTGGATAATCCTTCAAATTCAATCTAGTTCCCCTCTTAAAGCACTGTACAATCCTGGCGCCGTATTAGTCCTGTCAAGGGCCATCACCTTTACAATACCATACATCCCCGTAGAGGAGGATTGTTTTGCAATCCCTCTCTCTCACCCCTCCGGCTACCAGTGAATAACACCAAGGGAATTGGATGAAATGAATGTCTTTTTTCTTTTCTTATTTGTTTCTTCTACTTTTCGAATGATGGACGCTTCCTGTCTCTTTCAGTCCTCCTTCTTTTGTCATTTTCCCACCCTCCTTTTTCCAGTCGTCAGCTTTTTTGACAGCTTTCTGAAGATTTTTTTTTCTTTGCTTTGCACAGTGCGTTGATGGCGAGGCAAAGTTCAGGCGTGCAGAAAGGCAATATTAGCTGGAAATTGGAAAGAATTCATCCGTGCTGCTTCAGAATGAATTGAAACCTAGTCCCCTTTGCCGTATTGATTTCTTCTCCTTTTTGGCACAGCCTTTTTTTTTTTGTTTCCTCTCACCCTTTTTTTTCCCCTCAGACCACCCTAACCCTCTTCCCACCTGCCTTAAAAACATGTATTTGTCCCACGGACACCACAAGGGCACTGGCACTAGTTCACCCATATTGACGGCTGGACCACTCAGGATAATCCAAAAAAAAAAAAAAAACATGCTTTGGCTGAGCTCTTTCTTTAGTTAAAGCAATATTTTGGGTTAAACTCAACCTACAGCAAATCGTAGGCACTTACAATGGAAGTGAATGGGGCCAATTGGTAAATGTTAAAATTCTCAGTCTTTCAGTTTAGCTTCAAAATGTAAACAATGTGTTGACACAATTTTGTTGCAATGAGCAGTATAGCGGAATAAACCCTAAACGGCCGTCAAAATGATTATTTAAACATATTTAGAGCTCAAAAAATACACACGTTTTAACAGAAGAATTAAAGTGCTTTTATAAAATGTCAAGCTTCACATTTCTGCTTTTAAATCATCCACAAATTGGCCCCATTCACTTCCATGGTAAGTGCCTCATCTTAACCTTCATATGACACACACATGTGCAGGCTGATTCTCTATTCATAGATGCCATCTACGTCACTACAAATAGAACGCCGTCATATTTGCGACCGACTCGCACGGCACTGCCTACTTCTTCTCTTGTCTTTTGATATAGAATAAAATACCAGTTCAGGGTTCCTCTAGCGTCACAGAGCAAGTCCCAAACTTGCTCTGTTGCAGAAGCAATAACAGCAGCTGCACCAATGTAGCAGATCTATTCTACCAAAACCAAACATATCAACTTTGTCATATCCATTACCATGACAAACACTCAGAGCTGTCATGAGAGAGTCCACAGTATTCCCTTAAAGGCACAAAAGTACCAGCACACTGGTAACATTAAATCAGTAATTTGCATGATTTATATGCGCCACAGTGCATGCTGGGAACCAGAGTCCTGCTGTGTAAAATGGCTGAATCATATAGGCTCAGTTGGAGGTTTCTGGCTTCACCGCTGGTTTATCCCAGATGATGAAGTGGAAAGAGTCTGACCTTTGCTCTCTGACTGGCGGTTCAAGTGCAGCCAAAGCGTGATATATTGAGCTTATTTTTAGCTGCGCCTTGACAGTGGAGGTGACCAGATGAAGGACACGGCTCATCATTACGGTGGCACTGCTGTTGTTGATTTCTCCTATTAGACTCCACCGTCTGCCTGATCTGCCGTGATGGAGAGGAGCGGAGCTGCCTTTACCACTCATTCCCTTTCTCATTTCAGAAATGGACAAATTCCCCACAGCACGGCAGATTGACGCTTATTTTTGGAGGGTGAAAGATCATCTTTCTTTCTCTGCGCTGACTCTCGTGTGAGCTCTTTCCTTCTCGCCCTCTCGTTCTGTCTCTCCCTCAACCTGTATTTGGATGAAAGTGAAAAGCTATTAGCTTAATAGTTTAATCAGGTAGTTTAGGTACGCCGACTCCTTCATGGTTCACCTGTGGCCTTGATTAAGCATTGTTTACCTGCACTGAGGCTAGCGTCGGCAGATTGGAGGCTGTCTCTAATGTCTAAATATAGCACGGCGGTTCACGCGATGTCAAGCTGAGAGATGCTTCGTTCTCGTCAAATGTGCCATTTTGAAATGTAATGGCAGGTGACTGTGTTTTAATAGTCATTTTTGCAGATGGTTGGAACATGAAGAGCATTCAAGAATACTTTGAGAAAACTATCTCAATGGCAGTTGTTCAGTTAGTGCAGTACTTTCTTTTTTCTTTTTTTAGACACATTCTAGTAATGTAGCTGTATAGGGATGGTAAGATTCACCGATTCGCATCGGTGCATCGGCATAAAAGCATCGAGTGTGCATCAGATACAAGTTGGCATTTGAATCGCGATGCATCGTTTCTAACATCTGCATCGGTAAAAAACGATGTATTCATATATAATCATAAGTAGATTTTCAATACTTTTACTATTTAGAAAGTTGCTAATCATTTGTGACCAATATTTTATTATGAAACTGCTGCGTTCACACCGAACGCAAATAGAGCGTCTGGAGCTAGTGATTTCCATGTTAACAGACGCGTTGATTCGGTTCTGGAGATCCTGCGGCGCGAGATGCGTTTAACGCAGTGCGATTTCGCCTCATCTGCGCGTCCATTTCGACTAGTTTGCCTCGAGATGTGTATCGCATTGGCCTGAACTAGGAGATGCACATCCCCAAGCTGTACCCATCGTGGTACGGTTCATACAGTCACATGACGACAGGCGTTCCATACTCCAATCCAGCAGGGGGCGCACTCAGTAATGCAATGCTGTTTGATCACCACCACCGCAGGAAAAAGAGCAGAAGAAGAGATGACATGCACCAATCAAAATCAAGAGTTCAGATGGTACGCAAGAGCTTGCTAGTAGCCTGTAAGCTGTAAGTTTTTAGATGACGCGCTCCACAAGTTTCACGGAAATGAATCACGAAAAGCAGAAAGTGTCATCCTGTTTGTTTTTTTGTTTTAGAAAAGCACAATGTTTTATTTTTATTGTGTGTATTTTTATCTATATGACCATAAATGAACACAGTTTTTTAAGTTGTATCCGCTGTTTTGTACTTTAAATCACAGAGATGCTTTTCAGTTTTGTTGCTGATTGTGACCAAATACCATTTTTCAGCCCTACAAAACATATGACCTTTGCAAGAGCGCGTTGTTTACTGCCAAGTGCTTAATACACTAAACGAGGCTGTACTGTATCAACTAGGGGACTGAATGCCTCTAAACAAACTGTAATTTGCACTACCGTCTATGCAAAATAAATGAAAAGAAACAACGTTGGGTATTTGTTGTGCCAAATCGTGACCCCAAAACCGAGCTAATTACTGAACCGTGACTTCTGTAGCATTACACCCCTAATGTCTAAGACTCAGCCTTTTTTATCTCATTGCCCTGTGCCGTGCATTTGGCTCTCTCTCGAGATCTATTGTTTGCATTATTCATTGTATTTATACAGATGAGGAGTATAAACAATAACTGACAACATTTTGACTTCTTTGTACTGTTACACCCCTAATGTCTAGCCTTAGCAAGAAAAAAGAGTCAGCCAGAAATGCTAAAAATTATCATTTTGACCCCTGAATGCTAATGTGGATGGAAATGATGACGCCTTGGGAATTTTAATATACACTGTTGACAAATTAATCTAGTGAGAATTTAAACAGTGGGAATGTATTTTTTTTCTAAACGTTCTCAGGGTCAGAACTTGAAGAAACACACTAATTGTGAAATATGTTCCTTGGATCTGAATATGTTATGTTAAATTGTGTAGTTATTGCATCAACCGGGGCCTAACAGGGCCATGCTGACCTTCAAAACCTTGACTCTTGATCTAAACTAAGATTGTTTCTGTGAACTCTGTTTGCTTACATGGTCGTCATTTGCAGCTGACAAATGGGGTGTTTAGCGTGACCGTTCTTAACGCAGTCCTGCTCATAAGGAGCTGATGTATGGGATAATAATATCAACAGGCGGAGGAATAAAACACACCTCTTTTCTCATGCTCTCTCGCTCACAGAATCATAAGATATGAGCATCGAGCCGGGCTGTTATTACAGGCTTAATAATTAAGCAATATTTTCCAATCAGGCAAAGCTGACAGTGTCTGGCTAACGATTTAGCCGCTGAACTACCCTGACCGAGGTGTGATGCATCATGGGATATGCCATAGTCAGGATTAGAGAGAGTTAAAAGATCTGTGAAATTATAATTGGCGTATGGTGGGGTGGAGGGGGGACAGGAAATATGTGAAGGACAAAAAAAACATTTGAGGACGGGTGCAACATGGTTTAACCTGGACATCCAAGATTTGATTTGTGTCTTTATTCTCACCCACACTTACATTTGCAAACATTTTGTAGCTTTTTAGCCACCGCGAAAATGCTTTGAATACACAGCAAGGTCAGATGTCTCGGTTCATTCTTCTGTTAATCCAGCGTCTGACCTGACCTTTTTCTGTCATGTACCAGAAAAATCGATTCCTCCATGCAGCGTATTTTCACAAAATCTCCATCATAGTCGCATTGTTGTTGCCTGTGCGGGGGTTTATATATTCATACATTTTTATATATTTTGTATATGTGCGGATACGGGCTACAACAAGCACTGTGGTCCGTGTCAGCGTGAGATCTCTGTAAAGCTCTCATTTCTGTTGTTTTACTGAGAAAGAGATGAGAAGGGATCTATGGCTCGTTCACAGCCCCAGACAATGAGCCCGCCCTGGGCTTCGGCACTTGAGACGGACCCTTAAGCTCGGAGCTGTTTGCCGGAGGGTTTGGAGATAAAATGTCAGATTACGAGAAGCTCTCACACGGGCTGTCTTGAGGATGGTGCTTGAGCAAAACCCAAGAGTCATTCTGAGCAAACCGGCAACGACATCAATTTATCGTCCAGAAATTTCTTTAATTTTTATTCTCAATTTGTCACGTGAGTTTAATTGTAATATTTTAGCTAAAATGATTGTGGTACCTGAGCAAGTCTCGTCTGCCCCAGTGCACATGTTGATTTAGTCTCACAGGAATACATTCAAGTCTGAGGATGTTATTCATAATTCTTCATCCGTTTTCACTGTCATTGAATAGTCAGGGAGAATGAGGCTCTGTTATGTCCTGGTGCATTGTGGGAAATGCTCAGGATGCTTGGTCGTTGTTTCATCAGCGTTTCAATTCAGCATGCCAACCCCCATGAAAATGGTTATTTGATTCAAGACAATGTGAGAATCCTTTTGAGTTTGTCAAGGTGATGTGGCAGGGATCTCATTGTTTGCACTGTGCCATGCATTTGGCTCTCTCTCATGATCTATTGTTTGCATTATTCATTACATTCATACAGTTGAGGAGCATAAACAATCACAGACTACACCGTAAGCCCGTGGGTTTCGCATGTCAAGGACATCGGGGGTCATTTTATCCAAGTTATAAAACAAATGTAACTTATAACAATAAAACCTTTATAGACGAATGTGGAAATGTATTTATAATTCATAGAAGACTATAGAACAGTTCTATATAAAACAATGGTGGATTTAACGTAATTTATCCATATATGTGAATATATGATTTATATATTTTGACTGTTACGCATAATCATTTTTTTTTCTTAGCTGACTAGATGCACATCTCTTTTTGTGTTCCACAGGGAACACAAGACTAATGATTTTTTTTTTTCTGTTGACAGAATGTAGGTTTAAAGTCAAACAATATTTATTTCTGGGTTAACTATTCCTTTAACACCCAGTGAGGCAGAGAGACCATGAGAGAGATTCATTGATATGTGAATATATTCAGAACTGGCAGAGCCTATTTGCCTGTCTATTGATTTGAGGGAGAATCCTAGTGTGAAGCTTATAATTTGAACCAGTGACCTGAAGAGCAGGTCCACTGTTAGTGATGAGGGTTAAAAGGCCGGGAGATGACATGGAATAAAAGCACTTATGGCAGCCCTGCCTGTGACGTGACAATCAATACGTTGAAAAAGAGGTCTTTAGTTTCACTTTAGTTCTGAGCCAGGAAAAAATGCAATCAATCTTTGGACAACAAACCTGCAATTTAAAGCACATTTGCAATTAAAGGATCAGTCCATCCAAAAATGACAAATGCTATTTACTTACCCTCATACATCTCCCACACCACATCTTCTGTAGCCGTATGATATTGTTTTGCGAAGAACAGGCTAAAATGTTATTCTTGGAAAATATTGACAGCGACAATTCGTGAATAAATCATTCTTTTCAATCGGATCTTTTAAATGAATCGTTGTATCCATCTCACAAAACCATTTATGTTCATTTATGATTGATTGTTTTGAGTATAACCATTTCAATGAATTGTTTATTCCAGTACACAAAACTGAGCTGAATCATCAACGCATTTTCATCCTAGGGCATCATAGTGACACTTTTGACATTGCGTCTAAATCCGACGCACATCGCACCCTTTAGCGTCAATATAAAATAATAATATATGATGCTTTGGGGATGAGACCGGGCTGGAATCATATGTTCATGAATGAATCGTTGATTTGAGTCACATCTTTTTAATGAATCATTTGATAGTTCACCAATTTGAATAATTTATTCATGAATGAATTGTTATTTTGAGACGAATCTTTTTGATGTAGAGCACAAAATCACTCTGATGATCTCAATTGATCATTATGTTTCAGTAGGCCACATGAAACTGATCTAAATCATTTGTTCATAAATGAATTGTTCTTTTGGAGTTTTTTTTTTATTTCTTTTCAGTAAATCATTTGACCCAGACTGTGTCCGAATTCGCCCCCTATATCCTTAAATAGGGTACTATTTGAGGGGACAGCCAATTATAGTGGTGTCCCAACCATAGTGGACGTTATCGAGTGCACTCATATAATAACACAATGTACCAGGCAAATTAATTCCCACATCTCGCCACAAGACCACAACCACAGCTGAAACGTCTATCCATTTTTCAAACTGATGGTCCAATGTGGGTACAGCGTAATATCATACATGTATAAATTCCTTTTTACTTCATTATTAAATTGTTTCATTAAGGTTTACACATGATAGTTTCCATGACAGAGTTCATCTTACTACTAGAGCTGCCAGATTACAAAGTTTCAAATGATTAAACAGCAAGCACAAACTATGCAAAAGCGCATGGCAGGCCTTCCGGCACGATTACTTGCTAACTCCTTTTCATTCACTCCTTAAAGTGGATTATATTGGTGGAGTAATGTAGGGAAAAGTGGTATGTTGGCAATTTCGAACAGAGCCCCAGTTTACTTAACCAATTTAGTTTGTTCCTGAATCAGACTCATCCAGTTCTTAACTGACTCAGTGACTCAATTGGGCTATTATTCACATTTTCTCACCAATACCAGCGTTCCCTGAGCTTCAACCAATCACACTTCAGTTTGTGCACTGTGACTCTTTTTGTTAATAGGTGTGGGTGGATGCGCAGTCCACTGAAGGTCTTGTTTTTATTCAGGTTGTCAAAATATAACAGTAAAATGAGAAAAATGATTTTGCCAGAAATGAACAAAGCAATAGTTCTCTTTATTTTTTTTCTCCAGAACTATTGACAGAGGTATAGGAGCAAAAGCAATTTCGTCTGGCTAGTGAACGGTGGGCTTGTCACGGTTCAAAATATGACTGCAGAGACCATAGCCCCACACCTATTTATGACGCCCGATGGTAATAAGAGATGTTGGGGAATGGCTTGACAATTATGCGAGTTGTAGTTATAAAGGTTGTTGTAAAAGACTGTCAGACGTAGGAGTATTATTAATTAGAGGAGCCATTCATTCAATGTTGACTACATTGAACATCTGAAAGGAAACTGAGGTTTGAACTGTGGTGTGTAAAATCAGCAATGAGCTATGAAAGAGTTTGAAGGGCATTTTCAGACACAACTTTTGTGGAGAATATAAAGAGATCATCTCTGGTCGTACTTCAACAGAGGCTTTTTAATGAACGACAGCTTTGATTATGCACTATATGACCTGAATTTTCAGCCGCTGAGGGTTTTGTACATATGTTTACACAATTAGTGTTTGTTAAATTAGCTTAGAGTTATTGCTGGACCCTTGAGAGCTGAATAGCTTCTGGTCTTTGGCTGTGAAGGCCAGATGCAAAGGAAAGAAAAAGAGAAAGCTGCAGTGTTTGTGTTGGAATGTAATTAAACAAGCCACAAAGCTTGTTCTGTGCCCCTTTTCTCAACGGATCACATCCTTTGACAATCGGCAGACATGTTTTGCTGCAACATTCTGCACTAAGGTGTATGATTTTGCCACAGATGTCATTGGCAAGTGAATCGATAACTTACCGTAAAACTTCAAATAATAGCCGAGTCCCAAATAGACGCCTGCCTCTTGTACACGTCTGGTTTGGGTAAATAAAAACTGGTCTCAAATAGAAGGCGGGTTTTTAATCTTCTAAACCGTCAGATCGTCCACTTTTTGGCGGCCGTCAAAGCAAACTTTTGTCCCGCCAAAGCCTATTTTGATCGTCATTTAGCAAAGTCATTTATTCCTGTGATGCAACGCTACATTTCCAGCAATAGTCATTCTTGCGCTCAACTGGCCTTTTTATTTTGGACATGGAAAGTAAGATTGATAAACAGCATATTAATGACCATGTGTACCTACTGTATCCATGGCCTAGTGGTTAGCACTGACACATCGAGTAGCGGTTCTCCTTTGGCAGTTTGAGTCCACCTTACATCATTTCCACCTCCTGTTTCCTGCATCCACTCCACTGTAAATGAAAGTGTCCAAAAATACCCCCCCAAAAATGTTTTTCTGCTTTCTGGAAGACAGATAGAAAGCTTGGTGTTAAGAGTTAAGCCATATCCCATTAAGTCAGGATATAGCCTCCCTTGCAGAAGTTTTAGTAATGATTGCGTATCTATAGTAACGGACACAGGCGTACAGGCCTTCGGGAATGGACTTGGTTGCATTTGTGGCGAAATCATGTTCCTCATTATGGGACTGATTGAACGAGTGCTGATTGTGGAAATGAAAAATCAATACGACCGGAGGATTGGATGCGGGAAAAGAAGACGACGAGCTACAGAGATCCTTCACAAATCAGATGTTTCTGATTCAGTTGTGATTCTAATTAACGTGAGTGTTTGAAACGCGTATGAAAGTGATCTGAATCACAACACTGGGCCATTGCAGGATTAATGATGTGACCTTTGAAGAGTCGGGATGTGGTTTCCTGTGTATTTACGATCATTAGGGCTTCGCTTCACGCCCGCGCTCCCAGAATAGATGCATCAGGGCCGAAAAAGACTGGAAAGAAAGGAATGGGCAAGGGCAGCCATATCAAGACGCACATCCCACAATAATAATTCCGTATTGCGTAAAAGCAGCTATGAGCACCTCAGCTGACCATCCCATGATGCACTGCAACCTTCCACTAACAATAACGCCCCAGTTGCTTGGCATCTGGCCTGGCTCTTTCACCCAGCTCTGCCCCTTAACCCTGACCAACACACAGTGCTCTGATCTGGTCTCAGGCTCAAGCCTCAAGAAGCCTCAAGCTCTCGGCAGTGTACGTAAGAGAGGCCTCTATGTCTGACATTGAGCAGTTATTAAAAATATGCAAAGATTATTTTCGCTTTTATATTCTCCATCTTTTGTGTTTTATCTTCCTCCTCAATCTCTGCATTGCTGTATTGAAGTCATGTCAGATTTATGTTTTTATTTATAAGATGAACTGTATCATTATGTGGTTCTACCAGTTAGCCTTTTGTGACTATGTCAATTAAAGATTCATGGCAGAAGCTAACTGATCCTCCTAATGAAGTTTTAATTGTCTATATTGACTATTTTAGTAGGGAAATACCACTCACTTAGCTGCTTTCACAACAAAATCATTTCACATCATTCTCCGAGGCTTCATGAGAAAGGCAAAATACATCAATCATCAGATGCACAGCTAATGCACTTTCTTTGCTCTTCAGGTTGTCATATTACAACTAAGACAACTCATATTTTGTCAGAAAGTGAAACAGATAGACTTTGGACTTTTAGACTTTGGAAAAAATGGACTTTTGAGATTGTTGTCATTTTTCAGGATATGTTTGGGATCTTAGATTAATGGACTGAATCTTGGCAACATGAAACATAAAGGACTTTATTGAATGCTATTCCAGTTTCCATGTTTTCAATGCAAGCTTCTACCCGAATAAATGAATAGATAGAGAGCAATTAGACCATTTATTAATCTAAAAGTGATGCAGCGTTTTCTCGTTACCCCTGAACTGAGCTGGTTCTACTCGTGAAAAATAATGCCGAAACCTTGTCACATTAGTCGTGTAGAGCCAAATGGACTTGGCAGCTCTCCACTATTGAGCACCAGGCTGTATTTGGTGCAATACAGGGCCTTTTGCATAATCGGGACATATTTTAAATGCGTATTTGTTAACATCCTCATCTCTGGCGTTTAGCGATTGTGAATCATTCACTAGATGAATACAGGCAGTAATTTCTGAAAGCCTTTCTCATTTATTTACCATCGTTGGCTCCTGGCTCTCCTCCCGGTGCTCTGAGGAGAGGGACACTATTGGCCGCTGCCAGTTTCTTAATTCGCATTTCTGCGCACCAGTGCGTTTTTGGCTGATTTGGGTTTGTTATAAATAAAAATAAAGAAAGAAAAGGCAAATTGGCAGAAAGTGAAGATCCATCTAATTATAGATTTCCCCCCCCCCCATTTCTTTTTTGTGTGATTCACAGATTGTTTCTCTCCACACACCACCAGCTCCTCTCGCTTGCTCTGTCTGTTTAACATGCTTACCTGAAAAAACACCCGCTTTGATGTCAGATCTGTCACTTCAGTGCTTTAAGAGTATCCTAGTGTGAGAGACTCCACTCTGTTTGTTTCTATTTTTAACACAGCTTGATAAAACTGTTAATTTGTAACACGTCCCTGAAGTTTTCTTGTATGAGTCGCAGCAACATGCACCAAGCTCATGCATTTACTAATGCATTTCCTTTCTTTTTGCAGTGAGTGGCCCGTGAAGAACCGTACAAAAGGTTGTTAATGTTCCGATGGTGATCACAGTTTGACGTTGCAAGTTTGAAGTCTGAATTTGTATTCCATGTTATGACAGAAACAGTTTAATTACAGACAGCCTTTCGGTTTCCCTTTTATTAATTCCTTCAATTACCTTACAGCCTTTCTCTTTGATCACATTAGAGCCAACAACAAAATGATCAGCTCTTTTCTAGCCCTTACAAACTAGGTCGTACGGTTAAAGAGCGTGTGCCTGTTGGGTGTAAGAGCCCTTTAACGTTTGTCTTTGAAAGTGAAGTGTTTAATATTTTTTGATATTCAAATATTTTCTCCCGTTTCATCTTACGCAGACTATAAGTGCTTTTTTTAGGCTCATTTCCCTAAGTGAGCATGTGATGCTTTCAAAATATGGGAATTCAACCCATGTATTTTTATACCAATTTTAGTGAAATACATGCCAACAAATTGCTTTCTTTTTTAGTTGTTTGTTTCTTTGTAATTTCCTTTTTTTTAGTTTTCACTCTGCAATAGCTAATTTTAATTCTTTTTAAATAAACATTAATATACGTACTAGATATATATATATATATATATATTAAACTTTTCAACATATTCATTTATAATAAATATTTTCATTTGAATATTATTTTACTCTTTTTATTCTTGTTAATATGCTAATTTATTTGTGGCCCTTTTTTAAAATGTATTTTAGTTTAAGTTCAGTTTTTTTCTCAGTTATGTTACTGTTGAAAGTGTTGAAATAGGTGGAATTTGCTTTACAGTGGATAAATCGTTGAAAGATCACACTTGTCCTTACCTCTGACTGTCTCCTCTGATTTTTATTAGTTGTCCATGTGCGCCAAAAGTTTTTTTCCTCAAGAACTGGTTTGAGTGTGAGAAAACCCCTTCTGCTTAATATCTGCGGGCTTTGTGTCCATGTAAGATGCACTGCTGCAGAAGCGGCAGGATTTCTGTGATGTATGTGAGAGTGTGTGTGTTTTTGAGATGGGGTAGTCGGCTCTTTCTGGCCCCTGTGGTGGCGGCTCAGCGGGCCTGGGACATAACAGATGTAGTCTTTATGTTTACATCTCTGGAGGCCGCACACACATACATAACACACCGACTGCACTGTCGGTGGAGAGAGAGTGAGGGAGAGAGATAAAGAGTCCACTGTGGTTGTGTTTATCAGTCCATGTGCATCCGTCTCACCGCTGACAGCCGGAGTAAGATAATTAAACTTCCCCCAGATAACTTCAATGCGTCACACTCGTTTATTTTCCTTCTGATTCGTTGCGATATGTCTGCATGTGCATAACACGTAGTGCTGCGAGTGTGCTAAAGTCCTGTTTAGATTTGTGTGTGTGTGTGTGTGTGTGTTATTTGTGTAGCAAGCAGATCTAGTTTTGTTTTAAAGCTGTCTGGTCTTTCTGCACATGCCAGGACAGTGTTCGTTTTCTTTTAGATTAAACTCTTCCAGGTTTAATCTGTCAATTATACCTCATGCCGCATATTTCGTTTTCTGTGTCCATATTAAAGCAATAGTTCATCAGGTTTTCGTTTAAAGGGATAATTCATCCCTAATTCATTTACTCTCCCTCGTGTCCTTTGAAACGCGTGTGATTGGAGACTACAGTAGCGCATCAGTGCTAAAAAAAACCCATTTAAAAGTATTTGAATGGAGAATAACTTTTTAAATGAGTTGGTAGGAGTTACATTAGCACGTAATTAGTTTCATTAGAAGCTTGCCGTATAACATTAGATTTCTCATTATACTGTAAAAAAATGTAAGCTGCTTAAGCAAAATAATCTTAGTGCTAATTTCTACTAGCTTTTTCTTGTTGACTCAACTTTTGTAAATAACAGTTAAATGAACTGAAAATAATTTGTCTGTGACACAAAAAATGTTTAGTTGAGCCAACTTGACATTAGAGATGGAATATAGGAAATCTTTATATATATATATATATATATATATATATATATATATATATATATATATATATACATATAGTTGGTTTAACTTAAAAAATGAAGTAACCTGGTTGCCTTAAAACTTTAAGTTCATTGAAATTGAAAAATTGAGTCAATACAATGAAGGAGATTGATTTAATAATCAGAAACTCAAAATATTATGTTATCTGAACCACATAAATTATCTAAGTTGATTTGACAGACGAAAAAACGTTATGATAACAAATATATATATATATATATATTTTTTTTTTTTTTTTACAGTGATAATAGAAAATTGAAAAACTTGAAAATGATACCATTAAATGGTACACATATATTGTCCCCCGGTCTTTAAAACTGGAGCCAGTCATCTTACAAGTCACTTACAAGTTGTTTTGTGTTGATGACATCAATTCAGATTCCAACTCATGAACTCAACTGAACTCTGAATTCAGAAATTTTGACCCTGTGATTGTGATTGCCTGTAAAAGCTCTTTTTGTCCATGTCATACTCACCCTCCTCTTGTATTCACTATACAAAAGTATTGATCTGTTTTCTGTAGTTCTTGGCAGGGGTGAATGTGACAACGGCAGATGCCACTCTGTAAACACTGAACAGTTCATGATGCAGAGACAGAAAGGAGGCTCTGCATGATCTATTCACACATGCTTATACATGTTGGAGATTTACAGTACTGTAAAGCCACATCATCTGCTGTCTATAGCCAAGTTCTGTCATCCACAGATTACTTCTAGTATGGGGCTTTTCTGAGATCCAGCCAAATTTCCATCTGTGTCTGACTGTGTACCTGCCCGTCACTGAACTCTGTGCTCTCTGTGCACTTCTCTGTTTGTCTGTCAAACCATCTGGCTCTCTGTAATCCTCATCACAACCCTTGAAAAACACAACCAAGGCCTTTGACAACCCTTCAGACGCCATTTTCTGTTTGCTCTTCATATTTTCCCATGATTCTTTTCAGCCAATTAAAATTCTCTGAGAATCCCTTAAATTACAGATCAAGTTTAAAAAACGAGTCATTAACACACACACAAAAACATATCCACCTTATTCCTGTCTACAACCCATGATGGTTTGCGCGAATTATGGGTGTAACTTCTGTTAAAGGAGCCATTTGCAAGACTGTGGCCAAAACTGGTACTACAGTCACTTTCAAATTACTTGTTGCGCTGACTCCGTGATTGGTAGATAGGTGGATATGTAAATCAGAATAAAACACAGCAATACAACATCAACATCAGTTGAGGGTTGTACTTCACTTTTTAAATGACAATATCATTTGCAAATTGTTTCATAAATCTGTCACAATGTAATTTATTGAATGTTATTGAAGGATGATATAGCACAAGTCATAAAGATGATTCCTAAATATGGCCTGTTTAATTGTATCAATCAGCGAGTGGGCGGAAAACAATCATTTAAAACAAGTATATGACCTCAGTCAAATCAGTTCTTAAAAATGTGCCAAATCCTTTTAGGAGGCATTTGCACTAATCATTTGCAGATCATGACCAGATGTCCTGCAGGAGAGAGCTATCATTCTCTGGGGGGAGATCGGACGAACGCTGGTTCAGTGCTTGGGTGAGGAGTGAATGATAAATGATGACTTTCAATGGAAGAGAGCAAATCAATCCAAATCATTTTAGAAACCTTTCATCAACGTCTCAGAGGGCAAAGGCGGAACAGACAGAGAGAAATGGAGGGCTGAAAACAGCTAAATCACGGCCCGAAAATGCGCGTTATTGCAAACCCAGAAGGGTCAACAAGTTCTGGATGAAATGCATTGTTCCTCGATTAGATTCCTCAGCTTGAATATGATTGACATAGCAAAGAGAGAGTTATATATTTTCTCTGTAACTCTCTTGTTTTGGGGGCATTTTAATCTTTTGAGTGAAAAACTAACCTGCTGCACCTCAAAGTAATACTAAATACTGGGTAGTTTTCTCTTTAATTTGGTAGGGATAATTTTATCAGTCATGAATAGTGTGTTTAAAGCAAAAGTGGAACCTAAGTTAAATGTATTAGCCAATATGAATTCTCATTCGCGGCTCATTTTGATTTCATATTTCAAAGTGAAGCTAGATTGTCAATAAGTGACGAAAAAGCTACCAAACCATCAATGATTTTACATGCATTTTAATGTGAAATTTGGTGAGTGCAAAACAAGATGGAGCTAAACAATATAAGAAAACAAAAGAAGAACAAACTGCTACCATTAGAAAATAAACTTGCATTTATACAGAGAAGTAAACAAGAACTAGGGATGGAATGTGCTTTTTGATCTGATTTTGAGTAATGAGGACACGTTTCACTAATGTGGAAAGTTGGTATTATAAAAGAAATTATGAGACTGCTTTTTGTTTTATATTCATTAACAATAATTAGATAATTTGATCAATCATTTAACAACTTAATTTAACACCATTAGTTTATAATAAATGTCACATCTAGCGTGGTCCTTATTTAATGAAGTGAAATATTTCCAGATGATGCCGAATTTCTCTTTCATTACCTCTGTAAGCACTGATCTCTCTCTGACTGCTTGACTGCTTTTCAATGTTTCTGCTCATGTGAAGGAAAATCTTGCATAACTTTGCTAACGATTTTCCCCCACTTTGACGCGTATATGCATTCATTTTTATGTCAACGTTAAAATGAAAGCATATAATGTTAACGTCATTATTTTTCATTTTTTGAAAGATCTAACAAGATCGGTCCTGATTCAAGGTCGACGTTCCGACCTGATTATGGGGGTATTATTTTGTTAGTTCTCAGTGGAAATCACGACTTGCGGAGTTAATGCAGACAGTGTTCTTGCATTAGCATGGCAGATGTGTACTCGATACTAAGAAAAAATATGAGAAAGGGGGATCCTCTGGGAAATTAAACATTTGTTTATGATGTTTACTCTTTAGAGACGCTTTTTTCATATCTAATGTCATGAATATATTTATGTGAAAACCTGTTGTGTGTGTGTGTTTGTATTCAGCACAGTCCCATACAACATTTCTTTTATGCTATTTTATGTTGTTCATCCCATCAAACAAGTTATTTTTCAAAACCTAGATGTCATTGGCTGCTACCTTCTAAAGGCCCGTTCTCAACAACATCCATCCATCCATCCATCCATCCATCCATCCATCCATCCATCCATCCATCCATCCATCCATCCATCCATCCATCCATCCATCCATCCATCCATCCATCAAATCCATCAACCCAAACCCACCCACCCACCCATCAACCCACCCATCAACCCACCCACCCACCCACCCACCCACCCATCCATCCATCCATCCATCCATCCATCCATCCATCCATCCATCCATCCATCCATCCATCCATCCATCCATCCATCCATCCATCCATCCACCCACCCACCCACCCTTCCATCCATCCATCCACCCACCCACCCACCCTTCCATCCACCCACCCACCCATCCATCCATCCATCCATCCATCCATCCATCCATCCATCCATCCATCCATCCATCCATCCATCCATCCATCCATCCATCCATCCATCCATCCATCCATCCATACATACATACATACATATATTTTTCCAGTGATCGTCACAGTGTACTATTTATAATCATGTATAATTGTCCTTACAAAGTAGTGTTTAGTACACAGTATAATTAGGCCTACGTTCAGTAGGATTTGGAGCAGAGCAAAAGTGTCGCATGACCCCCCTCCAAGGTCCTGTTCCATATTTTCTAATTGATGGCCCATTAGTTGGTGTTTTCTCTTATAAATATTGCATCTGTACTTGTTTCTGCCGGTGAGCTTATTAATGGGTGCTGCTATTTACAGAGTTCTGGTGTCTGGAGTCGTTTGTTGTTGTGTTCCTGTACTCAATCTGATCCACACAGGCTGTGGAGTGACCCACTAACACACCAACGGCTAAGAATAGCATCTCCGTGCTAAAAATGGCCTCTCTTGAGCAGACACACCGCGGCTAGACTAGCCAAACCTTGTTCTGTCATGTGGACTTTGGTCTGATTTAATTAATGAGAAGTCGGCCATGTAGTTAATGATGACCTCGCAGATTGAGTTCAGAGGTCAGAGCGGGTGTAAAGACAGACAATGCTGGAATCTGTACATGATTCACCGTGATCTTCTATATGTGCCGCATTCAGGTCGACTTTAAAGGCTCCAGTTCTACCCATAATGCATTCAGGGAGGATGAAATTTTAACGATGCTCATTCTCCCGGCAGACTTTCCCCTTCCATACACACACACACACTTTGAAGTTTGGCAGGTGTTGTGTGTTGGAAAGTTGGCTGAATGCATGTCTTTGCCTGAATGTGTCCTGTCTAAAATCACACAAATACACCATGTACTGCTGGTACTACTGTGACAGTCTCTGTTTCCATTTCTTTTCTTGTGTACATGAATCTCTTCACTGCTCTCGGATATAAATGGCCCATCCGCTCAGCCTCTGGGACCCAACACTGGTTCTCCGTGAGATTTGTGTCGGTGTCCGTATTTCTGCACCCCTGAACAGCAATTTTCATTCTATATCCTGGACAAAAAGAAATTGATAGTCGTTCTGAAGGGTGGAGCACAGAGTGTTATCTGCCTATTCTGAATTGCATCTTGTACTTGGAAGAATGGTAGATGTCGGTATAGACAGTGTGTGAGGTGCTGTTTTACACAAACATGCCTGGATACACTTTTGGATTCAAGCAGGGAGGTTCAATTATTTTGAACTCAATCCGTATGGATAATTTTAAGACTTCAATTCGAGTCTTTCTTTCTGAAATCTTACTCTTTATCAATGTGACATGTAATTTAGAGTTTATTAAATCTAACGGGTTTCACACTGTTTGTCCCTACTGATTTGCAAATGGATAAATATAACTTCATTCCCTGTGGATTTTGAGTTACTTAAGAATTTTTGAGGTTTAAGGAATGCTTTCTTCACACAGTGTACTGAATTACTCGAGTAATTTATGCTCAGTAGTAGTGCAAACAGAGATTGTTTTGCACATCGTTTGAAAATTGGAAATTTTGCTAAAATACCAGGGGTTTAAGGAATGATGACCCATCCATCCATCCATCCATCCATCCATCCATCCATCCATCCATCCATCCATCCATCCATCCATCCATCCATCCATCCATCCATCCATCCATCCATCCATCCATCCATCCATCCATCCATCCATCCATCCATCCATCCATCCATCCATCCATCCATCCATCCATCCATCCATCACTCAATCAATCAATCAAGTAATCCAGAAGTCCAGTATTGGTAATTGTTCCATACAATTAATGTCCCTTTTTAGGGAGTTATGTCAAATGTCATATAACTGAATTTTACAGTTTCCCCTTCACAATACCAGTTTAACCTTTGTTTGTAGCTTACGGCTGGTAGGGTCACAACCCTCCACACTCCACATTCGTATTCTCAAACCGTCAAAAGCACTATTGCTGAATTACATAGATGGTCAATTACTGAGATTGATCGCACATGACTTGATGTTCGAGGAATATTCCTTGTGAGAGTGCTTGGGGCAGTGGGTCACATTTAGACTTTATCCACAGTGACAATTTTTGTTCATTTTATACTGTAGATGATGTGCACGTTCACAGCCGATTGCATGGGATATCTTGGAGCTTTGTAGCTTGACGTTGGGTTTAGAAGGCACTGCTTGTAAAGAATTATGCAGATCTTGAGTTGTTTTTAAGCATTGCTGATGCAGCATCCAGTGTCAGAATGTTTCTCGCAGAATAAAATTTATTACGACTATTTTAATTCCAACAGCAGCTCTCATTTGTCATCTGTGGTTGAGAGCTGTAACAAGCGTTTAGAACTCTCAAGCGAACTGTGAAGGACCCTGATCAGCGTGTTATAAAATCTGACATTTTAGGAGCGGATTAGTCTCTGTCTTTAGCTTTTGGCTTCGGTGGTGATCTGAGGCTGCCTTAAACTCTAAATGAAAACTGAATGGAAATTGTGAAAAGCGCAAACTACAGACTACTTTAGAACTTCATGCCCCAATTTTCATTCATTTCATTATGTGAAAGAGTGGCCAAGACAGAAACTAAAATAGTTTAAACCTGTTTCGTTTATTTATTTTTTTTTTTCTCACAGATGAAAAAAGTTACAGGTTCGGGAACAAAGTTTATGTTTTATTGTTTTTTTATGGCTGATTATCATCAACTAACCAAACTCTGGTTCATATTTATTTGTTTATTTATTCATAGCTGATTGTCATCAAATAATTAACTCTGGTTCATAAGCAAACCAAGTGGAAATAGTATTTTCATTTTTAACTTTTAACATTTTTAATTTGCATTGTTTTATAGCTGATTGTCATCGAATAATCAAGCAAACCATCTGACAAAAGTCCAACATGGTATATTTCATTTATTATTTCAATCTGCCATTCATTCACTCAATCGTTCATTCATTCGTTCGTTCATTCATTCATTGGTTTATATCAAGCAAACCAAGTGAAAACAGTATATGTATTTTATTATTTTATTCGAATGTGTTAGTCAATAATTTACTTACTTTCCCACCTACCTATACTGTACAGATATCATTTTCTATAACAGATATATAGCACATTTTCTTTAACTTCAAGTGTGTGTCGGCAATCAATCCCAGTGTAAAAGCAGCCGATGCACCAGACATGTTTTTGTCAGTTGAATGTTAGTTTGATCTCTCTCTCTCTCATCAGCATGCATACAGCAGGATTGCTCTGAGAGCAGCAGCGCTTTTGCGGCACTTGTTCTAATTTTTGTCTCTAACACGTATTTTTTTCACAATCTGGCTTCATTATTTTATATTCTGACAGAGGTCAGCCTTAGCCTGTGGGGATAGAGCTATCTTTTGCATGCCAACCATATCATAGCCTGGCTGGGCACTCTGAGAAAGGATCCAGGCTCGCACACTAGAGAACACTGCTAAGATGTGAGACTCCGCCAGCGGCTGTGTTTGTGCTTTGCTGCTAAGCTAGGTGGCTCTGAAGTGTGCGCACATGCATCTTAAAGTGTTTGCCAGTGTGTCCTGGTATGTGAAAGTGAGAGAAAATTGCATGATATATACAGACTGACAATGGCCTTTTTTGAAGTTTTTTTTTTATGTGATTCTTGAGTCTGATAGGTTATAGCTGAGTCTTAGCTAAATGGGTGTGTATAATGATATGAATAACCATTTCCTAAGTCATTTATTTATCTCTCATATCACTCCACAGTCTCTTGTTTACATTTACATTTATTCATTTAGCTGACGCTTTTATCCCAAGCAACTTACAATTGCTATATATGTCAGAGGTCGCACGCCTCTGGAGCAACTAGGGGTTAAGTGTCTTGCTTTTGTGTACAGTATGCATCAGACCTGGTTGTCTGTATTCATGCCATTTAGGTGCATCTTCACCACATTTCTGGAGTGGGTGTTGCATCTTTATTGTTGTGGTTTTGTAGTTTGTCTGCAGTCAACAGTTCTGTAATGTGGCTGTGTCTGCACTAGATGGGAGGTCTCTGCGGTGAGCTGTACTGAATTAAAAGTTCACCACAGGGAGAAGCTAATGACTTCCCCCAGCCTGTCTCGACCACAGGACGTGACCTACAAAGCCTCCAGGTGGGCAGGGTTTCCTCCTGGGCCTGCAGGTGTAAGGCAAGAGCTCGAGCTCTGGGAGCCGGGCCGCAGACCAGAACCCAGCATTACCCCAACTCCTACAGAAACACAGCAGCCAAATCAGCACCTTTCCCCCGCCCTACTGTGCCTATCATAGTGTGGGAGATGAAATGAAGAGAGAAAGCATGAAAGAACAAAGAAAAGCTGAAAAGAAAGCCAGTCAAACTTATTTGAAGAAGAGATCACGACTCACAAAGATTGATTCACAGTTTAGCAGAAATCTGAGAAAATTGAGGAGATGAATCAATAATATTCAAGGAACAGAAGAATATCTGTAATAAAAGTCTTCAATGAGTGATTTGGGAGATGCGTTGGCTGCTTTTCTATTTTTTGGCTAAAGCAAATGCTTAAAACCGTGATCTCGTCAAATTGAGCTTTGTGTGCCTGAAACTAGTTGGCAGATAATTGCAGGCGAAACGGCTTGCGTTTGAAGTACACACAAATGTTCAATGTAATTAAATATGCGATACTGCTGCGCCTCCATAGCCCGTGGCATATTTACAGTGTTTTCTCTTGCCTTTTGGTGCTCTTTCGCAGCCTTGACATTTTTTTTAATGTCAAACTCTAATTCGAAAAGACTTCTTTCTGCTTTTAGGCATCGTAATCAGAAAATCAAAGCAGTGATATTCTCACTGTAACATGGGGAGGGATGAAAAGCTGCCCGTTTCCCCTCTAACTACAGTGTGATGGGACTGTTTATTGGCTTAAGCTGTGAATAACTTCTTACTTGCTCTTTTCTTTTATAAATATGTAATATACTCGTTCGTCATTAGGCTTTTGTGATGGAAAGGCGTTTGCTGATTGCTCATTTGAGAATGACGTGAGTATTTCTGTGATTACATGCTGTGTGTTTGATCAGGGCACTCGTGGGATTGGTGAATTGTGCTGTGATGCTTGTCTGTGTTGATTTACTCTTCCTTCGTTTGCTTTTGAAGAGATAGTGAGAGATACAGACAGTGCATTACACATCAGATGTGCTTGTCTACAAGTTCATTGATGTTGTAAGTTAAAAAAATAGATAGAGATGGATGGATGGATGGATGGATGGATGGATGGATGGATGGATGATATGATAGATGGTATGATGGATGGATGATATGGTGGATGGATTGATGGATAGATATGATGGATGGATGATACAATGGATTGATGATGGATGGATGGATGGATGGATGGATGGATGGATGGATGGATGGATGGATGGATGGATGGATGGATGGATGGATGATGGATATATGATGGATGGATTGATGGATAGATATGATGGATGGATGATTGATGATGAATGGATGGATGGATGATATGATGGATGGATTGATATATAGATATGATGGATGGATGATACAATGGCTGGATAATAAATAGATGGATTATATGATGGATGGATTGATGGATAGATATGATTCATGGATGATACAATAAATGGATGGATCAAATGATGCAATGGATGAATGGATGGCTTATACAATTGATAATGGATGGATGGATGCAGATGGATAATAATTAAATATTTATAAAGGTTTTTGATTATTATGAATTAATAATATTCAGACAGCAATAATAATAATTATTTTTAATAAAAAAAAAATAATAAAAATCATTAAAAATATAGATTATTATTGTAGTTTGATTATTTGCCTGTGTTGATTTACTCATATAATATATTTTATTATTGTTTTTTTTTTATTCAGTTTTTTTTTGTTTTATACTGGAACATGTAACAAACCAGGGACACTGTAGCGGATCCTGTGACACAACATTAATGCAGGAGATGATGATCTGTGCTGCATGAATGAGTTTATATAATTGAACGACATATTGTCCATCTATTCCAGGCCTGTGGTGTTTTCAACTCTTGCCTTTGAATATTACTGCATTATGTATTAGCACTGACCATAAATCAACAAAGGCATAAATTATTCCCTGCTGACTTTTACCTGAGCCTGAATGGTGTGATGGAAAGCAAATGGGATAACAGAATGATTGTTTCATCTTATCCTCCAGTGGGAGTGTGTGTGTGTGTGTACGTCTGTTTTTTTTCCAAGCCATTAAACAGTGAAAATAGGACTGCAAGCTGATAAACCTCCTTTCATAATGAAACCAAATGGACGAAATGTCCGCAGGTGAGGAAATGGCATAACGAGGAGTGAGAACAGTTACAAATGGGGAGTAATAAACTCCCGGTGTACGGTGTATTGTTTCCCTCCCTCGGGTGGAGGGCAGAGAGCCAGAATGGAGGTGATGATGTTTCGTCCTGTGGAGGGATACGCATTCGGGCCTCAGTAACAGAGACCGATGATGTGTCAGCAACATTCTCCTCTGAGACGGTGGATTTGACCATCGCTGCCTGATGTTCAGTCACGATTCTGCAATTATGACACAATATGGAAGATTATGGCTAAGCTCTCATCTCTATTTGATGATGTAATTAATTCATTTAATCGTGTGATTATATCGAGTTTTTTCTTGTTCCCTTCTGTGCCCAGATTTAACGATCACCAAGCACCAGAATGACTTGCCACAAACACTGATACCTTTTCAGACTAGCTTGAATCAAACTTTGAGACCACGTACTGTACTTTTCTTGTAGTGTGCCCTTTGCTCTGACAAACAAACAAACAAACTCTTAAACCAGTCTAATACTGGTCTAGTTGGTCTCAAAGCCTGGTCAGGTAGACCTGGTTGCTGGTTTTAGGGCACTTTTGAGCTGGTCAAGCCCAGCTTTCCACCCAGCTAAACCACTTAAAAACTAGCTTGCCCAGAATGGGCAACACATTCTCATCCCAAGACGTCATCTAACTGACGCTTTTGACCATACGTCAACATCCAACCTTTCAGGGTACCCTTTTAACGAGGGCGTCATCCAACTGACGCTTTAACTTTAGCGTCAGTTGGATGACGCAGGTAGGTTTAGGTCTGGGGTAGGGTTAGGATTAGATAGCATCATCTAACTGACGTTAAAGGGTACCCTAAAACGTTGGAATGTTGACGTATGGTCAAAAGTGTCAGTTATATGACGTCTTGGGATAAGAACGGGCTGGAATGGGAGACCAGCTAAGACCAGCAAACCAGAAGTGTCTGTAAGACTAGCTATTAGACTAGAGGAAATCTGTCTCACTTTTCTATTAAAATTAGACCAAATCTTTTAATAGACTTTAAAATGCCGAGACCGTATTGAAGAAGAAGAAAATAAAATGCATGACTAATTTTTAAGACTATAGTCTAAGCAGTTTATGCAACCGCAGCTCTTAAGTGCTTTATAAAGGTAGCAACACAGGAATCTCGACACTATTGATTCCTATAGAGTTTGCAATAAGTGTTATGCTAATGCTAAGCACTGTTCTCTAAAAAGCATAAAACATTCAAATACTCACTCTTAGAAGAAAAGGTTCTATAAACCATAAAAGGTTCTATCAGCGCTGCGTATTTGGAACATACTGAACCCTTTTTAAGGGTTCAATATAATAAGACGCCTTTAGGGTTCTTTGTAAACAGGAATAAGGTTCTATATGGAACCTTTTGGGTTCATTCATTATGATTTGTTTTGTCCTTTCCGGATTAAATATTTCATATTATTGACAAACATCAAGACCCTAAATGTTGCAGAATAATGTAATATATGAATTAATAGTAGCCTATAAAGAACCTTTGTGCCAAAAAGGTTCTTTCTTGTCATTATAGAACCTTTTTTTAGCATGAAAGGTTCTTTGGAGTTGAGTTAAGAACCCTATGCTTCATAAATAGCTTCATCCTATATGCACAGTTTTTCTAAAATTAGATTAGAGTTTACTGGTAAGTATCCTAAAAGTATATATTTTAGTGTATATAAATATGTATGAGCTATATATATATATATATATATATATATATATATATATATATATATATATATATATATATATATATATATATACTGTATAGTTGTTGTAGTTATGCATGTGTGAAACTGATTTAAATGCAAATGTCTGAAACTGTTGTAGTTTCTTAGTAAAAGCCATTGCTAAGAGCTGGCTAACTTCAAAGTAGGTTACACTTGATGTCTGTAAAGAAATCCACTTTCATCTTCCCGGGAGGACATTCCCTTTTCTTCTCTCTAATATTATCGGTATTATATAGGACAAATAAGTGTAGTAGGAATGAGTAAGATAATTAGCTAAAGCTGAGACTTTTCAGTTGGTTTTGAATTATGCACGTAGACATTCAAGGGCTTTGTTATATTTTTATGCCTGTCATTTCAATTTAGTTTTTCAAGTCTTCACATTAAAGATGAAAAAAATATATATATATTTTTTGGTGTCACTCAAAAGGAGGAATGAGCTACTATTATAAGTGCAGCAGACATTAGTATTCATAAGCTATTTGTGTGGCGCCCCAAATTTAGCAGTACACAAGGAGTGCGCTGTGAAAACATCCATGCATGAAATGGCTCTCTAATCCTACCATTAGGAGAATTTATGCACGCAGATCTGAGAAATTCTTCACAGGTGTAATTATCGCTAATTAGCTATAGATATTATTTAGTTGCAGGCAAGGTAACGAGGACGCAAATACAAAAACGCAGTCTGACTGGAAAAACATCAATAGATTTATCTGATAATGCTGAATATGTGCCTCTCTCTGGCGCTCCACTGGGGACAGCAGTCATTAGTAGATATTAATCTTGCCTTAATAACTCGACGTTTCCCACAGGCCGTGGTTCTCCTGATGGTCTAACATTTCCCTCGTTCATGCCCTCTGCCAGGGACTTTCATCAAATTGACATTTACTCGGAAACACAACTTGTTTAATCACTTCTGATTGGAAAAAGGAAACTCTCTATATTGCTTTCGGAGAAAAGAACATTTTCCAGAGGCCGTTTCTTTATTGCAGTGGAGTAAACAAACGCAAACGCTGATTGGCTGACTCTTCTTATAGGGGAACTTTACTGTTTCTTCGTATGATTTTGAGAGTGTAGATTTTTTTTACTAATATCAAAGTGCATTTACTAACATCTTCTATAGACTTTTTAACTCCCCCTCCTTTGGAAATTCAGTTTAATTCTTAAATATTAGCTTATTTTCCTCTAGTGTGGAGTCCTCTCTTCGGATCGAGTGGTCGAGGAACACCAATTGGGTGTAGTTTGCCAATCTTCATATCTGCTTCGATCGCATCTTGCATTCCATCTTTGCTTTGGATGTCTGTGTGGCTTGAAGCTTCAATACTACTCACAGCATTACTGTTGTAGAAAAGTGTGTTTGAACTAGACATTTGAACTTGATCGTCAAATTGGACTTCTGGTTCAAAAACCTCATCTATACTGCCTTTTTGATGACAAGTAGACAGTAGGGGAATGCATTTACTGCCTGTTCTGTAGAGGTTCTTTAAAGGTTTTGTCACAATGTTATTTCTTGCATTGACATTTTGTGTGGTTTGGCATGCCTCAAACTGCCATTTAAAGGGTAAATTATGAAGAAAGCTGATGTTAAAAAAAAGGAAAGATGAGCAGAGTGATGTGAAAGAAACAGGAACAGTTGGAGGAACTTAAGATTCAGTTCAGCTGAGGTTAATCCTCCATAATCTGCAAAAAACAACAAAAAACACTACAAATTAAGTGAGTGTAGGCATTATCGGTAGTTATAAACCCAAGAAAGGTTCAAAATGACGTGATATGAGGATGCTACTGTTTGTTCAGACTTTTATTCCCCTTTCTCACTTTTTCCCCCTTAAGGCTTCCGAAAGAACAATGGTCGCTCATACATTACAAGGCTTGTCAGGCACAGAAAAATCTATTCTTTTTTTTAACAAGGTGACTTTATAAATCATAGAGTTTCTGACCATAACATAAGCGCTCTCTCAGTTTTTCATTACATTTGAAGGTCACTGTGTTCCTACATTGAGAGAGGCGTCTGATCTAACCTTAGCATGAGTCGATTAGAGCAGAAAGTGTGTGTACATCCCTGCACTGTGCGATTTGATGTGATAAAGCTTTTCAGAATTTCAGCTGGACACACTTTTTTGGTCATTTTGTGATTAAATCTGAAGTTCCAGGGCATGTTTCTATTGTAACAATATCTTATTCTAGGAAATCTTTGGCAAGATGTGAATGAAAACTAATGGGACCGACTCATTTATGAGTATTAAAAAGTCCACTGGTCTAGTGTAGAGAAAGTATCAGCAGCAACATCCATCAGCAAGATGATGATTATGATGATGATGGTTGTTCTTTGTGTACTTGGCAGAAAATATTAGCCATATAATAGCCATTTAATATGAATCTTTTAAAAGAGAGCTGATCTTGGATCAGAGCCAAACCATTTGTTTGATAAAAATCATGCCACTTTAAAGGTGCACTATGTAAGAATTTAGCAGTAAAATATCCAGGGCCCCTTAACAGATTTTTGCTTAGGACTCCAGGGAGATCAGGATCGGCTCTCGGTAGAATTAATTGTCCTTATTACTTTATATCCGCGGGACTCACGTGTGCTGCTGATGTCTGTCTCTCATTAGCAATCGCGCCCTGCTTCATGCCATAGTCATGTTAAAAACACCAATGTATTCACTTATGAATAAACATGATTAGATCCATCAGTTTGACGACAAGATCCATAATTCCGCTTAATGCTTTGCGTCATCAACCTACGGCTTTGTTATTAAAAGAGGTAAGTGACCCCTAGAAACATATTGTAACTTTAACTCAAAATTGACTACATGTGTGCATGCATCAGTCCATCTGAGGAAAGAGTCAGTGGTTCTCGTCTTAACACCACACCCACACAGAGAGAGAGAGAGATAGATAGATAGATCCTCTCCGCATCAGCTGTGGTTTGGAGTAATTCTGGTGGATTCCATCAGTTTTGTTGTGTGTATAATGGGGATGTGCTGACAGGAGAGATATCCGAGATGATTCCACAGGGAGAAGTGCTGTCCATGGCACATCGGTCATTAAACATCACAGGTGATGACACTTGCCCAAGCCTCTCTTTATTAGTCTCTCCTCATTTGTTTGTGTATATATGTGCGGCTCCATGCAGATCCTTAATGGCCGCCTGCACTGCAGCTGCCGAGAGCCACGGCATACGGACGATGCCCGTAATTGAGTTGGTGCGAGGCAGCAACAGATTGTGATTTGGAGAAGAGAGGCGGGACGTGACGGATACCGGGGTCTCTCGGGGGATGTGGTGGGCTCGGAGAAAGCCATATGCACCTTAAACTTTCCAAGAAAATGTTCTGCGTTTATAAGCTGTGCGTAATCTTGAGAATTATGGAGACTAATTTAAGCTTTTAATAAACATTTCAAATGGGCTGGATGTTTTTCAGGAGGCAGGGAAAGTGTTTGAATGATGGCACACATCAAATCTCCAGCTGGGCCGGCTAGTTTGAGAAGAGGTTTTGCGCTGAAATGAAAACTTTTTACATTTTAGGAGAACACATTGATCTGTATCTGGGGTTTTCGAACTTTTTGATGTCAAGGACGTAACAATATGATGATCTCCTAATAAAGGAACTCTTTACTAATATTTGATGTATTAAGAGATATTTAGGAAAATACTGCAATTCACTGCAACATGTTCCGCATAAAGGTAGATGTAATTAATGTAAGAGATGTAATTATTCTAATTTTATTTATTTAAATTTAATTAAAAAAATTAAACATTTTCCCTAAAAGAGGCGGGGCTTTCTGTTTTACTTACCAATGTCTGTGCTTGATCGTCTTTGCATATTACAAGTGTTCAAGCATCAGCTTTAAAGTGTGCTAATGTATTTCTTTACTGATTTTGAGAACTCTAGTATCAACATCTAATCTGTATTGACAAGGAAATGTGATTTCGAGCTCTTAAAGATTTTGTCCTGACCCTTCATTCTTAAAAACAGAGAGAGCTGCTTTTCTCAGACATACAATATCCCTGATCCCGACTGACAGACTAACCTTGGACCCTCCCCTTCCCTCCTTCTCGCTCTCATGTCCTTCCTTTCCTCTCATCTTCTGAGAACAAAGGAAGCACTGAAAGAAGGGGAGAAGGGCAGGGGGGCATTGGGGACACGAGCAGATCAATCAGCTGAGATGGAAAGGTGTATAACCCTGTTTCTCAAGAACTTTTGGAATAGGTTATCATATTAGAAGTGCTGGATTTAAACACACGCAACAAAAGACGCCTGAAAACAATCTTAACTGTCAGTAACTCTTTGAGTCCACTGACTTTTAATGTTGAATTATACCTCACTGAACTGTATTTTTATTTATTTATTTATTTTTTTTGGGAGCTTGAGGTTGTGCGATTGGCACTTAATTATTGATATGAGAATTGGTTTTCTGTTCTTTCAGATAAGTTTTATCGTGTTGGTTAGGGTGTTGCTGTGGGTTTCACTGTCTTCTCTACATCATTGGGTGAAATTAAAATGATGCTGATTAAGTTCCTTAATTAGTTTTTTTTTCACAGCAATCGCTTCTTACAGCACAAGTATTAGCACACCTGCTTGTGTGTATGACCGTATGTCAGCATAATAGACTATAACGTTGTCTGTCACTTTTGAAACCTATGATTAATGTAAGTTTGAAAGTGAAGACAAAATTATATCTTTTGTTTGATTGTGGGTGAGTGTTTTGTTTGCTTCAAATCTCTGTAGTCAAAGTCTTTCCCCCTCATTGACTTTGTTTTGGAAATTAAATGTATTTCATTCTCGCCCAGTTGTTAGCAGTTGATTGTTTGCAATGATAAACAGATGTCAATTATGAAGACCCATATTTAGTTCATTTGTCATTTACTAAAGGAACAAATGAAGCTAATGGCAAACTCAAACTTCTGCAATGGTTGGTTGAGGAGATGTAGGGCATTCCTGTTTAAACTTAACAGAAACATTAGTGTTGTTGTCCTGTCAAATATAGTGCCGCTCTCTGGATAATTGTCATTATGAAACTAGCTTAATGACATCATTGGGACATAGCTTTATGAAATTGCTTAGGGACTATCATTTGGATGTCATTGAGAAACTAGCTTTGTGGGATAGCGGAACTAGCTTCAATGATGTCACTTAGGAACTATAGCATTATGATGTCAATGAGAAACTAGCTTAATAGGAACTAGCTTGATGATGACACTGAGAAGCTACCTTTGTGATGTCATTAAGAAACTATTTTGTCATTAATGGACTAGATTATTGTAATGACTAGAGTATTGTAATGCCCTACTGGGTGGTTGCCCTGCACGCTTAATAAACAAACTCCAGCTTGAGTTGTTACCAGAACCACGAAATATGAAACCATATCAGTCTCAACACTGCATTGGTTGCCTATAAAACATTGTATGCATTTTTAAATATTGTTGATTACTTACAAAGCACTAAATAGTAGTTACTTGAGCAAGCTCTTAACGCATTATAGTCCTTCGTGTCTATTGCAATCTAAAAACTCCGGCCAGTTGATAATAACTAAAATATCAAAATCGACTGCACGCGCTAGATCCTTTTCCTATTTAGCACCAAAACTCTGGAACAATCTTCTTAACATTGTCGGGGAAGCAGACACACTCTGTCAGTTCAAATTTAGACTAAAAACACATCTCTTTGGCCTAGCGTACACATAACACACTATAGACTTCCTAAATTCAAAATTAGGTTGCATTGTTTAGATCAGCCGGAACCGGGAACACGTCCCATAAATCCTGATGTACTTGGTACATCATAAGAAGGATGGCTTCTACGCTACTGTTAGTCATTCTGTTTATCCCGAAGGATCCTCTATGGTGGACCTGCGCCTTGACCAATCCCAACTCATCCTTAAATGCCGGCCTCGTCGGCACTGATCCCCAACAACTCGTCGTGATTACTTCGTCTTCCAAACAGATGGAAATGGATAAATACGCAAAATGTTCCGATCCAATCTGACTTGTAATGCTGCCCGAATCATACATTTTTCCTTCGTTGGCCAGATGACAACTGGCCCCCGACTGAGTCTAGTTTCTCTCAAGGATTTTTTTCTCCATTCTGTCACCTGATGGAGTTTTGGTTCCTTGCCACTGTTGCCTTGGCTTTTGGCTTGCTTGGTTGGGGACATTTAATATTCAACAATATTATTGATCTGCCTTACTTAAGGTGGACATTGACGCAATTTTCTTCTAGAAACAAACTTGTATTATTTGCATGTTATCACTGTGAAGCTGCTTTGATGCAATCTGTACGTATGTAAAAGGTAAAGAAAGAAAAGAACTAGCTGTTATTCACAAAATATTCCAAAAGACTAACTAGATGAAAAGTGAAATTGAGGACACAGGCAAATTATGCAGGAGATTATAGAAAGGAAAAAAGAAAAAGCACCTTGAATATTTATTATTTAATTGGTTTTTCATGCTAGAATAACCCCTGACAAATTGAGAAATATGGTGAAATTATTTAAAATTCAAATTGACATGAAAATTCACTTAATATCTCTTAACTGTGATAGAAAACCAACTGTTTTCAATCATTTGTATCCATTATATTAAGAACAATTTTTTTTTTATAAATACTCTACATACAGTATACTTTTTCGAACAGTGTACTTGTGTATGATGCATCTAAAATATATCTAACAGCAGGAGTGACCCAGGTTTGAGTGCATGTGTCTCCCAGCAGAGGATGAAGGACATCAATCCATATCTGTATCATTTAATCCGAGACTTTCTCTGTCTGACGTGTGCTGACGGAGCGGCCAGAGAGGATTATCCAGAATCCACAGTCCCAACGCTGCTCTTTGCTGTCTGGCCCACAGTTCACCTTCAGGTGACCGGACTTCTGTGGACAAGGAGATTGTGTGGCGTTTAGCTTGTGTGATGATCTGTCCTCAAGTGTTTTTTTTAAAGTCATCCTAGTGTGTGTGTTCACAACTGCAAAGAAACCATTAACACTCATCATGCGACCAGCAATGTACGCACTGTGGTTTAATGAATGATAGATGAGGGAACAGATGTTAGCATGCTTGCTGGACAGAACTCTTGCAGAGTGACCTTGGCCCATACTGACAGAAATCATCATCATATGGCTAAACGCACATACAATCTGCTATAGCAGCGTGAATGCAATTTCATATGTAATTTCCCCCAATTCCCAGATTAATTAGAAATTCGTACATATCTGATATATTAATTGGGTTTATATGCGTATCTAAACCTAAGCAACTATTACACAAAAAATTATTTACACAGTTAATTTAGTTTTCCCCCCATAATTTCAGCCGTTGCTAATTAACAATAACTTTAATCCTTCCGTTTTATGAATGCGATAATGTAAAACCATTCATAACATTTGTTCTCCCTCTTCTTCCGCCATTGGCGATTCTCGGTTTTATCTAATTGCTTTAGCAAATGGGAAAACTCCGAGGGGTGAGGTTTTTGCAACAATGGTCATTAAATCGTAGTTTAGCCATTGAGAGCCAACTTGAAAAACTACAGAAACCAAGTGTCGTAGTGACGAATTGTTTAACAAAAAGCTGTTAAATATACATATATTGCTTTGCTCTTCACTTCAGATCTTAGCACATGCTCGCTGCTTACATTCTCATTTTTTTGAAAGTGTGTGAAGATGATTATTTCAGATCTCGTACCCGGTACAGTTGATGGCCAATGATAATAACAATGGTGACCCCTGTGATAAGATCAACACACCAAAACTTGTTGGTTTAATGAAATGTCTGGAACTGTGTGGGGGGCAGGATCATGTTTAGCTAAAAAGACTGGATAAATCTGAATACATTAGCACTCACTGAGCCCTTAGAGAGAATCATTATTGCATAACATCTGTAAAAATGCATAAAACATCAATCATATCATGCATGCTAACCTTTCATGTGATTTTTGTTCCTCTTTTGCACCTATATTAGCTGAACAAAGTTTCTTGGCAAGACCTTGCTGTTAAAAATTTCAGTGGTTTCTTGATGCGCCGAACCCTCCTTTCCCAACGTGGTTCCTTACACCTCCTCAAGCTGTTCTTCCTCAGTTTTTGAGCTCCTTCCAAGAATTTCTTTTTCCTCCCTTTCAATTCTGTCATTATTTACTCACCCTCCTGGGTTTTAAACATGTACAACTCTCAAAACTCATTTACACCTCTGCATATCCATACTTGGCACATCATGTTTGGCTATGTGAGAACCTATCAGAACCACATAGCATCATTGGCATTAAATCTGGCACAGCACGTGCATTTTAAATGAGTGTGAGTTAAAATTAGGAAATCTTTGCTTTTGTTTTCCATTATCGGAAAAAGTCAAGCAAACAGGGTTTTATTTTTAGTGTCAGCCAAAGGCCTCGCTCATGAATATTAATTAGGATTTGCATTTTTTTTAAACATGACTTTATACTGTCTTGTTAAATACCTATTGAACCTGAACGTATTTTATCCCATTTGCTCATTACCAAGTCAAAAAAATCAAAATCAAAATCTAAAAGGTATCATTACAATTAGAAATATGCAAATCAAATTATTTTTGATTTGAGTTTTATGTCCAAAGATTTGGTACACTGCCACTGAAAAGTTAGGATCATGTGACACTGAAGACTGCAGTAATCAGCTTTGCAATCTGAGGAATAAGTTGCAATTTAAAATATATCAAAATAGAAAAGTTAGATTGAAATAATATTTCACAGTATTTCTCTTTTTACTGTATTTATCAAATAAATGCAGCCTTGGTGAGCTTGGAAGACTTTCTGACAGATTAAATGTCAAAGGAACTGGAGAAAAGTTGGCTAAATTAGATGCATTCGTGCCGCAAGCTACTTCATAAAGTGGTGGGGACCAAATCCGCCATGGCGAAAAGTACCGTGACACGTCCAACACGTCCAGTCAGTAAATGACGCCTTTGTAGGAATTTCTCTAAGCAAATGGCTTTCATTAAAAAGCAATCGAGATCACACATGATTCTTCTTCCTCCAGGAAAACTCTCCGCACAACTCGACAAGCCATAAATCCAGTCCACAGCCTGAGAATGTTTGTTAATGGCGTCCAAACAAAATAAAACAGTGATGCTGTGACTCAACAGGAGGAGAGGGATAAAATCGACCATCTCAATTAGAACCAATACCCCGCAGTAATGGATCAGATGAACTTCATCCCATCCAAGAGCAAATAATTACACCGAGAAACATTCATCCTCCTCTGAAAGCTGAAAGACCGAAAGAAAACAAGGGGGACAGATAATGAAGATTCTCAAATGAGATGGCTTTATGCATAGAGCACAAATGAATGAGATTATTAAAGAGAGCATGCTTTGCTTTAATGGCTGGCCTTGCTAGAAGAAATATGCCTCTTTTATGGCAAATGAAAGCAAAATTAACAAATGAAGAGAAGATGAGCTTCTCATAACATAATGATCTCACAGCGCGGCTTCAATAGCGTTTCGGGATGCGAGTGTTGCAGTGTTTTCAAGACGTATTTGTTCTCAGAGCCATTTCTTTTCGGGATGAAATGCAAGTGAGTGATGCAACCTCCTGCAATTATTATTTCTTAATTACATATTCTTTGGAAGAGCAATTTATTTATTCCCAACACGTTGAAATCATATATTTATGATATCATATATAAGTCAAATATTTATTTAAAACATCATAGCGCTAGAACGTTGATGTCAGGTTGCAGCTTTAAAACTGGGATTGACTTGAACCACTGCCGAATGCCATTGGATTGTGGCTCTTGCCTAAATATAAATGTCTTATCTGCCCTGAAGTGTGTGTGCCGCTCGGATCAGTGAATCTAAATAGAATCTCAGAGCGCTTGACACTTTGTTGATGGTGTTTATTGAGAGGGCAGCAGAGGACAAGGAACTGACTGTATGCTTTTACTTTAGCAAAGTATACTAATATTTGTGTCTTTTGGATACGGTATATTGAAAAAGACAATAGGTCTAATTCAATAAGAAGGAGTTTAAGTATAAAAACACTTCAATAAACAAATAAAGGGGTAAAATGGTAAAATATTTGTTACTCACACTTGTGTGTTGCAACATTACTGTAAGATCCAGTGTAGTTGGCATCATCTTTTATTTTATATCTCTCTAAAGTCTTTGCCAAATTATGTCTCCAGTTACGAATCCAGTTAAATGAAGTAGACAAAGCGATCTGGGACTTAAAAATAAAGTTTAACCACACTTTCTTCGCACAATGAAAGCAATGCAAAGACTGTTTTTTCACAATTTGGCACCTCAAAGTTTCTTGTAATCCATCGTTTTGTTGCTTGATTAATCTTATCTCTCTAATATTTACTACATGACATGCTCGAATCGGTGGGCGGGGCTAAAGAGGCGATGATGTAGAGGTAGGCGTTGATTTTCTTCTACAGAGGCTGTCTTTCGTTGCAATTTGACATAATAATGCAACAAAATCTGAAGCAAGTTGTTTTGCCAGCTTGGTTTAAATATACTGTTGAACTAGCGAGGACGTTTTAAGTTCTGAATCTTAAAGGGATACTCCACTTTTTTTTTTGGAAATAGGCTCATTTTACCTCTCCGTTTTCGAATGTATTCAGCCGATTTTTTTATATTTATAAGAATATCAGTAACCGGACAGTTTCTGGTCTCATTGACTTCCATAGTATTTTTTTTTCCTACTATGGAAATCAATGAGACCAGAAACTGTCTGGTTACTGATATTCTTCTAAATATCAGAAAATCGACTGAATGGATTTGAAAACGGTAAAACTCAACTGTTTAACTCTGGGGGAGTTGTTAAATGAGCCCATTTCCAAAAAAAAGTTGAGTATCCCTTTAAGAGGATATTTTTAAAGTAGACCACAATGACTTATTATATTCACTTGTTTGTACTTGTCCTAAAATTAGAAAGTACAAATATGAATTTATTTATGAATAATGATTTCCATGTGAAAACATTTGCGCACAGGTTTTACTCACATATATATGTGTATGCAGTTAGTGAATGAGATCCAATATCCTCGTCTTTAACAAACTATAGTAAACATTCATATGTGAATTAGCATGGTTAATAATAACAGATTAGCATGATTCTGCTAGAGCTGTCAAAGCTGTGATGTAGCGCTCCGAAAGGGCCTTTAAAAATATGACGTCATCAATTGAATATAATACGTGAGATATATGTGAAGGGCACTGTCATACTGCAGTATGAAAGAGAGGAAAAGGGGGGGGGGGGGGGGGGGCAGAGGGAGAGAGAGTGAAAGTCAGTCCGATCAAGTGTTACAGGTTCTCTCTTAATCCCCTTCTTCTTATACCTGACAGCAATACAAACTGTATAATATTAGTTATCACCATGGCAACATCCATGTTCTCAGCCGCAGCTCCAAGGTGAGATGAATGGATGCATTTTTCATGGATATTTCCAGAATTCACCAGTCTGGGATGCTCATGGGAGCTACAGAAGAAATGCAACGTGAATGTGTAATCTACTGGAAAAAATAAAACCAAAAACCATGCAGCAAGCACGAAAACATTACAGGTTTACATCCAGTTGGTTAATGCACCTAGTATTTAAAGTAACATGGAGTTTAAACACGCCTGCAAGCATAAACCCAGCCAGACTGTGACTTTATTCCCAAATGATTTGCAATCTGGAGAATACTGAAACAGGATTTTATAAGTATGAATAGCAAGGATTATACTGTGATTATACTGTCATGGTTTTCCTGCAGTGTAGACAGACTATACATAACAGGCGAGAAACACTTGCACAATCCTTTGCGTCTGACAAAGTGGGTTTTGGCCCTTTCCATCACAAATTACCTTAAGTAACCAATCAGGTCACTGTGTGATCTTTAAGGAGTGGATCTCTGAGCTGGTGCAAGTGAGTGGGGGCGGGGCTAATTTGCATATTTATAGTACTTTGTATACTTAATGAGGCAAGTGTGTAGAGTTACATTCAAGGTTTAAGCCATGAATCATTCTTTTTTTTTCAAGGAAAAAACTTTCACTTTTAGACTACAGTGGGACTTTAAATAATATTTTTTGACTTGAAATTGAATTAATTTTAGTATCTATAATCTAGATATCTATAATCTACATCTATAATCTATGATAATCTACCACATGAAGCACATTTTTTTCCTGGTGATTGTATTCTCTCACAAAACCTTTAAAGTCCATGTCATTGAGCCAAAATCAGCATGGGTCAGTCGGAATCATTTCAGGGCTCAGTCAAAACCAACTGACTTAAGGGAAATGTTTTTTCCATGTACTCTTCCCAAACTCGAGTGTGATGTTGACCCAGTGCTTAATGTTCTGTAGAATATTCCCTGACTCTATAAACAAACAATGATTTGACATTTAACAAGCTGATGTTTACATAATGAATGGCCCCTGCACGGCAGAAACAGACACAAAGTTTTTACAGCGGTTCCGGTCCCCCCAAGAGAGTCGCATGCACGTGTCCGTGTAAATGTGTTCATGTTTGTGTGCCTTCCTCCTCCAGGATGTGTGTTGTGTCATCCTGATAAAGATCGGGGAAAGTGCGGCCCCACTCACTGTCTGCAAGCCAAAACACAAGCTCTAAAATGCTGCATCATGCCTCAGTGCGCTCACACTGACATAATGCTTGTAGGAAAATAGAGATAAACACTATTGTGCTCTCGTTGTTTTAAAGGAACAGTCATGCTTAAAAGTGTAGAGTGCACTACACTGTAAAAATGTCAAATTTACTGTAAAAATTGGCAGCTGTGGTTACTGTATAAAATTCTTTGGCAAGATTTTAAGTTTTACATAAAATGAATTTTACAGTAGAAAAACTAAAAACTAAAATCATGCTAATCTACCAACGAACATTGCAAAATTGTAACGAAACTTAAAAAAAACACAAAAAAAAAAAACACGAAAACTTCCCTAATGTCCTAGTTGTCTATGAAAGTTAAGTTTCATAAGTTACTTGTCAGGTATTGTTCATAAAATAAGCATTAGATGAATTGTTACCGTTTGAACTGTTATGTTTCATCCGTCCCCCCCCTGTGTTTCAATCGCCCCGCTCTGGAGGGACAAACTGCCGTTCAAAGTCAATTTTTACTTGAATCATTCTATATTTCTACCGAATAACACATGATACTAAGAGAACACATTTGTGAGTTGTTAATCACACACACACAAAAATCTTTCTGCAACCTTATCTTAGAAAACAACGCTTATCTGAAAAGTGTTTCAACCATCCCGACTCTCTCCTACAACACTAAAATAATGCGATAAACATTCATTTAACAACGTAAGATACACGAATATACAAGTAAAATGAAAAACTAAGAAGAAACGGTAATTTCATTGAAAAACAATCAAAACAATCAAACAATCAAAAGCTGTCGCTAAATGTCCATTTTTTACAGTAAACCATAAGATGACTTCTTTTTAACTTTCAAAAAACTTGTATTTTACTGTGAAATTACATGATATGTCCCATTAAATCTATTACTGTTTTTTAGGATTCGTTATCACAACATTTTTTCTTTTGTTAAATCAACTTTAATAATTTATTTAATTGAGATAACTTATTATTTTGAGTTTCTAATGATTAAATCAATCTCCTTCAGTGAATTAACTCACTTTTTACAGTTCAATCAACTTAAAATTTCAAGGCAACCAGGTTACTTACTTTTTTTAAGTTAAACCAACAATTTTTTTTTTTACAGTGAACCAATGAACAGGTTTTTACCGTAGGATTTTACAGCCTCTTTATAAATTATAAATTCTTTACAGTGTTGCATAGCTAAAAAAAAATAAAATACAAATAAAAATAGCGCAATTCAGTGAAACAGCTGATGGTGCTGTGATGGGTTTTACCGTCATTGATCAAGTTTGTGCGTTTGCATATGATTGACTTGATCAGATGTAGCCGAGAGAGAAAAGCACAATCAATATTGTATTAGCTACAGGAAGCCTCAAAGTTTGATCTTTTTGCCCTGTTCTTTGTGTAAGACACCAAGGCACAGCTGGTTCCGTCAGGGGAAAGCTTTACATCTCTGAGCAATTTTAAGGTTCAGCCTAGGGGTCACTGCAGGGCTTGGGCGGGCAGTTTTTGCTGCGCGCACAGTTTGTTTTTATTATCAAACTCCGTTCTGTTTTACCCGATTCGAACAGCAGCACTCGGGAGCACAACAGTCGGCAGTGGAGTATCAAATCCCCCAGGCTTTTCCACCCTCCCATCTGTTTCTCTCCTTGAAAAGAAGGGAAAATGTGTTACCTCAACATCACCATAAAGCCCTGCTGGCGGGTTGCTGCCTGCCTGTAGCTGTATTGTGGCTGTTTTTTCTTCTTCTTTTTTCCCCGTGCCGAGACGCAGTATGATTACATTTCTCACTACACATCTATCTGCTTTGTGAGTTTTTACCTGAAGGATGTAATTTGGAGATTGTTTGCTTACACAGTACGCTGCTAAATGTTCCCTAACAGATGTTGCAATGTCATTCAACAGATGTTTTTTGCAAGGTTTATGGTTTTGAATGTTTAAATGGGTGAATTAAAAACATGAAGCATGATGAGGTCAAGTGATTAATGTAACTACATGACCTCATCATGCTGCATTTTTAATTCATTGTGGTCATCTGACACTTACAGTTTTACTGTGAAGTTTTTTAAGCTATTTTATTTGGAAGATAGACAAAAATTCATAAACTACACTGTAAACAAGTACGGTGTAGTTTATGATTTTTTATGAAGGTTATTTTTATCATTCATCATCAGACTTTCATAGCACCTCCCTTTCCACTAATTAAAGCTGTGATCGATCAGATTTATCAGTTCTATTTTTTGACTAAACAATTAGTTCAGATTGTACAATGTCAAATGGTTTAAGCTTTTCATAACTGTATGAGTGCAAATGTAAATTATGAACTTGCATTTTTTTTTCCTTTGTGAACTCAGTGTAATTGACCTATAATTTTCAGTTTATTTGTTATAATAAGTACACATTGCATTGTGGGAGGCAGTATTCCATGCTTGTTTATAGAAAATTTGCATTCTGTGTACAATATACATAATTTACAATATACCATATCCAGAAATAGTATGGTTGTATGCTGTCCTGAATCCAGATTATGAGGAAACGTCCCCATTCCCTGAGAGAGCCGTGGCCACGTATGTGCAAAAGCCCTGAAAGATTTATGATGCCTCATTTTTAGTGTAACATTTCAAATTTTTAAAGGGGTCCTTATTAATGTTTGGTCCCAGGGATATTCTTAATGAGATGTTAATATTTCATCAGAAAAACATCCTCTGTTCATCTTGCGGTCAGAATGATTTAAATTAGACTTATGCATATTAGATGTAATGAACACTTCCACACATTGATGTCAGTGTTTGGACACATCAAATCTGGGCGTGTGAATGTTTTACTTTAAGTTAGTTCAACTTTCAGGGGGATTTTTGGTGGAGAGATGTTATTCTTTAGTTATTTTTTAAAAAAATGTGTGCTAAACTTAGTTCCCTCATAACTTGAGCTTTTCAGTTTCAAAATGGCAGCCCTATGAAGTTTTACTGAGGAAGAAGCTGATTTATTTTATTTATTTTTTTATTTTGTATCTTTGTCTTTTTTATTTCTTTCTTATATATATTTTCTTATTACTTTCTTATTGTTTTTCTTGTGTTTTTTACTAAGGCAGGAGTTTTTTTCTTCTTTTGTATTTAACATTGGGACATTCCATGAACCTGGAATGTTATTTTAAGGTAGATTATTTTACTTTGTGACCTAGATCTAGCCTATAGACTATAATTTTATAATATGAAACTCATGTACACATACTCTTCCCAGAACGTTCTAGAAGCGCCTGAAAGGTTCTGGGCAGGCTCTGAAATGGTGCAGTGCTATAGGGCCTCTCTGCTCTGCCCTTCTGTCATGTGCGAAATGCTTGAGTGTGTTAGTCGGAGCCCTGGGACGACTGGTAATGATCAGGTTTTAATTAAGACCCCTTTACACACTATATCAGAGCTCCCCTGCTCACTGGGGAAGTGCCCGAGCTGAAATCTCATGCTTTAGTGGAAAAAAGGAGCGAAAATATTTGATTAAATGAAGTGATCTCAACAGACTGTCAGATTCAATACAATTCAGAGATGGTTCTTATTCTGTGTTTTAAACGATTCTGTAATTAGATTCCTCTGTGACTTACATTTCATTTAAAAAGAGAAGACTTATCAGCCTTGGAGTTCAGTTACAGCACTTACTGGCCTAAATTACAACAAAAGCTCTTTGACAGAAAAAAAAAATCAAGTTACAAATGGTTTTCTAATTTATTTTCATTCCAAAATACAAAAATGTCATGAAACTCTAGAGGGTGCATGCTGATAGATTACATCATTACTGCATGGCACAAGCTGATTGGTTTCTGCTAATCCTGCAGCCAATGAATTGGCTTGCTCAACATTTAAATAGTCTGGTGCATTGCTTGGAGTAAACTAGTCCTGTGGTGACATCAGAGTTCCTTCACATACCCCAACTCCACCTGCCTAGATCTCCATCCATCCATCCATCCATCCATCCATCCATCCATCCATCCATCCATCCATCCATCCATCCATCCATCCATCCATCCATCCATCCATCCATCCATCCATCCATCCATCCATCCATCCATCCATCCATGCATTCATCCATCCATGCATCCATCCATCCATCCATGCATCCATCCATCCATCCATCCATCCATCCATCCATCCATCCATCCATCCATCCATCCATCCATCCATCCATCCATCCATCCATCCATCCATCCATCCATCCATCCATCCATCCATCCATCCATCAATGCATCCCCATCCATCCATCCATCCATCCATCCATCCATCCATCCATCCATCCATCCATCCATCCATCCATCCATCCATCCATCCATCCATCCATCCATCCATCCATCCATCCATCCATCCATCCATCCATCCATTCATCCACCCATGCATGCATCCATCCTTCAATCCATCCTTCAATCCATCCTTCAATCCATCCTTCAATCCATCCTTCAATCCATCCATCCATCCATCCATCCATCCATCCATCCATCCATCCATCCATCCATCCATCCATCCATCCATCCATCCATCCATCCATCCATCCATCCATCCATCCATCCATCCATCCATCCATCCAGATGTATAATCCAGATTTTAATTCTGAAGTCATGCTGCAATGAGACAGTTTTAAAATACAAATTTGATTCAATTGACTGTTTTGAGTGATAGCAGCCCTGGGAGCGTTTTGTGTTCAAAATCTGGTATGGACAAAGAAAACGAGTTTGTAAATGTTAAACTATTTCAATCATTTAGAATTGTTAAATATTTAAGGTGAAATAAAGCCTAGTGAAAATGGCAGAAATTATCCGTAATGAGAGACTAGAAAAAAAGGCACCGTAATCATCTACTGTTCATTGTTCTCCCGTACTAAAAGACCAAAAGCGTTTCTAAAAAAGGAATAATAACCAATTTCACATACACACCGTGCATGAGTGCGCACTCTGTAAGTGTGTGAAGTCTGTCCTTGACGGAGTCGCTCGTCTCACGTCCAGCAATGGAAACGAGGGCAGCTCTCCCTCAGGTAACCCCTACCGTCATTACAATTCCTCACACAGTGTGTGTGCGCGCTTGTACATGTGTGTTCAATGCCCTGTCACTTTGATTGATGGATGCAGGTGGACGTATTGAATATGGGTGTGAGGTCATAACTCAGATGAGATGTGAAGGTGGAGCGTTGCAGGAGGTAGACAGACGTGCAGATGAGCGTGCGATAGAGAATGCAGATGAAAGGTTCATCAGATAGCTGGAGTGTGACTGTGATGTTGCTTTTGCAGCATTAAAAAGATGTGTGCACTCGCTCATGAAAAAACAAACATGCGGATTTGTGTCTGCCAAGCTTTAAAATGGTAATTTACAAAGAAATTACACCAGCAGTCCATTTCTTTTGTCATTCTCTCACACACTCACCATTCGGGAGTTTTATCACAACTATATTTCTTGAGCCGAAAACCATTTCCTGCCCAAATTGGTCCTATTCTCCGGATGATGAAATGTTTTTCTATTCAAGTTTTCAGACATGGGTATTTTAACATATCTCTTCCGATGAAGAATGAAGACATTTTTAAGCTCATAGATTGTAGGGATGAATTTCCAAACCTTTACGTTCGAGTAACAATAGCAATTGTCACTTGCGAGTTTCCAGTCTTTGTTTGTTTGTTTTTTTTTTTGTGCACAATATGGTTTTATTCTTCTTTGCTTCACCAGGTGCATGATATATGTGCATGGATCTGTTTGCTGGCTCATTTGCATTCAGATTACTCTCGTTCTGTGTCTTCTACATCTAAAGCTAATGCAGCAGAGGAAAAGATTGATTGCGGAGACTTTGGCTGAGTCCATGAGCATCAGGAAGCATTGAGAAAGCTTTCCATCTCTGTTTGCTTTCCCATCTCTCCCAACAGGAGAAACAGCAGAGGTCATGCAAAATTCAACAGCCACCGAGGGCACTATGTAAGAAAGAGTTACAAAGAGCATCAAATAGAGACACACACACCACTGTCCTTGAAAATAAGTTTGGCATAGACTCTACAGAATAACTTTGATTTTGGCTGGTGCGATTATGGCAGATGCTACTGAACACACTGTAAATTTGGAGTCACTATGGGAGATTTCAAGAGATGATTCACTTTTATCTTTTATCTTTTTATTGGTTATATAAAAGCATAAATTAAATCTCATTTATGATCTCTTTATGACATTTCTGAGGCGTCAGAGTTTTGGGCTAATAGACTTTCAATGGAGGGACAACAATCTTGTAGATTTAACTAAAAATACCTTTATATGTGTTCAGAAGATGAAATAATGTCTTATGGGTTTGAAACGACATGAGGGTGAGTGATTGATAACTGAATATTCAGTTTTGGGTGAACTAACCCCAGTAGCAACTCATTGCAGAAGACGAGATCCAGGGGGCGGAGTTGGATCCAGATCTAAGGGGTGGAGAAGGGTAGGATTAAGGGTGGGGTTAGGGATTAGGGGGCGGACATGGGTTACGATTATGGATCAGGGCGTGGAGATGGGTAGGATTAGGGATGGGGTTAGGGATAAGGGGCGGAGATGGGTAGGATTAGGGGTGGGGTTAGGGATCAAGGGGTGGAGATGGGTAGGATTAGGGATGGGGTTAGGGATCAAGGGGTGGAGATGGGTCGGATTAGGGGTGGGGTTAGGGATCAAGGGGTGGAGATGGGTGGGATTAGGGGTGGGGTTAGGGATCAAGGGGTGGAGATGGGTCGGATTAGGGGTGGGGTTAGGGATCAAGGGGTGGAGATGGGTGGGATTAGGGGTGGGGTTAGGGATCAAGGTTGGAGATGGGTAGGATTAGGGGTGGGGTTAGGGATTAGGGGGCGGACATGGGTTACGATTATGGATCAGGGTGTGGAGATGGGTAGGATTAGGGGTGGGGTTAGGGATCAAGGGGTGGAGATGGGTAGGATTAGGGATGGGGTTAGGGATCAAGGGGTGGAGATGGGTCGGATTAGGGGTGGGGTTAGGGATCAAGGGGTGGAGATGGGTAGGATTAGGGATGGGGTTAGGGATAAGGGGTGGAGATGGGTCGGATTAGGGGTGGGGTTAGGGATCAAGGGGTGGAGATGGGTGGGATTAGGGGTGGGGTTAGGGATCAAGGGTGGAGATGGGTAGGATTAGGGGTGGGGTTAGGGATCAGGGCCAGAGATTGGTAGGATTAGGGGTGGGGCCATCTCACTAACCCTGTAAGTTCAGGCCGTTTCACAAAGCAATACAATTGAAAAAAAAAACAAAAAACAAAACATTTATGTTTATGATATATGACATATAAACAAAGGTTAATAGTTTACCTCTATAGGTGCAGCACATTTTTCACTTTCAGTGTATTTTAGTAATTTAATTCTAAAATGAATTAGTACTAAAACCCCTGTGGAAGGATGACTTACAACCCAGTTTGATTCTATATTTAAAAACTCTTTCAAACACCCTTGTGTTCTCACTTATAGAATCCCCGATCAGAAACTGCACTTCTGCTCGCTGAACGATAACAAATTATTGGATTTCTTCAGGGGTTTGGCAAATCCCCCGGTCATCCTGTAGCAGTATTACCCTCCGTTGCCGTGGAATATCCTCTCATTTCTCTACGGGCCGCCGTCGGATTGGACGGCAGTCAGAGGGGATGAGTGAGAGATGAGAGGAAACGAGAAGGGACAGAGGAAGAGAATGAGAAAAGGATATGATAAAGGAGAAGAGATGCAGAAGTGATAGGGTTTTTGTGGGAACGGTCAAGGGTGTGTGTCAGGTGTTTCTGCATCAATTCGGGCCTTAAGGACCAGTTAGGTATGGTTGGAAATGCAGTTTTCTATAAATAGTGTCAGTAATAGTTGGTCCAAAGGGTACTTTATGTAATTGATGCTCAGCTTCAGAAATAGATCTGTACTCTGATCAGAGCATCGCTGCGAACACTGTTCCCTGCGCCACAAGAGAGGGCCATAACAGCTTTAGGACGTCACACTTGGATAGTCCCATGATATCCGAACACCATATGTGAACATCTAGACACTAGTTCTGTTATAAACTTTCATGAGCTGCCTACCTATACAGCATTTTAAGACATCTTAAGCACATTCCTATGGAAGTAAAATTGCAATCTCACAATTCTCTTTCTCATGCGTCCAATGTTGCTATTTCTCTTTATAAAAACCTTATATTTCACAATTACAATTTCATACCTCATGTTTATGACACTTTTTCATAGCTATGACTATATGACTATATTATGACTATATATATATATATATATATATATATACATAACATTGACTTTAAAAATTGAGAAAGACGTCGAATTTGCAGCCACTCTCTAGAAACACCTCGCAGCAACGCTCATTTTTAATTTTTTTTAAAAAAATTTTTAACATTTTTTTAATTTTTTTTTTTTTTTTTACTGAAAATGTAAATACAGCACAATACTGTTATACTCTACATGTGTATTGTCTTATATTTTTTTAATGAAAACAGATTTAGATTTGATAACTGGTAAAACCCATCATCAAAGGGTCCATTGAATCAGTTGAGCTATTTGAGTTGATTAATGTAGAGTGTTAAACAAGACAACTCACTTGAGTTTTTAACAGGACTGTTTTTAAGTCATATCCTTATGTTTGTTAGCGAATTATGAGTGTTTCAGTGACCTGCCTCCGTGGCCGTGTGTCCTTCTCGCCGGAGTGGCTCTGTCCTGGTCACTGGAACAAATCCATGCCTAACAAGTGAGAATAAACCCAGAATCCTGAAGTGCACTTGTGAGAGTTGAAGGAAGAGAGCATATCTTTCAAGATAATTACTTTGCACTTCATAATGTGTGTGGGTGTGTGATGGTCTTTTGAGAGTAGATTTAATATTGCAAATCAGTCTGCTATTAAGAGAATGTCAAGTTTATTTGTTGCACAGAAAGTCAGAGTGCGGTCTAATGTCTTGCAGCGCTGGGGAAGGTGAAGTGTTCGGGGTGTGTGTATGTATATGTACTGTATGCTGAAATCATGATATTTTAAGGTTGTCTCACAGGCAGCCACCATCTGTTGTCAAGGGCTCTGAGGCCTCAGAGGGACAGCAAATGTCACGACTGTCTCTGCAGGGTGTGTGTGTGTGTGTGTGTGTGAGAGACAATTCCCCTCGCACCACGACTTGCAGGTGGTTATGGAGAACGGGAACCTTTGACACCTCTCGGACCACATCATGTACTTCTTTGAAGTTAACATAGGATGCAAGTCGCTCCATAGTGACCTGTGGAAGTGTGATGTGTGTATCTTAAATTTGTAGACAGTGTCAGATAGGCACTGTAAAGTTATATATAATGTATTTTTCTTACACTATAAAAAGTGATCAGTTGACTTAACTTAAAAAAGTGAGGAATCCCAATGCTATCTCACGGCCAGTTAGTATGAATTCGTACGAGTGATTAAAAAGTGGCTAATTCGTACTAATTCATACGACTTCACTCGTACAATTTGTCTAAACCCACGTGATGGGTGGGTTTTGTTGGCGGGGTCAGGGGTAGGTAATTTGTACGAATTCATACAAATTGGCCAACATGTAAAATATGTACGATTTAGCAAAAATCATACTAATTTGTATACGAGTGACATCGTACGAATTGTTACGAAATAGCCACCTCGTAAAATTCGTACGAATTGCCGTGAGATTGGGTTGGGAATCCCCTCGCCTTAAAATTATCAAGTATCAAGTTATGTCAACTTGACAAATCCACAACTTTAGTCAACTGATCACTTTTATAGTGATAAAGCAAAGAGCTGAACTAAAAGCACAGACACTGCTTTCAACTAAAAACGGAAAATTTTATGGTTCTTTTTTGGGCCCTTCATTTACACGACGACTGCGTTTTACGGCAGCTTTTGAGATCGGGTTTCAAAGCGCACATTTTTGAAAATGATAATTATCATCTTCATGAAAACAACAAAAATGTGAATTTGTGAAGATGGTCATGCGTATTACGTGTTCAGTGTACATTTGCGAAGTGTTTCATTTCAAAGTGACATCGCCAACTACTGGCCTGGCATGAATAATACAGTGTTTTTAGTTGTTTTTTTGCGGATCCACGTGAATGGGGATCATTTTGACCATGTTGTAGTCTGTACTATGTAAAAAAGCTTTTTTTTTTAAGTATGCTTTTAGTATTGTATTAACAAGCCCTCAATCTGTAGTTGTCGGTCCTTGCCTGTTGAAAAGCTGTTGTGTATCCTGAGTTTCCATTGTCGTCTTGTTTGGATTAATACCATTGGCTCTTAGTTTAGATTATCTTTTTTGTGTGTGTGCGCGCGTGTGTTTGTTTAATAAAGACGTTTGCTAGATCCACACCTCTCCTTGTCCCTGCCACACCTGTGGTGTGTGTGTAATCCTAAATAAATGTATCAGTTTCCTAGCCACCAGCCATCATGAAAACTAACACAACCAGATCTGAGTCTTTAAATATCTTTCGCACACAAGTTTTCAAAACTAATCTCTTGGGAATATTTGTAGATTGTCTTTTGATAACTTGCGTAGCACAGGAAACGCATCATCTTTGGATCTAACACGCAAAAAAATTGCAACCCTAAAATACTTCACAATAGATTGCACTCTAAAATTAGAAATTCAAATGAAACAGATGTTTTAATTAACACTTTAAATGATCATGCATCCAAATCAAAGCATTAATTTCCGCATCACTGACATAAAACAGTTTTAAACAAAGAAACTTGAAGTGGTTATTAAATCGCCCACTTGTGCGTGTGTAAGAATGTTTTTAACAATATTCAGCCTACAAAAATGTGAGTGTTCTTGTTCAACTAATATCTGAAAAATATAAGACAATCATTCAATTTCGTGTTTCATTGAATGAAAGAGTCAAGATAATGTTGATTCACACTAAGCATGCAAAGCATTCTGGGTTGGTGCTTTTAACTCCGCATTCATATAAACAACAAATCTTCATACTTGACCTACACTAGTCTGTTTTTGTATACACTAATCCGAGCGTGAACTGCCAAACTGAGAGAAAATGTCGTCATTTTGTTGATGCATTTCCAACAGCCATTTCTGTGTGTATTCATATCTGTCAAGGCTCAGATGTCTGATACACACAGGTCTCCTTCCCTAAGACTCCATAAGCAGAAAGATTAAATGTGCCATCTAAGTGTTGCGTGTGAGCCGCTGGGAGATCATTTGCTGTAGCCGGCGCTTACCTGTGCCGGGGCGGTAATGAGCCTTCAGCTGGATCACAGAGGATCCTGCGGAAAATGAACCAGGAAAAAGGTAGTTATTTCTCGTCAGGGCACTTATCAGGCCACACGCGGAAATGATACGCACTGTTCACTGAGATACTGACACACTATTAGCTAACCTTCAGAATTCCTGCTCCAGAAATCCACAGAGGGAGAGAAAATATTGAAAGCGCCTGTCAATCTGATTGAGCTGTAATAGTGTTGACGATATTTGGTGTTGTGTGTTTTTTTTTACGTCTGAATTTCTCGTGTTTTGTATTCCTCTCCAATTAGTGGGTGGCAAACAGATCGACGTGTTCTCTTGTAGTAATTGCTCTTTGATCCCGACACATCTAGGTGTTTTTAAGGACTGAGTCGGATCCTGAGTTTCTCCTTAATTGCACAAGCGTTGGTTTATCGGGGCCTGTCTTCTCAGATATCAAGGTTTAATAACACAAACACGCCAGCTGTACTCCAGTGCATTCATTAAGGCAGTGGTTCTCAAACTTCTTTGGTCAACCCCTCCTGCAATCTCATGTTGAGCATGTTTTTATCTTGTTGGTGTAGATAAAGTTTTATTCTTGAAACATTTTAAAAATACACTTTTCTTGTGCTCGCACATGCATGCACGACGCACACACACACTCCATATTGTTTATTATGCTGTATTAAAGGAGCAGTTCACTTTTCAAAAAAACTTTTGCTGATAATTTACTCACTTTCATGTCATCCAAGATGTCCATGTCATTCTTTCTTCAGTCGAAAAGGAATTAAGGTTTTTGATGAAAACTTTCCAGGGTTTTTCTCCATATAATGGACTTCAATGGGAACCAAACGGTTCAAGGTTCAAAAGACAGTTTCAGTGCAAACTGCAAACTGTTGAAAGGGCTTTAAACGAATCCAGACGATGAATAAGGGTCTTATCAAGCGAAATGATCGCTCATTTAATAAGTAAATAACAAAGTTTAAGTTTTATAAGCTCAAATGCTCACCTTGGTCTGTTCTGTGATGTGCATTCGTGACTCTCCTGTTCGAACTCATTTATCAAAATGAACAAATCTTTTTATGTGTCATTTGGTTCATTCGAATGAAATGATCGAGTTGACTATGGAAAAGATTCGTTCATTTTGAACAGGAGAGTCATGAACGTGCATAACAGAACAGAGCAAGGCGAACATTTGAGCTTATACAACTTTCGTTTTTTTTTTTTAAATGAGCGATCTTTTCACTTGAAAAGACCCTTATTCATCGTTAAAGCCCTTTCAATGGTTTGCAGTTTGCACTGAAACGGTCTTGAACCGTTTGGTTCCCATTGAAGTCCATTATATGGAGAAAAATCCTGGAATGTTTTCTTCAAAAACCTTCATTTCTTTTCGACTGAAGAAAGAATGAAATGGATATCTTGGATGACATGGGGTTGAATAAATTATCAGCAATTTTTTTTTTTGGAACTTTCACTGAAAACATGGTAAAAATGAAAAGAAAGATTCAGAACATTCAGAAACATGTCTTTTATAACACTCATCATAACATGACATATCCAAAACATAATAATGTGACCTTTGAAAGCAGCTATTAAAAATTGACATCTCAAGCAATTTACTGACAAAATATGTCTCTCTTCTAAGAACTAGTCGATGAGGGCTTGGATATTGATGGAAGCTAAAGGTCAGTGGAGGTAATCCATTGATGATGCAGGAGCTGATTTATGTTGTTTTGAGAGGCACTAAATGGTCAAAGCATGTGAACCAACTCCCTATTAATTCTAACTGCTTTGATATTAAATATTCCACAAGTGGATATAGGTCAAATATTTGTGTCCACATCATTTTGGCCAAATACTGATGACAACAGCTCTTATTTGTGTTTTTCGTCACCGTGATCGACTGTTCACACACAGGCCATTGCATGAAGCATCTTCGCATACGAAGAATCGCATGAACCTATATTACTTCCTATACTTTTCCCCACCACAGAAATAGACTATATTGCACATGAGCTGCTCTTCAAGATTGTGTGTTTTAAAATACGATAACAGGCTTAAAGCACTAGTCAAATCAAATATGATTTGAAAGCTTTAAATGACTTTAGAACATAAAATACAGCACATGAGTCATATGGACCACTCTCTGGAGCTATTGTCTCTTGGAGTTTGGAACTGGAAAACAGAATCGCAGATAATTTCACCCAAGATAAAATGGTTTCACAGAAGAAAGAAAGTAATATAAGATTGAAGTGAACGGGTTTAGCATCCTAACTGCCATTGGAAGAACTGTGAATTGCAGTTATTATACAGTATATCTCCTTTGAATTTTTGAACCTTCGTGCCATTTTTCAAAGTCTTGATTTAGTTTTTAGGGTGTGCTAGAATGAAGCTTAAATATTTGAAAACCACATTATTTTTTCACATATTTTATATTATTGCATCACTTCTGCTCCCAGTCTGTCAGTAATGTTCTGTTTAGTCTCTTTTTAATAATTTATTTTGTTTGTGTATACCTTGTAATATTGTGTTCAAAAAAGAAAACTCAAGAAGACTGCAATCGAGGCGTTTCAGGGAGTTCTGATATAAAGAATAACTCCCTTTTGAGTGACTTTGTGCTTTGCAACAGATCTTTCTCATGCTCAAACTGCTACATTAAACACTAAAGAAAGTTAAAAATAAGAAACGCATAAAGGGACCCATTTAAAGAGTGTTTTATTGGCTTTAAGAAAATGCATTAGCTTTGTTGGTAGATTTGCACTTGTTATACTATTTCCAGTATTGTCACACAGCATGATCTCCCCCATCTCGTTCCAGAAGGGTGATGGCCAGATGTTAGATGGAGTTTTGATGTTTTCTTTCACCTGAGCATTGAGATTTGTCCTCTGTCTCTCCATCTCTTTTCCGTCCCTCTTTCTCTCTGGACAGTCGTGGTGGCCATCTGTCATCTACACCGAAGGGTGTTTTTACTTTTTTGTGTGTGTGTCTGTGTGTGTCAGTGTGAAATATGGTAAACACTCTGTCACAATCTGTCATGGACTTGGGAACAATAGTTAGTGCCGCAGGGTTTCAGTAGTTTCCGTAACACAAAAGTGGTCTATGGAGCCTTCTGTTATGTACGGTAGTCTGTCCCATAATGCAGCACTTGTTTGTAATGGAAATTGTCTGTCTGGTTCCAGTAATAATAACACACCCTCACACAGCAACCTTCACACTCAAGCACAGCCATGTTGCACTCGACCCTCTACAAGGGTGTAGTGGCTCTCGACGGGCTGAGGGTATCAGTCCTGATGAGGTGCGGGCTGCGTTTCAATACACAGGGTCCCTACACAGTGATCACTGCTCTCTGCACACTGAATAGGGTATGACTGTAAGAGCTCTTTTCTCTTTACTTGACTAAATAGCCAACAATATCACACAACACATTCGACAATCGTACATATTAGTGGTTTTGTTGTTGGATGCCACCATGCCAACCCGATCTCACGACCAAGTCGTACGAATTCTTTACTAATTCGTTTTTTCGAATTCTTTACTAATACATTTTTTACTAATTCGTCGTATTCGTACGAATTGGGCGTGAGATAGTGTTGGCCATGCTCATAAATATGATAAATCACTATACACTATAAGTTAAATTCAATATTTTTTTTCATTGTTAATCCCCTTTCTTTATTCAATAGTTTCAAAGAATACCAAAAAAAGTATATTCCAAAAATACTACTATAATCTTGTTTTCTGTGTAGTGTTTGTGCAACTTTAATTATAATAGTTAATTTAGTCAATATTTTATTTTAGTTTAATTCCAATTATTTATTTAACCTCCGTGACTATTCTCATTTTATTAAATGTATTAAATTATTATTAAATTACATTTTGGACCTTTCCTAAAATTACTTCAGTTTTTTTTTTAAATCTAGTATTCATACAACAACAGTTGTATATCCCTATTTTCTCTTTAAAAAAACTAAATTACATTTAATAAAAAAATAAATTACAACAACAGTTGTTATTATAATTATACCCCTATTTTCTCTCTCTTTTTTATTAAATTACATTTAATAGAAAAATTAAATTACAACAACAGTTTTTATTATTATTATATCCCTATTTTCTGATTTTTTTTATTAAATTAAATTTTGGACTTTTCCTAAAATTACTTCAATCTTTTTTAAATCTAGTATTCATCCAACAACAACAGTTATTATTATTATATTCCTATTTTCTCATCTCATTTTACTTAAATTTGGCATCCTTTGTCAGAGAGATTAACTCATATATATATATATATATATATATATATATATATATATATATATATATATATATATATATATATATATATATATATATATATATATAGGTCTTAAAAATCTTAAAAATTAACAGTTAAGATGTTTGAAAACTAGACTTTAAAGTTTTACAAAATTAAATATAAATAATATAAAAAAAAACATAAAAAATGTACTGTTAAATGACTGCTGCAAAGGATGTTAATGTTCAGGTAAATGGCATTTGGATGGAGTGTATACAAAAATCAGTCAGTTGTCAGGTTTTAGATGTGTTGTAGGTGTTTAGTTGTAAAGGTATAAAGGGAAAGTTGTTTTAGGCTGAGTCATCCTCCTGCAGTGGAACAACGTCATGATAACCTTGCGACAGAAGTTGTCTTCCGGGCCATTCAGGATATTTATTCTCTTTCTCAAACTCATTATGGAAAAAATAAATAAATAATCAGTGTTGAAACGGCTCCAAATCTTCTTTCCCTGATAAATACATGTAATCCTTCCTGCTCACTATCTCGTCTGTGTGTTCAGACGTCTCGAAAAGCCGCGCTGTCACGATTCTAATATTAGCAGCTTCTGTTGAGCGTGTTTTCTGTTTATTGGCCAACGGCCGATGTGTGATTAATGACTGAGTTAGAAAGCTATTAATTGTGTGTTATCATCACCGAAGTAGCATTTGTATCAGTCTCTCTCCTGTTCCCTGTCTGAGATTACTGATGATAGCGAGAGCAAGTGTGTGTCTGTATGTGTGTGTGGTGGAGGGTCACTTTATAGGGAGTATAATTAGATGTTATTGGAATCCAGATGTTGCCTGGCTTGGTCACACCTGGAGGGAGACATTTCAAGCACAAAGATGTGAGAGTTCACACCCGCGAACATCTGTGTCTGCAATCTCATGTGTGTGTATGTGCTCAGTGTGTCACAGTTATAGTGAAATAGCATCTGCTGTTGCTATCTTTAGAAAGCCTCCACGTTATGACGTTAGCTCCATGATTTTTTTTTTGTCTTTTACTGTCATTGTGATTGTGTGTAGCACTTATTTAGTGCTTTTAGAGTGCCGTGTCACTTTTTTTTACTACTGCTGCTAGAATAGGTTTGATTTGTTGACCTTTTTATAAAAGAGTGTGCAACAAAACCTGAAAATTCATTGCATAAATGGGAACACCACACGTCAAACTTGCAAAAATCAGGATCTGCCTTAAAATCATTATTACTTAACTTATAAGTTAATGCATTTTACAACAACGATGAATAGGTGGATGGATGGGTGGAGCGATAGATACTGTAGAACAATAGATGGATGGAACAAATGAAAATGGACTATGGATTGAATGAATGAATGCATGAATGGATGGATGGATGGATGGATGGATGGATGGATGGATGGATGGATGGATGGATGGATGGATGGGATGGAGGATGGGTTGATGGTTGGGATGGAGGATGGATGGATGGGATGGGATGGGAGGATGGCTGGATGAAATGGATGGATGGATGGTTGGGATGGAGGATGGAATGGAGGATGGATGGATGGATGGATGGATGGATGGATGGATGGATGGATGGATGGATGGATGGATGGATGGATGAGATGGGAGGATGATGGATGAAATGGATGGATAGATGGATTGATGTATGAATGGTTGGATGAGATGGAAGGATGGCTGGATGGAATGGATGGATGGATGGATGGATGGATGGATGGATGGATGGATGGATGGATGGAATGGGAGGATGGATGGATGGATGGATAGCTGGATGGATGGATGGATGGATCATTCAGACACATTTGGGCTTATTTCAACATATCACAATAAATCAGACTGTTTACAGTTAGTTCCCCTGATGGTTTATTGCCAATCTATTTTTTTTTTTGTAATTAAACCATCTTTGATAGATCTTTTCAAATCAACTCTGCAATAGCTGAAGTTTCCTCTGGGAGAAGGTGTTGATTTCCTTTTATATCCTCCAATAAATGCTACACAGGGATTTCTTGCCGTCAGCGAACATTAGCGGATATCAGCAACAGACTCGGGAGAGGGGAAATTAATTGTGTTGCTGTAGATTCAAATCACTTTATATCGTTCATAAAATGATTTGAATGTAAGAACATGAGTGAAAACAGATCTGACAGTGATTTTTATTCAACATTAGGTGTGTGACCACCAGGGCTGAATAATAACGCCAATATTGTGAGCCAGATTTAAACCTCATCATTGCATTTGCACCGCTGAGACACGGCTCCAGGGTTAGTTATGGGTTAAATCCAGAGTGTCAGTATTTCCTGCGGAAAGTGGGCTGTGACTGATCAGCCATGCACAATCTGTGCCTGCATCTGTTGCCCTGAGATAACAACGGAGATGGGGGGAGTGGAGAATGAAGGGTTGGAGAAATGATGTGGGGTCAAAGGTTGATTGCTGTCAATATACATCAATATCAGCAGTGTATAGACCAGCATTTGTGTGTATTTGAGTGTGTTGGAAGCATGCGGCACTCGATTTGTTGTGGTGATGTGATGGGTGTCATAGACTGACACATTGATATGCTGTCATAGCCAATCAGAGCACAGAATGAATGACAGCATTCAAACTTTCAGGGAGATGCTTTTTTTTCTTATTTTTAATGATTGTAAGGCACATGTACACCATTTATTTGCGTACTTATAAGACACTTTGAGACATCTGGCCCTCATTTAATTCCCACCTTTTCCCCATGACTATCCTGACTGTGTTTATAATGGAAGCAGTGTCTTGAGGCTGTCTACATTGGTAGTTTGTTGAAGTTTACACCACATCAGAATAAATTAGCAACAGCTGTAAGCTCAAGGCTACACTTCGGCAATAGCAGTACAAAAATAACAATGCCAACAAACTTTACTTGCTTTATTTAATTACATACAGAAATTCAGCAGTTGTATATATATATATATATATATATATATATAAATAAGTGAATAGTGAAACATACTATAACTGCAACTGCAGATTTATGAGTTATTTGGATCTTTCCTCTAATAAGGTTCAAAAAGTGAATAAATGTTTAGTGAAAGGAAGTGCTTTAGATAATGTTGATTGTCAACCTTGGTCAAACTAATTATATATGAGCTGTTTGATTTTGAGTTTTGCAACAGTGTTACCTTGGAAAATGTCTAAAATCCATAATTAGATTTTTTTTTTAAATTTTCTAGAAATACTTTTCATTGATTTGATTTCCCCTTTTTTTTGTTCTCTTTTTACAATAACTGAATTTTTGAGCTTGGCAAATACCATCAACACTATTCAATGTTTTTTTAAAATGGACTTGCGAATGAAAAGGTTTCAGTTGTTGGTGAAAAGAAGATGATAAATTGGCTGGAGAGCAATAGTGTCACACAATCTCTTCTGTTTATGGAAAGTATGGGAGAATATTAATAAAGTCAGCTCACCTGAGGTTTTGACTACTCCATGCATTCTTCAACACCTTCTTTCTACAAATCTCAAATGTTTCTTTTCACTATAACCCAAGGGACTAATACACACGCGTATCAACACATGCCCCTTTCCCGAGGGATGATGTCGTGGAAGGGTCCTGGAACTCAGGGGTCGATGAGTTCCCGACATGCGAGGCAGGTTTTAGTGTTTTGCGGACAGCTGTTGGCATGATGCTTTATGAGGCTCATTTGAGAAAGAATAAATGCTGGCATGGCCATAAATAAAGACTCTAATGAAGAAGCCAATAGATAAAGCAACTACTATTATTACAAATGCTCTAAACACTTATTCGCCATTGTGTCGAGGGAACTAATGCTAGACAGCCATTTTAGTGAATTTAGACTGGATGACATGACACTCTTCTGCAAGGCCTGATGTACAAATACTATAAGTTGACAATTTTGTTTTGTCTGTATTGCACTTAACACTTCATTAATTTTGTTTACAGCTGCTCAAAATGTGTCGCACAAGTATCTGTGCCTAGTGGGTCACGGTTATCTTAGTATTTAATCACATTAATTACAAGATCCACATATTAAATGCACACAATAATTGTGTGTCAAACCAAGCATGTGTGTTTGTATTGTGTGTATACAGACACTCCAGGTTTAAAAGTTTCAAAAGGTTAGATTTTCGACGGATACGTTTGTCCTTTGTTTGGCCTTGTGATCATTTATGTGCTAAAAAGTATTGAATTTGAAGTTGCCCTATACTAAATGGAAAAAGATTGTTTCTGCTGACATTTTTACTTTAATATCTTATAGTTTCTCATTTTCCAGAGGTTTTTATGAAAAGGGATTTAACGTGTGGGAGGAAGATCATGATGTTTGTTTGCTCTCAGAAACGAAACTCTGTCTGTCACACGGCCCTTGGGGTGATAAAGACTTCTGCCACTCACGGAGACTGACAAAGAACTCTAACAGAGATGGAGAGAAAGGCACGGAGGAATATAAAATGAGAGAATGGGCTACTAATTCACTGAGGAGTCTGCGGTACCTGGTCCGCTCATAAAACTGCCTTGTGGAATCAGCGTGCACATAATTTCAATCCCATCAAGACAGCAAGGTGTCCTGACGCGCCCATCCACTTTCGAATCCATCAGCAATCCCCGAATACATCTCGTTGACTTGGACAGGTGTGGGTTTTGTGGGGAAGGCTGTCAGCAGCTGCCTCTAATTCCATTAAACCTTGTTTACACCTCAAATTAAGATCCGTTTCAAGGGGACAACGTAAAATGCAGATGTAAATGGAGTCCAAACCAGTCAAAAATGCATGTGACCTTGGGTTGTACTGTAACTATTAATGCATTCAAACATACTAAAGCAACAGTTTGCAAAAGTTCACTTCAAAATGAAAATTCTCACCCTCTAGTTGTTTCAAACCAGTATGAATTTTTTGAAGACAAAGGAATATATTTTGAGAATGATGGTAACCATATACTGTAGTTGATGGACCCCATTGACTTCCATAGGAAAAATAAATACTATGGAAGTCAGTGGGGTACAAAAACTGGTTATCGACATTCTTCCAAATATTTTCTTTTGTCTTCAGCAGAAAAGAGAAATTCATACAGGCTTGAAACAACTTGAGGGTGAGTAAATGATGACAGAATTTTCATTTGGAAGTGAACTATTCCGTTAATAACTGTCCAATTAGAAGATGGGTCACACATAATGCACTTCCAGTGTTCACTAAATACGAATAATCCAACTGAAACATCGGCTTAAAAAATACAATATGTGATCAGATCAAACAAGATGGATCTTAGATGTTCACTAAGTAACACGCTGCGTCCAAAATCGAATACTTCCCTACTATATAGTATGCGGAAAACAGTAAGCCAACAGAGTAGTATGTAGTGTTCGAAAACCAGTCGCTGAAAAGTACACAGATGACGTACTTCAACATTGATGCATTCAATGGACACTTTACTATCCCATGAGGCCACAGGACAGGATATATAAATGGTAGTGAAGCGACACAACTGATGCTGGTAGGTCACATGACACTAACAACATGGTGAATGTAGTACGAATACAATTATACGAGTACCCATATCCATGCTTTCTAGAACAAACTTTTTTTAACCGTCGAGAAATTTAAATAGTGCAAACAAAATATGCAATTCTTATCCCACAATTCCTCACATATTTCAAATTCTCCACTGGCTTCACCTGAATCCACCCTATTTTTACATCTAGATGAAACGGAGAGTGCAAATGAAGCCGAATACTTCAAAACGTGCGTCAGCATAAACTCTGATGGAGAAAACCATCATATTTGTGAACAAAAGCCGTCCTTTTTCTTTTCTTCCTGGGGATAGACGAGCACGGTCTGCTCTTTCTGACAACAAAGACGGATATAACTCATCCTGAGCCGCACTGAATAAAGTTTCCTTTTCTCGCCGTGCTGTCGCACCGTTCCAGATCTCTCAGTGGATCGAAACTAATCGCTTCCTGGAAACACTTGATAGCGGCGGCTGTGCAGGTCGTGCGTGAGGCAAAGCGAGGGATTGAGTTTAAGCAGAAGAGGATGAGAGTGGTCAGGTATCAGTTTCAATGCAACAAGCGCTCTATTATTTGACACATTCTGAGATTGAATCCTTTGTGTGTGTGTGTGTGTGTGTGTGTTCACCTTAGCTTACATCGGACTGACCATTCTTCCTTTAATATTCCCCCCCCCCCACTTTCGTTCCATCATCTCAAATCCCGTTTCCCAGTTCCAATCTAATTTTGTCCTCTGTCCATTGTGAGCACACGCTCAGATATGTGGACTCACATGCTGTTTTGGTCTGTTTGAGCCGAGGCGGGAGCTCCCCAGGGCTGCCTGGGGTCTCTTTACAAGAATAGGAGTTCTGCCGAAGGACCCGGAGCTTTCTCTGAGGTCTGTGTCTCATACGGACTGAATTTAAAAGCATTCATTAATGATCACAACACTACTGCTTCTGGGACCACAAGGAGTCTTAAGGCATGGTGTCAACTGATGACTAAGGGACTGACTTGCACAACCAGTCACAAAGACAACAGGAAGTCTAGGATGTTAAGGGACAATCCTGAAGGATTATCTGAAGAGATAGAGAATGAAAAGTAAGGAGGAGGGAGAGAGGGAAATGCTAATTTGACGGTCATTTAGCACATACGGCTAATTATACCTCCTGTTTTTGAAGGTGAAGGGAGAGGGTTTCGGATAATGTGAAATGGAAAGATACCAGGGATTATATAATGGAAAAGAAAGACCCATTTTGCCACTTGTTGTCCGCTGACATCAGGCTTTAGCTTCACGCTAGCTTTAAGCTGGTGATGAAGGGATAGACTGGTGTGTGTGTTTGTGTGTAAGAGATTGAGTATGATGATGGAAGCTGACACACTCCACACGTTATGTAGACAGTGAGAGATAAGGGCCAGGCAGAGCTTGGCTGTTGTCAATGCAATTACCCTCTCTGCCAAACACATGCTACACACACACACTCACACACACACACAAGATGCACCACTCTGGGGCTCTTGAAGCACAAAAAATGACCCTGGTTTTACACCAGCAAGTATTGCTTTAGTGACCAATGGATTTGTAGTTCTGTACATTTCTGTATCCGGAGCCGTGAATCAAACCGAGGAAAATTGTATTGCTCTTTCATATAGCTCGGGAGGATCTGTTATTAGTTTCTCCTACAATTCCTAAGGAGAAATAAAACAGAAAGAAATCAATTGTTGAAATAAAGTAAAGGCCCGTTCACACCAAGAATGATAACTACGAGAACTATTTTATTGTCCACACCAACACACAATAACGTTGTGTTTATTTTGAGCATGTTATGCCACGTAGAACTCGATTTCACCAAGCGCAACATGTTCCTGGATCTACATCTTTGTTGATCCTGAAACAACAATCAACCCGTCTATGGACGAGTTTATAGTTTATGTCCAGTTTAGACTCTCAACCTGGGTTCTATACATTAGTGTTATTCACATATAATTCCCTTCTGATTTTAGGGATAACTTATGGGTTAGGTTTAGGTGGTATAGGGTTAAGAAAATGTTCAGACCAGAATGTTGTAGGAAGATGTCTAATTCTGCAAAATCAGGACGTGCGTTAAGTCATCTGTTGCTTTAAATGCTCGAGCTCAGGTCAGGTGGATTCTGATCAGTTCTCAATGTTTTTATCATTCATCATGTGGAACAACAACAAAAAAAATCTTTCTGAAACGGGTTCCAAATGTATTATTCATCTGTGCTAATCTCATAGAATTGGAACGTTTCCGTATAGTTATTTTTCTTAAGACTAATGAACAATGTTGGACAAGTTACACTTCTGAAAAAAATAGCTAAGCTAAACTAAAGCTACCATTTAGAGAACAAACTGTAGCTAGTCAAGTTACAAGCTACACAAGTATATTGCATCATTGAATGTGTAATATATGAATATATGAAATATTAAGCTGTAATTGATCTAATGGCCTAAAAAAAATCCTTTTTACAGGAACTGGTTGGTCAAAAAACATCTTTACCAGTCCCATTTGAGATTCCCAGGGTCTTATTCTCAGAAGAACAATCTAAAAAGCACGAGATTTCAGCCAGTGTTTATTGAGTTTTCATAATCTCATTGCTATGTAAACAACTGAAACATTAAATAAATTTGGCCGAAATACCAAACTTTTTGGATTCTGCAAAATCCATGAGGGTTATGCATATTAGTAATATGAGGCCGCATTAAGGGAGCCATCGGAAACTTTTATTGGACTCTGAAAGGTAGCCTCTGTGTCCTTCATAAAGCTCCATCTGGCTGTGCAATAGAAGTGTGGAGAAGAAATCTGTTGGGTGACACACTCCTACACACCATTCTAATTGATTTAAATCATTGAGTTGTAAGTGTTCTGAATATAGAATAGATTAAACAAAAATTACAAGTGTTATAAATTGTATGCTGTGCATTTTGCAATAATGATTATTTTTGAGATATTGGACACTAGCAGAGAGAATGAAATCTACTAAAATGTCCTACATTAGCAAAATTTTGTTTTTTATCATGCAAAAATATACTGTTTAGACAAACTAAACCAACCTACACATCCACGTAACTAATAAAAGTGAAGACAAATGCAGGGATGCACAGGATGGTTTTTTAGCATTTATGCAACAAAATGAACAACAAAGCATGTGCATTGGGTGCAGAAGTGATGCTCCATCTGTGTTTTACCCAGAGTTCCGCAGTAACAGAGAATAGGAAATGTTGTTTGTCTCACAAGCCTCATAAAACTTGCAAACTGAGAAGCATTTTCTTGCAAGAGTGAGTTTCCTTGTGGTACCTTTTGGTTGCGTATATGTGTCCACTCATCGTATAAATAGTCATTCCAATGTTGCTTGAAGGGCTGATCATGTGATCTCAATATGGCCGCCATCATGAGAAGTAGCCAAACTCAACAACTTTTCCTAGGTCTTTGATATACTGGAGTCTTCTTCTCATGTGAGTGTATATTATTCATCTTGTTTTCACTGGTTGAAGTCTGCACCAAGAAAAAAGTGATGGACAATTTTTTTGTTTGCATTTCTTATCTTCTTATGTTGCTAGTAACCACACTCATGTATTTTTTTTTTCAACACATCCCATAAGTTAAGGCTCATAAGTTAAGAGTAACATCATTTTGTGAAGTTAAGGCTCTTACAGTGTAATATGTAAAAAAAATATGCAGAGCTTGCAAAATTTCACCAAAAATAGTTCACATGGCTGGGTGATTTATTTGCTTCTGACATCCATGTTAGAAGAAGTGTTGTGACAAGTGCTGTTGATCGATACTGTGACATCTAGTGGATTTTTTTTTTTTTTTTTTGGGGGGGGGGGGGGCATAATATACCTCAACCAGATGATAGAGATGGCTTAATCCGTTAAGTTAGGTACTCCTCTCAGTAAAATTTAGTGACTCAAAATGTGTTCAACCATTTGGTTGAGAATTCAGTTCAGTTGTACAATTATTTTAAATGGAAAAAAATGCAACCTTAAATTACACATATTATTATGACCACATTTTTTAGGTTTTAAGACTATTTGATTAATCTAAAATGCTTTTTTTTTAGTTGATATCTTACCCGTACGTCATTTATAAGAGGTTTTTGAGAACATTTAGCCCTCACATATAGCTAAAGAAGCTAACACACACACCTGTCTTTACGGTAGCCTGGTCTAATTCTCCACTCCCTGTGCCCGGGTGCCAGCTATGACATAGATGCAGGATTTCCTACCAGCACCAGGGACATGCCATATGCTACAGGACAGCAGCATATGTGAACCTCAGAGTTATTGGAACAGTCCCACACATGTTGCCTGCAAACCATACCTGTCATTTCAGTCTGTGTTGCTTCTGCTGAGCACTTCATTTCAACCCGGATGCAAAATTTTGTTAAAGATGAAGTGTGTAATTTCTGAAAGAAAAAAAACTAAACTATGCGAATGATACGTTAAAAAAGGGTGGAGTTTGTGGTGCATTTGGATGCAGTTTTCATTGTGGCTACAATGAGGTTGGCACTTGGTTTTTGGCATTTTCGAATTGTAATCGTGCATTTATATGATGATAATTTGGACTGTCAATTGAAAGTGATCCTAAATTCTAATGAAGAATGAATATGACTACACTTGCTGTGCGTTTTGCAGACCTCTGGTGTTTTGAGTGGTATTGTACAGGAGTGTGTGCGTGTTTGAGTGCTTTAGTGAGGATATAAACAGATGGTGTTGGTGACCGTAGAGGCCGGAAGTATCAACGGGTGGGCTGATCTGTTCCCTCGTGTCCCGCCTCTGCCCACCTCACCTTGGGCCAATCGTGTTTGTCTGCCCGGTCATGACAGGTGATGTCACCACAATACGATATCAAGCAGAGCGTGAGGTATCTTTTCCTCTGTCTATTCCTATTCACTTTCTTTCCGTCTATTCCTTACTTGTCTTTTCTTTTTCCTTCCCCACTGCGATCCATCAGTTGCACAAAAACACAAGATGATTCATTCTAGAAATTCATTGCACAGAAATGTTGTTGTTTTGGGAGAAATTAGCATAAACGACTGTTGCAAGTGCTTACACAGTTGTAGAAAAAAGTCTGTTTATTGTCGGATGATGTAATCTGAAAAAAAAAATCTAAAGTGTTTTAGGTGTGTATTTTCTGTATCTGAGGTGCACAATGATCCCAGAATAGCCAAGAATATTTTCTATTTTATTGCAAGAATGCATCACAAACATATTAAAGTTTAAAACATTGTTTTCATGATACATTTATACATTCCTTAACAGCCTTGTAGAGGTCCTGTATGATTGAACATTGAAGTGTTCCTGAATGTATAAAATTGCATCGAACTGCATAGTGATAAGCATACGATCTGAAATAATCAGAACAAATATGGTAATGTTAACATAAATGCTTTTGATGTAGCAAGGAAAGACATTATGCAACCGTGTGATGCTTTTAACGTGATTTACATCATGAGTGAACGTTTAGGGTGGAAATAGACAGAAAAGGTGGGGGGGAAAAAAGACAACATGAAGTTAAACTTCAAAGATGCTAGAGGAGAGGAGGAGGACACATGTCAAACATTGACAAAGAGAAGCTTTGGCACATTAGGGCACTCATAGCAGAATCTCTGGAGCCCAAAGCCTTGGTGTGCGCGTGTGTACGGGCTCTCTGTAGTTGATTGGCATGGCCGAGGTTATTTTGGGCGGCTCTAGGATGCAGCTGTCTTTAGCTGAGGAAAGTTGAAAGGTTTTAGATGGAGATCTAACTCTGTACTCTGCTATACACACACACGCACACACCCATCATGCATCGGTCAATAAATTGAATCATATCTCACGTCTATTCCTGTCTCACATCAAGGTGAAATTTATCAGATTAAAGGAAGGGGACACAAACAGAGCTTTATGGAGGACGGGCAACGCTGAATGACAATCAAATCCAGTTTGAGATGTGTGTGCGCGCGTGTGTGTGTGTGTTGTTGTCGATAGCCAATGTAAGCGATCAGGGTGGAGGGAGAGTCGTGCAGATGGCCATAAGGTTGCTGGGAGTACTGATCCTCCTCTCTTATGCGGGCTGTAATTGCATGTTGTGCGCTGCATCTGTCCTATCGCTGATGAATGGAAGGAAGAGGAGATGCGGTTGGGAATATGAATGTCTTTTCTCTGGCTCACATACGCACTCAACCCACCCTCCTCTGTTTGCCGCACACACACACACACACACACACACACGCACACACACACACACACACACACACACACACACACACACTTACTTCGGAAGTCTAGACACTTCAAAAAAGCACAGCAAATGATAGTGTACTCTGGGGGGAGGTTTTCAGTACTTTAAACCCAACAATAATGTATTTGTATATATATATATTAAGATTTGTATATCTCAAATTGGGAAATGACAAAATTAGTATATTGCAAAACTATATTTCTCCCAATTCTAACCATATATATCTCACAATGTGGCTTTAAGGGGATTTTTCACTTTGAAATTAATTTTTGATATGTTTTAGCTTACCTCAAGGACATTATTAACAAAGTTCGGGAGGAGCACGTTCAAATAATTGATCCAATTATCACATCATTGCAACAGCTGTCGACAATCAGTAATCAACATGTCTATTTAATCAGCTTGAGGGGGAGTACTCAGGGTTCGGGCCAAATATCCGAGTTCGGTGCCCTCTCCCCGGACAGCACGCCAAATATGCACTCCATTTATTCTTATTTGTAAGTGTGAACTAGTGAAACTAGAGAATAAAAGATTATTTTTAGAAGTGAAAAAAGCTTTCTGATGGCCTCAGACTGTGAAATCCCTATTTGGTTTAATGGGAACCCTTAGTTAGAAAGAAATCACATGGATCGGTCTGAGTGGGTGAAATCTTCAGTCTATTCAAAGTTGAGATAGAAAACAGGTCTTAATGATTTGTTGTGCGTTTCCATCAAGCTAGCACAGGTCCGGACTATAATTTGCGTTTTGATTACTCCTGAAGAGAAGTATCATGATTTATTTGGTTTTTAATGTGCTTTCTCTCCCTCATTCCTCCCTTTCTGTTCCTACTTTCCCCCTTTACTGTGTTTCAATGACTTTTAAGAAGGCGCATGCATTAAATTGGATGGAACGGTAATTACGGAGTTCTCCGACTTACATTTGCTCAAGCTGTTTTGACATAAGTTATGACGTGCCGCCAACACGTTTTAACACGAACAAAGCACCATTTACTCAATCTGTCAGTTGTTTGCAATTTTTCATAATGTGTTGTGATGAGAAATTAATTGTTAATCAGCTTCACAAAATGCAATGTACCTTAGCAGTGTCTTCTTCGCCTGAGAAACTGAAGGATGAGGGTCTGGAGGAGTCGCATGCTTAACTTCTTGTGTTTTGCATTGGTTGGCCAACCATTCGAGCACATTTGAAGTACGATTCTAGGGTTTTCTTCTTCAACCTCCATCCTAATGCCAATTTGGGCAAACCTTGAGGTATGGGCCCTGTCCATGGGTTCCATGTTGAACATTGTGGAACACTGAACCCATGGATTAACCAATGTAGGGTCCATACATCCTCAATGGGTTTGTTGGGGGTCTGAGAGACCTTAACCCAGCTGACATGGCCAATGTAGGATATAGGCTTGATGTATGGGCCCTGTCAATGGGTTCCATGTTGAACATTGTGGAACACTGAACCCATGGATAAACCAATGTAGGGTCCATACATCCTAAGTGGTTTTGCTGGGGGTCTGAGAGATCCTAACCCAACTGACATCGCCAATGTAGGATATGGGCTTGATGTATGGACCCTGTCCATGGGTTCCATGTTGAACATTGTGGAACACTGAACCCATGGATAAACCAATTTAGGGTCCATACTCCAATGTAGGGTCCATACATCCTCAATGGATTTGTTGGTTGGGGATCTAAGAGACCCTAACTCAGCTGACATTGCCAATGTGGGATATGGGCTTGATGTATGGGCCCTGTCCATGGGTTCCATGTTGAACATTGTGGAACACTGAACCCATGGATAAACCAATGTAGGGTCCATACATCCTCAATGGTTTTGTTGGGGGTCTGAGAGACCCTAACCCAGCTGACATTGCCAATGTCGAATATGGGCTTGATGTATGGGCCCTTTCCATGGGTTCCATGTTGAACATTGTGGAACACTGAACCCATGGATAAACCAATGTAGGGTCCATACACCAATGTAGGGTCCATACATTCTCAATGGTTTTGTTGGGGGTCTGAGAGACCCTAACCCAGCTGACATTACCCAGCTGACATTACCAATGTAGGATATGGGCTTGGTGTATGGGCCCTGTCCATGGGTTCCATGTTGAACATTGTGGAACACTGAACCCATGGATAAACCAATGCATCAAGCCCATATCCTACATCGGCAGTGTCAGCTGGGTTATGGTCTCTCAGACCCCCAACAAAACCATTGAGGATTCTTAAATCGTCTTAAAAGTTCATTCAATTCACCTTTGTTCCCTGTTGTTTTAAGAAAATGAGTGATTCATTCCCTACACCAACACGAATGCCAAACCTGAGTCAGCACCTCTTACCTCTTCATTTCCCACAAATCGTTCCCTGCCAAGCGCTGTGTTCTTTATGATCTCCTTCAACACGTCTAATGTGGGTCCCATTAAATTATCATCCACCTTTTAATAAACCTCCCAATGAACTTTCATGTGCTCTGATTCTCTATAGACATGCTGCGTAAGGCCTTCAAATTGGTGCCGACTCCATTCTCTTGAAACCTAGCTGCATGAATTATTCACAGTATTTCCTCCATTTCCGTTTCTATGATGGGTCATCTCCATATGTTTTTTTTTCCTCCAGCTCCAGTGTTTGCCACGTTTCGACACCTTTAAATATGCGCAGACAAAATATTTATTCATTTTAGAGACCGAGCAGAAAAACGGAAAGATGTTATTATCCAGATCAGCGAAGGCTACGAACAGGCACTCGTAAGAGAGATGTTCAACTGGGCTTTTCTTTCTTTCTCTCTAGGTTAGACTTTAATGAATGCCTCAAGGACCTGTCTGAAGACTGTTTTGGCCCCTTTGCCTGCCCAGGACAAGCCTTCTAAATTGGGCTGTAGCTCATCAGTCCGGACTCCTGGCTCCCAGGTAAAAGCACAGAGAAAAGGATAATACAGCAACACAAGCTCCATTGAGAGTTTCTATACCTCACTTTTAGCATTCCGAGGGATAACAACATTTAGGAAACACTGATCTCGATGTCACTCTTTAACCTAGCTGCTCAAATCGTTCTTTTGCATAATAAAACAATGGCGCAAAAACCGAGCTTCGCTTCTGTCTCTGAAGACTCTTTGACTCGGGCTCCCATTCAGTTCACGGATCAGATCCTAATCCTGTTAGGCAAGTCCCCAAACACAGCGGATTTGATATTGCAGCTGACCTCAGTTCAGTTGTACAGGGAGATTTCAGTCTTCCTGGTATCTTCCTGAAGACAAACAAAATCATGTTCAGCTTTTGTAGAACATTTTCAACGCCAAATCTGTTTATTCAGAAATTGATGAACCGGCTTATTAGCGAGAAAACACGAACCACCATGTCTGACAGATACTGATAATATGAATATTTCATACTGATTCTGCATTAATATTTACCAGCACTGTTTTAATCATGCAGGGAGCCTCTGAAATGAGCATCATGAGCTGTTTGTCTGCATCTCAAGCCTTGTGGCTCCAGCTCTCGGTCCAGTCCAGGCGGGGTGATGAACGACCGGTGTGGCGTGCTCACTCTGAGCGGCATTGTCAGGTATGAAAAATGAAATTATTACAGTTGCACTGTTACCATGGATCCTGTCAAAGGGGTTGAAAAACACCACCGGCGCTCATGATGTTGTGTCACTCACAGCTTGGCTTGTATATGAAGCTTGATGGGAAAACCAGACAGAATCCAGAGTTTTCTCTCTCTCCTTCTGGATTAAGATTTATGGCTGTTATTTTGCGTAATTTTATGCGTGTTCAAAACGGTTCTGCGGGATTGCATTCGCCCTGATGCTGAATGACTGATTCATGGGAGTTTTAGTACATATTTAATCTCGTTTTACAAGTGAGAGTTGTATTATACTCCTCTACATTTTATATTTATGATTAATGGTCAAGGCAATGAAGCAGGTGTTATTTTGTTCAACACTGTCTGGAGGACTGCAGAGATAATGAGTGCTTCAGATCGCTCACCTTCACCACACAAAGGCACGCATAATACACCAATGAAAGAAAGATGTAGTCCGCTTTCTCATTCTTTTAAGTATGAAAATAGGAGGGTTTTGTTACAATCGCAATCACAGTTACCTTGTAGTCGTCAGTCTGTTCTAATACTTGGATTTAAACTTATGTTATAATGATACTTGTTTACTAGGCTTTTTCTTCATTTTACGCTGTAATTCATACCAAACAAAGTAATTTCAAGCATTTAAGTGGATAGCTTAAACTTTAGAGGTACTCTTCAGTTCACTAAAACTTGTAATTTACTCTCCCTCATGTCGTTCTAAACCCGTTGGACTTTGGTAAACGTGATTTCAACATGTGGAACTGGAACAATATTCTAATAAACCAATCATATTTGAGGGTCAAGTTTACAGACAGGTGCTTCTACACCCGTGTTATTTACCTCTCATTTCCCTCTGACTTTAGGGATAACGTTTCATGTTATTCCAGGATCAACAAAATGTGCTTTACTTGGCAAAATCACGGTGACAGAAGGTGTTTTTTGAAGAACGTTTTTGTCCATATAATGAACGTTAATGGGGTCTAGAATGACATGAGGGAGAGTAAATGATGACTGCATCTTCATTAATCATTCATATGAAGAAACATATATTTAGTCAGGTGTGTCCTGCCCACAGACCCAAATCAAGACCTTTCAATCATTCATTTTGATTCAATGCAACATTCCTGCAGGCGTAACATGAGCAGTGAAATAATGTTTGGCCTGAGAGAGAAGTTGAACATAATAAATGTTGAAAAGCTCCACATCGACGTGCAGAATATCAAACACACTGACATTATCAGGCAGTCATTTAAAGTCATATCCAACTCCCGTGCATGCTGAAACAGCCCTTCTGATGTCCTCGTAGTCCAGTCTCCAATGATAAGGATCATTTCTAATAAGCATGTCTCTGTGGTTTGACCTACAGCGTAAAGAGTTTGAATAAAGATGTTCCTTTTCTTTACAGATTTATAAATATATCCTCAGCTGTGGTCTGACAATTATACCGGTACCTGCACATCTAACCCGAGCTCAAAGGTCCGTCGCTGATTCAGAGTGTTATTATCCCAGTGGTAAAGTTAGATGTTCTATGGATTTCAACCGAGGCGTGAGTTTTGTCACGCTGACGCGATGAACTGTAGGGGTGAAGATTCTCCAGGGTGGCGTGCAAACGCATGCATCAACACTGTCAGTTTTGGCTCACGGGACTGAAATAGATGTGACTGGTAACCATGGTTACATCAGCGCCTGTCATATTTTGGCGCCATTTCTCTAACAACCCGAGGCAGGGAGATGCTCTGAACAAAAGTCACTTAATTGACTACGATGGTGCAGAACACTGCTATTCTGGTTGATTCAGTTTAAAACATAGTGCGTGGTCATGGTACAGAATGCTCAAATGAGGGAATCCTGTTAGCTTTGGAAATTAATTAAGTTTGCCATGGTGTGGTTTTGTGCAAAGGCGAGTGTGGGTTGCCCGTGAAATTCACAAAGTAGATTTGCTTTTCTTGAAGGAAATAAAAGTGTTCGCAAGGAAGAAAGAGAAAAGTTCTGTTTAATTAAAATACTGAATCAAAGGCATTTTGATGATCTGAAGGTCAATGTTATTTTTTTTCTCTGTTCTTTCTGTTCATGGGATTCACGTATCAGGTTTTTCCAACACTGTTAGTGGACAGGGTTTAAATGTGGCCTACACTCTTAGAAGAAAATGTTCTATATAGGTTCTATTTGGAACTCCTAAAAGGTTCTATACAGAACCCTGTTTAAGGGTTCAATAATAAGAACACTTTAGGGTTCTTTGTAACCAGGAAAAAGGTTCTTTATGGAACCTTGTTCGTTCATTATCATTTGTTTTGTCCTTTCCGGATTTAATATTTAATATTATTGACAAACATCAAGACCCTAAAATGTATTTATGAATGCATGTGAATGATCACAAAATACAAGATATGGGGGTTAGAAAATGTATATATTTATATCATTTTAATGTAGTTAATCGATATCACACGAAGAGTGCCATTTCATTTTTTTTCTCCTCCAAAAATCAGCATGATTAAAATGTGATATTAAGTTACTACAACAGTTTAATAAACAATAATTTAATTACAACTACGAAATGTTGCAGAATAATGTAATAGATGAATGAATAATAGCCTATAAAGAACCTCTGTGCCAAAGGGGTTCTTTCTTGTCATTATAGATCCATTTTTAGCATAAAAGGTTATTTGGAGTTGAGTAAAGAACCCTATGATTCATATATAGAACCCCAATGAACCCTTTTTCTAAGAGTGTAAAGTAATTGTCACTTGTTTGGGACCAAATGTTATAGTGATAATCTTTAATTTGTATATATATTTATGGAGAGGTTTTTGATCTCAATATATATATATATATATATATATATATATATATATATATATATATATATATATATATATATATATATATATATTGCAAATATTATGATTATTCTGATTGGGGAGATTTTCTTCTTAATTTATTTTACATTGAAAATGTACTTTGATTTTACGTTTTAGAAGGCTATAACTTGGTGAACAGAATGTGCATTATGTTGTTTGTGCTGAATTGCACAAAAAAGTGTGTAGAGAATATTTAAGTGTTATCGACTCAGATCTGCATTTATAAAGGGGAAAGGGAGAAAGGACAAAATCCTAAAGATAATTGGAAATTGGCTACAAGCACTCGAATCGCGTTAGCAATAATCAATAATGCAACTGGTCGCTGTCCATGGTGCTGAACGAAACCCAGTCGCTGTTCATGGTGCTGAACGAAACCCAGTCCCAGAAAGCCTTTGAGATCAAAAACCTCTCCGTTTCTCTCGCAACATTTAATCTGTGATGCGTCTACGTGACTAATTTGGAAGGCAATGGAGAAGAGGGGAGGCCCTGTGCCAGGAAATTCATCACGGGGGCGCACAGACAAACACGCATGGCGCTCTGAGCTGCCGCAGCTGTTTTGGTTTACTAGCTAAAATCAGTTTTTGGCAAAGTCGATTTTGTCAGAAGCTGCGCTGAATGGGATATTATTACCTCAGAAATCACAGCCCTGAAGGATACATATTTAAAATGTTTTTGTCTTTCTCTTTTCTTTTTCTCATTTGATATCTGAAAAACTTTTGTCCAGTGTGAATTAATCACATTATTTGCCAAATGTATTTTCTTATATTTGATTGAATTTGTTTTGGTAATGCCCCAGTCGACGCAGTTCATCATAAAATCTCACGGCTACAATATAAGAAACTTGCCACGTACAGCATTTTCTCCCTTTATCGTCTCAAGCATCCTTATTTGTCGCTGACTGTATGGAGAGCTGAAACGTAGATCATTTTGAGCTTGCGGATTGTGTTTGTCACAGCAAGAGACCTTCGCAGAACTCGAATCCATTCGCTCTTACAGGTCTCTCACCTCTGAAAACTGTCTCCATCTAGCGGATTCCCCCTCTGCACATCTAGCAGCGCTGGATGTGTGAATCAATAACCTGAGACGTGAAAAAAAAAAATATCTGCAGCGCTTTGTCCCATCTCTGAGCTCGTCATTCAACACTTCACTAAATTCCAGCGAAACTCTGTTTAATAATAATTCAAAGAAAGCCATTGGATAACTTTACACAATGCGCAATATAGGGTTCATAAGAGAATCAAATGCTATAAATAAGCATTTAAACGTAACACTACTCATGGCACATTATGCACCATTCACACAGGCTGTGTTACATTCGTTTGTGTTAACCGATGCCCGTAGCACGTGACACGCCTCCAATGCGCCGTGAGCAGAAGCAACTTGGGCTCCACCGCAGACTCACAGATCTTCCTTGGTAGCGGATGAAGCAACTTCCAGCGAATCATTTGTTGCGGGTTCACTTTTTGTTCGGGTTACAGGCAGACCCTGCGAAACAGCTCTCGGCTCATTGGATTACATTTAAGAGAAGCGGATAGGAAAGTGACATTCTCTTCTTTTGAAACACCGAACGCGCACTCGCCAGGGTGGTCTTCTCTTCCCATGAAAGGACCACTGTGGCAGGTTTCTTCAAAAGCGTCAAAAGCTTTGACCGATAAAAAGGATGTCCTTGGACAACGTGAATCATCTACCTGACTTCTAAACTTGTTGCATTTGCTCTAGAACACATCCGATAGCGCGTTTCGGATACTTTGTGCGTAACGGCAGAGCAGCGATTCAAAGTGGACTATAACTGATGATCTGTGTGTAAAAAGCTGCACTTTTGCAACAAAATCTATTTATGAGGAGGTAAGTTGTTTCTCTTGCTCATGAGCAATAGGTTACAAAAAGGGTCAATTCTCAGCCAGTCGTGTTTGACCGAAAAGGCGGTCTTTTCATGCACACACACACACACCATCATTCCATTGTGCGCTCACAGTAATTCCACCTTGCCATTCGAATGCTTTGATCTTCATAAATATTATGGCTCACTGTACAGTGTTCTCCTTCGCCTGAGAAATAGTCTTCCTTGAACTTTACATCAAGTAACAGAGCATTGTGTCTCTCCAGATGTCCTTTCTGTTCGTGGCGGATCTGTGAGCGCGAAACCTGCTTCAGTCTCACCGGGTCGCGCACATTGGGTCAGCATGGCAGCCGGAGTCGCCGCGTGGCTACCGTTTGCGCGCGCCGCGGCCATAGGATGGATGCCCGTGGCGAGCACCCCGATGCCGCCGCCTCCACGGGAAAAGAGGCGAGGTCAGGACGGCCTGATTATCTTAAACGTCAGCGGCACTAGGTTTCAAACTTGGCGGAATACTTTGGAGAGGTACCCTGACACCTTGCTGGGAAGCACGGAGCGCGACTTCTTCTTCCACGAGGAGTCCAACGAGTACTTTTTCGACCGCGACCCGGACATCTTCAGGCACATCCTCAACTTCTACCGAACCGGGAAGCTGCACTACCCTCGCCACGAGTGCATCTCCGCCTATGACGAGGAGCTGGCCTTCTTCGGCATCATTCCTGAGATAATAGGGGACTGCTGTTATGAGGAGTACAAAGATCGCAGGAGGGAGAACACGGAGAGGATCCAAGACGATGAGGAGAACGAAAACAGCAAGGACATGGTGCCGCCGGATATGTCGTTCCGCGAGACCATGTGGCGCGCGTTCGAGAACCCGCACACGAGCACCATGGCGCTGGTGTTCTATTACGTCACGGGATTTTTCATCGCCGTCTCCGTGATGGCCAACGTGGTGGAGACGGTCCCGTGCCGCAGCGAGCAAAACCGGGCGAAGGAGGTGTCTTGCGGGGAGCGCTACGCCGTCGCGTTCTTCTGTCTGGATACGGCCTGCGTCATGATCTTCACTGTTGAGTACCTGCTGCGTCTGATCGCCGCGCCCAGCAGGTACAAGTTCGTCAAGAGTGTCATGAGCATCATTGACGTGGTGGCCATCATGCCTTACTATATAGGCCTGGTCATGGCAGACAACGAGGACGTAAGCGGGGCCTTCGTCACCCTCAGGGTCTTCAGGGTCTTTCGGATTTTCAAATTTTCGCGGCACTCCGCGGGACTGCGCATCCTGGGGTACACGCTCAAGAGCTGCGCGTCCGAACTGGGCTTCCTGCTCTTCTCGCTCACCATGGCCATCATCATCTTTGCCACCGTCATGTTCTACGCCGAGAAGGGCTCCACCTCCAGCAAGTTCACCAGCATACCGGCGGCTTTCTGGTACACCATCGTGACCATGACAACGCTCGGGTGAGTCGATGTTGTTGTGATGCGCAAACTTGCCAGGGAATGAACTTCTTCTGTCATGACTGCTTCAAAGCAGCCCTTTTACACCAACGCGTCAGAGAGGTTGAGCTGGAGATAGAATACATCAAGGGCAGGGGGAGATCAATAAAAGTGAAATAAATCAAAGAAATAGACTCTCCCTCTCTAGACTGGCTCTCTCCTTTCTCAATCTGGCCCGTGAGACAGAGGCCATCCTTTACTGCCTCATTGCTGGAAAAGACAAGACCCATAAAGCTATTTGATTTTTCTGCACTATTTTGTGCCATATGCACACACATCACAAGCGTATAAAAAGCAATTTAAAGACTTTTATGTAGTTTTAAACTTTTTTAAATTCTGTTTTCTATTGCTGCTTTAATAATAAATCTAAATAAAATAAAATTTAAATGCTAAACTAAATATTTTACAATGTATTTTTAATATTTTAATGAACATTAAACATGCAATGAAGACCGCAATGTTGTGCAGACAATGCATGCTGATAAGAACATAAATTGGCATCAGTTTGGCTGTGACAGCTGTGTCGTGTAAAACCAGTAACAGTTTCTGACAGGTTAGGGAATTACATTTTTAATAGTATTTCTCTCTTATATCTCCGATGGTGTCATATGTCATATTGCCAGTGTCAGACTGAGCACAGGCTCTTCCTTCCTTTGGAAGCCTTGCTTGTTTATAACCAACCACCTCAATGCGCCTTTGGCTGAATGTTGTAATTTCCACACAGTCAATGAACACATAGAGACACATGGCTGATTCATGTGACTTTAAGCACTAAAGGCGATAACAATAATGCATTCCCTATTGATGTGTTATTTATTCATTAATCTCATCACTCGACACCTCAGCATGGCTTCTCTGAGCCTCCCACCTGTGCTGAGCGGGTGCTCTCCATGGTGCTGAATCTGCCCTCCGCACGTCGCAGCCCCATGGCTGCACTCTGCTGCTCGGGAGATGACCAATTCGTTGCATGCGGGCCGACACGGTCCCGAGTCACACTCGAGGGGATTAATCAAACCGCATGCTCCAGTACACATCCCGTGCTTTGATCGGCACGCCTTTGAAGAGCATTACAGTGTGTGTCATAACGTGCATTGCGAACGTCAATCTGACGCCTGCATCTGGCTGATACGATGCACCCTTCAAACGTAAATATAATCGGATGATCTTTTGGTTTTGAAGTTTTAGTTTTGAATTAGGTGCTTGGGACTCGTTTTATACTCAACTGTCTGTCTGTTTCTCTTTATATATAACTAATGTTGTCTTTGAAGTCAGAAGTTCCTCTTTTAGACACCACAAAATTGAGGTTGTTAGAGGATGTGCATGTCCTTGTAATATATAAAGAGTTATGGATCACAGACTTCGATTCTTTCCCATTCCCCCTCTGCTTTACTGTCAGGTCTATATTGTCCTATAAAGGAAATATGAGGTTTGGAGACAGCATGAGCGAAGGGGGGAAAAGAGATCCAGTATGAATCGCATTGTGTGCAATTTGTGTCCTGCGGGTTTTTTTGCCTGTCAAATCGGATGACATCAATGAGAAAATGAAATTACGCGTTGACGCTCAGCACTGTCTTAATGTTAGGAACGCAGTGTGTGTGTGTGTATGTTTGGGAGAGATGATGATGACTTGTTGGAGCCAGCTGGTTATGAACTGTCTTCCAAACAGACCCACAGCTGCAGGGCTTCAGTGATGCGGCCCATACACTCATCTCCTCTCTCTGCAGGCAGGCATGCTGTTCCTCATTTCAGATTTTATTGCATTGCCTCAGTGAGCCTATCAAGAGGAGCACGCAGGGGGGCTGTCGCTACAGCAGAGATCTGACCTGGCAAAGTCAACTTCATCCTGTGATGAGCAATAGCCAAATCTTGGGATGTCAAACCGGGCGATGTCTTGAGACTATTTCATGTTTGAGTGGCTACAGTTCGATCTGGAAAAAAAACCAAAAAAACAAGTTAGGTTTGAGATCTCATCCTCTCTTTGTCTTGCTTGTTGAGTTCATCCATTACCCCTTTGTCATGTCTGAAATCTCACTCCCTTCCCATTTCTCCTTAAACACACACTTGAGTGAGAGCCCAGTCCAGGCATTGCTAAACGACTTTACCTGCACTGATTGAACAAGAGCCTGGCTCTCTAAACGTATGCATCACTTTTTAATGCCTCATTTCCCAGACTGGATGACAGGGATGGATCCGTGGCTCAGAGAGCAAGGAAGAGATTTGCACGAGGCGGCTGGTTTAAATTGCGTGAACTTGGTTTTGGGTTTGGATTATTAGTAATGAAGCCATGTGATGTTCCTTTACCAAAGTGCAATTGGAATCTGAGAACATTTCGACTGTCGCTAGATTATACTCAACCCTCAGGCTTCTTCAATCTGTCTGCGTGAGAATGATTGAGAATTTTAATTATCCGTTAAGATCGTGCAGAACTCCACGTAAGATACCTGAATGACTCAACCAGATTTAGCCCTCAAAGTTTGGGGTATATGCGCACCAGGGACTGCAGCTCATTTCGGTCTCATTTTGATAGAGATAAAGTTACTTCTTTTATCCCTGGCTTTGCTTAAAGTATGCATAGAGCTTTACTGCCTGGTAATGTAAGATATGCCGGTTATCTCTCAATTGGCGTAATATTACGATGGTGAGAACAGAACCCGCATTGATGTAATACCTCTGAAGTGCCTGAGATATTTATTCAACAATGTCAGTAAGTGCAGTCCTGACCATGACATACCTTTAGACCACCAGGGTTGTCCAATTCTGCATCTGAAGGGACACTTTCCATTTCCATTTATTCATTTAGCTGACGCTTTTATCTAAAGCGACTTACAATTGCTATGTATATCAGAGGTCACACGCCTTGTCCACTTGTCTTGTCCACTGCGCCATCACCACCCCCTTAACTTTCCTCGAAACTTAAGTTCCAACACAACTGCCTGTAAGGTTTTAGAGGTCCTAGATACCTCGATTATCTGGTTCAGGTGTGAGCTAAACTCGGAGTAGGATTGGATACCCCTGATTCGGACTCATTTGCTGAAGAGACTGAACAAATCCATTAATTGCCTCTAATTTGCCTGTAATCTGGCATCAACATTCAGTCCTCACAGAGTCCTGCTCTTCCTAGAGCCGAGAGGGAGGAAACATGGGACGGGATGCGACTTTGGTTCACAGCACGAATGGCCTCCGCTTCACTGGCCCCTATCGCCTCTTTAATGGACTCATTTTCTGGCATAGGCTGATTTTGCCCAGCTCAATTAAATCAGCAGCGTTTTAATTGGCTTATGCACCGTCAAACGGGATCTATTAAGTGAGCAGCTGTCAGAGCTGAAGACATGCAGATATGAGTGCGAGGGAGAGTGAGAACGCTGAACAGGGGTAAATACATCAGCTTTAAAGCACTCGGGTACAATGATAATGTCTTGTAAATGAAATGCCCCCATGATCCTCCGCACAAACCCATCATTCTTTTCAGTGAAATGCACTTCACTTGGTTCATTCTCCCATCTTCCGTTCACATCCTCTCACCCCCCCTCTTCCTTCGGGGTTATGAAGCCACATAAAGAGTCCTACGGAGAGGTTGTAAAGTGATTGATGGAGTAGCATGGAGAGTCTATTAAACTCTCTGAAGTCACCCTGCATCAGGTCAATTAAGGCCAGGGGCTTCAACGCCCACCGGCTACGGATCCCCTCCCCGGGATATGTCACACAGAACAGGGTGGATTAATCTTCCATGTTCATCCTGGTCACCGTGGGTTAAGCAATAGGCTTAATTTCTTCTAAGGGAAAAGATCAGGAGTTCATAGTGCATGGAAGAAGAGGCTTTCGACACTCTGTTCAAAGCGAAAGATTGAATCTTTGAGAGGTCATCCCAGCAGGCCATGATACAACATGTGAAAGGGACTCATTATTGTGTCTGAAAGAGCATGCCGGTGTGGGTTACCCTGATTAGCACACCTTGAGCAGGCATCACACAGCGAGAGGACTGCCCCAGAGAAATGGAATGGTGCGGGTGTATTATTGATGATCCCGGGCCACTCAAGTGCGTCCACCTGACTGGATGGCTGCAAAGGTGTAACCTACAGTATAGTGCATTGTAAATTATCAACATGATACAGATTACCATTACCTATTGTGTTTTGTTTAAAGAAAAGCATGAACCAAAACAGAATATATCCGCCTCTGGGACTCTTCCTATGATGGCAGGGCTTTGGGAAACCCCAAACATGGGTCTAGAAGGAATATACACCCAGATCATAACACTGGGCTCATTGAATGACAGTGAACAACCACATTGGCTTTTCTAATATCTTCTTTTGTTACTTATAAGAAAGGAAGTTATACTGGTTTTGAATTATGTGAGGATGGTGAGATAGTACGGGTGTACTATCCCTTTAAACACTTTGAGAAGCACTCTTTGAGGTTGTGCAGTTGGCCACAACGAACGTCCTCTGACCTGTTCTGCAGACGTCCAGTTTATGATCGCTGCTTTCCCCCAATGTAATAAGTATTTCATATAATGGTTGCCGAGAAGAAAAAAATGAGTGTTTTGACCAACATTTTTTGTTTCACAGATGTGCATGACATGTTTCATGGCTCAAATATGGTGCACAAGAGAAACGCTGTATTTGAAAGATTTACACAGTGGCACAGCCACGGGGAAATAAAGAGCCCAGAATGAGGTAATTAAAGGCTCTTTGTCATGTGGAATAACCCCTGTGGTGTTGCTGTAGAGGCGCTAACTCTATTCATCCATCCATTTCATACTCGCACTATTACTCCACACCGAGAGGCTAATTGGACTACCGTCTCTCTCCTTAACTCTCGTTCTGTCTCCCTCTTTCTCTACCATATTTTTCCTTGCTCATCTCTTCCTATCACACTACTTTATTTGCTTTCTCTCTCTGTTTTGTTCTGGATACATCCGCCTTCTCTGTGATAGTTCAAACACCATAAAAATGTGTTGAAAGTGGAACATGCTCTCCTCAGATGGCTGCCTTTAATCACTTAAATGTAACGGACAGAGTGATTTCTTCCTCCTCCTCTTTCAATTAAGTATAGTTTTCTTTTTTTTTTCATTTGGGGTTTTTAATTACTTGGCCTGTCTAGAAGGAAAAAAAAGTGGTAGCAGTAATGGTACTGGCATTAGAAGTTTTAAGCGCTTTAAATCACTCACACACATCTTGGCACACATCAAAACATTGGAAATCAAAATACAGTACCCCCTTGATCAGTGTTTGCTCGAAACGACAGATATTGTGAGAGTGAGTGGAATGTAAAACTTCAAAAGCATAGACTTTATTTCCCCATGATGATTAATGTTCGCTTGAATGAGATCCAGGATTGAAATCCTGGAATCAGATCAGCTCTATGTTTAGACAAATTCACATCCAGGTACAGAGGATTTAGTGACACTATGTTTCGAAGTTTCACTTTTTGTTCCCAATCCCTTCTATTTTTTTTTTTTTTTTTTGTGAGATACAATGTTAGAAAACTAAATTGAACCCTTCACTAATATATATATATATATATATATATATATATATATATATATATATAATGGCTGTCAAATGATACATAATTATGATTATTATAATTATTTTATATATATATATATATATATATATATATATATATATATATATATATATATATATATATATAAATACACACACATACTTGTATATATTTAAGACATATTTTCATATATACTGTATATAGATTTATATATAAATATTTTATATATAAATAATATTTTTTTCTTAAATATACATGCATGTGTGTGTGTGTATATATATATATATATATATATATATATACACACACACACACACACACACACACAAAATAATTATACACAGTACACCCACATGTATTATGTAAACACAAACTTTATTTTAGATGTGATTAATCGCGATTAATCGTTTGACAGCCCTAATATATATATATATATATATATATATATATATATATATATATATATATGTACAGTATATTTTTGTATGTATATATATACATATATATGTAGGTATTACTTTTGTCACAGCAAAAAAAACGAGGGAAATGTAACCACACACTTTCAGATCATTCTTCCACTCAAGTCCATACAGGCACAGCCTTGATCCTCCATTATTTGCTGGATCCAACCTCCTTTTATTAATCTGTCTATCAGAAGCACAATCACAACCATGTTCCACCGCTCTTCTCCTCTCTTTCTACTGTACGTGTCTGTTATCTTCTCCAGCTCATGACTGATTCGATTTGTATGCAATTAAGATTGTGGACTCTTGCTATTTCCTATTATGTTGCTCTGTGTGTGTGTTTCCTGTGCAGTGCTCTGGCCTGCACTGGACTAATTGAATGAACGAATTCTGTGCATAATCTGTAATATAATCTAGTCTGTGTATCGCTTTCTTTTCCACGTCTCGTTCTTGTGCACGTTCATTCTCTTTTACTTTTTTCACCCTAAAGCATGAGTAATTCTTTTTAATAAAATAGTTAAAAAAAATCACGACACCTTGAGAAGTCATGCATTGAATATGCTGGAAACGAGAGAGTGTGTATTTTGGCTGAAAATAATAATGAATTGGCTGAAATTCAATAGGGAGCTGGAGTGTTTTGCTAAAGCCTGCTAATACCGTACAAGAGGCTCATAAATAGCAGAAACCGAGTGAAGTGGGATAGTGAATACAAATTTGCCCTTTCATATGGAGATCTCCTGTGATAGATGGACGTGTCTGCATTACAGCCCCACTGAATAGTGTTTAAAGACAGCAGGAAAGACGGCATCAGTCTGGAGTTGGCTTTTTGTCAGTGTACATTGATTATGCCTCACTAGGTACAGAAGAGATGACCTGCTGAAACTGATCTAAAAGCAGTTTTTAACAGCTTGCAAACATGCTCGCAGCATGCAGCAAGACAAGAGAAAGACAAACTGAGAATCAATGAGCCTGCGGTATCCTGCAAATGTGTGTGTGTGTGTGTGTGTGTGTTTCTGAACTCCCTTTAGACCTTTTACCTTGACCCATTTTCACGAAATCTTTTCATGCAGTGCCACAGACGTTAACTTTGCTGGATGATATATTGTAAATAACTAGATTTCCAAAGAAGCTGTGAGAGGTTCAAGGCTGTTGTAGGAGGTAGCCAGGTATTTAAATATATATCAAGACTATTACAAGTAATTTATGTCAAAACCTCATCTGTGTTCGCCAGCTAGAATGCTTCTAGTGCGAACAGTGCAGGATGAGCTATTAATATATTACATTTGAGATAGTAATAGAGACGGTTGCCTTAATGCATATGTGTCATTAAAAACATATTTCTTTCTTGACTGACCTTTGGATGCTGACTTGACCTTTCTCTTGAACTCTGAATATGTGAATATTGCTGGGACAGGCCGAACGTTGCTTGTCTGTTTGGAGTTTGTGTTTCGTTCATTGCGTTATGGGAAGTAGATGCTGTACAGTCCAGTCTAAACAGATCCCTTGCATTACATTTTCCCCTTTCAGTGTGAATCTGAAGAAAGCCGGCAGGAAGGCCATTTGTCGGTCTTTGTGGTTTGGACTCAAATGGAGTGAATCAGTGGAAAGACGCCATGTAACTGCTGCAAGTCAGGCAGAAAACTAGGGGAGACACTGGTTTTATGGTTTGTGATACAAACACTTGAATAGACCATTACACACCTTATAACACACCTCCCCGTTTTTCTTCTGTTGTTGGTTTCTTTGCTTTAAGGCATTATACATTTCTTCAAATTGGAGCACCCGCAGACTGAAAAGTCAGCAGTGCTAATGCATAAATCTCTAACATTTCCCAATTTAGATTTACTCGCCAGCTTCAATGCTACAACTGACACGTTAGACTCTGTGAAAACTGTGTTGACAGTAATGCAATGGACCATTCCGGGAGTATAGATTGTTTAACATATTTTTCCAATTAAAAATGTGTGACTTGAGCTTTAAAGTTTCTAAATAGTCATTTTAGCTGTGCCATTATAGTTCTTGCGTTAACAATGTAATTCCTGTGGGTGTTTTTACAATGATAACTGTCCAGTGAAGGCTTCATATGCCAAAATTTCATAACAAAGAGATCTTAAACAATGACATTTGCATTCAAACTTAATGACAGTTGTCATAAACGTGCATTAACCTTACTTCATATTCAAGACATATGTCATGTGGTTATGAAGGTGTCACGTCAGTCCCCTATACCTCAAGATAACTTTAGTACTGGGGATGCGCACACAGGAATACTTCTCAGGTGACTGGGTTCAGAGAAACACAAGCTCTATTGGATAAATTAACAGGTCTCATTACATTATGGCTCGGTGTCCTGAACTTTAAACACACGCTTCTCATCTTCTTTGACATTCAAACGTGACACACATATGTCCTCTGAATCTGAACAAATACATTTGCTTTTTACATGCTTTTGTTTGTCGAATTAGAATCGCGTTATAGATTAATCCCCCAAATGACATGATTTTAAGTGGATTTCTTTGATATAAAACCATAAAGATTTAGTCTTTACATTTCAAATGCTCTATTTGGACAGATTGACAGAAGATTCCTGCTGGCGGCGAGATTGACATTTCTGACCAATCACGGGCAGCCTTAGAATGATGCATCAGAACAGCCAATTGGATCAAGTGTGTTTCTAGAAATGCTGTTAGCAAAGCATTTGATACGTCAGGTGTTATTATTTTGAAAGTGCGAAGTCGTCAGATTGCTTCTGGAATTGCTTATTTGGGTCCAATCGAGCGGTGAATGTAATTTATTTAGCGCTGATACAATCTGCTGTACACTGTCACCTGAAAATCAAGCTAAAATTTAATCCTGTGTTTTGGTGTATATTGAGAAATTACCGAGTAGAAAGGATATCTAGGTTGTTGAATTTGATGCCCTTGTTAACTGTTTCGGGTGTCCTGTACTGTAGATATAGTGTCGTCGCTCCAGTGAAGTTAAACCAGTGAAGATGGACAGCTGAGGTCAATGTGGACAGAACGACGGTAATAGGAGAGCGACAGAGAGGGAGGGAGGGAGTGTTACATGTCACCATGACACATCATTGGAAAACACAGAAACTATTTACCATTGACCGTCCTCACTCTGCTTCTGCTGTTTCCCCCGACAAGCCGTAATCACTCCACTCACACACATCTCTGATGCTGTGTTCAAACACACTTGCGTTTGCAAGAAATGCGCAGTAATGAACTGCCAGTCAGGAAGATAGAGTGTGCGGTTGTCTTGAAGGCAGTGGTGGTCAAACCCTAAATTACGGGATGTGTATGTGCTGAACGCTCGCGGCTCCCTGCGGACAGCGCTTTCTAAATATGTGAGGACAGGTTGTGCTCTTTAATCCAAAATTGGTGAGATGGAAGATGGCGAGAGAGAACAGCGAGTGCGGACTGCTGTGGTGGCCTCATGTTTTAAATATCGCACCCTCTTCACCGCCTGACATTCAGCAAACACTCCGTCTGTCCGGCCTTGATAGTGTCTCCCGCCAGGACGATCACTCCTGTAAACTAATTATCATCCGCACACATGCGTGAATCACCTTCAGAGGATTTCTCTCTTTTTTTTTTTTGCAAACTTTCACTCACACAGTGCTCCATTTTATTCGTTCTCGCTCGTGAGGCGTAGGGGCCAAAGAAATACTGCTATTCACGAGAGTGCAGTAATTAAACTGCGAGTGTGTAGCCTAGTAAACACTGCGTAATTAGAAAGTTTGATGTTTTCAAAGAGCAAATCTCTGTTTAGGTTTTCATCAGTCTTGATAATAAACGACATGCTGCACAGGGAAGCCATGTGTGTGTACGTGCATAACTTGAAATGAATCTGCATTATGCTCGGTTGCTGCCCTCAGCACTCATTTTTTATAAATAATATGATTTCATATTGATGTAATAGCAAGTGTTGTTTCAAATAGTCTGATTGTGAGTGTGATAATGCTTTTATATAAAGGTTCAGTAAGTTAAAGGGATACTCCACTTTTTTTTTGGAAATAGGCTCATTTTACAACTCTTTCAGAGTTAAACTGTTGAGTTTTACCGTTTTCGAATCCATTGAGCTGATTTTCTGATATTTAGAAGAATATCAGAAACCAGACAGTTTCTGGTCTCATTGACTTCCATAGTAGGAAAAAATATATATACTATGGAAGTCAATGAGACCAGAAACTGTCTGGTTTCTGATATTCTTCTAAATATCAGAAAATCGGCTGAATACATTCGAAAACGGTAAAACCCAACTGTTTAACTCTGGGGGAGTTGTAAAATGAGCCTATTACCAAAAAAAAAAGTGGAGTATCCCTTTAATAGTGAGTAACTTACATTTTAGACATAATATTGCCCGTTACTTTGTCTGTTTTTGATCCACCAAGCCACATTAGAATCGTTCAAATCATCTCTGAGCATCAAACATTAGTGGTGTTGCTGAAAAAAAAACAAGGTTTTTGAACAAATTTTTTGAATTAATGATGCAACTCACTCATTAAGGTACTAATTTGTGAAGGAATCAGCATTTTCAAACGAATCGATGGTATGAATGATTCAATGACTCTCAAAAAAGGTTACTTGTTTCGTTCTTGAATGAGTCATAGTTTCCTAACGTATGATTCTGACCTATCGATGTGACCACAGAAAGAGTTCGGAAGAGACTGATTCATCAATATTAAAACACTTTATTTTAAAGTGTACATGTTACATCCTGTTATACTAACTATAAATTGTGCATGTAACTAACCCTTAACCAAACCAAATCCTAACTCTAACTCTATAGTATGTACATGTAGTTACTTAATATTGTACTTCAATGTATAATGTGTAAGTACAGTGTAACAAAGTGTAACAAACCCATTTTTGACCTAAATAAAACAGTTAATTATTTTTATAGACAAGATTTTTAGAGCATTGTTTACGCCCTGATGTGCCCCACATTGCCTGTTTTGGAGCTCAAATTGACTCTCAGCAAGAACTGTGATTAATGCGTATTGAAGGTTCTGACTGGTTTCCACACTCTTACACCTGATTCCGATTGGCTGGTTGTGGATGGTTGTAGCTTTGTATTGGCAGAGGGAGAGATCATCATAGCTGCTGTTATTGGCTCACTGTTTGTGCCATTGCGTGAATACGTGTGTGTGTGTGTGTAGGTATCTGTACTTCAGTGCTTTAGCCCACACAGCGCCTTTGTGACGACTCAGCCAAAACGGTCTCAACACAATTTAGCTGAATCCTCGATACGCCTTTTAGATACAAGAAATGAAATAATAGCAAGACTGCCAGGGATCATTGATCCACAGCTGGCTGTGAATATCAATGAAGTACCATTACACAAAGATAAATACGCTTTCAGAGTGTTGTGGCGCACCCCTCGCACACATAAACGCACTCCAGCTTTTAAAAAAACAGCAGACTGAATCGCAGGGTGACATGAAAGCATTCACGGGAGACGGGTGGAAATCTACGAGCTGCTAGAAATCAGCAGAAAGTAACAGAGTTTCTTACAGGTGAAACAGATGAAAACCATGATGGCTGCGATTTTTAATTAGAAGAAATGTCTTTACCCAGAATTGCTGGCTATTTGTTTAAATGTCCTGGATCTGATTTTATTAGAGCTTAACTGTTGGGTTCCAGAAAGAAAAGTCCCCTTTATTTTGCCCATAGAAATCACTTTTATAATGGTACTTAGAAACCTTTCATGAAAAAGCTATTGTGTGCTAAGAGTTTGTTATGCTTCTGTTGAAGACATCTGTCAGCGTTAATTCAACTGAATTTCTACAGAATCCTGTTTAAAATAGCCCAATTCGAATGATGAGATAATAAATCTGTGGCAGAAAACTCAGCAGTTGCCATTGTGTCCCATGAAGCATTGCAGACAACGTGTACAATCGCAAGACAAATGTAATACTAACGAAATGATATGATCAATAAGTTGACAATGTGTGTTTTTACATTGCTTTAACTCATCAAAATAAGTGAAGTGAAGCATTTTCAACATTTTTTAAGTTATACAAGATTTCATTATTAAATCGATTTATCATTTAATTATTTTTTTTTAAAGTCAGATTCATGTATTTTACATTGAAATTACTTCAACATCCAAGTTGATCGTACTCAAAAAAATTAAGGCAGATTTTTTTTTTCTACAGTGTATATTTATATATAATAATAATAATAATCTCATGCAAATAATAAAACGCTATAAACAATTCAATCATGTGGTTAGGTTAGCAAGTATATATAAATAAATGAGCTTATCATAAAAGGTTCTCTCTGAAAAACATTTAAGGAATTATTCATACCCAGTCCCTCTTGTATGATTCCCAGTATTCCCTAATTGGTCATGTTCGTGATTACCTAATTTACTAATTAGCTGTTTTACATGTGCACTCTGAGGGAGTTGATAGGAAGGATATAAAAGTTGTATCTCTCTTTATGTGCAGTCACTGCAGGATCCGTTTCTGAGCAAACTTCTGAGGCCTGAAATGAAATGAAAAGTTTAAATTTGCATGAATCTAACTAGATAACGGTATGGTGATTTTCAGTGTGAGTGTCTGTGTGCTAATGGTGGCAGAGGTGTCAAAAGAAGTGAGGAAACATTCATAGACGTGTGTGGTGTGTGTGTGTCGTCCGGAGAGGTTGACGTAATGGTTTTATAATGGATTTAGAGCGGTCACGGTGATCAGCACAGGATGACTTATTTAAATGTCGTGCACTCTTCTCATCCTTTGCTGGAGATGAGGCATAGAAACGGATGAGGGGAGAGAGCGAACGGATATTTCACCACTGTCACTCTTCACTCGCCGTTTCTCCTGCAAAGCTTAGACTGGATTTACGCTTCTCTGAGAGAGCTAGATCTTCATTCGAGTCTAATTTCAAGTCGTTACTGTTACATGACAGAGAGGGCCAAGGCAAATATCACCTGAAACGAATGGAAGGGAAAAAAGAGCAGAAGGGAGTGATAGAGAGGCTGGCAGAAGGTATCATTTGGGGCTGGCTGTGAGTTTATACACTCTGAAATATGAAATGCTTTTCAACTTCAACTTAAAAACTTAAGTTCTGTTGCTTTTATGGAAAAAAGTGGCCACTAAGAGGCCTCCGCAAACTTGTGTGGATGAATTGATTAAAAGTGTGAATTAAAAGTGAATTCAAATGATTAAAAATAAAACAAAACAAGCATTAAAGTGTATATATATATATATATATATATATATATATATATATTTAACTTATATATATAAGTTAAATATACATTTAATATTTGTTTGTATTTAATTTTTTTTAAATCCCTTTCATTTAAAAATGTATTTTTACTTTTTTATACATCTGGCATAACAATCAAAAAGTTAACCTTTTTTGCCATTTTCCTCTTTTATGCCATTGTCAAAAATAAATTGAAGTGTACTATTTTTGAACATTAAATATTTACTTTTACATTATGCATTTGACAAATTTACAGTAAAAATGCATTTGATATTTTAATACATTTAGCATATTTTTATTTTATCCTGGATAATGGAGGGCTGCGAAGTCAAAAGTTGAAAACTATAGTCTTAAGAACTTTTTTAGTTTCCATGATGTCATTAAAAAAACCTCTAAAAAATGCTGGGTTCAACCCAAATTTGGGTCAAATATGGACAAACTGAAATGTTGGATTAAAAATGTATAGTTTGGTTGGGTTCAAATTTGAAATGACATTTTTAACCCAACCAACAAATTTGGGTTCAAACAACCCAGCATTGTTTAGAGTGTAAGGAACATATATCACATCCAATTCAATTAGTATTTTTTAATTCCCCATGGATCCATCTAGCCAACTAAAGAATGGTTCTTGAATAGAAGAGGGTTCTACCACTTCTTCATATTAATAATCCTAACACATGCTGTGCATGTTTGTGAACACGTCCCTGCTGTTCCACTATGAGCTGAAAATAAGGGAAGTGAAAATATGAAATACAGCCAGCCATCTCTGTAAATCATATGACTGAGATGGAAATGAGGAGATAAGAGAGAAAGAGAGAGAGAGCGAGTCCTTAGAGACAGGTAGATGATGACGCTATACTCTTGATCAGTATTTATGATCACGGTCACAGCATAGCGATCTCAAATATAACCCATTCAACACACACTCAGGCACACCGCGCTGAAGTGCTGACGACAAGTAAACAGCCCGTTGCTGTATGCAAAGATGTGAGTAATGACTTCTAAAGGACAGGAGGAGCGGAAATGGGCCAGCCCGGCGTTTGATGACTGGGGTAATGTGGCACAGGAAGTGATGAATATATCGGTGGGCACCATTTGGCACGACTCAGCGCTTTTCTCCTGACGCTGGTCTTTAAGACAGCCAGATTAATGAATCTCACTGAAATTAGATTAAAGAATTATAGCCCTCGTTTCTCTCCGGAAGCAGACACGACGTCTTCTGAAATGTACACATGCAGATAAACGACAGATGCGTCATGGGTATTACTCATGTTTTTGCTCTTTATCTGGCATGTCACTCCAGATGCATCAATGCTTTGTCTTGAATTTTACATTTTACAAAATTATTTGTGGGAAAACTCCATTTACAGGCTCTATTAGTCACTAACAGGAGGAAAATTGGCTTCTGTTGTTCTCAAAAGTGCGGTGTGTTAAATTTGAAGTTCCTTTTTCATGGCACATGTCACAGTGTGCAACTGAAGTCATACGTGAATAGGACACAGCCGATTGGGATTGAATTTCGGCCCTTCTTTTATACTTAATTTCTTATTTCATTTACATATCTATTACATATCTATTTGTGGGATTCACATCCAGTTCCGCCACATCCCAAAGATACTTTATTGGTAAAATTTACATTTTGTATATTTATTCATTTGGCATAAAATATTCTTTATTACTTTTTTCATTTACATTTTGCATTTTTTTATGCATTTGACACTGAAAAATCTCTTACATTTTTTATGAACGTTTTTTTTTTTACATAATTTATTCAAACAAAAAATGTAAATTGTTTAAATTTGCTTTTGTTTTACATTTTTATGTATCAGTCTTGTTTTTCTTCCATCTGTATGCTGCATCACATGCATGAATATTTTGCTCTGAATGTTACATTTCTGAACAGTCAAAACAATATGAGTGCGTAAAACTCCATTTACAGACTCTATTAGTCAGTAACAGGAGGTGAAATTGGCTCGGGTTGTTCTCGAAAGTGTGGCGTGTCAAATTTGAGCATGTTGAATCCGATGTACAGGTCCATTTATTCGTGGCACACGTTGCAGGTAAGCACCTGAAGGCTTGTACGAGGTCATACGTGAATAGAATACAGCACAGCGGGATTGAATCTCGCCCCAAAACGCTTCTCATTTGAATGCAGCAAACTGCCACATCTGCACACACACTCGAGATGAGCTTTCACAAGTGAGCAGACAGTTGAGGTGTTTGGGAAGGCCGAGTGAGCAACTCTGAAGGAGTGTGTGACCTTTAGCTTGCGTCACTTTTTTTTTTTTGCGCGCGTCTGAAAAGCGAGGTGGATAGGAGCTTGGATGAGAGGACTACTGGGATATGACATTTCTAATTCTTTCAGTTTGGACACAGCAAGGCTCTGGCAGAAAGCGTGTGAAGAGGGGGGTGGGATTCTGGAAAGATGCCCGCAGATGTTAACCCTCGCCCGGGGACTGGAAAAACACCCCCGGGGGGCTTTCTGGACGAGGTCCGATTGCTTTTCAGACCTCAGTCACTACTAAACCACTTACACTCTGTATTACATTCACTCCAGCCCTCTGTATCTCTCTCTCTCTCTCTCTCTCTCTCTCTCTCTCTCTCTCTCTCTCTCTCTGTCTCCAGACCCTGAGACCAAACAAAAAATAGAGTGTGTAGCATCCTCTGAACTTAAAGGGATAGATCCCCATAAAACTCTTTATGCTAGTCATTGTTCACAATAGTTTTAGTTTTATTTCATATTTTCCCGTTAGAGAAGTTGGATTCACACATTTTTATGCAGTTGTCATTAAAATGAGTTCAATTTGCACATTACATTTGGTAAGAGTCTTTTTGTAAAATAAAAATGAAAAGAGCATGTTTTTGCATTAAAATGAAAATTTTTTTTATGCATTTGACCGAATGAAAAACTACAATTTACACAAGTACGTAAAAGTAAATTGATAAGTAATATAAAGATAACCTTAAACTAGGGCTGTCAAATGATTAATCGCGATTAATCGCGTCCAAAATAAAAGTTTGTGTTTACATAATAAATGTGGGTGCACTGTGTATAATTATTTTTTATATATATAAATACACACACATGCTTGTATATTTATATACAAAATAATTCTACACAGTGCACCCACATATATTATGTAAGCACAAACTTTTATTTTGGACGCGATTAATCGCGATTAATCACGATTAATCGTTTGACAGCCCTACCTTAAACCTAACAGACTCAAACTTTTTTTCAGTAGTGCACTTATGCATAAAGTAACCTAAAAAGGCACTGGCTAATTTAAGGTTTAAGGGTAGGTTATGTATCACCCTGTTATTGTAACTACCATAATAAGTACATAGTATGGACATGATGAATATGACTGTAAACTTAAATGCCACATTTGTTTTCTCCCTGTCCAGACATTTTGAGCACTCTGTGCCAGCGACGGCTCACTCTCTCACTTTCTATTTGCACTTCCTGTATGATATTTTACAGCACTCCTCTTTTTACAAGTGCCTCTGGAAATAGTGATTTTCCAGCTCTGGGCTGGACCTGGCCTGTTCAAATCAATGCTGCACAGAGCTTTTCCAACAAAATCACATTACTTATGTTGATCCTTGAGCTCCATCTTTTCAATGTGCCCCGTTCTGCAAGTGAACGGCATCTCGTGGTGCCATCCCAAAGAGGCACAAAATCACTTTCATGGACCTTTACATTGACTGTTCCAAGCTGCTGGAATGACCGGCCTAACTCAACTCGAGCCATTTTCAAGAACATCTTTTTCGTTTTTCGAAACACTTGACCCATTAATAGCACTTACTAATCTATATATCTATATATTTTTTTAAATCCTTGCTACTGTACGTGTACTGTGCTTGACTAACTGGGACTAGTCACAGCACTTGCATATTGTTGTTGGTTTGATTGCTTCTATTGCTCGCCTTATTTGTAATTTGCTTTGGATAAAAGCGTCTGCTGAATTATTAAATGTAAATGTAATGTGTTTTTAAAGGCGATAGACGTGGCAGGTAGAATCTACCGCAGTTGTTTCGATATGAGCTTTCCAACAGCGCTGACTCATCACTTCGCTTGGATGTGAGTGACAATCTTTTTTAATGAAGATTTTGAAAAGGAATTCATGGTGAGTGTTTTTGTGTTGTTGTTGACATTTTGCCTCCATTTAACAACCAGAATTACCACCAGAACAGCTCCAAAACCCTACCGTTGTGTAGGATATTGAGCAGACACACTCTTCAGCAGTTGTGAGTGTGTTATGCGTGTGTGTGCATGTACACTAAAGCATTACAAGCACGGTTTATTTAGCAGACGTGCTCCTCTCTGCATGATCTATCATCATCATCATAATAACCACATTGTTTATGGTGATGCTCTCAGCGTTCATATATTCAGGCCAAGCGCTGGATGATGCATCTCCCAAACTTCACTCTTCACCGGGCAATTACAGTCCGATCTGCTAAGCATAACTCACCGCAAAAGGAGCCACTGAAAGGCTCTTCATTTGCACTTGATTTGGAGAGAGAGTGAGATTAGAATAGGGAATCTGGGGTTGGTTGGCACAATTTTTATTTTTTTTGTTGAATACCTGTGGTAGAGCAAACATTAAAAAGCTAAAAATGGCTGTAGTTTGAAGGGAGAAAGCAAACTAAATTAATTATATTAAATAAAAAGTGTTATTTTAGTATTATTTATATACTGTTATAGTATTTATTGATGTTTTAATGAGCTTTTTAGTTTTATTTTAATTTTAGCTGTTTGGTATCTCCTTTATGACCTATTTATCTGCCATTTTTATTAGTTTTTTATATTTATATTTTATTTGTTTTTTAGTTTTATTTGTATTCATTTTACAACTTAATTTCAGTTACTTGACAAGATTGGAAATTTCATAAAACATTTTCATATTTTTTTTTTATTTCAGTTTTATTTCATTGAAAATGATTTAGTTGTATATATATATATATATATATATATATATATATATATTCTTATTTTATAGTGTATTATTTAATCATATGTAATGATTTTTAATGATTGAAAATCAATGGAGAAACTTAAGATATGGAGAAACTTGGTTTCTCCAAATCAATGGAGAAACTTATAAATTTTTAAATTTTGATTTATATTTTGATATGTTTATATATCACACAATATTTTACGACACACCCTACACTATACACATTATACCATTTTTAATCTATGTTGGCATTTTTTTTTTTATTTGGCAAGTTGCCCTCGTGTTGACGTGTTTTGACTATTTATTATCTCTATGGATGCAATGTGCGTCAAGAGGGCAAACAATCAACTGTTACATGTTTAGTGAAGCTTCCAATTATAAATCGCAAATGAGAAATGAACCATGTAGTCAACCGACCCCAGCCTCCTCTAACCAGTCAAACAGAGTCTTTAATCAGAGCTCTCCGCCCGGCTGCAGCGTGGCAGGCGCATCTCTAAGGAAAGCAATAAGACACAAACACAAACTCTCTCTCATCGGCCTTTATCTTACCCAAGACAGCAGGGGGATTTAAAGAGCCGCAGTCATTTAAATTCGTTCAGCTGTGCGCTCACACACATGCAGGTATGCTCTTGCTTTTCTTGGTACTGAACTTTCAACCAGGTCCACTTTAACATGTGGAGACCGTCTATCTCTGGTGCCTTCGGTTACCCTGGCAACAGCATTTCCCTAATAATCCCCACCTTCCATCACGAGAGAAAGAGAGGGAGAGGGAGAGTGGGAGAAGCTCTGTGATAAAGGGGGAACAATGCACATTCTTCCATTCAGACAGCAGACACCCATTTGTATTTTTCTAGTGAAAGCGGATGCCTACGCAATCTCTCTAATAAGGGTTTATGAGACCGAGAGAAAGAAAGAGAGCAAGAAAGATGACTCCTGTAGAGGTTCAGGGAGGAGATGGTCTCCTATGACCCATAGTTTCTATCTATAATAAAATCACATATATTGCGTTGTATAATGGAGCTAGTGAACATAGTAAATAATCTAGCACCAGCCTAGCATTAGCATAGCAATGCACTAAAAACACCCAACACTTTGCTAACTGCATAGCAACACTGTAAACACTTGCTGCAATGCACTAGAAATACTGCATAGCAACACCCTAGCAACCTCCCACGACACCCACGAATCATGGTTGTGACTAGTACACTTTTGTGAAAATGAATAAATTTAGTTTCTCCTGTACAGGTATGTGTAGATACTGTCTTCTTGCTGTAACCAGCTTCTTTAGCAATGCACTAGAAATACGGCATAGCAACACCCTAGCAACCCCCCACAACACCCTAGAATCATGGTGGTGACTTTTGTACTTTTTGTGATAATATATATATTTAGTATCTCTTGTATGTGTGGATATTGTATTCTTGCTGTAATCAGCTTCTTTAGCAATGCACTGATAAAACACAGCATAGCAACACCCTAGCAACCTCCCACAACACCCAAGAATCATGGTTGTGAGTTAAATACACTTTTGTGAAAATGTATAAATTTAGTTTCTCCTGTACAGGTATGTGCAGATACTGTCTTTTTGCAGTAAGCAGCTTCTTTAGTAATGCACTAGAAATACTGCATAGCAACACCCTAGTAACCTCCCACAACACCCAAGAATCATGGTTGTGACTTTAGTACACTTTTGTGAAAATGTATAAATTCAGTTTCTCCTGTACAGGCATATGTGTAGATACTGTCTTCTTGTAACCAGCTTCTTTAGCAATGCACTGAAAAACACTGCATAGCAACACCCTAGCAACCTCCCACAACACCCTAGAATCATGGTGGTGAATTTTGTACTTTTTGTGATAGTGTATACATTTAGTAGCCTATCTCTTGGATGTGTGGATATTGTATTCTAGCTTCTTTAGCAATGCACTGATAAAACACAGCATAGCAACACCCTAGCAACCAGCCACGACAACCTAGAATCATGCAGGTGTAAATGTCTAAATTCAGTTTCTCTTATATAGTATTTGTAGATATTGCCTTTTTGCAGTAACCAGCTTCTTCAACCCAAGCTCAGACAGCAAAGACATATCGGATTTAACCACACATGCCCCGTGATCATCTAGCGAACGCTACTATGTTACTGAGAAGTATCGGGTGTTGAACAATAACCTACAGCAAGCATTACTGCAACGCTTCTCAAACATTCCCACATACGTAATCCACAGATAACTGTTACGTGATACCGGCCTTCGCCAACGTGCTCGACGTGATGGGATTTGATGCAGGAAGAGCGCACCTGAAAACATTCGTATGCATGATTAAACACACAAACATGATCACACTCACGAGCGGAAACGGCTTGATGCTTACACATGGGTACAGTTCCCATTTGATGTTTTATTTGATATTTATGGCATACTGTAACATCAAAACATGACATGTAAGCAAATAAATGTGCTGTAAAACGTGCATATGCATGAGCTGTATAAAGCATAATGCATCTCTATAGTTCTTCTAAAAGTCTTTATGAAAATTGCCATGATTTTATAAGGTGTTATTTATTTATTTATTCACTTATTAATAAAAGACGGGCTGAATGCTGACTGATTTGCCAGCTAAAATCACTCGGCCAATGGTGGATGCGGCATTGGCTGTGCTCAGCTCCACTTCAACAGCTGTCAGAGTATTTTTAGCAGGCATTGTGTATCTGGCCTGTGTTAAGCCAGTGATAAACATCTATAGAGAGAGAATTACTGTATGTGTGGCGCCGAGCCAAACCGGCTCATGTTAGTCAGAAACATGTAGTGTGTGATTATATGTGTTGTTGTTGATACTTCCCAAATTTAATGAGGAGCATCCAACCATATAACACCAGATCACTTCCTTAAGGGTGTCAGGTAAACCCTGGGTAAAATGATCACTCCCAAGACAGATGATTTAATGAGGATCACAGCTCTCTCGTCATGTGTGTGTGTGGGTGCATGAATGTTTAATGTTGTACAGATGCTCCAGATAATGCCGCCAGTGCTATACACTTAAATAAGTTGATCAAATTGTGCCTCATGCCATAAAAAGGCATTCAAGTACTCTGTGGATGGCTCATCCAGAAAAGTAAATTGGATTTTTGATTGCGGAAAGTTAATAGTTTGCTCAGTAAGCTCTCCTTCTCTTTAGCACACAAACACACACTCTAATGCACCTGTGAGTGAACAAGAGGGAAAAGTAGGACAGATAAAGACTTGAGAGCCCAAGGCACAGGACTGACTCAAACACACACACACACAAACCCACACTCGCAATCACAAAAATACCGTTCGGCCACCAGCAACACTTTCTCACAGCCTATTTAACACAGATTGCACAAACTGCCAAAGAGCAACATATCTCGCGTCAGGCATGTGCCATGGCTGCAAGTCAAGAGCTGTGAAACTCGGTTTCACTTATGGCCTGCCTGTAACCGCTCATCCGAAGACTCCAAACTGTTGTAGAGAGGGAGGGGGAGTCATCATGGGGAGGGGCGAACTGTAACCATAGTAACATGACCTTAAGGGTGAATATGTAATTGCTGGGCCCTGAGGGTGTGGATAATAATGAACATGTTAGAGAGCGTTTGTCAACACGTAAGTTTTGTCACATTTGGACAAAAAAACATCCAGATATATTGTTACAAACCCATATGACTTTCTTCAGCTCACTGAAAGTCAAATACAATGGGGTTAATGGGGTCAAAAACAACCCCTTTGGACCCCTTTGACTTTTATTATATGAACAAAATAACAATTTTCAAAGTGTTTTTCAGGGATTCATCAAAGAATCCTGACAGGGAAAAAATTCAACATTGATGATAATAATAAGAAAGGCACCAAAATCGGCATATTGGAATACTTTCTGAAGACACTGAAACTGGAGAAATGATGCAGAAAATTCAGCTTCTGGTGTGTTTGACAAAAAAAGAAAAAAGAAAAAAAGAAAAGAAAAAAAAGAAAAGAAAACTAAATTGCCTGAATTTGCAGATTTGGCTAAACTGTAGCAATAAATTACATTTTAAAATATACTGAAAGCAGTCATTTTAAATTATAATAATATCCATTATTATATTATTATATTATAATATAATTTATATTACTGAGTAAATATTACTGTATTTTAGATCAATTCTTTTTAGAAGTCATACAGACCACAAACTTTTCAACATGTATTCACCACAGTGTTGTGTTGGTTACATGTATGTGTTGTGAATAGTGTCGAACATGGCCTGGCCATGTTGCTCCTGCTAATGTGATCAGATATCATTAATTATTAATGGTGTTCAATGTGTAATTAGCTGCAGTTGTGATCCGGGGTGTACTTTACGCAAACAATGAGTGCAGAGAGACACTTACAGAGAGTCATTGGCATATTCAGCCTAAGGGATACATTTACCTGAGCAGGTGTGAAACACAGCGCTGTCCACACAGAGCAGGAAGCGCATATCCGCGGGCAAGGACAAAGCACATGTAACCCCTCACACCCGGGTCTTACTTCGCCCGCTCCGAGCGGGCCTCGAACCCGGGTCTCCGGCATGAGAGTCAGGCGCGCTAACAAGGAGGCTAAAGACTGCAGCCTCTAGCGTCTGTCGCTAGAGCGCCTATTGAGATCGGGGAGTGAGGTTTACTCGCACAGCAACTACCAGCTGACCACCGTTACACTCACCCCCCTAAACCTCACTCTCATCCGGGTCACGGCACCAATGTAACCCCTCACACCCGGGTCTTACTTCGCCCGCTCCGAGCGGGCCTCGAACCCGGGTCTCCGGCATGAGAGTCAGGCGCGCTAACAAGGAGGCTAAAGACTGCAGCCTCTAGCGTCTGTCGCTAGAGCGCCTATTGAGATCGGGGAGTGAGGTTTACTCGCACAGCAACTACCAGCTGACCACCGTTACACACACGCTGCTTTGATTGTGAACAGGCATTAACAATTAAAATGAAACTGGGATTAAAGACTGGATCTTTGAAGTGGCTGTACTGAGCTGCGTTTAAATGCAGACTTAGTAGGGAAAGATTGCTGCCGTTTCCCAACAGCCCATGTAGGTTGAGCTAGTGAGCCCTCGATCGCTCGGAGAGAGAAAACAGCACTGAGAGAGAGAGACGTACTGGGGAAAGAGATGAACGAAAAGGTCAGATGGGTGTCTGCCAAAGAGTACAGAAAGGCACAGCCTCTTGGGAATTATTCAAAAGACCTTGGTGTGCACAGTTCTCTGTAATATGCGTGTTTCACACATACACTCTCTCCTCTCTCTTTCTTTCTCAAGGCTGTCTAGTGATGAATGGGGCTTGACTTAATGGTAAATGAAAAAATGTAGCCGATCCAAGTACAAGGATATCTATACCTCCATTGCATCCCACTACACAATCACAAAATCAGCATAAAATCTAGTAAACCCTGATAGCAGCGAAAAGCAACACACGTCAACGTAACTCGATCATGTTTACAATCAAACAACCCCTGTACCAATTTGGCTTTAGTTGTTTTTAGATCATTATTTTACCATTAAAATCAAAGCTAATGCTAATGCTAACATTAGCTTTAACACAACAGTGTAACTTGTAAACAAAAGTACTAGAACTGTGTCCTAACAACACGCAACACAACGTTTTGATATGTTTGTCCACATTTTAAATGCAGTTATCACAATGCAACAATTTACATTCTAATCAGAAAATGTAATGTTTAATTAAAAGTAATTTGGAGTGAATTCTTGAAAAATGTGATGTCACTCTTGGCGGGGCAACATACTGTAGCAAAACGCAACAGAAAAATTTCATCTTGCCGCTTGTCTTGTTAGTAATCAGTCATCTTTTATTGTTTTTTCTTGGTTATTAGCATTAGCATTAAAAGCTAACTAACAAAGGCTATTAAGAAATAATGTTGCATTTATGCCATGTCGTAATTATGAGATGACAGCACATGACATTCAAAGTCAGAGCTCTCAGAAAATTCAGAGTTTACAAGTTGTAATTACAAGTTCTTTGAGGGCATGAACCCTTTTTACAAGTTGGAATCTCGTAATTATGGTGTTGGATAAGTTCACTTTCTACATGAACTAGTTTAAACTACATTAACACACATTTTAAAATGAAATAGTTCATTTCAGAGTTCATAGGCCTACTTCTTTTTTCCATATGTTGCAAGCTTCTTTTTTTAATTATTATTATTATTGCCACAGCATATACAACCACAGACAACAATTATTTTATTGATGGGCAAAGTTTGCAAGAATTTTCCATACTCACCGACCTCATCAAAAAACCCGTTTAAATGATCATACGACACTGGTGGCTGGTGTTGCCAGATTGGGTGTTTTTTCGCTACATATTAAGGCCTGTTTACGGTGTGTTTATCCAGGTTTATCCAAGGCTCTATAAAAATCTGGCATGTACGAAGTTAGAGCGTGCGTTCACAGACACCGTTCACGGTAACGTTCATCAGGCAGCAATACATTTCAGTTCACGTTCGCCCAAAATATTAACGCGTTTTGCCACACTGGTGATTCCGATGTGGTGCGAACCTTAACTTTATGAATAACATTGCTCTGTGCACATGTAAAGTTCGAACACTGAAGCAAACCACAGTGAAATAGCAACCTGTATCGTATTACAAAACACAGCTTTTTAGTCTCCACACACACTCAGTTAACCTCTATAAAAAAAATAAAGCAAACGCAATATTATCTCATTAACACAGTGCTTCACTTGTTCAGCGTGATCTAAACCCCATGCGCTCAAGTTCGCTCTCCCAGCAGGGCCATGTACGTGATTTCAATAAGCACTCGTGATATATTGGCACGCAAAGCCAGCGGGAATCACCTGCTATTTTTATCCACTGCAATAATGCCATCCAATAACACGACTCTCTACCAACGTGCCAACCGCAACAAATGCAGCGATGCCGGGAGAACAAAAGAGGCCTGGTGTGCATTCTTGCCACATGCCATGAGACACTGAGTCTGAAAATGAACATCCATATATGTCATCAGACGTATTGGTCGTGATTAAAGGGCTTTCTACAGACATCTGTTGAGAAGTCAGTATTAATTTGCATATCTGAAATGATTTTGATAAGGTTTCTAAGTGTTGATGTTTTTGATAATGATGATAATGATTTTGTCTGCCCTTGTTATGTGAACAATTTGTCATTTTTCTCAGTAACATGTTGCTAGTCGAGTTCTGCATTGCCTGTGTGTGTTATGAAGATATGACGATATCCAGAATAACAATGACCAAGAGCAAATGGAGGGAATTTCATATGTTTTGTCTGTCATTAGAACGGTCATCTGAGGTAGTAAGTGCATTGCATTAAGTTGTTATCAACTTTTAGGTTATAAAGTTTATTGTGGCATTGTTACTCAGTTTTTTGACACCAAAATTCCATGAAGTGTTACACACAGACTATTTAACAGTATTGCTAGACTAGGAAAATGCTATACTGATTCAAACATGCAGTTCTTTATTAACCCTTGCATTTCAAACAAGCAGAGACAGCCCAAACTGCGTACAACACTTCATTCACGGTAGAAGTGGGTGGAGCTATGAGCTTTGACTGACAGTTTGAGGATCCAACTGTGGCGGTGCATGTGTGTGTATGTGTGTGTGTGTGTGTTTTTGACATTCTTGCCCAGAGCATGGTAATTACTCAATAGAGCCGTATTGTCCAGACCTCTCACATTGCCCTCTGCTCATATAGTCAAGTGCAGGGTGTTTTATGCAAAGCGACTCAGCATTTGTCCACACTGCCGAGACCTTCCAGTCAGCTTTTATCCTGAAGAGGACAACATTTCCTCACTTTATTCCAATCGGAAGAGAAGCGTATTCACCCAGAGGCATGAATAATGGTGATTCAGACTCCAGACTAATGCCTCATTTATTTCAATTTGAGAAGAAACTGCATTTCTCCAAATCTTCAAGTCATTTCTTATTCGTTTATTTTTTAATGTCATGGTCAAAACAGGCTGTAAAAGAGCCTATGTGGCTTAAATTCATCTTTAATTTATGAAGTCGTAATTTGGAAGTGTCGGATCATAAATACCAAGAGTGTGTGAAGTTCAGCAGAGCCATTCCAGACACACCGGCTAGTTTTTAGTGGAACTAATGTTGATTTACAGTAGGAAACAAATTCATATGGAAAACTAATTCATTCGGATTCAGACCGAGCAACTGAACCTGGTGTTAAAACAGCCTGGTTTTATATTCCTCTCATCCTTCTGTGTTTATCTAACACATCTTTCTGTTTTTAAAGGCAGATGACCTGTGTTTGTCTGGACATAGTGTGCGTGTAATGTTATTCCTGCGACACCGTGCGGTTTTGACAGATTACCACACAGCAAGTGACTCATCGTTTTCACCTTGAGTGTGTTTTGTGCAAATGTTTGTTTGGGTGTCCGTGACTGATTTGTTCATCAAAACCCCATGATAATTTGTTGGAATTGTCAAGGATGAAGGGAAATTTGCAAGTAGCGCTGTCAGCTTTTTCACTGTATATGTACTGTAAGATGTTTATGAGAATTTAAAGGGCTGTCAGAAGACTCACAAAGACCTTTGTCACTGGAGATTAAAATGTCAAAGGAAGATTGGCAAGAAACTTTCTCATATCGCTCTTCTCCCTTCTATCTTCTTTTCTTTTCTGTTCTCGTCTTATCTCTTACAGTGAACTTTACCGCACGTTAGGTTGATCTATAAATTCAATCTTTTTAGTCATATTTTCAATTAACCACTTCATAAAAATAGTCTGTGTGTTTCATTCATGAATCGACTTGACTTTGCATTTACCGATTTCATTTTTGTTATGTCCTGTCCTTTTGAGTCAGACATTGTCAATTAATTGCTTTAACCCGGCTAATAAAATCAGTCTGAATCCGTCTATGGACTGTATTATTGTTCTTAGTCTAATTTGCGAATGATTTGTTCTTTCGGGTCAGAACTTGTTAATAAATTGGTTGAAAGAACTTTCTTTTGGGAATCCTTTAAACTAGTTTACAAACTAGTCTGAATGTTTCATTGACGAATAGAATCAACCCCTTCCACATTATGTTGAACTTATGAATGATTCATTCTTGTAAATCATTTATCTATTTTTCATTGCCATGTCATGTCGATTTCTTTGCAGATACAAATTACATTTTAATTGTTCGATTTATGAATGATTCAAGAGTTGAATCTTTTTTAGTGAATCATCTGAACCAGATCATAGAACTTGTCTGAATGTTTTATTCACGAATTGGATCGACCCCTTTCCAGGACTACATTTTAGTTATGCTCAATTTGTGAATCATTCATTTTTGTCTGAAACATTCAGAGCAGTTTTCAGATGATTCATTCACAAATTGGATCAAATACATTTTCAGTCATGTTTTATTTGGGAATGATTGGTTCTTTTGAATCAGATTCTTTTCAATGAATACGTTGAATTAATTTCTGTTCATATATTATGAATGTTATTCATATATCTTCCCTCCAGCTGAATAACACATTTACCATTATATTATGTTTAGTGAATCAATTGAACAAGTTCACAAAACTGATCTATATGTTTCATTCATAAATCGAATCCCTTCAACTAGTTCACTGCAGATACACTACATTTCAGTCATGTTCGATTTGTGAATGATTGGTTCTTTTGAGTTGAGTTTGAACGATTCATTTATATATGTTCATATATTATGAATGTTATTCATATATCTTCCCCCCTCCAGCTGAATAACACATTTGCCATCTCATACATAGGACAGCTGTAATGGACCAAATGGACTGGCACTTGTATTGGCTTGAAATATTTCACCGTGACACTGGCAAGCTCGCTTAAGGCGGTTTGGATGATTTGTAGTAATTTCTGTTGGTTGGTGCTTTGTGCTTCCAGTGCTTTGTATTTTCGGAAGAATAAATATTTCATCATCCAACATCTTGCTGGTTAAACAAATACAGCATAAATAGTTTTTTGCCGTGCAATTATCTGAATTATGTACAGCTTCTATTGTATTTGTACCGGCGGGCTTGGGATTGCAGATGTAGTTGTATGTGCCAGTGGGAGAAGCAACATTTCTTTTAACGTTCTCCCTCTGTATTACATTGCACATTGAAGGCGTTACTATGAAAGGGCTGACTGAGCGGCCTGTAGACAAATCCTGTTTATCATTAATCAAACAGGACATAGCCTGTCAGATAAAAGATGTAATTCAATTTGCGGATTGACTTTCTCTTTTAACGGCATCAATATCACCTCCTCTTAACGTGCCAATCATTCCCTCATCGTCTCTTTCATTTTCTATCGCAGTCCAATTTACACCCTGTCATCTCGTGTGAGTGTGATGTCATAAATAATAAGAGCTTCCTCATACTGATCAGCCAATCAAAGAACACGTGTCACAGATTATTCATGTATTTCTGTGCACGTTCCTCTGCATTGCAACATTCAGGAACAGATATATGGATTTTCAATGTGATCTTGGACTTTTGGTCATCACTATATTACAGTATATTGCATATGTAAGCAATGCATAATTGCATAAATGCATAAATGCAACATTCAGACATCTTCCAATGCCTCTAAATCTACATGCAGCTGACATGTCTGCGCAAATGTATGTTCTTTATTATGGGCCATTAGTGAGCCGGAGAGCACGGGAGAGCTGTCATGATTTATAATACATATGTTGAGCATCATGAATGGGCTATATATAGTGGTTGTATCCGTGGTGAGTGCATCTGCCCATGTTCTGATATTTCATTCATGATTCAAACCTCTACCAAATCTCGCTGGTCTTTTTTATTTATATGTAAATGCACCATCTGTCAAAAGTTTGGTCAAATGTGTGTTTTTCAGGAAGAAGTTAGAATGTTATATTATATTACACTGTAAAAAAATAAATAAATTACATATGTTACATTTATTGTAAAACAAAACTAGTAGCTTTTGTTGTGCAGAAATTCACTGAAAAAAATATTGTGACAATATTTCCAGTTTTACAAGACGCCTATATTGTAACCAGTGTTGGGGAAGTTACTTTTAAAAAGTAGTGTATCTCGTTACTTGTTACTTCTTAAAAAAAGTAATCCGTTACTTTACTTAGTTACCCCATATGGAAAGTAACTTTTTACGTTACTCGTTACTTTTATGTTGCTTGACTTTGGGCAGATCCCAATATCTGTTCCTATGAGTAGGCCTACATAAAGTTGTAATATGCATAATGCCATATATAATGACATAATTGCATAATGCATTTATCAAAATCTATCAGATCTGTCCAATGGCGGAGATCGCTGTCAAATCTGTCCGTGGGAAAAGAAACGTTGCGCCGAATTGATAAAGGAACTACGTTTCGTTACCATATTTTTCAAATTACACTACTTTTACACAGAACACTGATTGTAACCATCTATTTCATTAAGTGATATGATCTTAATGTACTTACTTTAACTACCAAAATCTGCATTTATATGTATTGGGGGTAATTTTTTGTCTCCCATGAGGACAACAGCGGATAAAAAAAAGTGATTTTTTCTCTGAAAATGTAAAAATGCAGAACGTTTTGTGTGATGGATAGGTTTTAAGGCAGGGTTAGTGTAAGGGGAGAGAATATACAGTTTGTACATAAAAATCATTATGTCTATAATGTGTGTGTGTGTGTGTGTGTGTGTGCAGTGGTTAAAGTGGGATTTGGCAGGTGGGGGGACCCTCAAATGTTGTGTAGGTGCAACAGGGAAAAACTTGGCTCTGTGGTACCAAGTGTCACTTATTTACTTGATATTTTAATGGTTTTATTTGGGTCCATCTAATGGGCCCATCTGATATGATAACGATACTATGCTAAAATTGCTTAACACTGGGACAAAAATTGAGCTTGGCACTGTAGCCAGGCCAGCCCACATGCTCCCCTGAGAAAATCTTGATTTCTCTGACCTACATATATGTGCAATTTAAGGCTTTTGAAGGCCTAAAAAAAGGATAATAATAGCTTTAAAACCATGTCAGTGGGCATTAGATCATTTTGTACAATACAATGGTTACAATGTTTTTACAATACAATGTGGTTACAATTATACAATGGTTGCATAATGTTAAAACCAATCCTGCTATTGATCTCTTTGTAAGACCCTGTAGAACAGTGGCTAGGGAAAACAAATGTCAGGCGAAATATATCAAACCTAAAGCTAACTTTACCGTGCTCAACCACCGTGATGCATTTCACGCATTTGTAATCGCTCGCTTTCAGCGGGGAAGAAGGATAGGTTGGTCCGTTGGTAGGCCCATAATGGTACCAGCGTGATTCGTTGAGATTAATGAATCTATTTATTTATTAATTTATCTGAGGTGCCAACACAGTGCTGGACCGTTCCGGCCCACTTTAACCCGTGTGTGTGTGTTTCCCAAGAGCTAGTGAAAACAACACTTCAGATATTTAAAAGGCAAAAAATAGGTTGTGTAAAGTCATAAAATAAGATAAAAAATAAAAAAGTGTAAGACTTTAGGTGAGATGTCACTCTTAAAGGTAAAATGTATAGACTACAATGTAGTGTATAAAATGTTAGACCTGTTTCTGACAATATCAAATATAACACTCTGACTCTGTATTAATAATAATAATAATTTTGTCAAGAAAATAAATAGCCACAAGGAGCATGAATGCAGCTTTACTGTAAAATAACACATTATTCCATTCTGTTTGGTTTTATTGTGCATTTGATATTTTTCTTGCTTGATTTGTGGTATTTTGCTTATTTCATAGGCTGATGGTTTCTTTTATTAGTTATATTGCCTAGTTTGCTTGGGTATTTGAGTGTGTGTGTGTGTGTGTGTGTGTGTCTACACATATGGCTGCCTCCATTAGGGAGTAATAGTTGCGTAATCCTGATGTGGATGCCTCCAGGAAAGTGGCTATATTCCCGGTGACACAAAATTATTACAAATGAGAATGTTCTTTTCTCTCCCACATCTCCTCCCCCTACACTCATTTTTCTTTTCTGTTTCTGCTTCCTTCCAGGAGGTCTGTCACATTTCCATCCCTTTTGTGTTTTTAAATGTGTAATGATTGTGTTCAAACTGGCACCTCTGACTGTTTTAATGCATTTTCACATCTCAATCAAATTATTCTTACAGCTACACTGGTTTATATGACATGTCAGATTTTTCTCTGTGTTGGAGTCAACAAAGATTTGGAACAATTGTGTGTGAGTTTTTTATATCTTTTAGTATTTTTAAACATATATATTTAGAAATGGTTTAACGTAACCTTCACAAATGAAAGGTACTTTATCTTGTGTGATTATTTTGTTCTTGGAAGCCGACCAAAACATAAGATTATTCATGACATTTGGAAGCAGCACAAAAACATATTTTAAATTATGTAACACCTGATTAGTCAACAAAAGATTCAAAATAGTAACACAGTTTGCATTCTGATTGGATAAGCCACGTTTGACATTTTTGCAAGACATAGCCGATGCACATGTTGTGACATAAAGTTGTACCTCATCCCATCTGATGATTGACAGGATATTTGTACCTGCTGAGTGTTGAGTAGCGCTGCTGTAGTGTGTGTTATCTGGTTACTTATGGATGTACTGTTCATGTAATCTCTTTACATAACTTACTGATTGTGTCTTCTTTGTCTTGTCTTGTGATTACTATAGTCTCCATTAGTGTGTGTGTGTGTGCGCCAGAAATGTCTCTTAAACGTTGTCAAATATTCAGCTTTTATATCATTTATTTCAGCAGAGTGAATGGAAAAATATTGATGAATGTACTAGGATGTATGGATGCATTTTTGGAGGAAATTTAGAGTTGAAATATTTCATATTTATTTACAGACACAAAAAAAACTGTAAATAAAATTGAATAACATGAATGATATTCACAAGAAGAAATCAGAGCTATTAAAACTATTTTTAAAAGCTGTTGCAGAAAATCCTGCTGTATATAGCAACATCTGTTCGGATGTTTTGCTACAGTGATCATTCGAAGGCAAGTCGCACAATAGCTATTTAGGGGATGATTTATAGAGATCACACCTGCATCGTATGCTCACTAAATACACCAGTGTGATGAGAACGAGCTCAGTATGTAATCACATACAAAACACGGCTTGCCACAAACAAAAGCCTTCAGACGCACCAATGGCACTGCTTTTGTAACCTACTTATAAGAGCCCGGTCTCATCCCAAGACGTCACATAGGTTACGCTTTGACATTTCGTCTACATGTGACGCACATGGCATCCTTTAGCGTCAATATGAGACGCAGATATATATGGGCCAGAAGGCGCCTCCTAGTGGTCTAACCCTAACACTTCCCCAGACCTAAACCTACCCATAACCGAAGCGTGTTATATTGACGCTAAATGGTGCCATGTACGTCGGCCTTCACACTGTATTTATCCACATTTCAATATGTGTTTTACTATTGCTCTGGTCATAGAGCTTTTTTGATGGATGGCAAGGATTTTAGGTCGGGTAGAATCTGCAATCTCTGACCCAGTTCGTTTGTTGGCTTCCATGGCTGCAATATGCTGTGTTTTCCCCCAACTGGCAACCCAGAGTTTCAAAATTCTATTGGGTAAATTGGCAGTGGATGAGATCATACGGACCGAAACAAAAACAGATATTCCGACACGGGACGCACATTCGGAGTAAAATATCTGGCATGTTTTTCAGAGAAACAAGTATTTGAACTTTGGATGTTTGATAAATCTTTATGCTTTTGTATAAAGAAACAATTTACACGCACCACTTTTAAGCAATGATCTTTAGTAATAATAACAGTTCTTATACAGATGCTATGCACTATTAAAAAAAGTTCCAAAAACTCATGAGCAGTCTCATGGTGTTTTGCATTGAAATAATCTTATTTCTGGCTACAATCGAATCAACTCATTATTGCAACATGACCATGGGCTGGTGGAATTTGTTTCCATGTCTTTCATTTGATTTTGCCATTAACCAGCAGCATGAACTATGGGCCTGGAGCAGCTCTGGTGTTCAGTGGCTTGCTAATGGTCTCAGTGTTGATAGCTCATGGCTCGCTTCTTGTGGGTAATGAACCAGCAACTTTCCAGTTACCAGCCCTGAGCCTTAAACACCACACCAAAAAGTTGCATCATACGTCTTGCACTGAAACCACAAGATGTTACACAAAGCCAAGATACAATAAATGGAAGAAAGAATCCTGTACCTAGCAAATAGTGAACAAGACCACTATTGGGGTTAGATGACCACTCCCAGGCATTGCCATCTAATTTTATCATCCGATGTAAAATAGCAACTACTGAGTGCACCTTTACACGGTAGCGGTATAATTTTGCTTCCAGTTCCCTCCCCTCCATTTAGCTCTTGTATGCATACAGCATTACTGAAGTTGGCTGAAGAGAGAAGTTAATGAGGAGAAGAGGTGATCGACTCTTAGATAATCTCAGTGAAGCCCAGAGAGAGGGAGAGGGAGAGGTGGAGCACTTATGGCTCTTAATTCTCCACTTGGGTTTGAAAGAAGAGCTCCCAAAGACTTTCTTATCGCTTTGACAGCCCTTTGTTCTGGAGCGAGGGAGGTGACAGAGGAGAGGAGAGATCAAAACGAGAGAAAGAGAGAGAGAGGGGAGATGAGATAGACGTACTCGGAGAAAGCACATGAGCAAGTGCTAGAAAAACCGAACTATACTGAATTGCAGTATACTGAGAGAACAAGGGTTTATGTCACCCAAATGCTTATCTTCTCCTCTCACTTATCCAATTGGTTAAAACGGCTAAAGATATGGGGTATGAAATATAATCCTTATCCTTACCCCTTTTCCAACCTCTCATCTTCTCATTCACAGTTTGCTTTGGCACTGCAAGCACAGAACGTTTAGTGTCTGCTGTCTCCGTTTAATAATCATTTTCTCTCACTGTCTAACATGTGGTGAAACTGTATTTCCCTTGCGTGCCTACTGAACCAGAAAACCCATCTTATTTAGCTTCGGTAGCCTGTTTATGTCATGATTATGTCATCCTCCTGCCCTCTGCCTCTTCACGTAACTCAATGTCATTTTCTTCCTCCCTCTCAATCACATGTTCGTTTCTGAACACAATTTAACTGCCACTCGGGGTGAAACGGATTTGCCTGACCTTTAGCGCTATGCATTAGTGATAAAACACTGAGTGTGAATGAGGTTGGATTAGATTAATACTTAAGTATATTGAAGTGTGTATATATATATATATATATATATTTATATATATTTATATATATAAATGTGTTTATCTTATAATATATATATAATTAATTTATACTATGTTATTCTTCAAGAAGAAAAAAATATGTTTTAGTATTACAAGATATGCTTTCATTCAATATTATTTTCCCATAAAGAGGTATTCCTGTTGGGAAAACGCATTTGCTCGCACATCTTTACTGATTAGCTTGCAGTAAGTGATGGCGATGATATTAGTATCGGTTATCTATAAGAGCCTTCCCACTATAGATTATCAATAGAGCAGCGTGTTATATTAATTAAGCGACCTGAAGGCTGAGCACTCATTGGGGAGTTAGCCGTTAAACTGCATCATAACCAGTGTCGCATCGACCAATCAAGCGGCCGCAGCGCACTTAACGTGTGTGTCAGCAAACTGAGCCCCGATCGATCGAGCGCTAATCGATATCTGTAGGGTTTTCTCTCTCTCTCTCTCTCTTTTCCATCATCTCAACATTACCATCTATCTGTGTCTTCCTCGGAACGTCTGGCTGGATTTCTCCATTGCTTAATCTCGTCTGCTTTCAAAGGAACGGTAGCCTACCATAAACAGCCTGAATCGTCACTATGGCCTTGGCAATAACATCTTTTGGTGATTTTCACCTAGATAAGGCTTCACCGGTGGCGTGAGTTATAATGCTGTTGCTCGAGTGTGTAAATCTGAGCTCTGAGCTTTGCCGTAGAGCTGCTTTCTCTGCAAGTCCAATAGCCTCTGAGAAAAGAAAGATGTAAATAAGCTCTGTTAATTAGCCCTCGCTATCAGCTCCCTCTGGGCTCCGGAACACAACTCGTGCTCAAATAAGGTCTTTATCAGTCCGACGGCTCCTCAACACTGCAACACTTAACAATTGCGCTACCTTATGCATATATGCAAAGTAAAGCTGGTGTGTTTCAGGATGGTTTGAGTCGGTTTTACATGTAGAACTTTAGGATATATACAATAGTGTGTGGTTGTGTGTGTGTGTATATATGTATATATATATATATATATATATATATATATATATATATATATATATATATATATATGTATGTATGCATGGATGTATGCATCTATTTATCCATCCAACGTGTCCTCATCCTAGGGCGTCATTTATTGACGCCTTTGAAATTTTGTCTAAATCCAACGCACATGGCACCCTTTAGCGTCAATATAACACACACAGAGCTTCATTCGGTTATGGGCAGGTTCAACCTGATCTCACTGGAATTCGTAGGAATTTTACAAGGTGGCTAATTAGTAACAATTCGTACGACCTCACTCGTACGAATTATTACGATTTTTGCTAAATCGTACATATTTTACGAATTGGTCAATTCGTATGAATTCGTACGAATGACCTACCCCTGACCCCGCCCCTAAACCCACCCATCACATGGGTTTAGACAAATCGTACGAATTCGTATGAGTGAGGTCGTATGAATTAGTATGAATTAGCCACTTTTTAATCAGTCATACGAATTCGTACGAATTGGTCGTGAGATAGCGTTGGTAGGTTTAGGTCTGGGGTAGGGTTAGGGTAAGACCACTAGGAGGCATCTTCTGACCCATTTATATGTGCGTCTCATATTGACGCTAAAGGGTGCCATGTGCGTTGGATGTAGTTGAAATGTCAAAAGCCTCAGTATATGACGCCTTGGGATGAGAGCGGGCTGATCCATCCATCCATCCATCCATCTGCTAGTAGCTTGTGCTAGTGCACAGAGGCTAGAGGAAATAAAAAAGGGAACTTTACGAGTTTGAGTCAATATCGGCTGGGTCATCACAGTGTTAACAGATTTTAGTTAGATGTCCCATTTACCATGTTTTACAAGTTTTTTAGCGGACAAACAAAATGAGGCTGTGAGGAATAGAAATGTAGTTTGTTTATCAATGATACAGTCAATGAGACATCAATGTGTCAGACAATACAGTGGGTGGAAAATGAGACGTCATCTTGGATCGAAAAAGACACTATGCGTCATAGTATAGTTTTCGCTTGCGTCAAACGGAATGCAGTCGTCTCTGACTCTGTGTTATAGAAGGCCAGGGTGTGTTTCCGAGTTTGTACGTTCAAATGCGTCAACTAAAGAGCTTCTTTTCCAAACACTGTAACAGAGTCTCTGTCCCAGGTGATCTTCTGTCTGCATTGATATCAGGTTTGATTTTCTTTGTCTCTCGTTCTCTCTCTCTCTCTCGCTCGCTGTTTGGTAACACGTGTTAAATATTCATGCGCTGTTTTGTGTTGTAAGTAGAACTTTTATCGGCGTCGCTCTCTCTCCTGTTTGTGCACCTGTCTCTGAGGGAGACGCTCTGTGAAGACAGATGATGAAAAGAGACTTCGTGGTTTCTCTGAGTGCTTTCTACAGAGTTCACATTTAGCTCTTAAACACTTCAGCATTGAGCTGATGCCTCAAGGTTGGTTCTTGGGGTCATGGGAGCAGAGATTTTATGCCACATTAGATGTCTCAAAAAGCATGACGGATCATGTCTGTGGAAAAAGGGGGATTTCAGCTACAGATTCCGACTGATTGAAACCTTTCTTTGGTTCAGTAATTGGACTTTCCTGTTTGCCATAAAAAATCTATCTATCTATCTATCTATCTATCTATCTATCTATCTATCTATCTATCTATCTATCTATCTATCTATCTATCTATCTATCTATCTATCTATCTATCTATCTATCTATCTATCTATCTATCTATCTATCCATCCATCCATCCATCCATCCATCCATCCACATCTATCTATCTATCTATCTATCTATCTATCTATCTATCTATCTATCTATCTATCTATCTATCTATCTATCTATCTATCTATCTATCTATCTATCCATCCATCCATCCATCCATCCATCCATCCATCCACATCCATCCATCCATCCATCCATCCATCCATCCATCCATCCATCCATCCATCGACGAATTGGATCCATCCATGTTTTTGTCTATTGTTCTGTATTTCTATCTAACGTTTTGGCTGTCTGTCTATCCATCCATCCATCCATCCATCCATCCATCCATCCATCCATCCATCCATCCATCCATCCATCCATCCATCCATCCATCCATCCATCCATCCATCCATCCATCCATCCATCCATCCATCTATGTTTTTGTCTGTTCTGTATTTCTATCTAACGTTTTGGCTGTCTGTCTGTCTATCCAATGCATTCTCATCCTAAGGCTTCATATAGTGACGCTATTGAAATTTCGTCTAAATCCAACAGTATATGACGCCTTGGGATGAGAACGGGCTGGTCTATCTATTCTACTCATCTATTTATTCATCCATCCAACTATCCATCCATGATTTCATTTTAAATTGGCTACTGTAAGTTCTGTCATTCATCCACGTTTCTCTCACTCTATTACTTTAGTCGTACTGTACACATTTGTGAGAGCTTTTAACATCCACATGCTTTCTTTTTAGGTATCTTTTCTAATTTTGTGGTCACGTCTGTCAGATGTGTAAGTGTTAAAGACAGCAGGAGATGGATGGGAGAGAGAAGAGTTGGACGTTTTCCCAGACATTGGGTTTGTTGTGCGGTCCGAAGATAGATGCGTTTGGCACGGTGACGACTCAGTGAGGAATTGTCTGTTGCGGGGCGGTAGGGACACATTCAACAGTCGTAATCACCACAGAGATCACTCCTGATCCATCAGCAAAACAAAACAAACTGCCCAGCTTCTTAAGATCAGCAATCTCTTTGACGTGTTTCCTGACATGTCACTCGAGGAGATTGCTGCTGGACATGTTCCAGGGATTCCTCACACATATGCCACTAACACTGGGATTTGGAAAGATAGGAGAACAAAAATCTACTTTCACTCTGTCCTCTCTTGCTTTTTCTTTTACTATGACATTCAAAGTCAAACTGCAATCAAAGTTGACTCTACTTTGTGTACTTTAATACACATCTTGGTCTTATTATGAACAGTTCACATTATTACAGAGAGGTTTGTCTTTGTAATCCTTCATCAAAATGTAATAACCTACTCTGACTCTAAAAACGACTTTGCCTTTTCACTTTTTCTCGTTGAATATTCCGTCTAACTCATAAGTCTTATTATGGATGTAAAATGGGGTGGGAATGTCATTTCATGTTGATATTTCTTTAATACCTGTGCCATAAAGATATTTATCATTTAATGTTCAGACCCTTCCGAGTTCAGGAAACAGGAAATTGGTGCTCTTGTACTTCAAGTGCACCTAATTTAATGATTGCTTCTCATTCTCGTCACATTTTTTTTCCTTGAAATCTGTTCTCATTACCGTTTAACTACTTTCAAAGAAACCTTGATTCATGAACCCAATTAATTTTAAAAAGTTCTCCGCTTAGTTGTCTGGTTAGGGAGGATCTTTACCCAGAATGCATCCGGTGCATCAGTTCTCGAGATGTGTATGTCAGCCCACTGCAGTGATCTGCAGTCTAGCAAATTACAACTAGCCGGTGGGGTTTAGAGCGAAAGTGTGTGCGGAGGAGGGAAGGGCGCAGTGTGTTGGATCGGTACAGTGGTGTTTCCACAGGCCCTCGGCAGCCCATGAGCCCACTGTGGTTATTACCAGACCAATACAATCAGCCTTCACTCAGTCTGCTCAAATGAGGCTGCAAATGCAATTACAACGCAACTAGCGAGGGAGAGGGTGTTGGGGAGGGTAGCCCTGGCCTTGGCAGACAAGAAATTTAATTAAAATGGGACAGATTTGACTCTCTCTCACTCCGTCTAGTTTTATTTCTCAAGGACTTTTCAGCTCAGATCCAACGAAGAGATGAAGTCAGGCGAGCAGAACTCAAAAACCTTGGGTCATTCCTTTCTCTTTCTCTTTCTCTTTCCCTCCTTCATTCAGTAACATGATTTTTTTTTTGGTTTGAAAATTACCAGGGTCATTTCATAAATTTTATTACAAAGCCTTTTTTAAAAGTTTTATTATAAAAGCCCCAGATCTGCTCTCTGGTCATTTGGAAGAACGCCATATGTCAAAGCGATGACCTTTACAGCACATGATACACCGTCTTGGTGTCAGCACTGATGTCTTACAAACACACCTTGACATTCAACTGATTTCTGGACTGCACAGCTACACCTCACGGGTACAGATGCATTCTCCCAGACTCACACACGGATAGTTCGACTCTTTACAGCCTCAGAACAGTGTTGTTCTTGTGTTTGCTGTGCACAATCTCACTGTGATGTTGTCTGCCTTCCTATCTAAAGTTTACTGTCTGCATTCTGTCTTAACATTAAATCACTTCTGTTGTTCTGTCTGTTTTCTTATGAAATGTTTTCAGTCGTTCTGTCTAACATGCTCTCTGCCTTTCTGTCATTATATCTGTCTATCTATCTAACGTTTACTGTCCGTCTTTCTATCTAACATTCTGTCTGTCTGTCTATCTCTTCTGTTGTTCTGTCTGTTTTTCTATCAAAAGTTTTCTATCTCTCTCTCTCTCTCTCGACTTAGTGTTTTGTCTGCCTATATCTATCGTTCTGTCTATCTGTCTAACATTCTGTCTGTCATTCTATCTGTCTGTCTATCTGGCTTACTGTCTGTCTTTCTATTTATCAAACGTTTACTGCCTATCTTACTATCTAATGTTTCTATCTGTCATTCTGTCTGTCGATCAATTTATCTGTCTAAAATTATGTCTGTTGCTCTAATGTTTACTGTCTATCTTTTTATTTATCTAATGTTCTTTCTGTATGTATGTACAGTATATATGCGATTGTTTTGTCTGTTTGTCTTTCTCTCTATCTTTCAATGTGTCTGTCTTTCTATCTAAAGTTTTCTGTCTTTCTAACCATCGGTCATTTTATATTTCTGTCGTATCTGTCTAACGTTCTACCTATCTCTATGTCTGTCTGTCTGTCTGTCTGTCTGTCGTTGTGTCTGTCTAGCGTTCTGTCTATCTATCTCTCTCTGTCTGTCTGTCTAGCATTCTGCCTATCTGTCTGTCTGTCTGTCTGTCTGTCGTTGTGTCTGTCTAACGTTCTGCCTATCTCTCTGTCTGTCTGTCTGTCTGTCTTTGTGTCTGTCTAGCGTTCTGCCTATCTCTCTCTCTGTCTGTCTGTCTGTCTGTCTGTCTGTCTGTCGTTGTGTCTGTCTAGCATTCTGCCTATCTCTCTGTCTGTCTGTCTGTCTGTCTGTCTTTGTGTCTGTCTAACGTTCTGCCTATCTCTCTGTCTGTCTATCTGTCTGTTGTTGTATCTGTCAAACGTTCTGCCTATCTCTCTGTCTGTCTAGCATTCTGCCTATCTCTCTGTCTGTCTGTCTCATTCTGCCTATCTCTCTGTCTGTCGTTGTGTCTGTCGTTGTGTCTGTCTAGCGTTCTGCCTATCGCTCTGTCTGTCTGTCTATCATTGTGTCTGTCTAGTGTTCTGCCTATCTCTCTGTCTGTCTGTCTGTCTGTCTGTCTGTCTGTCTGTCTGTATATCATTCTGTCTGTCTAGTGTTCTGCCTATCTCTCTGTCTGTCTGTCTGTCTGTCTGTCTGTATATCATTGTGTCTGTCTAGTGTTCTGCCTATCTCTCTCTCTGTCTGTCTGTCTGTCTGTCTGTCTGTCTGTCTGTCTGTCTGTCTGTCTATCATTGTGTCTGTCTAGTGTTCTGCCTATCTCTCTGTCTGTCTGTCTGTCTGTCTGTCTGTCTGTCTGTCTGTCTGTCTGTCGTTGTATCTGTCTAACGTTCTGCCTATCTCTCTGTCTGTCTGTCATTGTGTCTGTCTAGCGTTCTGCCTGTCTGTCTGTCTGTCCGTCATTCTATTTTTTCTTGTATCTGTCTAACATTCTGTCTCTCAGTCGATCTCTATATCTAACATTAAGTATTTATCCATCTTTCTATCTAACGTTCTGTCTGTCTGCCAGTGATCTGCTCTTGTGATTACAAAACATTTTGTTTAGATCGTAGTGTTGCTATATTTAGTTTAATGTCATTGCATAGGCAAGTACTACTGCTGTTTTTCATTCTCAGACACATGCACACATGCAGACTGACAGTAAGATTTGCATCAAATCCTTTATTGCTGGTGTGCTGCTGATGTGCCTTTGTATTTGTATTCTCTGTGGAGATTTACATGAGCAAACTATCTTTCACAGAGGAGCCGTTGAGAGGATGATACAGCACAACGGTGTGGGTTTGTGTATTTTTACGTGTGATAAAGACAGCTTGTAATTAATTTTGTTTATTGGCTCACCTTGCCCACGTCTAGATGTAGAGCAAACTAATCTGTTTTTATAGCACCAGGCAGTGAAAACGCACTCAAACAGACACATAAGCACACACACAGTCTCACACACACACATTTTCAGAGATTATCCTTTCAAAAGTTTATGGGCACATCACAGTAAGGTCTGGGACAGCAGCAAACCGCAAGACTCAGTTAAAATCAAACAGGAACACAATGCATTTATACATAAACACAATATCTGGTAAGTAGAGCATGCTAAGCTAGTGAGTAAAGAACAGAAAAAGTTAAAAACCAAACTATAGCTGGAAAAAAGAGGACTTTTTTTCCCTGTCAATAGCAGTATTTCTGTGTAGGTGACCCTTTTCACACCTTGTCACCGCCACACATCTCAAGCATCCTCTAAATATTTCATCCACTCAAACCTATTGCACCACACGCAGTCTCTTTTGGCTTGTCACATTCTTCACTTTTTGTCACTACTTGCTATTTTTTTAGTAGGCAGACGTTGTATAGGTATAAATTTTGGAATAGTGTAGCTAAAAAAATGTATATTGGAAAACAAAGACTGAAATTGGGATATAGATATGTATTAAGTAATATGCATAAAGTTTAGTGATGTGCCTCTACTTTGGTTGTCTTTATCGTTTGTTTACTTGTTAATGCTGGGCCCAACAGTCCCTATGGAAACAGATTAATAAACATTCTAAATATGATAAATTAACTTTTAATGAAAATGTAAAAGTGATTGTCCATTCATTGAGGATTATGGGAGATAAATGCATCATTAGCTTAGTAGAAAAAAACTAAATAATAGAAGTCCCCCACCATGATAGAAAAACAATTGTGTATGTGTGTGATCTGCTTAGATCCTCCAAGTTTTATTATTCTGTGAAAGCGGTTTATGAGCAGTCAGTCTTCTGTAAGCAATTATTCATGGACTGTGATTCCCTTTAAGCCAAGTGCAACAGCCCATATACTGCAGATGTAGCTTGTACAGTCTCGTTTATAGGGTGAAGGACCTTTTTTCTCTGAATGCTGCTAATGGATTTTTAACACATAAGCTTCTGTCCACACATAAACTTACATACACACACAGCTGCTGTTGCTCAGAAACCATCTGCGATGTCTACTGTACGCTGGAGCAGCAGGTGAATTAGGTTCCTCCACCCCAACTGTATCCTAAGTCTTTCATCATAGACAGAGAAAGAGACAGAAACAGGTCTTAATATCGCTAAAGCTGACCCTCCTTCACTGCGGCTTTATTTGTAGTGAATGGCTCCATCTGCTCTCTCTCTCTCTCTCTGTATCTGCCTCTGTGTTGTGAGAGCTAATTTGTCCTTCATCTTCATCTCTAATAGGAAATCATTTGGGCCACATAAGGATTCATTATCCTAACAAGTCTTAGAACAGATGGGCTCGCATTACCAGGCTAGAGCATTCACCTTGTGAAAGAAAATACCTTTTGCAAAGTGGGATACCAAATAACAGACACAACTGATAGAATATTATGCTGAAGGGAAGGGAGACAACAAGAATTTGGCTAGAAATGTGTTGAACATATTGTGTGATCTTGCAACGTTGTGGTCATGTGGCTCTTTTTTGACTTGGGCGTATTTTAAATAAGGAGGAAGTCTACCACTGTAGCGCCTCTTGTGGTAACGTGTACTGGTATTGCTTAATGGCATACAAAATCAAGTATGGTTCATGGGCTACAGAAGTCTTATAAAATTGAAAGTAGGAGGAGAAAGGGTCGAATGAAAACATAGACCCTGAGAGGAAAGGTGAGATGGAGCAGAGAGGTAAAACATGAAAGAAAGAAGTAGATCTTTTTCTGGACTGTATTGACTCTCCACTCACATAGCGGATCGATTGCTCGGGCACTAAGAGGTGCTTTGTGATTGAGGCTTATGGTTTGAATGAGGCTTAGAACGGGCTAGAAGCTACACTACAGTGAGAGAGCACTATTAAGAGAATCTCAAATCCCTGCTGTCCAATAACTCTTCAGGGTCACAGGTCAAAATTAGATTTTATTAGCATTAGCATTAGCATTGTGCTGACACTGCCTTTGGTGCACTCAACAATAAAAGGGATCGGTTATTTTATTGGTTTCCACTCGAAAGAATAAGGGTTTTTATTCAACAATGTTTGGCTTCTAACGTTGCCTTCAAGTCATCCTATAGGAGAAAAAAAATATGTTTTTAAATATATTAAATTATATATACAACATATATACAAAATTTCTTATGTGTATACTGTCCAAATTTTATTTAAAAAAAAATATTTTAAAATGTATTATATATTATTGGAAATGTTTTTTTTCTTGCCCCTTTGAATTACATTTTGTAATACATTTTGCCATTTGAGATATTTTTTTTTATTATTTGAAAAATGTGTACTTGCCTACTGTTTACAACTGAAAACCAGTTTTTCCCCCCTGGTGTGAAATGTTAAAATGACTGGATTTACCAAATAAACACTCAAAGTATCAATGGACAATTCTGGATTTTGTAGGAGTGCTGACTTTCTCAGTTGAGGGAGTTCATTAAAGAATTGTGGGTTAAACAAATTGGTATTGATCAAAAGCTTTTAAAGCACCAATGTTGGATATAACAATTTATACAGCATGTGCTGTGTGCACTGTTGATGGAAAAATAGCGATAAAGTTTTGAAAGGAGGCGACAGGCTTGTGTGAAGAAACTACATTCTCTGTGGCTGCAAGTGAACTATAAAACACATCAAGTAAACTTCAATTACACATTGTATGCTTTGCAATGTGCTTTTTTCTTGTACTACTTTCTGCTTTTGTTAGAAAGTTGAGTCTGAGTCAATTTAATTCCAAAAGCATAATGATTTCCAAAGTCTGAAGGTAACTTTAGTACTGTATAGCAATTTACCACTTTAGCATCAAGGTTCTGACTGGAGATTTACATGTTCGCCCGATAAATGTGTGATGTGCCCATAAACATGAGTAGTGTAAGCCTGACACATAGCATGATGAATAGCTGGCAGTCGGCACGACTCTTTTGTCATGGGGGTTTGTGTCAATAAAATGGCCTCTGCGTCAATTCAGCAGCTAATCAATCAACGCCTATAAACCATACTGTCACTTTACTAGTTTACTCTCTTGCCCTGTTTCTCTCTCTCTTTTATGTCTTCTCTCTGCATAAATCAAACTTAACGGCCTATAATAATCACAACAAAATGCTTACATGCGCCGTTCTCTTCCTCTACATTTGTAAACATGGCAAAGCTAGCGTAAATGCTAATGCTTGTGCGATAAGATTCCTCCCTTGTTTTGAGGAAAACAAATAACAACGGCAGAGTAAATGTAGTCATCATCGGGCTGATTTATTCTTATACAGAAACATGAAATGGGAGATAAAAACGGAATGGGATGAGGGTGTCAAGGACAGTTGGGAAATCTGAGACAGCCTCTGTGGCTATGATAGCAAGTCTTATTTTCCACCACTCAAGGGTTATTTAGCTATAGTCAAGTTTTGGATTTATTCCATGAGCTCATCTTTCTTTCCCATCCTAGGAGGATCTGAAGTGTTTTGCCGAGAGCGGCACCTGGTTTGCGTAACCATAGCAGCGGTGGCTGAGGGGATATTCCTCAAAGGGTTTGAGAAATGAGGTCTGAGTCATTTATGTGTAATCTTTTGTTAACGTGCATGCTTAATGGCCGATGGAAGGCCTGCCATCTCTTTTTAAAGTGGAACATAGAGAATTGTATGAACGGCAAACGGCCCACGGCCCACTTTGCTCATTGCTGGTTCTGTATTGTATGATCTTTTGCTATTGAAAGCACACCCTGATGGGCCCACAGAAGAGGGAGCTCTCCAACCCTTCAATTATATATCAGGTTTTGTGTATAAACCAGTATTGGGGAATAACTAAACGTTTTTGGCATTTAGAACAATTTTAAGTGGCATATAGAGTGTATTTTCTTTTTTTCAAGCCTTTTATAATTTTATAATCATTTATTGTTATTAATTTAGTCAGAGAACCATTTGTCTGATAATTACATAATCAGATGTAAACATACAGACAAATATATATGAATGAAAGTATGTATGAGACCTACACTCTTAGAAGTAATGGTTCTATTTAGAACCAGAAATGGTTTTATATAAAACCATTTTTTTTTTGGTAAAAGTTTCTATTGGCCAAGTATGGAACCCCAGGGTTCTATATAGAACCCAGAGGAACCTGTTTTTAAGAGTGTATATAACCTTTTAGGGGTTCCAAATATGTAGTGCTTATAGAGTTCTATATAGAACCTTTTCTTCTAAGAGTGAGATCAGCATAGAATTTGGCTTGAGAAGAGGTTTGTGGTTCATAAATGCACACATAAATTTAAGGCCACTATCTAGCTGCTGAAAGCGTCTGTCTGTGCATGTGTGTGTGTGTGTGCGTGTGTGTGTGTGTGTTTGAAAATAGCTGCTGGGGCAATTTGTCTAGCCGTGTGTGTCCCCTGGAGTGGAGGGAGAAGTGAGTGCAGAGAGAAGAGAGATCTGTTCAGGTCTCCCACCGAGTCAACCGACCTCCATTGCACATTCACACTCTTATACCTCAACACAAACACAATGCAATCTATGGAAATAAATAGAGAGGGATCAAGAAGGCAGAGAATAAAAAAACAGTGAAGAATTGAGTCTAAAAGAGATGAGGAATAGCGTCTTCACTACTTTGATGTCTCACACCACTGTGGTTCCTCACCTCGTGAATATTGATTAAAAAAAAAGTTGCTTCTTCGCCATAGGTGCATTTCTCTTCTTTTCTCCGGGCTCCACCCCTTCAGATCTCTTTATGTAGACCTGATAAAAGGCAGAAAGGATTGTCTTTTGGGAAAGATTTGCCATCGTGTTCCCTTCACAGCAAAGAGAAAAAGTGAAGTCCCTTTCACATGACCTTTTCAAGTTAAGTCATTTTTATTGAATGATGGTTAAAGTTGAATTAGTTTGAACTTTGATTGTTTGACGCTTCAGTTGTTAGAAATATTGAAAGGGCTTTAAAGTCGTGACAATAAAAGTAGTGTCAGATCTTTTCTTCAAGTATGATCTACATCCAAGTGTAACGGGGAAAAAAAAAGGACAGGGACAGGGACTTTTGAGATTTGTTGTTTGAACCAGAAGTTTCACAAGGTCAATATGCAAGTAAAATTAAACATATGCATGGATAAACAGTTCATAATAAGATATGTAACATATGGAGCCCCCAAGAACATGGATACGGTAAAAAAAAAATGAGATGGGCATGTGAAAAACTTTTGCGATCTCCCGAGAAACTTTGTGGTCGCTCACAAAACCTTTATGATGGAAATAATGAAATGGAAATAAAAGGGTGGGAGTAAAATATATTTTTGTAGTGTTTTTGCAACAGACCCAAAGGTTCCCAGGGGAACGCTAAGGTTCACAATGCCCCCTTAGGTCCTCCATAATAACATGCATTCAGAATACAGGTAAAATTTAATTTCATTCAGATGAAAAACTGAAAAGAAATGACTTAATACAGCAAAGGGACGAAAGAAGAGAATAATATAAAGATGACAGCATTTAGACGTTTTTTTGTTTTGTTCTGGAAAGAACTTCCTGCCTCTTCTCTTCCTCTGACGGGCGTTGGTGTTATTGCGGGACCCCGTGATGCTTCAGGCTTTGGAACAGCTGTGTTGTCGGCAGGCTTTTTGGGTTTAGTCCTGCTACTGTTTCGAGAAAACTGCATCAGACAGTGTGTAGGCGTTCCAGTCTACTCTCCTCCTATCTTCTCTAACTCTTCTTAGCTATTCCCTTTCTATTCCTAAAGAGGACCAGATGCAAAGAAACAAGCCAGCTTTCATCTTAGGCTCTCAAAAAAGCCTTTCATCCTGGTAGGACTGTGTGTGCGTGTTGCAGAGAGAGAAACATGCTGGATATTTCTGAGCCATTTCCATCAAGATTTCAATTGTCATCATCAACACTGTTACTTACGGAACATTCTGGATGAGAGAAACATCAGACGAGCACCTACAATCATCTCTTACATTTCAGAAGGGCAATTTTCATTATCCTGAGAGTACATACTGTCTTCGCACACACACACCTATATAGACATCTGCAATCTAGAACTACTCAGAACCCTTCATGTTGCCACAAAAGACCTGCTTTGCCTAAAAGCATTGCGGGTAATTTCTGTTATTGTCTCTCACTTGCTATTTCTCGCTTTCTGTCTCTTTCCCTGTTTATCTCTCTGTTCTTGTTTCTTTGTGAGTGCAGACAGCTTGTTGAGATTGCGGGAGTATATGTCTGCTGAAGCAGAGATGAAGGGTGATCAGTCCACTGGAGCGTCACCGGTAAAATAACGGCAGATAAAAGGGTTCTGATGAAAGTTTCTGGACCGGGTCCCACTGTCTTTGGTGTAGAGTGCCGTCAGGGTCTCTGAGGGTCTACACTTTGGGTTTTATCGGCATGCTGGAGAGTGGAAACTGCAGGAAGAAGTATCTCGCTCCAGAAGGAATGCATGTGCAAATGAAACAAATTCATCTAGAATGAGTTGACGTTGATTTACATAAATGAGGAGAAAGTTGGCTCTGGGACATCGTGCCGTTTGTAATTGTGCTTTCTGTATATTTTTGTCTGGGAATATTAGTTTTTTTTTCTGATGTTAATTGTATTTCTGTAATTGCAGAATATATTTTGGCTTTGCAGCACTGTGGGTTTTGCAGCATCTGTGCCAAATGTTTCCAAATGGTCCTGAAATCACCTCCTTGGGGCTTATAACCTCTACCCAGAGCACCCTAAGCCACGTTGCAAAACTACATCTCTCTTGTTGCTTTGTATAATATCTATAGTTTTGGATAGAGAGTCCTGTGTTATTTATTTCTTTACCTGTTCTCCGTCTGCGCATTGGGAACCCATGTAATAATTTTATGTCTATTCTGATAATCCGAAGAGAATAGTAAAACCTGAAAATCACACTTGGGCTCATGTCTTGGGCTTGGAAAGTCCCACTCTGGAATAATTGGAAGCTGCATAGCAATAGAATGTCTAAAAGAAAAAAAAAATCAGGATGCGTTTGACCAACACCAAGATTTTTCTATTCATTTTATTCAGAAAAAGTCAAATCTAGTTCTCTCCTGTTGCAATATATTATAGCTATAGGTTCCGTTAGAGAGCCTCTGTCATTGCTTCTTTTGCCTGTTCACCATTGGGACCTTGGGAGCCCATGTAAGACAAAAGGGAATGAATTATATTCTGACGTCTCTGTCTTTCTCCTCTCTCTTGATGCTAGAAGAAAGCATAAAGTTTGAGTTGTGGAGGATTCTATGATGGTGCTCTGGAGAGCTGAGCTGGCCTGATTCAGACACGCCACCCAGGGATCATAAATCTGCTCCTCGCGTCAGTGCAGCGATCGGCTCGTAGGCTCCTTTAGTCTCTCTCACTGTGTAGATGTGCTGGAAGTAGAGATGGAGAGCAGGTTTATTGCCTGCCTTATGGAGATTAGCTCCATCCCAAATGAGTCACTTATCCTATGCCTGACACTTTACTGAAGATAAGCAGTCTGTCTAGGGGACAGCGGCATTTGCACACTTTGATTTCATGGTGGCACTGCAGAGAAAAAACAATCACGAATTCTTTAAAGTGTTTACAGTCTCCTCTGTGAAAGCTGCCATTGTTGTGCAATGTTCATTAATTGTCACACTTTATGACTAATTGATTGATCAGTGCAAGTTATTCTTGCATGTTTATCTTCATCATTTTTGTATTATATATATACTGTATATAGATATTATGGTGGCTGAGAGAGCTTAACACGCTGCAACTAAAGAAAACGTGCAAATAGAAGAAAAACAGCATATTAAGAAAACATCTTAATGAGTTTGACAATACATGTGCTGCAAATACTCACAACGCAACCAAATACAAAAACGCACTCCAAATACTCACAACGCAACCAAATACAAAAACACACTGCAAATACTCACAATGCAACCAAATTCAAAAACACATTACTAACACTCACAACGCAACTAAATGAAGAAAACATGCTGCAAAAACTCACAACGCAACCAAACACAGAAATAATCTGTAAATACTCACAACGCAAAACAAACACAGAAATAAGCTGCAAATACTCACAACTCAACAAAATACAAAAACACACTGCAAATACTCACAACTCAACCAAACTCACAGCAAATACTCACAACTCAACAAATACAAAAACACACTGCAAATACTCACAACTCAAACAAATACAAAACACACTGCAAATAGTCACAACTCAACCACATACAAAACACACTTCAAATACTCACAACTCAACCAAATACAAAAACACACTGGAAATACTCACAACTCAACCAAATACAAAAACTCACAGCAAATACTCACAATGCAGCCAAACACAAAAACGCACTGCAAATACTCACAACTCAAACAATACAAAACACTGCAAATACTCACAACTCAACCAAATGCAAGTACTCACAACTCAAACAAATACAAAAAACACACTGCAAATACTCACAACTCAACCAAATACAAAAACTCACTCTATATACAAATTCACACACTACAACTTACAAAAAAAATCACAAAAAACTCATACTCTGTATACAAATACTCACAACTCAAACAAATTCAAAAACACACTGCAAATACTCACAACACAACCAAATACAGAAATGCACTGGAAATTCACAATGCAACCAAATATCGAAATGCTGCAAATACTCACAACACAGCCAAATACAAACATGCTGCAAATACTCACAACAAAACCAAATGTAAACATGCTGCAAATACTCACTCCTGTTTCAATTTTAATTATGTATGTAAAGCAGGTTCCACATATTTTATGTTGACTGTAAATGCATATTCATGTAGTGCCGTTGCCAGTTACCGCTCAGTCTGTTTAGGAAAAGGTGTAAACAAACAGACTCCGTAAACAGCTGGATAAATAGTAACACTGCAGTTATCTCTTGTATTGCCAATTGAAAAAGTTACCCACTGTTGGGAAATGAAATGCATTCGCACACATGGGTGGAAAATCCTAACCCTTCACTTCCCCCAAGAACCCAACCCTACCGACTCTTCTCCGAGCCACTCTGTAAATGAAAAGACCCTTTCTCTCTGCTCAGCACTGATGGAGAGATACACTTGTCGCTTCAGACCAGGATATAAACTGGCAAACCTTCCTCGTGCTCATCACTTTAAAACCTATGAAAATGGAGGATCAGAGCTAATCTCCTCCACCCACTAATAGCGCCGCGTTTGATTGGATAATCTGTCAAGCGGCAGATAAGCTCAGCTCTTTCTCTGACTGAGGGAAGAGGATGGGAGACAGCTCATAATTCTGACCCGGAGCAAAAAAAAGTCACTCTTTCCTCAACTCTTCCAATCTATGCTGGCTTATTTCCCTTGGTGTGATGGGTTATGGTTTACAGATCCATAAAATTAGCATACTTGACTTTGTTTTTGTCTCAAAGGCTTTTTGAAGGGTTTGTGTAAACCTATGAATTGCAGAAACCAAATGGCATTTTTAAAGCCCAACATTTCACAAAAATAAGTTATGATGCTATTTGAAAGTTTGAAAGAAGAATATTTCATCTGTTTTGCCTGTACAACTCATTTGATTTATGTATGTGGCGCATGTGCATTCTTATATATATATATATATATATATATATATATATTATCTCAGCCGCTTTCCCAATCCTGTCAGGTTGGTCTCGTTAGTCTGTCTGAGCAATCAGAGCTTATTGTTGGAACTGACTGAATGTGAGCACCTGCTCTTAACCTGGCTGGAATATAAATGAGGGATTAACATAGCCGCTCAAGTGGCTTCTGTTCTCCTGATATCCCCAGTTGTGTGTTTCGAGAAAGGCCCAGCCCGCTCTCGCGTGAGGAGTGAAACCCACCTGCTCGCTGTCTGCTCTGGTGTTTGGCTCCTGGCCAGTCAGTCATGTTGGGAGAACTGGAGATGTTCTAACGTCTCGCTGACAGATCCTCCCACAGAAGCTCATTTGGGCTTTGCTCACGCAGAGGGAGCACAGGAAGTATTGGAGAAAAGAAAGATGGAAGAGAGAAAGGCAGACATGTTGCGGAAAAAAAGAAAAGGGACACGAATGAATGAACAAACAAATAAAAAAATGAACAAACAAATGACAAAGAATGATTCATTATCCATTCGAAATATTTTATAATAATAGTATAATAATAAAGGAAAATAATTATATTTCTTTTGTAATTTATTATATGTATTTGTCATTATATTTATTATATTATTACATAATTGATTACTTTAATATTATTATTGGTGGTGTTGTTTTTTTTAACCCCTTAACTGTCACCGTCCCGGTACCGAGACGCCTAACTTTATTTCACTATATTTCTATTAAATCCTAATCTAATTATGACTAATTATATATCGTTGGAAAGGTCTAAGACTTCTTAATAGATATTCTACCCCTGTTTTTTGTTACAAATTATGTAGGAAGAGTAATTGATGAATTTATGACAAGAGTGCACCTCAAAAAATCTGGATCATAAAAGGAGGTCTGACTTTAGTGTCCCACTTTTAATCATTGAAACTTATGTTTTTATGCTAAAAGATCATAATAAAACATATAATCTAGTATTTTTCAATAAAAAATGATAGTATAATATTATACTCTAAAAATTATATATATATATATATATATATATATATATATATACATAATCCTCTAAAATATAATATTATTTATTTATCACCTTTTTTATTATATCACATATTTTAGTAGTTATCAGAAATTAGGTGTCATTTGAAAGCTTATAAACTCAGAATTCATCCTGTGAAAACCGTTTTATAATTGAACGTTGCGTTACCATATAGAAACGGTACTTAATTTAGTTTGAATAGTGCATTTTTAACCCCCATTCTCAAAAAGGGGGGGTGACAGCTTAGGGGTCAAGGAGACCCTGCAAAGGATCTTTCTTTGCATCTCTGATTGTGGTTTTTTTTTTGGAGTTAAATTAATGTTTTACTTTGTATTAAGTGATGTTGCTGCAGACTTTTAATGGAGCCACTGAACAAGCAATGTCATTGAAAGCAGAACAGGAGGGAGAAATGTAGCATGTTCATCCAAATGATAAAATGACATCCCCCTCAACTCTAACTGACCCTCGGATCATATCTGTCATCGTGCTGATCAAAGTCATAATGGCACAGTGTTCATAGTTAGATCGCTAATTGGGCTGGATAAATTATCTGTCATAATTCCATCCCTTTAAATTTGTATTAACATGAAGAGCGCATTTGTTCGGTGACCCTGCACTTGTCCTATCGTTCTCCTCACTGCCCTGCTCTTGTTCTAATTTTTGTTCCAGTAGACCTTAGTCAGAGTTGATGCCATTTAATTTGACATGAATGAAAATGAGGCAATGAGAGATAGAAGTGCAGACTGTTGAATTCACTGTGTTTTATTCAGTTTCATAATTTTTTTTTTTGCCACCTGAAAAATGTACATGAAATTAAAAATCCTGTTTACTCTGAGATCATATTTGACTGTACTCAGACATAACGCCCCTGCTTTGATTATAAACAGCCAAATTCTCACGCAGATGCTGACTTGCATTTCTGTCTGTGCCGTATCTTCTGTTTTGTACTTGTGTGGGAGTTTAAAGGTGTCAACAAGCTATCATGCGTTCTGCTTTAACAACCTCAATCAGATGCTTCACCAATCATATCTGTGAAGTCTCCATCTCTCAGTGTGTTTAGCTGTCCAGCACGCGAAATTTCACATTTGATCCAGGTTGATGCAACAATTATTTGTAATCTCTCTTTCGCTCAGGCCAGAAAGCACTTATCTCAGTTGAAGTCTGTTTCGGTTCAATTGTCTGCATTAGAGTGCAGAAAACAGTATTGAACTCTTGACTGCATTACGCTTGATCTAGATAAGTGCCAAGCATGAAACAAAATGACACCCACAGTCTTTATCAGCCTGGGATGAGGCAGGTGGTAAAGGGACCAGTGGAGACCAGTGGAAAAACACATTAGCTTAGTATCTGATTGTTTACAAGAGTGTAAAAGCAGCATGAGATAAACATTGACTGTATTCCTTTATGTCTGTGGTCTTATTGTGCATGGTTCATCAGTTCACGTTTTTAGATAGAAAATCAAGAACAAATAATATCAATCAGTATTTCTGCACGGCACGCTTGATTCTGATTGGTCAACCACAGCAAGAAGTATAACTGACTGCTGTCCTTCGAACCAGTTTCGTTTGTTACACTTTCATTAATTAAAATAAAATGGAATAAAATAAATCATAAATTCAGCTTAAATCATTTCTCTCGTAACATGCCATGGTCTCTTTCTTTTCGTAAAGTACAATAAAATAAAAGGATAAATCAAATACAATGATAAAGGAAAATAAAATAAAAACAATCAATTGAAATTAAATCAAAATCCTGAGATAAAACACTTTCTGTGCTTCGATAATCAAGAAAAACTACAATATATGGCCAGTATGTGCTGTATAAACATTCATTTTAATTTAGTTCTTTTAATTCTCTAGAATTTCATATAATGTATGCCGAAGCATTAAGATTTGGTCTTCCCTGGATTTAAGGATCCTACTCAAACACTTTAATTAGAAGGAAGTGTCCATATACTTTTGGCTCTGTAGAGTATCTCAACAGTCTGTGCCCTTACAGGATTAAATCATATCCTGACCGACTGTGTCCTTCACTCACAATTATCATGTGATCTCTGGCGGACCTGTAAATTATTCAACGCTTCATGTACTTAGCCGCACTTGTTTACTTTTGATAATAGCATGCGGTGAAAACAGTTTTCTCAGCTTTCTGTGTGTGTGCGCGTATGCATGCTTTATATTTTATGCATAGTCCTTTCGCTGCTCAGCCGTAATGAACATTTAGGTCTTTATAAATGTTACACAAGCCCTTTCCCCTGCGTCTTTTAATATGTCGTTTACGGAGCAAAAATATCAGTGTATGTGCACAATGTGTATGTTTGTGCGCATTTGCCTTTGTGTTATTATTCACATTCATCTTCTGCACTAATCTGTTTCGCTGGAAACCCTCTATATTAAGTTTTCCGTGCCCAGCGGGCTGTTTAAAACGGAGAAAGGGAAAATAAAGAGGTAGTGTTTAATATTAGTCTGCTTGAACTGTATATGCTTGACATGTTTACTTGAAGAACAACAAAAAATAAAAATCAGAGGAAACGCTATTCCAGTGCAACCCAGTCAGCCAATTACAAGCGGAATTCCCTAGAGAAAGAGCAGTTAGCTTGAATTTACCTTCTTTCCGCTTGATTGCGCCATCTAGATATGTGAAATTATGTCTCTCCAGAGCTGCTCGGGGATAAAGATAAATTGTATATTCTCAGTTAGAGGAACAGAGGGAGAGAGTGAGAATAAGATTTATATATTTCTGCAAATGGGAGAGGGGTTTTTTCATGCATTGATCCTCAGCGCTGAGAGATTCAAAACAACAGTTGGCACTGAATTCATATCATCCCTCTTCAGTTTGAGATGTAATGACCAAATTAGAATTGTAGTGAACTATAGTGAACTAAGACACCAACATAATATCAATTCATTGTGTAATGTGCTCCCTTTGATGGTGTATGAACGGATTAGCTTTGAGAGGTTTGGGTTTACATGTGAACAGAGTCATCAAGTGTTCACAAAACGTGCTTTCTCTAAAAGGCTCAGAAGACGACCATTTTACCATTACATAATTGGTTAAATTCTGCTATTTATCATGTTGTTGTTGAATGAGATTTAATTTTTAATCGGCCTAATGTCATTTCAAACCAGTATGCTGTTCTTTTTTTCTTCACAAATTCAAGTTTTTATAAGTATTGTTGTGCCACATAATAAGATTGTATTCAGCCCGTTCTCATCCCAAAGCGTCATCTAACTGACCCTTTTGACCATGTGTCAACATCCGACGCTTTAGATGACGCTATCCTAGTGGTCTAACCTAGTGGTCAAGGCATTAGATGACGCCTTGGGATGAGAATGCATTGTTGTATTGGTACCATATTGGTTATTGATTTATGTCTATATACTGTATAACTGCTGTCAAATCGATTAATCACAATCACATCTAACATAAAAGTTTTTGTTTACAAAATATATGTCTGTAAATCAGCCAGATATTGTCTCTTATATGTTTTATACCATAGTGTTGTATAAACCAATTATAATGCTTTGGTGTTTTACACAAATAAATGGCAGAATTAGTAATTAATGGTCGAATTTGCATTGTGGTTGTAACACAGTCTCATCCCAATTCGTCATATAACTGACGTTTTGGGACGTCTTTTGACCATTCGTCAATATATGACTTTTTAGGGCCCCCTTAAACGTCGGTAGATGACGATCCCGGGTCGTCATACAACTGACGCTTTACCTTTAACGTCAGTTAGGTGACGAGTTGGGTTTAGGGTTAGGTTTAGGTATGGGGTAGAGTTAGGATCCCATAACGTCATCTACCGACGTTTAAGGGGGCCCTAAAAAGTCGTATATTGACGAATGGTCAAAAGACGTCCCAAAACGTCAGTTATATGACGAATTGGGATGAGACCGGGTGGTTGAAGACCTAGCTAGTCTTGTTTCGAGTTGAGTTATTTGCAAACACTTTGTGAATCAATGAAAGAACTTGTCAAATCTAGCATCACTAGAATTGATGAGAATTTAACCGTAATCACTGTGGTGTGTGTGTACGTGTGTTTCCCCCTGATGTCTTTAGATTCCAGTTCATTCCATCAGCGAGTCCTTAGTGTTTAATTAGCCAGCTTATGGAAGGCCCTCCGGATTTCCACAAACTGGCCCTTCATCTCCCAAACACACAATCTACACACACACACACACACACACCCTGGAGACATTCACTAACCCCCATATACACCAGCCGATATTAGTATGCAACTGTGTTTGTGGAAGAGAATGTTCCCATGGCTAGGAGGAAACTTTAGAAACATAAGCTCAGTTTAACCAGCCATGAAACCTGGGTGAGGGCAAAAACGGTTGCCTTCAGCTATACACAGCCTGGAAAAAAATGGCACGGAAAGCATGGGTGTGAAAAATGGAGGAAGAGGAAGATTACGTGGTGTTAAGAAGAGTGAGATTTTAATAGTAGGGTCTTTTTCAGATTTAAATTTGATTTCAGCTGTCCAGACTTCCAGTCCAGCGGCGTGTTGGAAAACATGAATGATTGAAAAGCAAAGAAAAAGGCATCAGTCAGCCGTGTATGGGCGCAGAAAGGCGGATCGAATGAGCTGGGGATCTTTCTTTTGAATGAACTGAAAGAGGGATGTCATAGAGGAATAAAAGGCATCTCTTTCATCGGTCAAGATGAGTTAGAAAGCTCACCGCTGAGAGAAATAAAACATACACAAATAGAGTCCCGCTCTGTTTGTCCCACCCTTGGCATCGGTGTGTTTGTGAGAACATACTGTGTCAATGTGCTTGTTTCATCAAAAGGGATTGGTGCTGCTTATGTGGGCATAGGAGATTAGTTTTGGACATTTTGCTTTGTGTTTCCAAGAATTACAAGAAACACATGTTGGAAGCCCATGTAATCTGTCTTTATTTTTTATGAGCTTAAAAAACACAGTTCAAATGATCATAATAAAACAGTTCTATGGTCGGTCAAGTATTTTATAATGTTGTCTTTACAAGCGGTCTCGTGTAACCAGACGTTTGGCTCTTTAATCTTTTTCTGTCCACCAAGACAGGAAGAAATGTTCAAAGCGTCAAATAAAATGAGTCCTTACAGTTTCTACTGTTTCACTTTGTTTCGTAGACAGAGTCTTGAATGGCATAATAGAGAAGTGTTTTCTCTCTCACTAGGGGGCGCTTGTCTGAAGTTTAAAATCAGTGGTTACCCATAAGCCAATCAGATAAGTTTATTTATGACATGTTATGTGCCGACACAGCCAAATCGAACCACAGACATCATGCATCGAACTCAAATCTATGATCGAACTTCCACTGTAAACACTTGATGATGCGAGCGAAATACCGCAGTGAACATGGCTGTAAACGAGTTTTGCAGATCATGCGAAGTTAATCTATGCATCCATGGTACAATCACGGCCTCTGAACTTATTTTTGCCAGAGTGAAACAAGAAAATATTTGTAGCCAACTCTTAAATTTAGGATTAGATCGTTTAAACACAGCTCTTTGGTCCTCTAGCCTGGTAATACGAGACTCTGCTACTTCACTTTGCTTTGTAGACAGACGTAACTAACGGTAACAATTGATAAATTCAACTTTTCCCAAAACCAGTCGGGAGTAGGGCCACAACAGAGCGAATTGTATCCCGCGTCTCGTTTCCCATTCGATTTCTCTAACCTACAATGTAAAACTTGGCGCTTAGCGTCTACGTCACGGCTCTCATCCCGTCCTCTGTTCATTGATTGGCCGGCCGTCCGAAGGCCACTGGAAAACTGAAAGATAGGCTACTATCTCAGCTTGACTACAGTAGCGAAATGAAATTAGCGGAAGTAGGAAGTCTGACATAGTCAGGCTAATTTTAACCATTCCACCAACTTTTTTTAATCGGCACAGTCAAAGTGACCAAATGAAGCCATTTGAATGTTAGCAGAAAGGATTGAAATATAGATGGATGGATGCTCGTAGATAGATACACACATGTATGTATTATGTATTTTGTCATATTTAGTCATTTTTCAGGAATTAATTAGTTTTCAGGTTTCAGACACAGCCAAAGACTCCCTAAATCCCACCAGCCATATCTTCCTCCAGTAGGAATACCCAATGTGTGTTTGGGATTATGTGGGATTCAGGTACTTCTGCCCCTCTGGTGAGGATCTTCTTTTATGCGGGACAGATTGATGTGTGGCTCTGGGTCCCCAGTGTTTAGCATCCGTCTGCCTCAGAATAGGTCTGCTCCATAAACTGCTGTTTGATAGAAGCGAGGGTATAAAACGAAAATGCTTTCTCACTCGCTTGTTCTCCATCTCAGTTATATTCCTCGATAAACTACACGGCTTGTAGAAAGAGGTCCTTATTACGCCGATGATGAACTAAAAACCATGATTAGGGTTCATTTTCACGGCCCCAAAGGAGCCACAGCTTGTAAAGACGTCTGAGTTCCATTTTGTTTTATGGCATGTCGTCTGCTAGGTTTACAGTTTGAAGCCCCGAGGGGATAATAATCCTTTCCTCAAAGGTATGATGCCAACAGGAAGTGAAGAAAAGGTGGTTATTTCTGTCCTGCATTCCTCTTGTTTATGTGGTTTAGTTTGACTTGAAAATGCAGGTGTGCATCAACTCCTTTGAGTTGTGTTTTGTCTTGGTACATCTGTTGGATATTTCTGTCTGGATTCATTCTTTATGACCAAAGTCTGGTAAACCGCCACTTTTTATAGGGTGTTATAAAGTTTTAAGCATGATCACAAACTGTGATATTTTTTTAAGCCGCAAAGATACTTTCTAATGTTCATAAAGTTGAGAATCAGATTTGGTGTTCAGATTTGGATGTGACTCCCTAAATCAAAATTGAATTATGAAGTGCTTAAAGGGATACTCCACTTTTTTTTTTTCTAAATAGGTTCATTTTACCACTCCCCCAGAGTTAAACAGTTGAGTTTTACCGTTTTTGAATGCATTCGGCCGATTTTCTGATATTTAGAAGAATATCAGTAACCAGACAGTTTCTCATTGACTTCCATAGTAGGAAAAAAATATACAATGGAAGTCAATAAGACCAGAAACTGTCTGGTTACTGATATTTTCCTAAATATCAGAAAATCGGCTGAATGGATTCGAAAACGGTAAAACTCAACTGTTTAACTCTGAGGGAGTTGTGAAATGAGCCTATTTCCAATAAAAGTGGAGTATCCCTTTAAGGATTCTCATGTTTCTTTGACTAAATGAATGCTCTCCAATCTCTTAAGTGCATTGTAAATATTTGAATCTTGAAACATGGTTATTCGGAGTAGAGGTCTGCAAGCTCCTTATTACAAATCTCAGTCACACTTGGACTAAAAAAAGAGAACGAGAGAGACTGAAGCTAAACGCCCATAAGGCCTTGTTGGACAAGAAATATACGAGTGAATGTGTCAGACAACTAAACGACAGATCCTGATATCTCTCTTTTCTCTTTCTCCCTTAGTAAATGACACTATATCCCCCTGATTCAAGTTAAAAGACCAGAAAACAGTAAGAAATGTTCCCATGGCAAGATGGCAGAATTACACCAATACCGCACATTGGTACAGAACAAAGATAAAAGGAAAATGATAAAAAAAATATGTCTCATTTCATTTCATCCTGATTATGCCAACAGAGTGTCTGAAAGATGAAAGTTGGACTGTCACTTTAGTGTTTGTCTGGTCGATTCCTCAGATCTGATTCTCGGGAGAACTGGAAAAAACAACAGGATCAGGTTTGGTAAAATGTCACAGACAGAGCAAATAACCTATCAAAAATTGTGACATTTACATGTCCCAGTCGTTTGCTGAATACTCCGGGCTGTTCGGATGCCTCAGCGAGGAGAATTACTGCCTTTGTGATGGAAATTAGCAGAATGAAAATGAACACAGTCATCTGTGTTAACTCATTATCGGCAAATGAGAGCGCTTCAGAAAAAAGACGGATAATTAGGAATATTGTTTATCATGCGAAGTGTGTGTGAGTGTGTCTGCAGGTCAGTCAGTGACAGATTCAGACCCTTGTTGCGCCACTGCCGTCATTTGGTTCACATTACGCTGATGGACGCAACAGGACGTGCATTGCATTTCAATGTGTCGACCACTGTGGTTTGGGCTGGAATCAAATTCAGGTCTAATTATGAGTGCCGTGAGGGTGTGTGTGTTTGCGCGTGTCAGTCAGACGGCATCAGTCGTGATGGGAAGTGTGTCTCGTGTTGCCCTGGGTGACAGCCAAAGATGTTGGCAGAGCATGCAGTGTGTAAGCCACTGACAGCTCCGGGAGGAACAGAAGTGTGTGTGTGTGTCCATGCGTGAGGGAGTGTGGTTATGCACTTTAGCATGTATACCAAAATTGAATAGTAACAAACAGGTAATTTGATTATATAACGAGATTAAAAAACGTACCTGTAATTAGGTCAGGCTGCAATAAGAAGTGTAATTTAATTATAGTTGAATTCACAGTGATGGATTTGTGTAATTACGTTCTTGAGGAAATATTGCAGTCCTGAACAGTGCTTCTTTTTGTGGGATAAAAGGAGGATTTTCTCAGTGTATGTTTGAAGTCGGCATTAAATGGAAATTGCGTTCTTTTCTTCCATATTGTAATGTAGATTCAAGTGCAAACAAGAAAAAATGTAGGGCGGGACTAGGTTTTGTCCAATGGGAATTGTTTGAATAGTTGTGGTTTGCTATTGGTCGATCTCATGTGAGGGACAGGTTGCCCCGTCCTATTGATTAAAGATTATAAGGGCACATGAAATGTGCATGGATAAATTATTCACATGAAATACTGCAATATTCCGTAAAAAAAAAAAAAGAATTGTGCATTTCGGTGACTTTAATTCAGTGATTTAAGTCAAGCAGGGCTGGGAGCTGATCCCCAAAAGAATAGATTCTTTAATTTCGAGGTGGGAACCAAAGGTAGGACTCAAATCCGCTCATGTTTTTTGGTGCGACCATGTTCCTTATGTTAATTTCTAAGATATACATGTCCCAAGAGAGACTTTAGAGCTTGTAGAGTAGAGTTTTATTCATCCCATTGTCTTGAGCTTTTTTATTCAGTTCACCAAAAAGACTTATTGAGATTTGTTCTCTGATTTAGGCTGTGACTCTTTCTTGTAGGTTGCATTATTACACCAGTAGCAATGAGTCAAGTTCGAGTAAAGCGTTATGAGTGATTCTTTCAATGGTTTGCTAAACAGATTAAAGGGAGAGTTCACCCAAAATATGTGAATGAAAATGTTCATACAGAAATATTTAATGCATTCTCATCCTGAGTTGCTATTTTTTCCAAAGGAAGTTTGTACAGTACAACTGTCATATAATTATTTGCAATTAAATGCAAAATCATGTCAACTAAAACACATTTAAATTAGTGATGTTTTTTGTTGTTGCTGCTTGCTTATTCATTTTATTATTAATATTATTATTAATTATTCAGTGGAGATGCACTGGGAATACATGGAAAGTCATTTTTCAACAGTTTCAAGAGTTTACATTTCTTATGTTGATAAACACTATTACTTTGTGAATATTGAATTTCAGCCATATTCAGAATAAATGAATAAAGCCGTGAATATATTACCCAATTTTCTTATGTAACGATCTGTGTCTCTAATCAGGAAGACTGACGTCTGGTTTATATTCTGTGACAGATTACATTTTGTGTAATCATGCAATGTGCGTTGCACGTTTGTGTATGTGTATTCGATGCATTTGTTTACAAATGCAGCCCTGGAAATATTTCTCATAATGCAATTGCATGCTTGGCCATACACTGTGTGTATGTGATTTGAAGGCCAGCATTCACAACTCTGTACTTTGCAGATTAACGAACCCTGACCGTATGTTTGTGTGTGTGTACGGGGGAAAGCTTGGCATCTGTGGGCGGTAAATGAGGATTGCTGTAATTGGATTATACCTTATGAATGTTCTTATGGCTGACTGGGAATTATTAGGGCTGAGCAGCATGGCCAGATTAATTTAAAGCACATAGACTGTGTGGAAGGTGTGTGAGTGCGTTTGTTGTGGATGCTGGAGTTTAAGGCTTAGTGGAATGTCCTCTCTCCCTCGGGTATTTCCATTTCTCATGGAGATAAACGGCTTGAGGTAGATATTCTCATGCCATCTCAGTCTACAGCACACACACATATATTAATGCAATCAAATAAACACTTCTCCCTAATTAATATTATGTGGCTGCCAACATTTAGATGTGCATTTTGAGTTACAGGACACATTCAGACTTAGCACATAGCAAACATAGCAAACAAACGAGCAAATGCAAACTGTAAAAAAAGGACATTTTTGAGTTTTCTCAACGTAGGGTCGTTAGTTCTACAAACTTTTTCATGTTAAATAGTTGAATAGACTTTAAAAACAGAATTTGTCAAACAAAAGTTGGATTTTTTACAGTGTATTAAAGATCAGTGATGATCTTATGCCTGTTATATTACATGCACAACCATTGCAAACTTTAGTTTATGGCTGTTATCAAATGTATTTACTCAGAAATCGTTCTTTTCTGCGCTAAGCTGCGGTTTGCTCATGCGAACTGTGTAAAACAGGTACTTTATGTTGTCTTAAACTCTACCAGTGTGTATTTCCAGCGCATTGGGCTGTTTTGGGGTCATCCTGTGTGTCTAAGTCAGTGGAAACAGGGGTATGTATAGATTCAATTAGGACGCAGCCATTACATCGTGCCAGATTAAAACATGCCGTGTTCCATCATCGCGGTTACATAAACACAGCTTAGCACCAAATCCTGGCCGCAGGCCACCGCTGCCAAGAGTGGAGACGGAGAGATCTGTGACTGGCATTTTAATGACGGCTACATGGTGGCAAAAGCTATTGGGAGTTAGAGCTCTGTCTTTGGGGAAAAACAAGATCAGTTTTATAAAAACAAAATGTCTAAAAAAGTGGGGAAAAGCAAGCCCAAGATGTTTTAATAATACTTTGTGTGCTTGTAAGTTTGGCTTGTGGGTTGGTGTTGAATACATTTGATGTCTTCTTCACATTAAATGTCATTAAGGTGTTATTATTAATGTTAATACAGTGTACGTGTCTTTTTTGTCTGAAAGGGTTGATTTCAATTAAAATTTTATATTTTTATTCATCTGATGTTATTTTATTATTGTGAGGGTGTATGATACGTGTATTTACAGTATGCTTGAATGGCAATGCTTCTATTGCATTTTGTTCACATCTACATCCTGTGAAGGCAGTGAAGCATGAAATCTCACCCGAGTTAGAAATGTAGGACACACATGCACATTTAATGCATGCCATATACTTACATACACATTTGCTTTCAAAATCATACATTTAACATACATTCATAAACAACTCTAACACTTCATGATGATGATGATGAACTTTTCATGATGCTGCTCCATTTAACTTGTGCCAGTGTGCTGCTTTCCATACTTTGTAATACATTTTTTTGTTCCTGTAGCACACTTTTGTTAGTCAGGTTGTGACAGTTGTTTATGTCTGTGCATGGCTGTGATTGTGGAGTCTTAGGATGTTGTTGTGAATGCGGTCGGGTGCGTTGGGGAACGCTAATGGGGTGCATGACTAATCTTGTGCATTGTGTGTTCAACACTGATATGGCTTTGGATGAAGTACAAGAGATTTTACATCCCATAAACCATCTTCAGCAACCGGCTAATCTCTGCGTCCCGTCCCCCTCGTCTCCAGAACTCCCACGGAAAATGTTATAATCCTTCTGTTTGTTTTGAAAAAACATAAAACTATTTTTTTTTTTTAAAAAGTTGCAGTTGGTAAATTGGCGATTTAATCAGAAATATTTCAGGTGTTCTTTCCATTTTGTAAATAATTAAGGATATCTGAAAAGGAATATATATATTAAAAGTCAATATAGAAATATTCTGTATAGAACTGCATAATCAGCAGTAGCAATGCAAATTAATGTGTAAGGTCGTTTAAGGTGATGACTGTTCAATGTCAGTTAGTGGACTGAGAATTGCACAGATACAAGTTTCCTGGGAAAGCCGCAAAGTTATGTAAGCGTGTGTCTTCTGTTATCCGAGAAGGGATCTCCTATTACCTATGTTTCCTTGCCTATGGTCTCTATACTGCTCTCTGTCTCTTAATCAACCTCTCTCGGGCTACTCGTCTTACCTGCTGGATTAGCCCTTTGTTTCCACATACCTCGCTTGGCCTGTGTCCACTTGTGGTGTTAGGGTTTCACCTGTGCATGTCAATCTTGCTCAGGTAGGACTTACACTGTACTTAACTTGTGACACCCAATAAAAAGCATTGTAGCTATTACGTCGCTTATTTTCAATAATTTAGTTCACCCAAAAATGAAAATTCTGTCAGTATTTACTCACCCTCATGTTGATCCAAACCTCTATGTGTTTATTTGTTCTGCTGAACACAAAGGAAGATATTTGGAAGAATGTTTTAATCAAACAGATCTCATTCCCCATTGACTACCATAGGAAAAAATATGTACTATGGTAGTCAATAGGGAATGAGATCTGTTTGATTAAAACATTCTTCCAAATATCTTCCTTTGTGTTCAGCAGAGCAAATAAACACATAGCGGTTTGGAACAACATGAGGGTGAGTAAATACTGACAGAATTTTCATTTTTGGGTGAACTAACCCTTTAACTATTTCTGTTTTAACGGATGTTGCCATATACTTCACAATTCTAAAATAACTGGCGATTTATTAAATATAAATTGCTGGTGTTTCTAGATTTTCCTCTTTCTGCAATCAAATGATTTCAAACAAGACATTTTTTAAGGCATAATGTTGTAATTGCTCTTTTTCCCCCCATCTTTTTCATGCCAAATCACCAATATGAAATGTGCTATGAAAACATATTGTTTAGGCATTTAGTGTTCTGTAATTTGGGACACACTAATTCTAATCTCGCATACTGACTCACATACATACTCATAGCGTCAAACTCACGTATTGATATGCTATAATGTTTTCACTCATCCCTGTTAGTGTTTGTTCATTTCCAGCTCTTATATTTCATTCGTTTAAAGACATTTGACGACTTATCCGATCATGCTGCGACTGAAGAAACCACTCGGATGAAAAAAAAAAAGAGAGAGAACGTCAAAACTAGATACTAGATATTTCATTAACTATCACTGAAAAGTAAATAAAGAACAGTCAACATCAGAAAGTATGATCTGTAACTTTTTTAATAACTCCTATTTTTCTTATAATCTTTGTTGCTTTTTGAGAGACATGTAAAGCTGCCTTTGTTTGCACTTTGCGCATGAATAAAATATATAGCTTGAAGCTAATGCGCAGAGTAGCAGTGGCAGGACTGATTAAAGTTTCACAGTGCATTTTGTGAGAAACATCAGGCAATTCTATGAGCCTCTCTGCATCTATCATTTCTGTTTATATCTCCCGCTTTCCCTCTGTGGACTCTCCAACGTGCCGTTTAGCTAGAATCCGTCAGAAATCGATGAGGCCCAATAGAAACCCGGCTGAGATCTATCTCCTTGCTCCACATGCTGAGTTTTCTCTTTATCCTCTCTGCCTGCCGTCTCTTTTTGTTTTTTTTTCCCACACTTATCCCATCCGGCTCTCTGAGGACGGGTCCAAGGCTCCTTCTCACTTCTTGCCTTGAGCAACAGGCCCCAAATCCCCTGTTGTGTGCCATCCTGGTCATGCAGCTTTCTTCATTTCCTGTAAATCTCCCACATAAGGCACAGAGAAACATGTGATCCCCTATCTCACTTCTGTCATAGCACAGGAGGATGCGTCCCCCAGGGGTCTGTCCTGGGTAATCTGCTGATCTCAGCAGGTGTGTGTTTCGGGGGGGTTGCTTCTGTTAGGGTTTTTTCCATGAAGGATTGCATTGTCAGGTCTCTGTTATCGCTAGATGCTATCACAACTGTAACACCATCCCTCTAGCCAGCGTCTCTGGTCCTCTACTCTTTTGTGTCTTCTGAGCTATAGATGTATCCCTATACCTCCAGCGAATTATCAGATGTCTCTGTCTATTTGTGTTTGCACATGATGGGTTTGACAGTGGTAGATGGAACATGTGTGGTGTCAGTCTCAACCTCCGCTTGTTTGATCTGCATTCATTGTGCGTCCCATTCTTTTCTGCTTTAACAACATACTTAATTTATATGATAGGCTACCTAGGCTAGCATGAGACACGTCAATGCGGTTGAACAAGTCATTTTCTTTTAAAACCACACAAAATAGCACAATCACCTCATTTGACCTGGAGTGAAATGCTTATTAAATGAGAAAAAGTAGGGCTGGGATAGATTGCTGTAAATAATTGTAAATTTCGTTAATATCAATGACTTTGTAGCATCAATTTGTCACAAAAAAAAATTGCAATTGAATAAGAAAATGATGTTGGCCAGAGCTTTTGAATTAATTGAATATTGATTGTTTGGTGAAAAGTGGTCTCCTTGACGGGTGGTTGGAGGGGAGGGGCTGAAAAATGAGGGGGCTTGGTGATGTCAGCCAAAAAGGAAAGTCGTTTAAGAGGCGGAGCAAGTTGATTACTTTTTGATGGAAGACTCCAAATAACATGCACTGATGAATAGTTGAAAAATACATATTCAGAAAACATATTTTATGCTGATTTTAATGCGCCAACATGCAGAGACTAAATACAATTGTAAATCTAGTTTACAAACAAGTCCACTTCAACCCTATGGAAACGTTTTTTCCTTCAGGAAGTGAGCCTGGCTTACTTATCGTTCACAAAAGAGTTTATTTTAGGAAAAAGCATCTCAACATCGAAAATATTACACACCCGCGAACCGTGTCCATTTAGAAGTGAACTTTCCTAATGTGTATTGTCTGTAGCACTTATTTGCTGCATTAAGTGGGTCAGATGCGCACACACGCCGCGAGTCAACCTAGATGAGAGTTGGTCCGAATGAGGCTGTCAATCAAAGAGAGGGATCACGTAATGTGACACCCTTCCTATCATACAATAATGCATCTCAATTTAGCATCTTTCTCTCATTCTCCCCCTCCAAACCTCTCTCCATCCCCAGACAGGCATTCGGCCCAGATCCCCTCCTCACAGTGATGGATGGATAAGGTACAAACAAAGGAGAGAACAATTCTTTTCATCTAATACTACCTCTCTCTCTCACTGCGAAATCTAATTTAAACACAACACCTCTCACCTCCCCGCCTCGGCCGTCAATATTATTTATCGATCAGCACCCACGCATGCATGCGCTATTTCGCACAAACCAAAAGGCATCCCTTCCTGTCGTATGTGGGCCGCCACGTGCCAGCTTCTCTGGGGACGGGGAGAGAGATGGTGTATCTAACAGTTACTGACCTGTGAGGGAAAGCTAATTAGCTGAGAAAGCGCCGCTAATGCTGGAGCGTTCCACCCGCAGGTCTGGGCGGGGGTCACCCTTGATTAACCCCAGAACGGATCACTCCAACTCCAAGGAGCAAGTTTAACTGTCTGCAAGATATATGTACATGAGCAGGAGTGAAAGGTGGGAAGGAGCAAGAGGTTTGAGAGGAATGTTGGTGCAAAACGATACGTGCTAGTACACACAGCAACAGAATATGTTTGTCATTCCTGTAATTGAGTCCTTAATATGATTACATTTACGAGAGTGATGACCACATTCTATAACCTAATGCCTGGTTCAGATTACACCTATTTTTTGTCTGTTATGATAGTCACTGTGTCAGATTACGCAATTTTGACTCCTAAAATCTTGTCTTGTCGTGGACAAGAAACATGTCAGACTACACGTTGCTTCCTGACCAGTCATCGCGTGTCGTCTTTAACGGCGCACGTGATGTCATCGAGAAGGTGAAACTAGTAGCGAGTGACTTACTAACGTACGTAAACAAACAATGGATGAAGCAGTGAGTGTTGTATTGGCTGTCCATGTTCAGAAAAAAAGTAAAAAAAGAAAGAAAACGCGACAATGGACACGTTCCTGGATTGCTCGAAGACGACAGTATGGGCTGTCAATCCTCCGAAAAGAACTTGAGGTAAAATATTGTTTTCTTATATATTTTTACTTAGTTTTAACCATCATCTCTCTTTCGTTTCACCATTTTTGAAAGTTGTGTACGGAAGATCTTCTGTGCTCCTGTTGGTCAACCTCATACATGTGACGGAACCCGACCGTTAAAAAAAATTAAACATGCTAGTTTTTTTGCCGTGATGTCGTGAAGCAAGACTATCGCGACGTAGGTTGTCGCCCACCATGACACACTATACAAGATGATGCGATCGAATCTTGCGTCCCGACGCCCGTTGTCATTTACGAATCCCCACGACACCCTACGTCAAATGGATCGTTCCAAAATCAGGCTAAAATCATGTAATCTGAACCAGGCATAACTCACACCTTAGTTTTTAGGATTGTTTGGTCACTGTTGAATACTGGCGTGACTCCTGTTGAACGTTCATACAGTATTCAAGACGCTACTCTAAGTTGCTGTTTGAATGGGACATTTAAAAAATAATAATTGTTTGTTAATCCCAAAAACTGACAGTGTGAACGTAGCCATATTTTCAAAACTGACTACCCTACTTTCAAGAAAATTGGTCACAGATGCCTATAAGTCAGACTTGGTCAAAATTTCCATTGTTTTAAAAATATATATATAAAACAGTTTAATTGCATCTGTGTCAGTAAATACTATAAGATAACGTTAAATATAACAAAACGTTTTAGAAAATTATAAACACTATACATGTGTTTTAGTTCCTCTCACTCAGCAAATCCTTTTTTTTATTCCTGCTCTTTTTCCATCCAGCTCTCCAAGGAGCAACAGCTCCAAAATCTCCTCTTGCCTTGAGCAACAGGCCCCAAATTCCCTGTTGTTCCCTAAATCCCTTTGGAATTGGATTAACTTTGTAAAATTATTCACAGCCCATTTTAGATAATGAAAAATGTGTATTTCGAAAAATATGATAGTTGGTCGGTAATTAACTCATCTTAAAAGGAGAGTTTACTCAAAAATGAATATTCTGTCTATATTTACTCGCTGCCATGTCCTTTCAAACTGGTTTAGCTTGTTTTCTTCTGCTGAACATAAAATCTGTCTATTCTATGAAATTCAGTGGTGTCCAATGGGGTTGTTTTAGACCCCATTGACTTTCATTGCATGGACAAAACAGTTTTTGTGGAAGAATGAAAGCCACATGAGTTTAGAATGATGTGAATATAATGAGGGGGCATGAGTAACTTAAGTTTCCTTTAAGCCACAAGTTGGTTTAAAAGGAAGGATGGCTTTGGTTTACCTGACCACAATTTAAAATATTTATTGGAGAGTTTACAAAAAACACACATTTAAAACCAGCTAGACTCTGAATGGATCACAGACACTTATGTAGCATGAATAGTCAACTATTATAATCCATCTCTTTGGTGATGGATGAATGACTGATGGTTGAAAATAAAAGCAATTGTAAAATAATCAATAAGGGTTTCAAGGTTCAGACATGTCTAGATTTTCCTTGTTTGTGAATTGTGTACAATAAATCATACAGTTTTCTGTAGTTTATGACCACTCAAATTTTATACAAGCAATATTACATCATGTCGTCATGATGTTACATCGTTACATCGTATTCATCATTACGTCATTAATTTAAACCAACACCCACTTTTTCTGATGTACTCGACAAACAATCTTTTTTGACACATTGGCATGGAAACCATTCTAGACTGTGTTGACTCAGTCTGTAGATGCAGCTTCGATGCCTTTGTCAGCTTTTTTGGTTTTGCTTCAGATTTAGATTGGACATTAGGTAGCCAACACAGCACAGTAAATATAAATGTCCTTAAAATCAAACATTGAAGCCAAGCAACAGATGAATTTGACATCAATTCATCATCAGATTTTCCCCCTTTTTACACGACCCTACCAGTTTGGTGCTAGCTCATTGGGTCCAGCTGACCATGTTAGCATAGTCATTGTTCATGTATGTGTATTATAACCCTGTTTCTTAATGACTCGTAGCCTCACTCAAGCATGGTTTGGTCTTGGCGTGGCCTGCATATAACTTCTCCTCATATTATATATGTGGGCCCTCTATCATAGCTGTCAGCTCCTCCATTATTCATGCCGTAGTGTTAGCCTAGCGAGAGCGCCACTGATTTATACAGGCCATTCATCTCTCCTAACAACGTCCTGACAATGTTTGCACAATGTTTAGCAGACGAAAACAGCTCGTATCTAGCAACATGTCCACCATAGGTTGCTGTGTGTGTCAATCAGGGTTATCACAGCAGATGTTTGATTAAGAAATGAAGAAAATCGAGTCGTTCGGATCAGTAATTGGTTTAATTTTGCCTTCTCTGGTGTCTGGTGGTGTTGATGAAGCGCTCAGGTTTGCTCCGGTCGATGGATCAATACATAGTTAGCTTGGCTGAATTCTGATGGCAGCCTATTGATTTGCAAACAACGGGTTGCTTTCCTTGCATCACTTTGAGATGTTAGCTTGACCATTGAGGGGATATTCAGTCATGATTGGAAATTACTTGTATATGAGGTTTGAGGTTTGCATCGTGCAACTTTGGATGCTGAAGTGTTGTGTGTAATTGGTGTTATTCAAATCAATGGCAATTAAAAAGTGCCCATGATAAATAAAATCAATGCTCTTTTTAAAATCGAGTTTAAAACACCCATGCTAAGTTCTTAGAAATGTCTCAGAAATGTTTCTGCTTCTTGAGAACTGTCTAGGGGTGCAACAATATATCGCAATACAAAAATGCAACAACACGTGCCCTAGTATATGCCCCCATACTAGTGTATATGCTAAACAGTTTTTAGAGATAAAACTCTTTACATTCTATTATCATGAAAACAAATCTCAGAGAACGGTCGACTAGGTACCAATGTGTAATTAGAAGAAAGGTTCATTTTGCGTCGGAGTTCTCCTTTAAGAAGCCTTTGGAGGAGTGATCCAGCTCTCAGATTTAATCAAAAATATCTTAATTTGTGTTCCGAAGATGAACGAAAGTATTACGGGGTTGGAACAACATGCGGATGAGTAATTACTGACAGAATTTTCAATTTGGGGTTCACTAACCCTTTAATAGTAATCAGGAACAAGCTGACAGGCATGGAAAACACACATAAACACAACCAAGATCGGTCAAGGACTGATAAAGAAGGGTGCATCTTAAATAGCAAACAGAAATAAGATAATTAATCATAGCTGGGACAAATGGACTTAATGATAGGAACCATAGAACTGAAGGAGTGGCGGGAAAAGAACAAAGGAAAGCAGGAACCAATCAAAACACAAACTGAAAGTCCAAACATGCATTGACGAGTGACAGTAAAAGCACATGGACTTTTTTTTTGTGTATTTGTATATGTCAAATTAATAATGTATATACATCTATATATACAGATAAAAAAAATGTTAAATCAATAGGTCTTTTTTTTCCTTTTAAGTTTATTTTTTCATTATTCAGGTGCATTTTGGTGTCTTCTCTGCATGTCATGTCTTTTGTCCACCCTGCACTCTGAGTTATCTTGTATTCTTTTGAGCAAATACACTCAGTGTAGCTTCGGCAGCGGCATCAGTGGTACTATACCTTTTTTATGAACACATTTCCCAGTTTTGCCGGAATGCTCTCACCAAACATTCTGAATCCTGTTCCTTATCAACAGCCTACTTTTCCCACTCTTACTTTGTCATCCATAAACCTCTACTTTTCTTGGATGACGAAAGACAGGATGAGTTCCGGAAGAGTTTGCGAAAAGAAAGAAGTGCGAACAAACTGGATTGTCTTACTTGCGCAAAATATATGTATCTCTTTTCCGCAGACACTTTCTTAGCCTATTTTCTCATATCTCCTTAAAGCCTAAGTCCTGATGAACTCGCAGGAAACCCCTGCAGCATGAGCTGAAGGACAGAGGAGGATTGGAGAAGAGAAGGGATCGGAGGGATGCCGATTTTAAGCAGTTTTCATCCTTTAATATTTCAAGAGTTTTCCCCAATCTCTACAGTGTGGATATAAATAAGTCGTCTGTGCTAAAATTGTAAAGTGTATTTTTAGATGCATCATTTCATTTAGGTTTTTATACATGTGAGGTAATAACACATTAATTGCAGCAGATGAGTAGCACTGAGTTGAGCATTGAGCATAAAATGGAGGTAAGCTTGTGCTTGAATAATATAGTGACTTAAATATTTTAAACATATTGCTAATTCAGCACATTTAGTGTCTTGTTGAACTGGACTATATAACTGGTTCGTGATTAAAATGCAGTTTTTTTGTGAAATACCATGACCAACTTGAGTTTTGTGTTTGTGTTTGTGTGCTAGTCCTCATTCAGCAGTGTTTCGTGATAGTCCTCAACCAGTAGTGTTTGTGTGTTATTCCTCAACCAGCAGTGTTTGTGTGTTCGTCCTCAACCAGCAGTGTGTGTGTTAGTCCTCACCCAGCAGGTTTTGTATGCTGTGCTAATCCTCAACCAGCAGTGTTTTGCATAATGAAGCTCACATTAATGACATCTCACAGCAAAACAATTAGCATCAAATGCTTTTGGTGCCCATTTATCTTCGGTGGCACTTTTCACGGGTTTTATTTAGCTCTGTGTGCTTGTGTGGGGATAGTCTTAGTGTATTAACTTGAGTCACCATTAGCAGTAGTTGACTGAAGTGGGAGTAGGAGGTTGACAAGTAATATCCTGATAATTGGAGTGTGCTGTATAAGTGTGAAGGGAAGAACGGCGTGGCCAATGCAGTCATTCTGTCTGACTGTGCTACTTTTAAAACACTAAAATGCCAAGATAGACTTTAAGAACCTGTTTATTCTCATTCAGATGAGTCTAAGAAGGATATAAATTATAATATTACACATATATTTATTTATTGTTTGTCATTCTGAAGCTTGACAGTCCATTCACTTTCATTGAATGGAAACCATGAGCCTCCACCTCTTTGAGCAATCATCTGATTTCACTAAGAGTTCACAAGCATAATCATCAAATCTTGCACAGATTATATTTATCCTATCAGTCGTTAATTAGAAGGTTCAAATTGATTTCATCAATAATATGTCATCTCTCGAAACTTTTTGCATTCATTTTTCTCGCTCACACCCGCACTGTCATTTCAAGGTCAGATTTAATTGAAAAGTGCATCTAAACTGCTCTGTGCCTCATTACGGGCCAGATGGCTTTGCAAAAATTAATAGCGAAAAAATCAAAGGAGGTATATAATTTAATGGCGGTTTCCCATCAATGTTATCTGCTAATGAAGGGCTTTCTCTGTTGCATTATGAGGGGAATCTGTGTTTTCAATAAGCCCGTTATTAACCTGAATCAGTGAAAGGAGATTAAATGAGAGGATGTTCCAGCGCTTTTGTTTATGAAGCATAATGCCATCTAGGTATTAGAAAACAATTAGCGCTTGCGATGGAGGCCACGGCTTTCAGGCTTCACCATCAGCAGAGGTGTTTGCTATGCTAATGCTCAGAAAATAACATAAGCTGTATTTTTAATATCTTTAAGATTGAAGATATAGATGAATGCAGTAATCCATGAGAGACTGTGCTTCAGCAAATTTGCCACAGTTAAGCCTTGTAAAATCAATGAGATGCGATACAATCTTTCAGTTTTCAATAAAAGTTACAATCTAGTTCTAACAATTTTCCCTCAAGATGAAAAAAAAGTATAATTTCCCAAATATGTCCCAGTGTATCCAGATATATTAATAATAATCAAAGTGAATAAATCCCCAACCAGTAATATAATTAGTCCAAACATTGTGTCCTAACTAACTAAATTATCAAAGTGTTTAATTTTCTGCCCATTTTTTTTTAATTTAATTCAATATGAGGCAAGGAGAGAGAAGAGATTAAAATGGATAAATGGAAAATATAATGTAAAAAAGTATAATAGAACCCGATACAGAACAATCTGCCATGTTTCATACATTTTAAATATTATTATATTATATTATATTATATTATATTATATTACTTTAAATTACATTACATTACTTTACATTGCATTACATTACATTATATTATATTATATTATATTATATTATATTATATTATATTATATTATATTATATTATTATATTATTATATTATTATTCTCATTTTGTTTTTAGAGTTATTACTGAATGGCAATGCAGTAATCAATCTTGCATTTTATTTTTATATTATATACGTCACATTATATTATATACATATAATGTTTTCATTTTGTTGTTACACTTTATTATGTTTATACTGTTATGATTCATCTCTTTTACAACGGTTCCCAACGTGACTCATTCTGTCTGTTTTATAATGATGAGACACATACACACACAAGGTTAAGTGGGTTGAGGCCATGAAATCTCACACATACCCACACACACAGCAGGACAGACAGGCACCTAGGCCAACCTCTGCGCTCCACCCGCAGTTCACTAACAGAGCAAGCTGTCGCTAACGCAAACGCACACACACACGTGCACCTGCTATGGCTCTTCCACAGGTACAAAACCTGAGACACACACACCTGCTGCTTGATCCTAGTTGTAGGGGGGGAATAAGGCAGAGAAAAAGAGATGGATGGCTATTTTCAGAAACCTATGTCTTTTTTTCTGTCTACTAAGTGTGTACTCACCGTTTCTTATTTACACCTTTCCATCTGTGCAATCACACCTTCAAAGTGTGCACCCTGCTGAGTGATGACAGAGCGAGTGAACGGAGGAAGAGAAATAGTCGTGAAAATAGAGAGGGAGGAAGGGATGCAGAGACTCCACTGTGTGAGGAAGAACGGTCTGTCTGAAGACATTTATAACAGGCTTAATGAGACAACCTGTTTGTCAGACATGCAGAGATCTGCGCGTCCTTCAGGAGGGACCGTGATGCCTGCGCGGTGGTGTTAAACAAGCAGCTGTACACAGAGATTTTTAGAAACAGGTCTTACTGGAATACCTCAGAGGAAAAGAGTTTGAGCTAAGCAGAGTGCGAACCGCAGGATGGCGAAAAGACCCGAGGACATGCTTGATTAATAGCCAACTTCTCTGAGCGCAGAGAGGAAGAGTCTGACTGTGGCCATTTTTAGTGACTTCAGGCCATCTGAGATCAGGGTTTCATTTGTATATATAGACAGTACTCAGAAAACAAGATGACAGATCTGAGTCTGGCACTTTATGCAGAAGACTGATGCGATTTATCTCAAAGAGGCTCGGATGAAAGGTTAGCACAACGGACGCATAATTCCACTGGGGGCAGACGCACTGTAATCGCTCAGAGCAAATTTGTGGAAGTGATAAATTACTCTCCGGGTTCACATTTTCCTGTATAGCGTGTCACAGTTAAAAGGGACAGTACACCCATAAATGTCAGTTAATGGATTTTGACGGTTTTAATAAAACGATTTTTTTTTATTTGAAATTGCTTTGTTTCTAACACAAAAGATTTTAGTCAGTCTAGAGTTGAAAGAAGTTAATTGCCTTTTATTCAGAAAAATGATCCATTAAATTGAGACAATATTAAGACAATAAGAATGCTACAAAAGATTTCCATTTCAAATAAATGCTTTTTTTTACTCTCTGTTCATCGTGACCAAAATATGTTATCATGAGTTAAGCTGTTTTCAACTATAATAATAAGAAGATAATGTTTCTTGAGCACCAAATTAGCATATTATTAATGATTTCTAAAGGATCATGTGACACTGATGATGACTGACTATGATACTGAATTCAGCTTTGCATCACAGGAATTAAATATTTCTTAAAATATTTAAAAATGTATATAAACAATTATATTAATATGTATGTCTTTGCTTTATTTTATTTATTTATTGATCTATTTATTTGTTTATTTATTTATTTTTAAATATATAAAAATCTTACAGACTGCAAACATTGTAATGGTGTTGGAACTCACTTTACTTGAAGGGCTGTGCATAAGACTAACATGACATCTTCATAACCATGATATGACATATGTTATGAATATGTTTTTGCATGTTTATGACAACTATCATTAATTGTCGTTTGCTCAATAATGACTTTTTTAATGCAGATATGACATTGTTTAAGATGTCTTTGTTATGACACCTTGACAAAAACCATAACATCATAACCTGTCAGTGTCTTTGTCATGACAACTTGACATAAAATTAAGTTAAACTGTCATGTGGTTGGCTTTGACATTGGCTGTCATGAGGCCATTATAACTGTCATGAATATTTTTCGTGACCTCAACTACAGTGGTACTAATTGAATTTGTCATTAAAAAGTTATAATGGCCTCATAACAGCCAATGTCAAAATGAACCACATGACCGTTTAATGCAATGTTAACCAATCAAGCTAGGTTGTTTCTTTAGTTTGATAATTAATCTGCTATGTCATGTTTATGACAGGTTGTGTTGTCTTAGTAATGTCAAGTTCTCATGACAAAGACACTGACAGGTTATGATGCATTGGTTTATGTCAAGGTGTCACAACAAAGACATCTCAAACAATGTCATATTTGCATTAAAAATGTCATAACTGAGCGAATGACACTTAATGACAGTTGTCACAAATGTGCATAAAACCTCATTCATATGCATAACAAATGTCATGGTTATGAAGGTGTCATGTTAGTCTTATGCACACCCTTTCAAGTAAAGTGTTACCCTCACTTTCATGTCCAAAATTCGGCTTAAAAACTTTAATTTGTGTAAAAAAAGAAGAAACTTGAGTGTCCAAAGTGATCTTGAGCTCCAAAACAGCAAAACAAAAGCATAATTACTCAAAATTATTACTTCTTATGAAGCCATAGAAGAGTTTTGTGTGAAAAATGGCCCGAAATTTGTTCTCAGACCTGCCATAGCTCTCAAAAGTCCAAACCTGGCACAACATGTCTTGACATGTCATTTTTGATTGAGTTCTGAGAACAAAAAGTCAAATTCCAGTCTGTTCCAGCTGTATAATTATATAGGCTTTTATTACGATGTTGCTAGCCAGAATCGAACGTGCCGTTTGAACGAGCAACAATGACTCATATGTGCAATCACTAAGCAGATTCAGCTCTCTGATGTCCGCCACATCTGAAGTCAACAGTCACGCCGACCCAATATTTTGTATTCCGAGTGACTCTGCCGATGATTGACTGTGCAGAGCCCGTCTTAACACCACACTCATTAATCTACATCTGTTGTCATGGTTTGATATGAAAGAGAATAAATTAACAGGCAACAAATCTTCTCGTCTGGCTGTGTGTGCCCCCTGTTGGCTGGGAGCAGATGGCGTACGGGAGGGGGGACAGTTCTGGACTGGTTTCAGTGGCTCAGATTGCTTTGGGGATTACAGTTTAGTTTAGGTTAGTTCAGTTTGGTTTGGACATGCTGTGCGCAGGACCTCTGAGTGTCACCAAGGTTGTGCCAAGGAGCTGCATTGCATTTGAGCGCCCCCTAGTGGTGCCTTATTGTGCTCTGGCTCTCACACACACACACGATCACTTCAGTACACTCTTAAACACACATTCCAGCAAATAGATGCAAACAATAGAGTAGTGTATCAAAGAGAAACTATTCTCTGAGCATGAAACACCGTGGATCAAAGCGGATCTCAAACGCTCTTCACAGCGGTAGATCTGCGTTCTCACCTCGCTCTGTAAATCAGCTTGCTTAAGAAGCGAGAGGCTTTGATTCGAAGTAATGACGTGCGAAGCGGCGTTGTTTACTTGTAAACACATGCTCCTTTTATTCGGCGAGTACAGTGTGAGAAATTTTGGGTACGTTTGCTGTTTTCGTGTAAGTGTGTAAGTGTAGAGTAATCACATTTATTGGCGCTGAATGTGATTACATGCTCAACGGGGAGGCTCATTGTCTGACTGTATTTAGCTCATCAAACCCTGAGCAGAGCCAATATGATATGTCAGGTGATAATCACACAAACACTTCAAGAAAAGCTCAATTTGCACATTAACGCATTGATAAACACAGCATGTGTGTTTTTGTGTCGCAAATTAGTGCATAAAAATGGCTTCTGCTGCGCCTTAATGGCCCCTTTGTAGGTTACCTGCTTTTTTTATAATAAAATTCATATGTAAATGCACTCGAGACGCTGCGAATAGATCGCCACATCCAGAGCTGGGCAGATTGTGAACACAATTGGTTTAAACTAGAATAGGTTGTAAAATGTCCCATCATTTTTTTTTCCATCATCTATCAATAACAGTATGGAAATAAGATACGTTTGTATTTTTATTTGATTTTTTTTTTAATCGCTGGTGTTTCTGACATCACAAACTACCTTGCAACCAATCAGGTCAATGTGTGATCTTTAACGGGTTTATCTCTGAGCTGCTGCATTTGAGTGGAGGCGGGGCTAATTTGCATATTCATAGAACTGTGTATACTTAATGAGGCAAGTGTGTTGTTACATTCAAGCTATTTTAAGCCATGAGTCCTAACCCAAAATCCTAAAGATAAATTAATAATTTATGATATTTGTACAAAAAATACCTAAAATATATTTTAAAATTATATATATATATATATATATATATGTTTTAAAATTGTAAAATTATTAAAATTAGTTATATATAGTTTATATATATATATATATATATATATATATATATATATATATATATATATAACTAATTTTAATAATTTTATATAATTTTAAAACACATACATTTCTCAGAACTCATTTAGGTTTTTTTTTTCTTCAAAATACTTTTTCCCCCTTTTCTTTATTCATGGACACTTACTGTTATTGACATATAAAGTAGAAAAACGTAAACTAGACATCTATCAATCTATCATTTTTTTTTTTTAAATTAAGTCAAAGATGGAACATCATCAGGGAAGAATCCTTTGTAAGTTCAGTATGTAAGTGCTAAGAGATACATTGGTTTGCAGCAAAATGCAATGCAGCCACACACAAACAATCCAGATACTAATCTGGACACGAAGCGTAGTGTAAAGTCGACCTGTGTGTGTCTTTGTGATCTGGATGTGATAGTGTGATGGATCAGCATGCGAATGAGGGATTGCGTGGTTGCCAGGGGTACCACCTCTCTTCACCCCTTCTCCAAAAAGAGATGGATGACATGGCCCGCAGCACCAATTTGGCGGATGACAAGTTCAAAAGCAGACGGATGAGTGAAGCAGCCCAGGTGGGCTATTTATAGTTTGCCCGCCTTTCATCCCTCTCCATCCTTGGCTCAGTTTTCCCTCTCATTTTTTATTCCGTGAATTATGGCGGCTCTACCGGAGACGCTCTTTCAGAGGGAACAGGACTGGTTTATCCGTCACGGACTCCGTAAAGAGTCAGGTGTGTGTGTGTGTGTGTGAAGATCTTGAAAGAACGTGATGATCAGAATTTAACACTTCTGCTTTCATAATGCTCTCATAACCAGGTTCACAGTCCAAGAAAACTCCAGCACTAATATTTAGAGCTCATTTCCGTCGAATGAGTTTAAACAGTCAATTTGTTCAATGGAGCTGCAAATACAAGACTCTTAATTGTACGTAGATGAAAGCAGAATTGTATTAGCCAAAATTACCCAAGATTAATAAAAGCTGTGAAAGCTGTTCTTTGTTAGTTCATGATACCTAATGCATTAATTAATGTTTACGCATTGAACTTTAATGAAAAATGTTATTGAAATTCTTTTAAAATAGTTCTGATTACTGTTTAATTTCCACATACTTAAAATTAAAAAAAAATTGTTTTAGTCATTAGTCATCATGTTTTGGCATACAGTGTAAAATCCAATCACTGAATCAGTGGTGTTTCTAACAAAGTTGGACAGCAAAATCTGCTAATAAAACTTCTATTTCTGAACTCGTCATTCATTTTCAGTATAAGCGCACAGACATGGGAACCCAGTGGAGACACTGTTACTGGATTAGAGAGAAATATGGCATCTGCATCTGTCTTGCCCAAGGCCTGGTTGACTAATTGTCCTCTGTGCTCAGGTCTGTAGGTGGAACGAAGTGTCAAACTGGAGCTTGTCTCTGAAAGTGTGTGTGTGCGCATAATTTAGTGAGATTGTGTGTGTGTTTAGCTCTGAGCTGAAAAGGTATGCAATAAATCTTTCATTTCACAATTGTTTGCGTTTCTTTCCTCCTCTTGTGAGTTTGTGTTTGGCCTTTCCTTGAGGACTACACAGTCTATCAATGGAACTGACTGAGACTGAGTCAGATCTGTATTCAGACAAATGCGTTCCTTTTTCTTTTCTTTTTTTTCCCCTGACAGCTCTTAGAAGAAACATTCAATGCGTGGGTGTAGAAATGACACATCTTCAGCTTCTATATGTTTGTGCATAATGGGTGAATCTCACAAAAACTCTCAAATACAGGTCCTTGTCATGATTGTATGGTTTACAATAGGAAGGGGTGAGAAGCGTCCTTGCGTTGGCAGTTATGATCGGTTCTTCTAGTGTAGACGTGCTTGCAGGGACCCTAAGGCTTGTTGGAGCCAAAGGCAATCCACTGTATCATCTATAGGACGGGCAGACTCTATGCAGTAATGAGAATCATCGAGAATAATGGGAAAACAGCAAAAAAAAAAAAAAAAAAAAAAAAAGATACATTACAATAATGAGAGTTTTTGATGGGAAATATAACAAAGTAATTGCAGATTTTTATGGTTATAATTTTGGCACTTTTTGTAACCTTTTCACTATAATAGCAATTTTAAATTACTCAATGTAAATTACTCATGTCTAAGTTTGACTATTACTACTAGAGAACTTTATTTCTCTAATTTGGACCTGTTACAATTTTATTATTTTAGTGTTAATATTTCATAGGATTAATTCATATTTTAATTTGTTTTTATTTGTATTCTTCAGTTGGCATTTTAGTTTAAGATTTAGTGATTTCATTAGTTTTGTAAATTTGATTTGTTTTTATAAATATTTAAATTTATTTTTTTATTCATTTTAATACTTCGGCCTAAACCTTTTTTTTTTTCAGTTAGTTGCCAAGGCAGCACAAATACAAAATATTTATGTATTTAGGGCTGTCAAACGATTAATCGTGATTAATCGCATCCAAAATAAAAGTATATATATAAATCTATATACATGAAAATATGTATTAAATATATACAAGCATGTGTGTGTATTTATATATATATATATATATATATATATATATATATATATATATATATATATATATATATATATATATATATATATATATAAATTATTACAAATATACACAGTGCACCCACATATATTGTGTAAACACAAACTTTTTTTAATCACGATTAATCATTTGACGGCCCTATATATTCCATTATATGGACTAAAACAGCTAAAACTTTCTTTAAAAAATATCATGTGTTTTACAGGAAAAAAAAAATCATGTCATTCAGGTTTGCAATGACATGAAAGTGGAAAAATGGATGGGATTGAACTATCCCTTTAATAGTCTTAAAAATACACTTCCTTTAAACATCTTTTGGGGGGTGGAATAAAACTTGGACATATGTTCTCAGCACGTTTTTGTGAAACCCACATACTGTAAGAACAGCGGTTGTGCATGTGTATGTGTGTATTGGTGTGTCAGGTTGACAGACAGCTACAGATGTTCTGCTTTGAGAAGGTCAGTCCCAGATTGAAGCATCTTCACCCTCACTGCTGCAGCCTGTGTCAGATAAAAAAATGCTAAACATTCCCTCAATATTCCGTGGACAATTTCCGAAACATTATTGCAGCATAATGCCGCTTGACATGAGCGCCACACTGTGACCTCTGCTACTGCCTCAATGATGTTATATCTATTCATGTTCTACCCTCATACCTGCTTTTTTCTCCTACACGGTGTTATTGCACATTGGCCTTTGACATTTGATGTGGAGTTTTCCTTTGTGATAATGTCAGGGACAGCTCATTGATTTGACCTCGCTCGCTTGCCATATGCCCAAATAGCTTCTCTCGGAAATAGAGGAATGAAAAAATGAAGCCATTTCTCACATTCAGCGGCTCTCTTATACGCACCTTTCCGTAGCTGCCCTGTTATGACAGTCTGAAGGTTAAATAATACGGATATATCATATGATGGATTATAGATACAAAATCACATGTTCAAGAGGCAGATGACCTCTGAATCAAGTGTGTATGGGTGAATCATAAATGTTTCACAGAAGCATAACTGTAGTGGAATGGATTATTAATTACGGCCTGTCGGTGGACATGTGTTAATGTACTCTTCTGCTCACACACGACCACACAAGCACCTGCTGCAGGAACTTTGTGGCACTAATGTCATCTCTTGTCACTTGATTATGTTCTCTGATCATTAGCGTTGGTGCTAGCAATGGCATTGTTTGCTCATCCAAATTTCAGCTCCAGCCATTAATTTTGAACTCTGAGACACGCAGAGTGTTCTGACACACTAATCAGACCCATTCTGTTTGCTTTGCATCCTGTTCTTCCTTGTTTCTGAAGTAGTGTGCATATTAGCATTTATTAACCTCTTGGTAGCTCTAAAGAAAATCAATTTAGCCGCATATGTTAGCATTTTACTTTCTATTTCAACAACATTAGCAATTCAAATGAGAAAAAAACAAACATAAAAAGTGAATTTCTGAACGAGTGTTATTTGCATTCTGCCAAAATTTGTGAAGGATTCGTCCTTGAGTTTGAGTTCTGCTCCTGGAGCATCTGTTGCTTACGCACAATACTGTAGTTATACAGTGAGAAAAGGCTGAAGGTTTTTTTTCCCTGTCCTCTGTCTACTGCGAGAGGCAGGGGAGGCTCCCTCAGTTGACCAGGTGGGTCATTAACATCCACACATAATAGCAGTTATGTGATCATAATTATGCTGATTAGCACTTAGTCATGACATAAGTCCTGCTGGACCGAAAACAGAAAATAATTACGTAAACACATTAAAATCTCTTTAGGAAACAATTAAATCACATAAAACACACCTCCAGAGCTTCAATTATGGCTGGAAATAGTGCAATTATTATAATATGTAATGTTTTTTGTTTGTATTTTTGTTGTTTTTCACTGCAAAAGTGAACTGAGAATGGAATCTAGCGATATCCTATAATAAAAGCTCAAAACTAGCATAAACAAAGGTCGATTTGTGCATTGCGGCATTTCAAAATATGTTGAAAACAATTCAGCTTGCCATGCTAATTAGTTAAAGCTTGTTTAAACTTATAGGCACCTAACAAATGATATCATACAATGTGTATGTCCATTAACCATGTTGTCTGTCAGGTCAAGTAATGTCATTGTGGACTCTGTCATGCATAAAAAAATGCTAATTGTATTGCAATAACAAGTTATGTGTAGCCTAATACAAGTTATGCTGTTACCCGTTTTCTCTTTCAGGTTTAAAGTTTCAACAACAACTTTTCAACAGTTTAAAGTAAAAATGCAATGCTAAAGTTAGCTTAAACTGCTTTTGTAGCTGCTTAGCAAACATTAGCATAAACATCAGCCACCGTTTTTTCTTTAAACATGTTTTGTAGCTACCTAGCAAAACATTAACCATCACTTTTGTTTTTCTGGTCAAGTATACTATCTTGTACACAGCAACTAGTTGACAGTTGTGTCATAGCAACAGTTAGAACATAATCTTGCCATGCTAGCTAAATTTTAGCAGTTTAGCAGACATAAGTCTAAACTACCATCCATTTTATCTTTCAGAACAAGAACTGTCATAGTGAAGCAACCATTTGAAGAAAATCTCCTCAAGCTAGTTTTAAAAAAAAGTTAGTTTAACTAGCCTAGTGCTGGAGCTATTACCTGAATAACAGCACACTCTTATTTCTTTTTTACTAAGGCTTTTTCCACCATATCTAGCACAATATCAATCATCAAGTGTGATTTAAAAAGGATCATGTGCTTGATGTGTATCTGCTTAACAATTTCCATACTCACATCTGTCCAAAAACTAATAAACTGTTTCCTGGAGTTTTGAGAAGAGAAGATTTTAGTGTTGTTTAGCCTCTTAGCATACATTAGCATCTCAACCTCTTCTTCATTATTCACTCTAAGCTGGAAACAGTAGGGAATGAGATTGCTCTATTGATTGAGTTATGAGTGCATCATGTTTGCCCATAAAAGCTCATTCACCTTCCTCTATTTCGATGTCAGCGTATCCCATTTGCCTCATTTTTACCATCAGCGATGACCTCGCGCTGTTCCTTCTCCATATCTCGTCACTTTTCACACACTGTTCCCGAGCCGTGACACCAATGGCATAACCAGCCACAGCGCCCAGCTGTGTAAAAATGGTCGATCTGTCCATATAATGATCATTAAGTGTGATCTTCTCTGGAAATTGAACACCTTGAGCTTCACGCCCATTGTGCGGGGAGAGTATTTTTTTTTTCTTGGACACAAAAGTGAACTCAGAGCTTTATCTCTGATTGATCTGCTGTGAGTAAGTGGAGCAGGAGACCAATCTGTGGGTTTATAAGAAAAGATAAAAGACCCTTATCTTCTCTCTCTCTCCCTCTCCCTCACTTTTATGCATCAACGAGAAGTTGCGTTTGAAAGCCAGGAGATCATCTTTCATTATCAGGTCAAGGTCTTTGTACCTGCTTGTGCTGAGAGCTCGGGAGAAGAAAGCATTGGTTGATGCGATAAACTTTATGTGTCTGCCTCACCTCTAGCCTTGCTCAAACAGGGGACGTCTCTGATATGAGTCTGAATGACTGTCTGTCCACAAGTGTGATGGAGGCAAAGGGAGTGAAAAGATGTAGGAAGGTAAGATAGGATAAAACAGATTGTTGAGCATTCATGGGAGGGATAAGGAAAGCATAGACAGAATTATTGATGAGGGAGGGAGGGAGTCTCATGTGAAGCTTCCAACTGCCTCTCCATAAAGCATTCACAAAAGCCTTTCATGAAACCCTCAGTTGTGAGATTTCACCTAGAGTGCTGTGCCCAGCCGAAGGAGAAGAGAATCAGAATTCAGTTGTTCTGCTTGTGCATGACATACACATCCCGCGTGTTTTGCTTCCTTCACTTAGATGAGTTGCAGAACAGTGTTGGTCCTTCTTGAGTTGGACAAATCTCAGCATCTGTCCACCAAAAATGTAATCTCATGTAACTACGTGTATTAGTGCTTATTTTCAAGGTCTTTATTTACTGATGGCAAGCCAAACTACTTAATGCTAATGTTTGTGATGCATGAATGATTCCTCCAATAATATGGCATGATGAAGACAGCTGTGCTGTTCATTTTCCAAATGATCAGAATTTTCGCCTAGTGGTCGATAAAACAGGTGAGGATTAGAATATAATATTTATTACACAGAAAAAAAGAAAATATTTAAAAAAAATGTAATTCTTGAAATTAAGTACAACTAACTTGAATGTTTATGTCATTTCAACTTAAACTACATTACACTGGCCTTAAAAATGTCCTATTCAAATCAATGTGATAAAATAGGTCAAAGTAATCTAAAAGTGATCAAAAAGTAGTCTGATTATATTACCATGTGAAATGTAATGGATTACTAACTACATTTTTTGTCATGTAATTTGGAATCGGCATACCAGCATCTATACCTTTGTAATCTATATGAATAGATATACATATATAATGTATATCTATGTATAATGTATATATCTATATATAATGTATAATATCTATATATAATGTGTATATAGGTGTACATATCTATACCCAGCACTGCTCCTTAGCATCATGACAGTGAATTGTTCATGAACTATTTTTCAAGCGAAGCTGTTTTCTCATAGCAGACAAAAAGGGCCAAAATAAATAACATTGTTTCAACCGTTACGAACACCTTAGCAAATGCTATGAAAGTTTGCGGTTTGTTTAGTTTAGATTACTTTCAGCACTCTTACAAATTATATTTGCATAATGTCAGCATGCGAACACTGTCAATACAATTATTCTGTGCTTTAAAAACAGTCACAGTATGCACATTACTGGACAATAAAACAAGGAGAGTGACATGTCCCACGTGTGACTGCGAATGAGAGTTAGAAGCCCAGACGGGCTTAGTTAAATGGAACGCTCTAGTCATTAACTCGGGCTCTTAATATTCTAATGAGTTCTGAATTCGTTAGACTTGATAAGCATATTTCATCTCCAATCAGTCCAGAGCTTCATGAAGCAAAAGTTATTAAGTCAGTGAGCTCTGCGTTTTTTAATCTCACTGTCTCTTTATGTCCATCTACCCTTCTCTCATTTCATATAATTCTGGAGCCGAAGAGCGAAGATATGGACTCATAAAGTGTGGGAAAAATAGTGGGTTTTACTGCTTTCTTAGTCACATCTGCAGTCGGATTTCGTCCTCCCCCTGTAATCTGCAGGACTGTGTTTGGGTTTATGTGCTCTTACAGCTGTTTACTTTGAGACGGTGGGTGTCTTTGATGACCTGTTTTCTCTGCCGGCTGATTGGATCGTAATTGCTTCGTGTCCATCAAGGTGCACTCAAAGTTTCTTGCAGAAGAAGTTTGAGTTTAATTAAGTTTGAGGACAAAACTATCCTCAGAAATTGGACACAACCTTTGCTTTGGGGACATCTTTAAAGGTAAAAAATGATTAGTAAATATTAAAATGATTGTGAGAAGGTTTAAAATTAGGGCTGTCAAACAATTAATCGCGATTAATCGCATCCAAAATAAAAGTTTGTGTTTACAAAATATATGTGGGTACATCATATAATTATATATATATATATATATATATATATATATATATAAGAAAAAAATATTATTTATATATAAAATATTTATATATAATATAAATTATATATAAATTATATACAGTATATAAATAAAAAATATTTCTTAAATATATACAAGCATGTGTGTGTATTTATATTTATAAAGTAATTATACACAATGCACCCACATATATTATGTAAACACAAACGTTTATTTTGGATGCGATTAATCGTTTCACAGCCCTATTTAAATTAAATAAAGTCATATTGTAAGAGATATAGCGTCGCAATCATGAGAAACAAAGTCACAAATGTTAGATATAAATTTGGAATCCAGATAAAAGGCCAAAACTGTGAACTACAAAGTCATTGTGAGATATAAAGTTGCCTTTATGAGTTTTTGAAAATGAGCTGAGTCGCAAACACAAGAAACAGAACTGTGGGATTTAAAGTTACTTAAGAGATAGTCACAATTGTAATAGAAAAGTAACAATTCAAAGAAATAAAGTTCTCTTTACAAGACATTTTTGCATTTATGTGATATGAATTTGCAATTCAAAAATACATAGACACATTTAATGACTTTACAAAGTCGCAGTTAGAATCAATGTTTTGAGATATGAAGTTGTGAAAGTCACAATTACAAGAAATAGATCACAATTGGGCTTAGATTAAGTCAGGATTAGGCCTTAGTTCAATTAGGGCATTTAAGTAGCTTATAAATGTGCCTTAAAGAAACATAAGTGTGCACATTGAGACAAAACTATGGCACTGACATATTTTTTAAGATATATTAGTACAAGTTGCTTTTGAATAAAACAGCTAAAACATGCATTTATAGTCTGGGAAGACTAGTCTGTGAAACCGGGGGATAAAGTCTCTATCTCTAGAAGATTATCTTCCTGACTTGTGTATACCAATAACGTTAAACAAGATGTATGCACACTGCACGTGTTTTTGTGATTGCCATTCTATTTTTTGTGCTGCAGGGAAGTGTGTGTGCTGTTCTAAACTTGAATCATTTCCTCAGTTTCTCTTGAGTGGCCAGTGCAGGTCGGCTGGGTTAATTGGGATGCTGTCATACGTAACAGTACTGGACAGTGAGCAGCAAGGAAATGACAAACGCAGAGCACAAATTAGAGTCCTTGCCGTCCCCTCTAGTTCGCTTCACACACAAACACACACACACCTGACTGACACAGCGCAAGGTCAATATCTTTTATTACGATCAGGCTGGCCGTGGAGGATCAAAATGCGACGCGCACACACTTTGCGAATAACAGCTTAGTGTGCGGATTTGGATTAGCAGCTAGTGGCCGACATATTCATCATGTACACAAATCTAATTATGAGGGTAATTGCCTACAAGGGACTTTATTGGTCCCTTATAATAAGTCTATTGTCTGTCGGTGCAGGGGATCACAAAGCTCTCTATTGATCAGTCATGAATACCGCCATAGCTCATGCGACCATTAATATGGATATTTTTCAGGGCTCTGAATGACTGGGTCAGTGTCGTCGATAATGTCGGCCACGCTACAGAGCAGAAACGAGAGCCTCTTAACTCTTTCCGTGTCTTGTCTTTCTCTCTTTCTCTCTTGCTGGCATATTTAATTACAGGCGTTTAATTGGAGAAGTCGACTCTGTGCCGGCCGTAATTATGGCTCAGTCTTTGGAGGCTTTGTCGCATCGGGCCCCTTGAGCTCATATTCTCTTCGCCGTAATTCAATTAGATCCTTCACTTAGAGCACGGAAACCTCTCAGCACCGTTACGACATGCTATGCACTGCTTTCGGTATCTCACAATGCTAATTTATTCATTTTTCTTTTTAATTCTTTTAAATCATAGCATACAGTGTGCCATTTGAGAGGAGACGAGTTCCAGAAAAAGCCCTGTTGTTCATTTCAGACAGAGTATATGGACCCTTGAAGCACATGCACATTGCCACGACGTTTATGAATATTCATCTTAAAGTGACAGGGATGTTTTAAATAATGTTTCAACTGTTATATCAGCCCATTCTCAGCATTTTGACCATGCTTCAATATCAGATGCTTTAGGCACCCTTTAGTATTGCGTCTAACCCTAACCCCACCCCAGACCTAAACCTACACGGGTAGTCTAACTGACGCTAAATGTAAAGCGTCAATTATATGACACCCTAGGATCACGTCATACAATTGACGCTAAAGGGTGCCTAAAGCAGGTCAAAATTGTCAGTTAGATGACGCCTTGGGATGAGAATGCGTTGGTTATATCCATAAAAGTCAATGGGGTCCAAAACAAACCTATTGGACCCTATTGACTTTCAGTGTTGAAATTACAGTAATACAGATTTGTGATGGGTAAACATGTCCTATACAAGACCATACTGTATATCTCACAATTGCGGTTTCTCGTAACTGAGACTTTATCTTTTACAATTGTGACTTTATTTCTTGTAACTGTGCTTTAATCACTATCAATCTAACAATATAAGTCCCAGTTTTGTGTTTGTTTCTCATAAATGCAGCTTTCTCGCAAATGCGACTATTTATCGTAATATATCCCGTAAATGCAACTTTATTGTTTAGAATTGTGACTACCCGATTAACATTATCTCTCACAAAGTACCATCTCAAAATTTTGACTTGCTCTTGATTGCGACTTTTTTTGTAAAAAAAAAAAAAAAAATGCATTTTTCTATAAATTTTACAATACTACTTTGTAGCTCTCAATTTTGTCTCTCGTAATTGCCAAAAGTTTTATCTCAAATGCAACGCAAACGAAAATGCAAACGAAATGAGAGTTAGTACATTTATTTTTGGGTTATCCTGATTTTTCAACGAATGGAAGATGGAGGTCTTGGCTCAGGTATTGGCCTCTGAAACATAGCAAAATAATTGGGATGAAAAATTATTGAAGGCACAACCATGGTGCCAAATGATTGCAATATTTCTATGCTGGCGATGTTCCTTATTTGTTAGCAAAATGAATAAATGTGGCTATGGCTTTACCATGGTATAAATACTTTTTGTACAAGTGTAAATAGTAAACACCACCATCAAAATCTTAAAGTGGCGCTGCTGGAATGACAGCTTGGATACTGATGAGATGAACCATCATTCTGTTGACAAATGGCAGATCGTCTCGTGAATGCCAGTGACGGAGTTGGTTTGTCATGCGTTGGCCTGCTTTAAAAAGATGAAGAGGAGGTGGTACAACAGAAGGGGTGTGTGTGTGTTTGTTTGAACAAGAATGAAATCGTGCCAGTACTGTGTGTTCTCAAGACAGCATGTTCACATGAATGCCATTTTAGGACGAGATTGTGTGGAATATGAGCGTTTTGGATCTCTGTAATGGTTATTATTTTAATGTAATTTTTAATTGAGAGTTGGGAAGTAGGTCAGAGAACTTGATCTCAGCATGAAACTCAGCCCACACACTCATGTATCTTCATGCAAACAGCCATTTTTTTTAACATCGAGTTAAAAGTTTGAGGATGTTAAGGCTTTATGGGGAAAAAAGCCTGCGGTCAAATATATTTATAAAATGATTTTCACACAAAATTGTGGAATGAACATTTGCCCCATGCTGTATGGTTCTCCAGTGCCCCCTAGTGCTGTCATCCGCTTCTTTTTACCAGATGATATCACCTGAGCTGGTGGAAATGAAGCAATAATTAAAAACCAGCTTGTGAAGTTCTAAAATATTTCTAGCATTTCGGGGTCAATGACGTGAGTGAATTCATTTAGCTTATGCTTTTATCTAAAGCGGCTAATGTTTTTGTCGGAACTATTCAGAAAAACATGACTTGAATAGCCTACATCTATTTTATGAACATTTTTTATTAAAATTCATTTGGATATTTTTTTGTGGGATTTGAAGCAACAACAAAATGCGTAGGTGCTCTAATTAAGATTGTAATGCAGGAAAAGTCCTATTGAAAGCCTGAAATTCTTCAAGAAAAATAAACCTGTGGTATAAAAGCAATTTTTTCTAAAAAAAAATATATTTAAAGTCATGTCCTTGTGCATAAAACGGGAAATATCACTGATTAAACCATCAGCCACCTTCTTTTCTAAAGATTTCTGCTTTTTATCATATTTTTGTGCTGCCACGACCCATATCAATGTTGTGACTCTCTTCATTTTTGTGTTACAGATATGGAGACATGGTTCCCAAGACCATCATGGGGAAGATCTTTGGCTCTATTTGTTCTTTGAGTGGCGTGTTGGTGATCGCCCTTCCCGTTCCTGTCATCGTGTCCAATTTCAGTCGGATCTACCATCAGAGTCAACGTGCAGAGAAGCGGCGTGCCCAAAAGGTACCCTACACCGGCACGGTCCACCACCTCTGACCTCACAGCGCTAAACGGAGCTGGGTTCAAATGTAGATGTTCTCTTGAAATACAAGCTGGTCTGGCTGTGGCAAAGAGATTAGTCCCTGACAGGACCATGAACACACAAACACAGAAAAATGACACTGGGATAGTATTTAATACAACTTGGCACAATGTGCTTGTGACCCAGATGTCTGCACGCTGAGTGGTGTGTGTGTCTCTGTGGTATGTTAACTGCAGGTCTCTGTGGACCCATCATTTCTAGTGCATGGCCAGATCTCATCCCGTACTTCAACACAGCAGACAGAAACACAAACACACAGAAACAAGACAGACAAGCAGAGAGAAACTTTGATATAAAGAAATGATGAGAGAATAGAACGGCCATATACACACTGCAAAGTTTAAAAGCTTGTTTCCAACGTGAGTTAAATATTTAAAAAGTCATTGCGACGTTTTATCGCACAATTCGAGCTCAATTCTGATTTCATATCTCACAATTCAGATTTTTTTTCTCCCCCGCAGTATAAACTCTCAATTGTGAGGGGGAAAGTCAATTACCTTTTTTATTTTATTATGTGATGGAAAAAGCTCAAAATGAACTCAAAACTGCGAGAAATATTCAGAGCTGCGAGTTTATATCTTTCAATTCTGACACTTTCTCTCAGAATTGTAAGATATAAACTAAGTTGTGATCTATACCTAAACTCGCAATTCTTTAAAACAAAAAAATCTGAATTGTGAGATAAAAGAATTCGCAATCGCGAGAAAAAAAGTCAAAATTGCGAGTTTATGTCTCTCAATTCTGACCTTTTCTCATAATTGTGATATATGAACTCGCAATTGTGAATTATAAAGTTGAATTGCGAGATAAAAAGCTACAATTACCCTATTTCATATTGATTCCATGGCAGAAACAAGCTTCCATACAAGTTTATCTCCTAAATACTCAAATTTCGTTATGCCTGGAAGCAGTGGAGAAAATAATTTTGGGTTTTCTGTTATCTCAAACTTTAGTAACACTTTATTTTAAGGTAAATTATGCATAATTACAAGAAACTAACCCTAAACCAAACTCTAACCCTAACCGTGACTCTATAGTAAGTACATGGAGTTGATTAATATTACTCTGTACTTATTTGAGTAAATTCAATGTAAAATAAAGCATAACCCCAACTTTAGCTGTGGCGGAAAGTGCCGTGATGATAGAATTTGCATATCCTGATGCTTCAGGATTATTTCAAAAGAAATGATTCAATTAATTCCCAAACCTCAATTAATCTGATTACTTTTGCAATTAAATTTAAATACAAGTTTTACAACCCATCTGCACAGCGACTGCCTATTTATGGTCGATGCATTAGCCAGACGTTTGAATTTCTCATGACACGAGCCTTGTGATCTGTTCATTACTTTTTCCGATTATTCCTACCGTAAATCATCATTTCATGTGCGTACAGAGAACAGGAGTCACTTTTGAACATGCAATGATTGACATAGTTGTTTAAACAACATCTGTCAGTATTTACTAAACCGAATTCTATTTTTCAAGCCATTTGGTCGTCGTCAAACTTCTAACTGACAGAACTGTGTGTACAAGAGTCACAACCTTATTTAGCTGCAGTGTGTACTTGGCCAGTGAGACCAAGCAAGGAACAGATGCTGTGTTCTCTATCATGTTCTCCTTTGGGGGTGATCAGAATACAGATGTAGTGATCTCACATCATGTCTCATTAGATGAGTGACTTCTCTTAATTTAGCTGTTCTTCTCCAGCCACAAATAGTTCAGATATCCGTCTGCCCCTCTGCGCATGGATAAACTGTACAAGCAGTCCACCCAAGAACAACAGTCTGTTTATCCAGTTAACTAGGAACTGAGAGCGAGAGAAATGAGACAGGAAGTTGAGTTTGTAACAATACCAACATTTCAGTAGTCGATTTACCCTTATCATTGTACAATACTGAAACGTAGACAAAAATAAACTCCTTTTTAGGATGTTAATACTTTCATGAATAAAATATTTATAGCTATCTGAAATTTTGACACAAATTGCAGGTTTTTGTTCTGGCAAAAAGCCTGAAATTCCTCAAGGAAAAATGTTCAAATAAGCAGTTTGGCATAATTTTATAAATACAATTCTTAAATATCTATCTATATATCTATCTATCTATCTATCTATCTGTCTGTCTGTCTGTCTGTCTGTCTGTCTGTCTGTCTGTCTGTCTGTCTGTCTGTCTGTCTGTCTGTCTGTCTGTCTGTCTGTCTGTCTGTCTGTCTGTCTGTCTGTCTATCTATCTATCTATCTATCTATACACACACACTACACTCACACATACACACTACTGTTGAAATGTTTGGGGACGGTAAGATTTTTAATGTTTTTGAAAGGCGTCTCTTCTGCTCACCAAGGTTAAATTTATTTGATCAAAAGTACAGTATAAACAGTAATATTGTGAAATATTATTTCAGTTTAAAATAAATGTTTCATATTTTAATATATTTTAAAATGGAATTTATTCCTGTGTTGATGTTATTAATATTTTAATCATTTCTTAATAGTGTATCAGTTAATACTTAATACTTCTGTGGAAACCATGATACATTTTTTTTAAGATTTGTTTATGAATGAAAGGTGTTTCATTCTCAATATTTATTTGAATTAGAAATATTCTGTAACATTCTAAATGTCTTTACTGTGACTTTTGATCAATTTAATGCATCCTTGCAGATTAAAAGTATTAATTTCTTTCAAATAAATCTTACTGATGCCAAACTTTTAAACAATTTATATATATAAATATTATTTTTATATGACTGTATATTTATACATTTTTATTTTATTTTATATATGGTGTCAAAATATTCGCTCCTCGCAATGTACATCTAGCCACATTACAGAAAGACTGGTATTGTTACAATTTGTATTTAATCGAAGTACTTTCAAACGGAGAACATATGACACATTGCCATTCTTCATGTCAGACATGAGCATGCAAACCTCCAGTCACATTCACAGCCACATTGATCATTGATCACGAGAGGAGGACGTGTTAGGCTAAACGCACGTGTGTTTGTCCACCTGAACAGAAAACCAGGCTTGCTAGAATTCACGCAGCGAAGAGCGGTGGTGCTAACGCTTATTTGCAGTACAAACGCAATGGAATGCTGTCGGACGCAGAGGAGGAGGTAACGGTGGAAAGCAATTCGCCGGGGTCTCTCTTAATGGAACGTGACATGATGGGCTGGTGCTGGTGCATGTGGACCCCTCCTCCCCCCTGGCCGTTCACCTCTCCGCCAGGGGGCCGGGGTCCAGCAGGGCTGTCCCCATCAACGCTTCCGTGGTGTTCCTCTAACTTTCTGTCTCTCTCACCCTCTTTCGCTCTTTCTAACGCCTAGACCGGGTACGCCGGCACCTCTTACTGGTGTCTGGTCATGAGACCATCAACAATCGTGTGTCCTCTTTTCCTGGCAGTGCGGTTGCATGCGGCTTGGCCTTGCGGGGGCCACTCCCATCCGCTCCAGTTCCAACGGGGCCCCCTGTTTTTTACTGCAACCCTTTTCTCCATCTACTCTTTATTACTTTTTTTGTATCTTGTCTACTTGGTTTTTTTTCAACAACTACTACTCATGCATTTTTGAGTGAATTTCTCTCCGGACTGGTTTCTGCTCGCTCGCTCGCTCTCACTCTCTCTCTCTCTCTCTCTCTCTCTCTCTCTCTCTCTCTCTCTCTCTCTTCATGACATCATCAAAACTCATCACATGGAGGAATGAAACTGTCTGAGTTGCATGTCATTGATTGGCCAGCATCTAAACGGAAGGCGGGGTTTAATGTGAGGCAGAGACCACGAGGCGTGTTGATCGAGTGCCTGCAGATCATATGCAGGTTCTCGAAGAGCAGCGCCCTAGTCCACGGGTGTCCAGTCCTGCCCCTGAAGGGCCTCTATCCTGCACAATTTACCTCTTATACTAATTAAACACACCTAAACCGGCTAATTTGGCTGCATCCTAAATTGCATACGTCCCTATAGTAGGCGAAAAACAGTCGAAAAGTTCCCAGATGTCCTACCGGCGAGATTCTGAAATGCACATCTAATGGACACTTTATCCCATAAGATAACTTTATCCCTTTCCCCTATCCCCTTTACTTACATCGCGATGTACCAGAGGGAATACGATTTCAGATGCGGCCTTGAGGATTGGATTGGTGTTGGGGTAGGTTGGAGCCACAATCTGCAGGACATTGGCCCACCAGGAGCAGGATTGGACACCCCTACTCTAGTCAACTGGTCACTGCATCATGGTGATTCATTAAGGCTATAGTGAATTTGGGTACGGTGGCCGTCATGGTTCAAATACAGCAGACACTCATTTAGACAATGCTTATTTTTTTCAAATAATTATCTAACACAAATTCAATAGACATTTACAGACATACGCTTGTTCCTGTTGTCCGCTGTTTTTGAACCTAGAGCTGTCCGTCAATCTGGTGACGTTGAGAGAACAGGACGGGGCGGTGACGTAATGCCTACCATTGTCACAATGAAGTGGTTAAACGTTCCTCAGCGTTGGCTCAACGTTGCTGGATCATTGTGAGAATTCAGGCCTTGCTGTCATTGGTCTAGTCTTTTCTCTTAGGTTCTTTCTCCTCTGATAGGTTGATAAGCAGTGTTTTCTGTTTCTCCAAAAGGCATCGAAACAGGCGGGTCAAGCTTTGGTATGTAAGACCAACCCCACTTTTGAGACCCAGCATCACCATCTCCTGCACTGCTTGGAGAAAACCACGGTAAGAAACCTATAGAGAAAGCTTTATACTTACAGTAACTGGAAGCTGCGTTGCCATTATTTGATCTTTTTGATGCACAGTTCTCCTAAAAGGCACATCTGTAAGAATGTGAGAAGAGGTTCTTCTACAATTTTATATTCTTTCTCAGCTGTTTTTTTTTAGTAGCTACTGGATAGGTGTTGACTGTATTTAAAGTGGAAATGAAAATTATGTGATCAGTTATTCCACTTCACATTGTTTCAATCCTGTATGACTTTCTTTCCTCATAGGATCACAAAAGGAGAAGTTTGGCATATTATCCCAGGTGCAAGAACAGACACTGTAGAGTTACAAAAAAATGCTTAAAAGTATTGTGTAAAGTACATAAAAAATATTGAATACAAACTTATTTCCCAAGTACAAGTGCTGTTTTCCAGGTTTTTCGTAAAAAGGCCAAGTTTTCTAAAAAAAAAAAAATAATAACATTGTGTTAACAAACTGAAATCTGAGTTGTTATTAGCTGACGTGATCGGTTGTAAGCAAAGATTTTTGGCTTAATTGACATTAAACGTGACACGACGCTTCTTCATATAAAATATTTGAATAAATCATAATTTGAGAGTTCTGACAGAGGGAAAAAATGAGGGTGAAAGTGGACAGAAGTTTCATTTTCATAACCTTTACCAACCAGTGCCTGACTTCGTCTGCACCCTTGTGGGTTTGCCACAAGCAAGTGCAGTTTTTCTCTCAAGCGAAATCATTAGTCAGGCACTGGCAATGAAAATGACAGCCACTGTTGTCCCCTGCCAGCTAGAGTCATGACAGTCTAGAGAACATACTGTGACCAATTCTTGCTTTCCTAGGGCACTAGACTTGAGACATTTGAAAGGAAAATTCCAGTGTCCTGCTGAGGATGCAGAACTGCAGAACAGCCAAAACAGTAAATCTCGATTCAAGGACACCCTCTGATCATTGTTTGGACTGGCTCATATTATTAAATGCTTGTGAAATATTTGTTTTAAAGATTTTATTTGAGATTTACCATTATTCTTTAAGTTCCCGTCAGCAATTATTGAAACGAACGTGAACTCAATTTAGACAAAGCACTAGAAAAAAACATAAAACAAATTGTGCACAAATGCAAGCGAAAAAAAAAAAAATTATTCCATATATTAATGAAATATTTCCAGAGGTGTAAAGAATATCTGAAAACCCTACTTAAGTAGAAGTACGGCTACCTTACTGTGAAAATGGCTCCATTACAAGTCACCAATTACAATACCACTTGAGTAATCTGATTTTAACTAAACTTAAGCATTTTTATCATACTGAATGTTGGCTCAAAGATAGTCCTCGTCACTTCAGAGATATGTCAGTGAGTAACAAAATTGCAATAAATCAAGGTCGACATAACAGCCACTTAAACATCTACAAACACCTAAGTCTCAGTTAAGCTCAAGTGCTTGAAAAGGGCATAAGTAAACCAATAAGGTTCTTCAATATAACGGTTAAATGAAATAATGTTAAGTAAAATTAAAGAGTCAAAGCCTACTTGCACTGGACGTGCTGGTATCGGCCTCATCACCGACTGCAGTCATGTCCACATCTCATTTATGAAACTCCTGTGATTCACAACTACCCGCTAATGCACTTAAAGTAGCCTTGTTGACAAGTTTGGGTGAGTAAGGGATATTGTACCTTCAATGCCCTATAGATGGCGATATCACTTATTTTGTAGCAGAAATAAACTGCTGCAGAAAAATTTAGGTGCCAAAATGTCACGAGTAATTTCCCTACTCATCACAAATGTATTGGAGTAAAGAGTATATATAATTCTTCAAAAATGTAGTCAAGAGAAGTTGCTAATATCTTTGATACTATAGTTTCATAATCATCACCCACAATAATATAATAATCAAATACCAAAATCAATCCTTAAAGTGATAAATACTTCCTGTTTCGTTTTCTCTTTCAGAATCATGAGTTTGTGGATGAGCAAACCTATGAGACGAGCTGTATGGAGGTTTCTCTAGCGAAGGCGTCCATGTCGCGTTCTTCCTCGATGTCTTCATCTCCGCACGGTTTGTCTTCCTGCTGCACACGCAGAAACAAGCGCAAGAGCTTCAACGTCCCCAATTCCAACATGGTCGCCGGCCGCAGGGGCAGCATACAGGAGCTCAGCACCATCCAGATCAGAGAGAGACCGGTTAACAACAGGTACTCTCACAGCACTTTTACACACACATAAGAAGGAATATGATGATATTGGTCTGAATATTAATGCATAATGTGCAATATAATAGTAATCCATAGTATTTACTCTGCAACTGTTAAATTAAAGGAGTAGTTCTCTTTTCTTCAGTCGAATAGAAATTAAGGTTTTTGATGAAAACATTCCAGGATTTTCTCCATATTATGGACTTCATTGGGAACCAAACAGTTCAAGGTCCAAATGAGTTTCAGTGCAGCTTCAAAGGGCTTTATACACCAGACGATGAATAAGGGTCTTATCTAGGACCCTTCGAGTCATGACTCGAAAAAAGATTTTCGTCACAGAACAGAGCAAGGTGAGCATTTGTGCTTATAAAATTTAAACTTTTTGACTTAATTTTTAAATGACCAGTCGTTTAGCTAGATAACACCTTTATTCATCGTCTGGTGTCGTTTAAAGCCCTTTGAAGCTGCACTGAAACTCATTTGGACCTTGAACCGTATGGTTCCCAATGAAGTCCATTATATGGAGAAAATCCTGGAGCGTTTTCATCAAAAACCTTAATTTCTTTTCGACTGAAGAAAGAAAGACGTGGACATCTTGGATGACATGGGGGTGAGTAAATTATCAGCAATTTCAGTTCTTTTAAAAGTGAACTACTCCTTTAAGTATAGGATACCGTGCATAATTTGCAGTGTATAGAACATATAGTGAATAGTATGCATACTATGCACTATAGTATGCAATATGTATTGCAGGTTATTAGTACACATGTAGTATACATAATGTGTAGAATAAAATGTGTGATGCATACTGTGCAATATTTGGAATACAGTGTGTAATGCATAGTGTGATGTGAATGGTTAGTAAGGCGGTGTTCAAAGAATGTAGAATGCTGTGTATATTACATATAACTTAGTATACATAATAAGTAAAATACAGTTTGCAAAACAGCATCTATTGCATATAGAATGCAGTGTGTAGCTTATTGGTTTAGCATGCATAATAAGTTAACGCACAGTATATAATGTGTAGTGTAGAATATGCAGATTCTGGAAATGTGAAATTGTTCCCATAGTGATTCACGCTGCTGGAATCCTGTAAAGCTCCGATTGTGACACTCCCCTTATGCCAGGATACTCTGGGAACGCTATCATGATTCCCTCCAACAGCTGGGGGAATTTGCCCATCAGCTGGATTGTATTCTCACCCTCCCTCTCTTCCTCTCTCTCCCAACGCAGCCGCTCCAGTCTCAATGCCAAGTTCGAGGAAACGGTACCCCTGAACTCGGAAGAGCAGTCCTACATCACTGCCGCTGTCATCAGCATGCCTACCCCGCCCGTGACCACTCCCGAGAGCGGAGACCTGGGCAACTGTCCCGACTTCTTGCAAAGCAACATCGTCCGAGTGTCAGCGTTATAGACCATGACCACTATCCTTTCTTTTTATTTTTCGGCAAGGGGACACTGCAGCGTAAAGGATTGATGGAGCCCCCTAGTGTAGTGGAGGAGGCATTGCCGCAGGATGAGCCGTAGCTGGACGCTTTTTTTAATCAGCTCCCATCCAGAGCTCTCAGTCTCTGTGAGCTCCATCAGCTCAACCTCTAGGCCCATACGTCACGTGAGGAAAATTAGAGGAAAACGATGACCATTACTTCTATGATTTTTCAGTATTGTGTGTCTTTGAATTCGTTGTCTTCAATTTGATGGAATTGCGAGATGTTTAAGACGAATGAGGAGTGTACCAGCAGGGGCGGGATTTTACGAGCTTTTAGACAGCTCTACACACACTTTTGATACTAAAAAAAAAAAAGTAAAGCTGGGCTCTACTCGGGTGTGCGGTCGGATGCTTTCGTGCGCGTGCGATCGAGGCCGATCTCTTGCATGATTTGCGTAAGTCTTTGTCTTTTTCCAATTCGGCATGAGCAATAAGGTTTGGCTCTCTCTGTCAGAATGTGCGTTTTACTTGTCAATAATTTGCCTCGTTATGTTGTATTGATCTTTGGAACCCAACGAGTGTGTGAAAACAGAGAGATTGGCCTGTTGATACAGGTGACAAACGGAGACAATCCGCTCTCTCACACATGTCTGTCCCACCCATGTTGTGTTCACTCCTTGCCTGGCCTGATGGGATGTTTGTTATACTTCTCTTTTTGAGGATGGGCACAAAGCAAAGCTAAATGGAAAGGGAAACGCCTTTTGTGTTTCAATAGATTTGACTTTCTCACACTGACAGTGGAGGCTTTTGGACTTGAGCGCAAATACTAGCCATTCCGTTTTATACTCCAAATTTTGCGAGTAAACTGTGAAAAAAAAAAGTTATAACGTGCTTATTTATTATCTTTGTTAAAATTATTGTGCATGTTGTCGTGGACATGAAAAACGGGCCAGCCCGGACCAGAGCATAGCCCGCCCAGAACTTTTTTTTTTTTTCCCTTCTTTGCCTTCCCTTTAAAGTGATGTACTTTTATCAGCAAACATCCTCACCAAGTCCTGCTATCATTTCTGGATAATGGCATCAAGTTGTGTGTGATGAGACTTTGAGAATCATCCAATCAGATTCTTAGCGCTGTTTTGGGGCTGATCACCCAAACCCGCCCTGCGTGAATCTCACAAAATCATGTTCAGGTATGTTTCACTCAAAAATCAAAAGAAAATAAATTATATTTTGCATAAAATTGTTTTAAAAAAATAATATAAAAACGTTTTAATGACAGTCAAGCACACTTTACACATTCTCATGTGTTTCTCATTCTCAGTGAGGATATTTGTTACTGTAACAATACTTTTAAAGCTACTACGACAAGTGTGAAATGCTTCATGACGATTGTAAAAATACTTAAATTATATCATTACAGTAATAATTATAAAACATTTTGCACTACAGTAATGCAGATTTGGGAGTGTAAGGTGCTTAATTGTCATTAAAATAATGCAGAATTTATCCAAAATGTATTATTATTAATTATAGTATTTCAAAAAGAAAAATGTGCACCTGAAATATGAATGATCTCTTCTCTGCCATTTAATGTCTGGAGTTAGCGAGAAATTAGTCTATAATGTTGATTATTTTTATACCAATGTCAATGCAATTTGTTGAGTTGAGGGGCTCTTAATGCACCTTGCTCAATACACACATACACACAAACACACACACCACTGCCCTCCTGCTCAATGCCTGAACCCATTCTTGCTTTACCATGTAACTTATGCAACAAGATTCCTTTTGTAAAGATATGCTTTGTATTAAAGGGGTTACTTGGGGAATAGAATCTCACAAATGCATATTTTTAAAACTCAAATGGTGTTGATTATATATTATAAATGTATTTCAGTTGTAAAATACACAAAAAAGAAAAGAAAAAAGACGAAAACAGAAAACTACGAGAGTGTTGCTAGTGCACCTGTGCTGTAAATTTGTTCTTCGGTGTAGTGAAATTTATTACAGTTTCTTAATTTCTCCTGATTTCCATGGACAGAAAATTTGATGTCTCACAGTTTGCTTTCAGGATCGACGACGACAAAGGCTGGACCATCTGTTTAGGTTTGAAGAGTTTATTTTTTCCTGTTTGGAGGGCAGAATTTACGGAGTGCATGTGCTCACAGACTCACGTTTTTTTTTTTTCCTTCTTCTTCTTCTTCTTCTTCTTCTTCTTCTTCTTCTTTTTTTCAAGATCCACAGGGGACTTTTAAAACAGACTTCCTGTTTGTGATATAATGTACATTTAAATGACTACCAGGTGACGATGGTCCTTTGGAATTTGTTACAGCTTGTGTTATGGACATTAAAATATGACATATTGAAAAACAATGGAAAAAAAATACAAATCAGTTGTTTAGTCCGGTGCAGTGTCTATGAATAAATAGAATTAACTAATTGTCCTATTAAAAAACAGATACAAAATTACAATGGTGTGTTGATTATTTTATTAATCTTAGTTCATCTTGAATCCATCTTATGATATTTAATACTTCATTGCAACTGTATTGTCTGGTTTCAGACAGGTCTTAGCTTAAGCCAGGATTAGGCCTTAGTTCAATTAGGACATTTATGTAGCTTTTATAAATGTGCCTTGGAGAAAAAAAAAAAACCATCTTTTTATTGTGTAACTAGTCATTATCCTAGCTATTCATTAATGATTACCACATTATGAACTAATTAAGAGCCTGTAAAGTTAATGTATTAGTTCATACGTGAATTGTTATTAATTAAATATGTAATTGTGGATTAATTCCATAATAACTAATTTTTAAATAATAGTGTTAATTAATATGTTAATTACCAGATTACATTACATTAAAATACATTATTAATTACTTCATTGTTAGTGCAAACTCATGTGCAAATTACTGCAATTACTAAATGACTAGTTAATAATGATGTGCCCCAACAAGTAAAGTCATAACATAATGATACCTTTGCAAATCATTAGCTAATGATTAATTAAAGCAGACAACTGGAAGTTGTATAGTATATAGCTTTGACTAATTGTGGTAATTAACACATTAATTTACACTATTAGTTAATAAAATACGTTATTAAGGAATTAATACACAATCACACATTGAATTAATAGCAATTCATGTATTACTTAATCTATTAATCATATAGACTCTTTATTAGTTGCTGATGCAGTAATCATTAATTAATGGTTTAGTTCTTCATTAGTTATACATTAACTCATGAATATCTGTTCATTAGTTAAGCATGAATTAATGCATATTAGTGCACCCGTATTGTAAAGTATTACCGAAACACTAGCCATAATTATGAGTGATAGTAAAAACAAGTTAGCAATGCTTCACTCGCTTCTATTCTTAACTGAGTGGCATTTTCTTTTGAGTTTCCATTTTGCCGATTTCACACATTTCCCAGGCGGTACATAAAGGGACCTGCTTTAATACGGGCAACCGAAGCGGTCTCACATTCTAGCTACTTAGCGTGATTACGTTACACATTAACTTTCTAAATGCGATGACCACTCAGCTTTTCTTTTATACTCGGGAATCAAAGGGATGAGTAGGGCCGGAAGGCAAGGGATTGCACCTATTTTCCGAGTTCACTCAGAACAAGCAGCGCAGCGCAGGGCTGTGGTGAGCTCCCAGCAACGATACTGCGCATTAGCATATTTCCCATCACACCGAGGGTAATTGAGACGTTTGAAGTCGGTTGTAGGAAGAGACCGTATCTGAGAGACGCAGAAGGAGGGGGACCTCACCACACACCGGGGGATATTGAAGTCAGACTTTATACAGGCTGCAGCTGTCTGTTTGTGACCTCGCTATTTTTGCTGAGAGGTGAAAGGTTAATGGTTTTATTTCCCCGCTGACTCGTTTTACTGTACTTGGAGAAAGGAAAGAGGGATCTATATGATAGTAGCGTCTGTGTGAAACTCTGTACATCTGAACCGACGCTAAATGGCGGATGACACAGTCACCAATCTCAGTTGGTGTCTTTTGCTGAAAAGTAATACATTTTGACAGTGATTTACCACAGTGAACACACACCAGCACATGCTAGAGGATGGAAGAGTAGATTTTATTTCACTCTCTGAACTGGGCCATAACCAAAAAGTTGCAATTTTAGGATGGTCCTCCTCCGTGGTGGTCAATGTCAAAAATGTTTGAGAATGATGGCCAGTCAAATCATTGAAGGAGGTCTTTACTTTTTTTACAGAAGCTGAGGCTGAGCAAATGATCGTGATTTTAACAGTAAAAGACTGTAAAAATGCTACAGTGAAAAACTGTTAATTGGTTAACAGAAAGTTTCTTTACTATATACGGTAAATAACTGTGATATATATATATAATGGTACATTTAATGTAGTTTTACTGTAAAATACTGTTGTGAAAAAGTGAAAAAGAAGAAGTCATTGTACAATTTACAGTGAAAAAATGTAAATTGACTTTCCCACAATTCCCTGCGTGACACTTCACATTTAATGTATTTTAACTGTTTATTCATTAATTTCTTAGTTTTTTTCTTATCAGTTATGTTCATTAGGGTTTTATATTACATTTAACGTTGTTAAATTAATTCTTATTTCAAATTTCAACATGTTACCATGATGGTGTTTAATGTTTGTGCGAATGACACTCTGCAGCTTCTATATTGTAGTATGAACTCTCTTGTGGAAGAGCTGATAATGATGAGCTTTGATTGATCATTTGACTCTCATTATTGCTGTGATGGATGGCTGTCGGTGTATTGCAATTGAACAAAACAGATATCAATACTTCAAATTTAACATTATATCAAATAATGAAATACGGTTTATTGCTCTAAAATTACATACGGTCAAAGTCTGTAAAACCTAAAATGCTGCTACCGTACTTTTAACAAGAAAACTCTGGTAACCACAGCTACCGGAGTTTTCCCGTAAATTTAACACATTTTTTTTTTTTTTTTTTTACAGTGTAGCTAAACATGAAATATTTGGCAACTACTCAACTTTTATTCAAATTTAGAATGAAAAATACAGGCATTTACGTAATCATTTACGTGTTTTATGTGTAACGGAGGCCAGCTTGTAGTTGCTGTGCATTTAAACCTCACTCCTCTGATCTCAATAGGCAATCTAGTGACGCTCTAACATTGTCAAAACGAACCCGGTTCACAAGGATCTGTGAAAACATCTAAACACGCTGTGTCATTCATGCCAGGCCAGTAGTTGGCGAAAGTAGTCACTTTGTAAAGTAACACTAAGTGCCTGTAGACTGAACATGCTATATGCATGAGAAATTGCTGTTTTCACAATTTGTGTTTTTGTCGTTTACATTAGAGATGCTAATGTATCATTTTCATAAACTTGCACATTCCAACCTGATTTCAAAAGTTTGTGTTTTCGGGCTGGCAAAACAGCATTGTCGTGTAACTAAACAGCCAAAACGCATAAAAAGTTCTTCGTTTTTAGTTTTAAAAATGGTGTCGTGTAACCCCTAAGTCTCATTAAATACTTTAATTCCTTTAAATAAAAAGATTCCCCATAAATGCGTTTGGTCCCTGTCTGTCTCCATCTCACACAGGAGATGAATAGAGAGCAACAAGAGAGGAAACAGTATGTCTATTGTAAGCTTGTATGACGGCAATCCTGTGTGCTCCTCTCTGTTTCATAAATCAGATCCTGCACTTGCAGTGAGCGGTGGGGGAAAGAGGAAGCTGACAGGAGGATTTCTAGCTCTCCACAAGCGATGTGAATCAGCATACTAGTATACTGTTCATGCTATTTCTGCAGTAAACTCTGTGAATGATGTTTTCTGTATACTTGGTTGACTTACTATTTGCCAAAATGTCCAATGTGCAACAGTGAAGTCCTAACCGGAAGCAAGTAAGTTTGTTTGGTGGCTAACGCTAACTTCCTAATGCTATTTTATAGAATGTCTCAAATTTGCCAAGACTAATGCTTCCCTCAAGTACACCTGTGGAACTCGTACTTCAGATTCGGGCGTTTGTTATTATGTCACACATTCAAGTCGTAAACACAACACAAAACCAAGCAAAATGATTATATTGTGAATTATACACCTAACTCACTGTGTTGAAAAATATTAATTTCTGTGACTTTATACATGGTAAAGTGAAGCAGACACAGCAATAGCAAACGACAACGATCCAATCAATTCCCAATGAACAAAATCAAGTCCTGCCCTTCCATTTTTGTCTTGTTTGAGAGGCGTTTCACTCAGATTTACACCGCAGTACGGAAGAAAAGACGTACTTCTGTTTCATGCCAACTTTAACACAATTTTCTACAACTTTATTCCAGCCATATACATATCTGTATTATATATCAGTGTTTCCAGATTGACACGCCTCTGACAAAGCCGTAACATGCATCATTGAGATGTTGAAGGTCACTTGAAGGGCACATTGGCATGCTACTGTTTGAAATGTTTAGTGTTGTATAGCCTATATTCTGTTTAAAAGAAATGAGTAGGAAGGATATAGTTTGAAACACAGAAATTCTAGTGTTCCATTCAGACATAGCTTTTGTCATTTCCATGTGTCTACTTCCTCACTCTTTCTGTATGCTCTCCATTGAGATGTTTTATTCATTGCTTTTTTTTTTTACATCTGTTAAAATTCATGAAGCAGGACAAGGCTAAATCCCTGCGCCTCTCCTCAGCCAAGGATGTCTTCCATCAAGTGCAGAGAGGGGCCAAAAAATCCACCTGTGTTTCCACCCAGTAGCACTTAAGCGTGACACCTCTGGAATGCACAAACTCGCAAACAAGTCGCTCTGCAGAAAATCAGCCTGATTCGCCGGAAGTGACCGCATGGTAAGAAACCAGACTTTGCTGCATGCTTAATTGTTTAAAATGAAGCGTAATGGTTGTTTCTAAGCATGAAATTGGTGAATCATGTGTCTGTCAGATACATATCGAAATATACTGGACCTTGTGGTGTTATGACAAAAGTTTGGCCACGCATATGAAATTTGATGCCTTTAATATGTTACAGTTTAGCCCAATATAATGGGTATTTGAAAGCGTTATAAAACATGAAATCACAATTGACTGATTTTACATTATATTATGAGTGAATTATCAGTAGACATTATTTTAAAGAAGTTTTAAAAATATATTATTTTGAAAAATACTTTTAAATATGTTTATGAATGTAAATATTTGTCATATTTCTGTGGTTACTTAAACATTTAATAATGTTTTTACTTAATTTATTGAATTTTTGTTTAACTTAGCCCCCCCTAAAATGTTTGGAAGGGTTTAAGGACATCCGTAAATCGCTCATTTGACTCACTCATAATAAATAATGGCTGAGATGTTGTGAACAAACACACTGGCTTCAAATAACATCATATCTTCTGTGTTTAATGCACTGTGATTCACATGCAAGTTTCATAATCGGTTTCTCAAACCTTCAACAAAATTTAGCCCTCTTATAAGTTGTGTGTGCAGACTATTTCTCCATAGGAAATTAATACTACTTTTGAGATCTAAAACACTGTTAGTGCACCAGTCCATGTGAATCATATCACGGCGCTGTTAAATTAAGACATGAAAATCCGCACAAATGTATCTTCACGATGAGCAAAGTTTTCATTCAATCTGAAAAATCTCATTAAGACTCGAGCTTCTGTCCACGTGTGTGTGCATGTGTTGAGTGTGAGCGAGTGGAAAACAGTGACCTAGCAGAGGTTTTTGTGTACAAGCCAAGGCAGGCAGTTTTTGTTTTGTCCTTTCCTTTATATAAATTTGAATGCTCAAATACCAATGTTAAATAGTACCACACACAAACCTTTGCGCTTAAAGTTGATGTCTAAATGTCATAGCTTGAATGAAAGAAGGAATTTGTTCATTTTTCCGAACAAACTTGAGGTAAATTGTGAATGTGAAGAGAATGCTACATTTTGACAAACAAGATTGCAGATTCTCTTAAAAAGTTACTGATTCTTGTCTAAATAGTGGCTAAAATCGTAAAGTGTGCACTCGATTCAGTGGTTCGCAACTAGGTCACTGTAAGTGGTGATGGCCCGTTCCATGGAGAGGAAGGAAAATTATGCAAAAACGGTTCATTCCAGAAACCTCCCTCGGGAGAATTCAAGTCTGTAGAGACAGAGGCAATGGCTTTATTTTGGAAGAACCCAGTAAATCCTCTTCTTCTTTCCATGTAATGACCACAAAATCCGCTTTATCCACAGGTATATTAAGCTATCTATAAAACCACTCACACCATCTAAATGTTGTCACCCGCAGGCTCCCACATAAGGTCCATTTTCTGGTCCAGTTCTGCTGTCCGATCCGTTTAGTGTCAGTAGAGGACAGGAACATCATCTTTAGTGTCTCCACAGTGTCGAAGCAGCTGATGGGTGACCATCAAGTCTATGCTAGGAAAGCTGCTCCATCTCAAACTGGGTGTGTCCGTTTGCGGGTGCATTGGCCCAGGCCTCAGGCGCTCGTGGGTGTGAGTGGCTGGGCTTCAGGGGGTCTTCTGTGGGGCTGTGCGTGTGGATTAAAGAATCCGGGGACGCTGGGTCAGGTGGTCTGTGGTCGTAATACAGAGCCCATAGTAGTGTCACAGTCAACGTCATGGCTAAGATCTGGGCCACTCCGATCGACACACCCAGGAACCTCAACACCTGCAACTGCTTGGTGCCCCGGATAAAACTGTAGATCTTGGGACCACAACCCTGTTGAAAAATGTAGTATAGTTAAGTCAATATAAAATCAAAATCGACCATTGACTATATATACAATAGTCGTGTGTGTGACTATTAATTTTCTTAATGCATGTTTCTGGGTTAGAATATTCAAATTGTCATTGATTTAATCTGTAATTGGTGGAAGATTTATCAACTTTTTATTTTCCAACAGTTTTTAGTTTTTAACAATCAACAGTTTTTTTATGTATTTATTATTTTATTTCTAATTTTATTGATTTTATTTTACTTATTCTTTAATTAGCTTCCTATCTTGGCCTATACATTTTAATCATTTGAAAAAACTTTCTTTTTTCCCTGATATGGGCTTGATATCATCTGATTCTTACTTTGCCAATAGCCAGGTGGCTAAACATTATTTTAGCAAATTAGCATTAGCTACCTTATGACGTCATGGCCACTTTGTGAAAATCCAAACAATTCCTGATAGATAAAATCAAGTGTCCATTTACATTTTTCAAGCAATTCTTCTTGTTTCAATATTCAAAATTCCAAAAATTTGAATTATGTCAAGCCAGTCAAAAAAAACAATGTGGAAAAAAACCTTCTAATAGATCACTGTTGTCTCTTCACATTAACTGTGATGTGAGAGAGTAACAGAAACAAAATCACACTTCTGCTTTAACAGTTTGTTTTCATGTAAACCTACTCTACAACAGCTGCCACACTAATATGTGAGCAATGCGACCCGTTCATCCGCTCGTGTGTGTGCCTAGCTGTTTTGGGGTATTTCCAATGTGGAAGTGTGGAAGAGCAGGTAAACTATTTCCTGTTAGTGAGGGATTTATACTGTGGAGTAATTCCTCTGTCATCCACTCAGAAAGAGAGACAGGAAGTGTGTGAGGATCAGACTCGCTCCACACCCTCAGTCTTTCACTCCTAACTCTCCCAATACAGTGATCAATGTTCCCGTCTTATTTCACTCTCTGCTGTGGGACCTGTTTGAAAGGCTGGGCTCTGCTGGCTGTTTTACCTCAAACAATATTGTCATGTGTTTATAATGTCCGTCGTTCTGTCTATAATTCTATTACAGTTTTATCTTTTGATCTATCTATCTATCTATCTATCTATCTATCTATCTATCTATCTATCTATCTATCTATCTATCTATCTATCTATCTATCTATCTATCTATCTAGCTATCTAGCTATCTAGCTAGCAAGCTATTGCTCTATCTATCTAGCTAGCTAGCTAGCTATTGCTCTTATCAGTTGTGTGGAAGACGTGTCACAGGAAGGGCATCTGAGAAGCAGGGTGCTGGATGAGACAGTGTGTTGTGTTTGTCCTCGAGCGTGTGTTTTAGGACTCCACACACAGGTGTGTCTCTGAGCTACGTGACTGATTTTAATTGCACTGCTGGAGTCGCTCATAACACTCACTGGCAATACAGCTTGATTAAACTCACGCTCAGCGGGAAAGTGAATCTCTCCGCTGTCTCGCCTCATTTTTACAAAGTCACGTTTTAATTAGGGCTGTCAATCAATTTACTTCTTTAATCAAATTAATCGCATGCTATTCCACATATCAATATTTGCTAAGCCCCCAAATTAAAATGAGATTAGACTATTGTGACAGATGAGTAAATCACTGAATAGGCATCACAAAAAGTGTTTTTTAGAAGTCAATATTGCATTATTTTTGTTTTCATATAACAAAATGTATGTTCACCGCAATAATTTAGCAAAGTTATCAATCCAGGTTAGACGTGGCAATATTTTTTAATTGTTTGTCTATTTACAAATGCAGACGAACATCTTCAGCTGTTGCATCATAACTTGAGACGTGCCATGAAATGCCATTGGACCACTTGTAAGAAGACCCCTCTTGTGAGTACATTTATTATTTCCAGATGTTGAATCAATATCAAAAATAAGCTCACCTCCTGGTAAAGGTCACTAAGGTCATGGTAGTGGGCGTTTCGGGCGCACCCTGGATATTGATTTGAGCAGCAGGAGTCAGGTGGCCACTCCATTTCTGTCATTTCCAGCCAGTCAGTGAAGTATATCACTCCACAACACTTCAACTGTAAGGCAGGTGTGAAAGTTAGCACATTTTCATACTACGCTCAGTGAAAGGAACTATTTTTGATGTATTGTTTGATTGCATGCATATAGGTTTTCATATTTTACATCATTGCTGCACCTCTCCTCCCTTAGTTCTGGTATCTATGAAGTCCCTCCCGCAACTTTTCAACAAACTACAAACGCAACTCAACTAGGCCTTATCCCCATTTTTTTTTTTTTTTTTTTTTGCGTATGCCTTGGGCGAGAATTATTTAAATGAGAAGAAAAGGTAGTTCAGAAACATCCTTAGAGAATAACTCTCTAACTTCGCAAACCTTTATCATGTTCAAACAGCAACATTACACTCTAAAGAAAGTTGAAAAAGTAAAAAATAAAATAAAAACATAACAGGACTGCTTTTAAAACATCAAATGTGGTCTGATTGACTGCTTGGGTTCACTCAGCATTTTTGCTTTCAGTGACACCAGTACAATTATTTGACACCAACTTGTCGCATTGTGTGGATAGGTGTTGGATGAGGTGTAATACTGGTGATGATTTTGACCTCTCACCTCAGTCTGTAAAGAGTTCCAGGCATGCGTGAGCCACTGGTAGCGCTGCAGGCCAAAATGAGGCATGCGTGACTTTAGACTTATCATATCAGACCTCTGTACCATTGGCTGAAGAAAGAGAGAGAGGGGGAGTTATGGAGAAATATTCATGAAGAAATCATTTCACAATTGTATAAGCCCCTGTGATTTTGTAATCACATAAAATAATTTCCCTACACTGTTATTAACGACGTTTTCTAAATAACAAAAACCTTTTCCAGGCAGTTTAAAGGACCATCCACACGCCCACACGTCCAATTTTAGGCTCTCTTGTGACCAATTTATTGGCTAGCTATGAAATCCCCTATTTACAAGTGCATGCATCTGTTGTTTATATAGTAGTTGGCATTTTGCAATTTAGTCCTCATGAGACATTTCTGTCTCATATGATGGGGAAATGATAAGTACCCGTGCCCGGAGGTTAGGATTGTCATCTCTTATTTTGGGCTACAGAACTTGCTAAAGCAGGATAAATAGAAGTCAACATGAAATGACTATATGAATACTAAAAATAGACTAAAAATACGGTTATATGCATAGAAGGTTGAAGGATAAATGAATGGATGGATGCCATTGGGATGGCCACTTTTCTCAGTCCAATCCTAATTTATAAAATTGAGGGGTTTTTTTTCTCAATAACTAGTTTCACTCTGAAATAAGTCACATTTTGGAAATAAATTGTGAATGCCATTTCATGTTGACTTTAACCAGAAGAAAGTTGGAATGGCTGCACTGTTGATACAACTGATAACATGTAACCAGGCCAGGTGCAGCCGAATAAACAGACTCATTGCCCTTATGCCCACAGGGGTCACATTAGGCCACAACAGCACAATAGGGCCATCAAACCCAGCAAAGGTTTTGGGGTTTGTGATAAGAGCGTATCCTGAAGCAGAAGCTGTGTATGTCTGAGTGAGAGAAGCTAGATTAAAGCCAGGTGTGAGCGATATCTTCCCCTTCGAGTTGCGCCTTATCTCTCGTATCCCTTGGCTAACAGAAGCAGATGCTACCTGCAATCCCTTTCCCCTTGCTGATCAAATCTTTTAGTCTGCACAGATCCAGGACAGGTTTCTGTAAAGCCTGATGCTAATCTGGCTTCAAGAGCCAACTAGAGCATTTACATAGGCGACTCCATCCACAACCCGCACACGAAAAAACACTGTTCATTAACTCCCCAGAAGGAAGTCTGCTTGAGTCGGCCTTTTGAAGTCATAATAGTTAAGATTAGACCGTAAGCAGGCGGTTCAGAAATCAGATCCTCATTCCTCTTTCTCCTGGGAACGGCCATGTGGCGGCCGTGTTGTTGACGTGAGAGAGGGAAGAGAGTTGGCATTTCTGTTTATTCATAGCACCACGCACCTCATCATACGTCCACACTCCGCTGGCCAGCTCTACGCAGAATATCACCATCAGACTGCCAAAATACTGGGAATGCACACACACACACACACACACACAAAAAGAAAAGGTTTGGTTAAAAATATCTTCTGAAACAATAGGCCAGAAGGAAGGTGTTGATAATCAGACATAGAGAAATGAGAGCAAAGTGTGTGTGCTTGTTCATGTATGTTCGGATCTGGATTCTGAGGTCTGTTTTGTCTCTCAGGTCTTCTCTCGGGAGTTTCGAGCAATTGTGACAGGCTGTGTTCAGAATAGCATAGTAGTCATGCTATTTTTTGCAGTATGCAGGATGTATCCCATTACACAATCCGCCCAATTGCAAGTGACATCCAATTATCAACTTTGAAAAAAAAAAATTGTATATATATATATATTTATGTACACCCATTTTTTTTTAAAGTTGATAATCGGATGTCTGACTTATGAAACATAATGATAACATGGTGTTTACAATGTAGCATAATACTAGTTGAATTGTTTATTTATTGTCTCCAATATTAAAATAGTAGTATGGAGTATGCTTAATATGCTTTGGTGGATGGAACAAAAGATAATCTTTCAAAGTTCCCAAGTTTTTTGCATTCGCACATGCACAGATTTTGTATTTAGGGCAAACTAACACATCCATCTCATCTCCTCCCTTCCTGAAGACAAAGACACTCTGTCTTTCTCAAAATCTATTTAACGCACATAGTTCCCCTCGGTTGAACACACACTTTGAGAGAGATAATCAAGACGAATGACAGTGTTAGGAGCCACATTCAGAGCAGACCCCGTCTGACAGCTTGTTTATTTGGGAGAATCTAAATATTTGTGGCTATTCTACGCCTGTGTTAGCATTTCAGCTAGTTTGTTAGACGCTTACCACAAAAAAAAGGCAACCGTTTTTTTTTTTCTTTTCCTAAACACACCCTTCCCTGCTAATATCTGCCCTTCAAATATGTCCAGTGTGAACTTGTAACCCCTGGAAGTTCCCAACAAGCTGGCTCATCTGCAAACACACGCACATTTTTCTCAGGGTAAGAGAGGTTCTCAGGGTTACATTCTCTCAGCGACCTCTCGGTTTATTGATTTGTTGAGAGTTTTACTCTTCCTCTTTCACACTCACACATTTTTTGGCAAGTACTGTTACAGAAAACAGGACACTGTGAAATGGATGGATTTCCTTTTGACCGGAACGATTAACACCCCCTTTTTTACTTAGTCATGCAAACAGAACGAGAGTTAGATGCATCTAGAGTCTAGTATTAAGTCGTATCAGAGATGTTTTGACAGATGGCTAGTGTTAATGTCATTAAACTGGTGCTTTTGGGTATACTTACAGTTAGAGATTTGAACAAACAATGCTATGGACAGGATGGACGCCTCAAATTGTGTGTCTTATAATCGAGGAAAGATGTGCTATTCGTTTTTTTAAGCGATTAGTGATTCATAGTAGCTTGACGTCATCATACTCAGATTCTAGTCAGAATGTGAGTCTGATACTGCTCCATAGAGTGCCGAAGTTACGAAGTCACTTTGTTGGCCAAAACGCGGAAGTGAGTTAGCATTTTAGCACTTCCGGTTCCCTCGCCCTAAAGTCTATGGGTTTTTTGAATGGGTTTTTGCTAAATCGTCTGAAATAAGGTCTGTGGTCAACAAAGCCTCTAAATATTTTCACGTTTTCATCTATGACATATAGCCTTCAAAATGTATAATTTTTGGAATAACTTGTAAATATTACCTTGATAAACAAAACGTGTAAGGGTCACAACTCTTTGTTGAACACAGATCTTATTTTTTGCGATTTTCCAAAAGTCTATGGGGAAAATGCATAGCTTTTCGATCGAGGGAACCCATGCACCGCTAGCTTCCGAGTTGTCCTACAAAGTGACGTCATCACTTCGGCAATCTATTGTGTGGTGATTATGGGGCGTGTTTCAACCGAATCAGGAAAGAAAATGCCTCTAGACTCAATTGTATCGACAAATGGCTTGATCGTGGTTCTCTGTTTCTCTTTTAAAATAAATTTGCTGTCTACATCTTCTATAACAGACGCGATGGCTGAATCTACACATTTAAATTCTCCAGCGGATGTTTGTTGTAAACAAATTCATCCCAAGCGCTATTTGGTGACGTGGATGATTACATTATGGTTGACCATCTGTTGCTCATTATAGAAATTTTGTCAAATTTGAACACCATAATAAGTTACGGACTGCAGCTCTACCAACCAAATCAATAGTAATGTTATAACACATACATTTTATTATACCATGGTCTGTCTGAATACTCCAGATTGGCTGGACTATAAGCTTTCATTTCTTGTGCAATTGAATGGAAGAGAGTCTCGAGTCGGTAGCCTACTTAAAAGTGAGATCTTTTTGATTTTCACATAAGGAGATGATCACATAAAAATGTCAACAGACACATTGCCAATTAAAAAGCAATTCATTCATGAAAATTCTTTAAACCTATTTCACCTGCTCTCCTGATCTCTATTGCTGCCTCCTCTCTTTTGCTCTGACAGGACAAAGAGAGGCTGAGAGTGTGAGAGTTAATGTGCATGTGTGTGTCCGGCCAGGTCGCAGCACTCAGTGAGAGGGCGGCTGGTGAATAGGGTGACCACGTAACCCAAGTGCCTCTCCTCTCTTCATGTCTTCCCACTCTCCTCCTGGATTGGTTTACCTATTGTATCACAGCCAGATAATATTGTTTGTCGCTGAGCCTCTGGGTAACACAAGCCCACTGGGGCAGAGAGGAGAGGAGAAAGGCTCCTCAGGAGATGAATGGAGACCTAGAGAGATGAGGAGGAGGGGGAGAGATGGGCAAAGGAGTCCCAGAAAACAGGTCCTCAGTCTGGGTCAGCAGACGGGACCCCACCCTCTCGCTCGCCGCCGCACACCTGGGACTGTAAGCCACAAAACAGCCCTCTGCTTACTCTCTCCTCCCCCTTCATGCTGGGATTTTGTCAATTCATCATCATAAAATAGATTTGCTGACCTTTTAAATGTTACACAATGAGAGCCTTTCAAAGGGGCGATTGCATAAAAAACAGAATTATCCTCGCTCTTTTGAAATCAAACAGTCCAACATGTTCATAGAAGCTGGAAAATGGTCGCTTAGAAATAACAAACATGAATGTTTCTTATTTGCCGTCAAGATTTCAGATTAAAATTGCAGAGGGGTTGAAAAAGTCTGAGAACTCAAGTGACAAATGTTCTATTTTTAGTGTTTTCAGTATGTCATATTTCGGTTTAGATTTGATACATTTTTTTATTATTAGTTAAATGTTTTATTTTAAAACAAATAAGCATCTTAATTTTTGAACATTGTCAAAATGTCTTTTTTTATCCCATATTTCTTATTTAATATATAGGAATAATATATTTATTATATATATAACATATAATATATCTTATTTATATATTATATACTGTATATAATAAACATATTATCAATAAAATGAGAAATATATATATTTCTTATTTTATTATATAATATATAATATACTAAAAATGTATTTATATGTATAAATTAATAAATATTAATATTCAAATATATATATTAGCACAAAACATTAAACAATTAAATTACATAAATGTTACTGTCACTGAAGGGAAAAGGAACAGTCTGGATACGTTGTTAAAAATCTTTCTTTGCGTTTTGACATCAAATGGTTTTGCTACAACAAAGTATTGCCATTTTTGGGTGGACTGTGTCTTTAAAGTAGAAAAAAGTAATTCTGAGGGTCAGATAGAGGGTGGATTTTCCTTTCTCCCCAAATCATGTTATGTGTGCTAACAGCCTGTCAAGATCTTGCCATTTCAGAAGTCACAATGTCACGAACACATCTGTCTAAAAAACACACAGAAATCTCTCACAATGGATATAACTATGTGGCCTTTATTTGGCCCTCCTTGACAGTCTATCATGCTGAGTGAAGTGCAGTGCTCATACATTACTCCTGTCTAACTCTTTGTCCCAGAGTCGCAAGAGCTTTACGACCTCCATAACCTATAGAGCGAGTTTCTACAAGTGTCTGAGGAGGTTATTATCATCTGAAACACACGTTCTGATGATACGGATAGCTAGACACAGGGTGCATCATGACATCTAATATAAAGATATTGCCTTCTAGTATCCCAGTGTAGTTAAGAGGTAAGAATTGACTTCCTGTGGCTATAATGTGGCTAGATTCGAACACAAATATCTGTAGCAGAGAGTCGAAAACAACATGAAACTCCATTCACAATGCATATAACTTCCAAGTGAAAAACAATATTGGTTGGGACTTACTGTAAGGGCATTCATCAGTATTTGATTAGATATTACGCTGTGATATTATTTGTTAACGTGACTTTTTCTGCCCGCAGTGATTTTGCTACGTCATAAAAGATCATGGTAAACTGACGTGGCAAACTTTTTTTTTTTTTTTGCGTATTCTCATCCCAGTAAAGTGAATACTCATTGGGTAACACTTTACTTGAAGGGTTGTGCATAAGACTGACATGACACCTTCATAACCATGACATGACATATGTCTTGAATATGAATACATACATTTGTTCATGACTGTTAAAAAAGTATGTTTAAAGTACTACATCCGCCATATTGTTACTGTCATGTGACCTTCGCCATCATCTCTTCGCCTCTATTACTAATCCTCTCCCGTCCCGTGGACTCGTGGGATAGTAAAGTGTCCATCGAATGCACGCTTCAAATTCTCGCCAAAAGTAATAGGTCATCCGAGTACTTTCCGCCTGTTTCATGAATACTATGAATTCAGACATATTACTCAAGTAGGCGGATGGAAATGCATCGCATTACAGAAATAAAATGGGTTCAGGGTGGCTTTGAGGATGTGATATCTCTCTCTACTCCCCTCTAGTGTGTGAAGTGAAGACACTGGTCTCTGCGGAGATGTGTGGATAAAGAAAGCAAGACTTGTTTGTATCTGGTTCGAGGGTGTTTGGGGTCAGCAACGTCAGTGCCAGCTAAACTTAAAATATTCTCGGTACACAAAACCACACACATTCCAAACCACACAATGTTCCTGCTGTGCTCGTCTTTTGCTTTGTTCTCTTCCCAGTTCGACTTACCCAGGACAGTAGGAGCAGACTGCACTTGAGCGTGCCGCAGTAGCCCACCATGGCCACGATGATGAGAAAACAGCACACGGCGATGACGACAGGATGGACGACGGGGGAGTATGTGAGAACGGCTGCCTCCTCCAGTCTTGAGGAGAAGAGAGAGAGGAAGAGTCATTTCTTGGCAGGCTTTTTGTTTATTTATCCATCCATCCTGCTCACTTGCCTCTTCCTTCTCTCATAGGGCAGCATATATGAGTAATACACCAGTTGCAAATAAACAGTGATTATACTCTGTAGGAATGCAAACTCTCTCGCTCTTCCTGTCTCTTGCTGTCTCTACTTCTGTTTGGCTCTCTTTTGCACCAGTTTTCTGAGATGCAACAATGTTTTCACTAGGAAAGGCATGGACAAGCTACAGAATATTCTGGATTCGGAATACTTTAAGCTCAGCTTTTGAGGCATAATGTTGCAATCGCAATTCTGACTTTATTTCTCACAATTGCGAGATGTAAAGTCAGAATTGCGATATATAAAGTCACAATTGCGAGATATAATGTCAGAATTGGATGATATAAAGTCACAATTGCGTGTTATAAAGTCAGAATTACGAGATATAAAGTCAGAATTGCATGATATAAAGTAAGAGTTGCTACATATAAATTCGCAATTGCATGTTATAAAGTCAGAAATGTGAGATTTAAACTATTCTGAGTTAAAAAAGTCTTTTTTCCCCCTTAGAATTGGCCTGGTAACTCACAATTGCGAGTTTTTATCTCACAATTCTGAGAAAAGATGTCAGAATTTCGACATATAAACTCGCAATTATGTGTTATAAAGTCAGAATTGCGAGATGTAAACTCGCAATTGTGAGAAAAAAAGTCGCACTTGTCTTTTTTTCTCAGAATTGGGACTTTATATGATGCAATTCTGACTTTATATCTCGCAATTCTGACTTTATAACATGCAATTCTGACTTTATAACACGCAATTGCGACTTTATATCTCGCTATTGCGACTTTATTTCTCATAATTCTGACTTCACATCTCGCAATTGTGAGATAAAAAGTCTCAATTATTATTATTATTATTTTTTTTTTTAATTCAATGGCAGAAACAAGCTTCCATACCCCATAACCTATTTTTGCTTTAATGAAAATTAACGTAATTAAACTAATGCTAAGGCTCTTGATTAAGCTGAATATTTCCTGAGGTAAATATCTAACTAAAGATCACCCACAAATGCGCACAAGTCTGAAACATTCTATTCTAGTTGATATGCCATTATGTTTCGATCTGCAGAGATGAGATTTTTGCAGTCATCATAGGAGGGCCGACTCAGCATGTTCCTGCAACGCATCTCTGGTAAACCTATTTGTTGTGTACAATCAGGTTTTAACAATTTTCTCTCTGTTGATTCCCATTCATGTCATGATGTGGCCCACAGAGGGCTCAGTAATTATAATACACATCTTGGTGATAAATTACTTTTTGTCAACCCTAATTACGAATCACTCGCCTCCAGGATAATATTGCTTCTTATGGGATTTTTCATGCAGTTTTCCTTTAATGCTTGATATGATTTAAAAAAAAAGCCATTCACATACACAAATGAATGATTCTCAACCCAGTTTCTGTCTCCACTGACAACTTAATGCATTTATCTGATTTCATCTCCAGAACTGCACACCTCATTCATGCTTGTAATTACTATATAAGCTTGAGGCAATTTGATCCAGACCGGCTGAAAAGTTGGAAAACAGTAAATTAGACCTTTACATGGACCGCTGCCCCGAATGAAAGGATTTTACGGCTCACACCTGTCCATCTGATGCCTCTCACCTGGTGTCTGCGGTTAAGGTGAGTACATTGTTCAGGTGATCCCTGAGGCAGGCAGACACTCCCAGCACACACAGGGCCATAAGCTTGGAAAAATGAGAAGAAAACAGGACTTAAGCCACACTTAAACATGCGTTTTTGAAGATCATTTACAGCAGTAGTAAAGCCTATATGAAAATTGACATCCTTTATCTAAATATTATTTAAAAAGTGTTAATGATTATGTAAGCATATTGCACAGGTGTGCTTAAAGTAAATTGTTTTTATTTGTGATGCAATGAAACATGCCAAATTGTACAGATAAGTTTTTGGCTAGGCTGTCAGACAAAGAAATGATAACGCATGCAAAATCAAGAGAGCACTAACAAAATATTAATTAATAATTATGTTGTATAAAATAAAACCAAATAAATTTGGCAGAGAAATAAATAGTATGGTTTGATAAAAACAAACCACTTTTGGTAAAATGATTATATATTTATTTCTACAGTATATTTAAATATTAAATATTATTTCATATTTTCAGATTTTTTTTTTATATTGTTAGAATAAGAAGTATTTAGACACTTTCTGTTTGCCAAATGTTAGTGGGACACCATGATCTACAGTGACTGGATATACAGCCTTTGGGTCAGCTGGTAATCATAAAATTGGCTCAACAAAAGTGAAATTATAGTTCTGAGAGACAGTCTGGCACAATTTTCTTACAGATGCCACTTGGTTTGATTATGCAATGCTGTAAAATTCATCCATTTTAGTTGTCTTTGGGGTGTGTTTGTGTCCATGGTTGGCTTGGAAACCTATTTAGGTACTGTGCTATGTTTGACGTGCAGCAATATTAGTGGCATGGGTTTAGTTTGCCCTACGCTGGCATTCTTGGTCTAAAAACACACCCTGGTGCTTATCACATTTAATTCCCTAAAAATAGCGGCCGCAGCAGAATGTGAGCTGTGTGCCATTGGAGCATAGCTGGGATTCAGGCTGTCCTCTACATAAAGATAACATAGGATGGGGAGGGAGGGAACACAGATTGCGCGTGTGTTGGCGAGAGGGTGGCTGTTGCGCGTCTTGGAGAGCGCACAGCAGCACTGTGCCATGTAACGTGAGCGCTCGCTCGGCCACCTGCTCCGACTTGGACTCGTCTTACCCAGAAGAGAAAGTTGAGCGCGTAGAGCAGACAGCGCAGACATTTCACCGAATCCTCCCGGGCCATTCTAAGCACACCAACTGCTCGCCAAAAGACCTCATTTTAACTTCTGCCACCAAGGCACCATAACCACTGAGGAGAAAACAACAATTAACAGTCACATACAGCTTGCTTGAGATGACAAGATGAACATATGCTGCAGAAACCACTCTAAGTTGGTTTCTGGTCTTTGTTGGTCTCATTGGCTGGGCTCTTGGTTCGTTGAGAATGGGTTTGGGCCTCGTCATCAACCTGATTTGAGTTTGATCATACTGGGAGACCGTCTCAAACCACCTAAGGCCACTAGCCACCCAAGGCCAGCTGGCCAGGTGGGGAGACCGTCTTAAACCACTAAAGAAAAGTTTCTTCCCCCAGGCAATCTACATCACAAACATTTAAATGTTCTCCCCACTGTGCAATGATAACTAAATGCAATATCCCTTATATTTATTTGACAATATTTGACCACTTTTTATTCCATTCCTTGTTAATTATACTCTATTCTATTTGTATATAGCACACCTGCACATACAAATTTGTCTATTGTATGTCTTATCCACATATCTTCATTTTTTTTATTATTATCTGTGCACTGTGTTGTCACTGTTTACTGGAAGCTTATCCAGTCACGAAACAAATTCTTTATGTGTGCAAACATACTTGACAATAACACTTTTTCTGATTCTGAAAACCACTTTGGACAGGCTGGGGGACCAGTATATAATCTTAGGATGGTTTTTGAAATCCTACCATGTCATAAATCCTTGTGCGTGTTCAGTGCGCATCCAGAATGTCTTGATATAATGTTGTAAATATCCGTGGGAGGTTTAAAAAGCAACATGTGATTTTAAAAAAGACAAACGGGTTGCAACTTTGCAACTTTGCAACTGTTAAATGAACTTTTCCACACCAAAAATAAAAGAAAGAAAGAAAAAGTCTCCAAAAGAGAACAAGAAAAAGAAGTTTGAAAAGTACTGCACAGACAACCCCTTTATATTATGTCCAGCATGAAGTTGTAGGAAACTCCTCAAACTTAGTTGCGCCTGTAATGTAAAATCATCTTGATATTCCTAACGGAGTTGCGCGCAACAGTCGGGCGTGTTCGCTGCGATCCATTCACTGTCACTGTCATTCCAGGCGTTGTATGCTCCATTCAGGACCAGCTGTGTGCACCTCTTCTTTCCACAAGTGTTTAACTTCTGCATGTAAGAGACTTGCACTCCAAATGCGCTGAGTGTCATCCGGAGCAGCGGTGCCTCCGGGTCCTAAAGACAATCTCTGGGTCATTCCGATTATGGCAAGCCTATTTAACATTTTTTTATTAATGTCTACTGTATGTTGATACTATATATGGTATACAGAATTATAAGCTTAATGCAACTTGTTTGCCACTGAATTCTATGTTGTTCAGATATTTAGATTTTATTATTTTACCTCAGACTTCCAGTTGTTGCTTCAAGAAGCTATTCAAGTAACTATTGAACATGGTGTAGTAATCAGCTATTTATTTCCCAGTTAAGTAGACACAACTAAGTATAAGAAAAAATAAATAAATAATTAATTGATCTCATAGTTGTGCCATTTCAAATAAATTAATCTTTTGTTCTTTGTGGTGATCAGAGTATATCTGAGAAGGAAACAAATGCCTGCATGTCTTTGTCTTATTGGAGACACTTGTACATTAGTAATTAAGGATCTGTACGTTGTATCTGACCAGTTAGGGTCAACTTCTTGGCCCGCTCATTTTTGGGTGCCTCATATTATTAGCCATTGCTACCTGCTTAACCAGTTTCTGTGGTCATTACATGCTTCCCAATCGCATGCATCAACAGCGCTTGGCATGCATCCAGATCCCCGCCCCTGAGATATCGTATGCCCGGGTGAAGAGGTCACATGTGATGGGCGTATTATTGTCTTGAGAGAGACTCAATCTGCTGTTATCTGGGAATGTGTGTTGATTAATTTTACTGTGCTGCAGCTGTCCTGGTCATAAAGGCTACAAGTATGTTACACAGGCAAATATTAATTTTACAAAAGCAGTTGAGTTGTAATATGAGTCCATAATAATCATTCAGTAATGGCTTTGAGCAAGGAAAATACAGAATTAAAGTGATTTTGCTTGCAAAAATAAAAGACTCCCTCATTTAATTCTCGTACATAAGAGCAGCCTGTTCTACTTATTTTAAATATGTATTTTGTTAATACTTGGTTTTTTTATATATTTATTGTTCAGCACTTAAAGACTAAAGAATTAGTCATTAAATAAAAAATCAAAACAAAAATATATATATATTTTAGAAACTGTTCAGAAAAATACATACTGTAGGTAGCTACAGTGTGCATATTCAAAACTAAAATTCTATACGCAAATCCAATATTGCATTGTTTTATTTTGAGCATCCTAACTGTTTACTGACTGATATTATTTGATATTCTATGCAAATATAGCACCAGGGAACTCGGATGAGAAGAACTATAAAAAGACAACTAGCTTTCAAACGGCCACAAATGGATGGCGCAGTCATCAGAAAAGCCACATTTCCTGTTTATGATCTTAGGCATATTTTTATTTGATCCAAATTGAGAGCTGAGGTGCAGTGTCACTTTGCGGAATATTTCATGTCTACAGCTGTGAGGTAATTTTGTCTTGGAAATAAAATATTTTAATGGGCTGTTTTATAAAAGCCTCTTCCACCACAACTGCACCAAATCATAACTGTCTACAATAAAAGTGGGGTCAAGCTGAGGTTTCCTCCTCTCAAGAGACAGCTGGGTAGTTACATTGTCTTCCACTGGCAAATGTCTAGCGATATGTTTTACAAAAGCCTCTTACACACAGACAGTACCAAAATTGCAACTTTCTATAGCAAAACGTCTGAATTGTCATCCCACATTATGGTCAGTGCTGCCCTCCAAAGGCCAAAACGCCATAAAACCTGCATGTCTACTAAAAAACACAGTGCTTGTCTCTCTTGCATAACCAAGAAGATGTTACATTTAAAGGAGCTAAGGATAAATGTCATACTATTTTTCATTTTAAGTTTTATTACATAGTAACTGAAACAATTAAAGAGTTTTTTCAAAACAATGCTACTGTAAAATGCTCTAAAAATTTATAGAAATAAACTTCACAGATTATTATTATTATTTTTAATTAAACTGAAGTAAAATGTAATAGTCGATATGTACATTTATGTTGTCATAAAATAGTTTTGTATTATGTAATTTTACATTTCCATTTATTACTATACAAACAAATTATCTAGGCTATATGTAATTTGTATAACATGAGTATAGTGGTACATGGACAAAATGCAAATGTCCTGTTACACAAAAAAATGTGTTTTATATATTTTTTTAGGGCAGAATTCACAAAAAAATTAGCTTGACATCAACATAAACACTTCCAAAGAAAACATTCTTTTGTGTAAATGGACATTTACAAATTTGCACATTGCATATTGTCTATATGTACCATATGAATCCATATATTACATTACATCCCACAATTTGCAGCGGTGGATGTAGTTTCAAATAGCGCAAATATATAACTACAAATCCCAGGAGAGCAAACGCAAAAAGTCAGCTTCCGCGCAACTCCATCAGCGTCCAATCAAATCCCACGTCCTTCACGTAAGCCCCTCCCCTATCATCTTGTGTTTTTTCCTCCCCTTCAGTTCTCCGCTGTCTCCGACGCCATATTGACGAGAAACACCCTTTCTCTGAAACGCCTGAAACACTCTCTCCGCCAGAATGTTGTACCTTGAGGACTACCTCGAGAGTGAGTATATTAATTATTTTCATGGTTCACGTTCGAATTAAAGTGTTTAAGTGTCTGGGAGGTCTGTTTTGGACGTGTGAAGGCGTCGCAGCCTTTAGCTTGTAACGCGTTTCTGTTCTTCTCCCCGGCAGTGATCGAGCAGCTACCCATGGATCTCCGCGACAGGTTTACGGAAATGAGAGAGATGGACCTGCAAGTGCAGAGTACGAATACAGTTTAAACTCACTCTTCTCTCGTAAAACTTCACATCTGACCTTGACTAATGCATAAAATCCTTCATAACAGTGGGGATTTGTTTGGTTATCTTGCATGCATAATGTGCATGTATGTGTTTTATGTTATGATGTTGCATACTAATGTGAAGTACATCAAATCATGTAGAAGTTAAGCAACATGAGTGTAAACTCGGACATGGAAAAACTTTTGATTAGCAATAGCTTGCATTATTCATTTTAATGCTTTTTTTTTTTTTTTTTTTTTTTACCCTTCACAAACTGTGTTGACACTGTCAATGCCCTTACCCTGGTGATATAAATATTATCCTAATAGTCTCCCATGTGTAAGGGTCATAGTACATGTATGTATTTGTTGACCATTATAGGTTTTGCATGGAGCATAACCCATAATTTGACATAACTAGTAGTAGTAACTAATTTTATTTAGTAATTTGAACTACTTATTTAGCCATGTTTACAGTTGTTTAACTACAGCGATATGAGAGAGAAATATGTCCTGGTCGTATTTCACACCAAAATCAAAAGAAAACCTTTTAATTTTATCTCTAACATTTCTAAAGTAAAGTAAACCTAATTAACAACTGTACAATTTTTTTATCGTTATAATTTTTTATTGTTCGGATGTAAACACTGATGTATACATTAGTGGCTGAAATAGAGTAAATCACTTAATTCGAAAGTAGCTTTATAGTTAGAGTTAGAGTCATTTTATTTATTCAAACTGATTTATATATATATATATATATATATATATATATATATATATATATATATATATATATAAAAAACGAAATTAAATCACATAAAATAAAAATTACTTGTTTTAAATAAATTTCAGAAATTAACATTTTGTCAGAAATTCTAGTAAATTACTCATTGTTTTGTTTAGTGGTCTATTCAGAATGGTGGGAGAATTGAGATCTCTTGTTTAACAAAAAAAAAAAAAAAAAAAAAAAACTAAAAAAATCATTATTCTCAATTTATCCATAATTGTGCAGCTCTATTTTGAGGTGAATGTGACCAGGACATTTTTGTTCTTCCTTCAAATGCCTTGCCTTCAAATGTGATAGTTCATGGATCACCCTTTGTGGGGGTTGAACCTACAACCTTTTAATGATCTTACCCTAATCATTGACCACTAGGTTACACCACCTCCTCCATCAAAAGATTTATTTTAGCGATCTGACCATAGACTTCCACAGTAGCCAATCAGTGTGATTGTGAACTGAGTGTTCTTGACTTACTCCTGCCTCTGTTCCTTTGTTCAGATGCGATGGATCAGCTAGAGCAGCGGGTTAATGAGTTCTTTACTAACGCCAAGAAGAACAAGCCTGAATGGAGGGAAGAACAGATGGAAATCATTAAAAAGGTAAAGAACAGATGCTATGAACCTCAGTTGATCCAAGATATACAAATTGTATTCAGGATAACATTGATACTTACTGACAGGACTTTTTGTCCTAGTAGGAAATCCAAATATGAAAACCTTCTGTAGTTTAAACAAGCAAGATAAAATAAAAGTAAAAAGACACTAAATTAGCATTTGTTTTCCTATGATAACAGAGATATCAAGATAAGATCAGACAAACGTATTTCTTACTCACTGAATTTGTCACAAAATACAATTATTTATGCTCGCACCAAGATAAACAATTGTATCAATTATGTATCTTTGGTGAAGAGCATCAAAGATGTCTTTCATATAGATGGTCATATTACATACTATCATATTACCAAAGATGGCCACATATTTTTAATATTATCATGTAATTTGGCAGCAGGAATATTAGGCTTCTGTCACATTAAGACCTGAAGCACGGGTCTTAAAAAAAAAAAAATCATATTATCATATCATATTTTTCAATAGTTAATGGATAAGTTGGGGGATCATATGCACAGTTTAAAAAAAATTCTTTCTCTTTATTAGGACTACTATAAGGCTTTGGAAGATGCAGATGAAAAGGTCCAATTAGCCAATCAAATTTATGATCTGGTGAGTACCATTATTGAATGAGATTTGATGGCTGTGTGAATACTTCATGTTTCCAGTAGGTGGCGGCACATAATGAATGTGCAGTGGCTCTCAGGGCTGCCGTTTACTCCTGTTTCATTGATCAACACTGATGTGTTTTCATGTGCTTTAATTCAAGTCTGTTTTGTTTTACCCTGGAGAGGGTTTAGGGGAAACCTTCTGCGGTTTGAAGTTTTTGTGATGTTTGGGTCTCTATGTAGGTTGATAGACACTTGCGGAAGTTGGATCAGGAGTTGGCGAAGTTCAAAATGGAGTTGGAGGCGGATAATGCTGGTATCACAGAGATCCTGGAGAGACGTGGGTGGCACCTGTCAATCACCTTTTATGTAGTTTTAATTAAAGGGCTAATTTAAAAATAAATGTAAAGGTACCTGATAGGAAAAATAAAGCTAGTCTGAAAATGTCTGGACACACTTAAGTAAACTGACCATGTTGTGGCTTTGAGCTGATTTGAAATTGTTTGTAAAGTCAGTTTTACCTGTTCTAGGGTCGCTGGAGATGGACAGTCCCTCCCAACCTGTCAATAACCACCATGTACATTCACACACCACTGTGGAGAGTAAGTCCGTTTCAAGAGACTGTCCGATTCCCATTTTTCTGTTCTAGTCTCCTGACCTGCTTTGTGTGTTTTTTTTTTGACAGAGAGGAAGTACAGTGCGCCAGTCCATCACACTACTGAACACGTACCAGAAAAGAAGTTTAAGTCAGAGGCCCTGCTGTCCACACTCACGTCAGACGCTTCTAAAGAAAACACACCAGGTAAAACACACTCTCACACTCCTCTTGAGTCGCCCTATAAAAACATGTCAGGCACAAACAACTCTGACATTCTTTAGAGAAAAGAAACCACAATTATTCATCATGTTGATTTGGTGCTCAAGATACATTTCCTATTTTAATTAATGGTGAAAACAGTTTATACAATTTATACAAAGTTTTTTTGTTTTTGTTGAAAATGATATAATTAATTTTAGAGTTTTTTGACGAATAAAAAGTTTAAAAGAACAGCATTTATTTTGAAAAGAAATCTTTTGTAACATTATGTGTATTTATTGTCACTCAATTAAATACATCCTTACTATTTAAAAAAATAAATTGACCCCAAACCTATGAATATTAGTGTGTTTGGTCTTAAATTACTTAAAAGGTTGATTTTTTTTTTTTTAGTTATTTTTTCCTGTCAGAGGAACCATCATTAAAGCTGAAAAGCCATTGTTTCCAAATTCATATTCAGTAGTATTTATGTAAGAACTAAAACTGTTAACATCTAAAAATGTTAACAAAAAATAAGTTCATGTTTGATATTGTTGTTTTTTCAATATTGTTGAAATCAATATTTAATCCTTTTTAGTTTTTTCAATATTGTTGAAATCAATATTTAATCCTTTTTAACCTTCATCCTCTATATTTTTATGTAAATGTTTTGACAATGTTTAGGAAACATAATGGCTAAATAAACTGTGTTAAAGTCATTGTTGTGATATGTTTTCTAACAAAATGATTGCAAAGCTTCAGTATAACTGCAGCCCTAATCCTAATGACAGTGTCAAGGGAAATAAACAACAATTATAATTTGTCATAATCATGCCACCCTACAGGCACATATATTTGTGATAATGTATGAATGGTTCAGAAGAAATATCTTTTATGATGTAATGAGATAACCTATCGCTCATATTGTACTGTTCCTCACAAGTGTTTCTGGTTATAAACTAAATGTGATTTGTGTGTGTGTTTCAGGCTGCAGAGTGAACAGCACGTCCACCTCTAACAGCATGTATAATGTAAACTCCTCCCAATCGCTTTCCTCATACAACCTGAGCCCACTTCCTGCCGGGCCGGCTGCAGGGGCGGGGGCTATCTCCATGGCAGCAGCACAGGCAGTGCAAGCCACCGCACAGGTAAAAACACCATCCTCCCTCTAATTCTGGAGTCCCCGTCCTCCTCCCTTAACTTCCTGTTTTAACTATTTTTGGCCTCTTACGGGTCTTTCTCACACTTTTCTTCCCCTTTCTGTTATTATTTTTGTGTAAGATTGTTATCCTGGCACTAAGCCCTTGATAATTGCAGCGTTCACGACACAGAGGCACTTTGATATTGTTCTTCGAGGGAAATCACGTCGCCACACCCTGTCCTGTAATTTGGGGATTTTCATTAAGCCTTTTGTTTCTTATTTAGGTCCAGTGAAACTACGTCAGTTATTTTTATTATATTGTTTGTTTGTTTGTTTTTTTCTGATAAATTAGGTCACAATTCTGAGAAAAAAAATTCTTAACTTTTTTTTTTCTCATAATTGTGACTATATATCGCATTTCAGTCTTTTTTTCTGAGAATTGTAAGATATAAATCCAGAAATTGGGAGTTATAAAGTTGAAATTGTGTGTGTGTTTTTCAGATGAAAGAGGGCAGGAGAACGTCCAGTCTCAAGGCCAGTTATGAAGCTGTCAAAAACAACGATTTCTTGGGACGGGAGTTTGCTCTGAGCCGGGATTCCAGCGCTTACTCTTCTTCTGCGCTGGCTAACACGCTCACACAGCCCCTCACGTCCAGCAACAGCTCAGACTCCCGTGCAGGGCGCAAGACCAAGTAAGCATCACACTTGTTTCCATACTCTCCTTATTGGTTCCTGAATGAACCCACTAGAGATATGTTTGCTGCTTTTGTAGATTGTACCTCCACTATAAGCACAAAATCCCTTCCCAATTCATATTCATCAGATTTTTTTTAACCGCTTTCTTGCTGTTTGTCTTTTTTTTTCTCAGAGGAAACACTAAGTCTTCCAACCACCAGTCCTCTTCATCCTCCTCTTCCTCTTCACTGTCATCCTGCTCGTCGTCGTCAGCATTAGCTCATGAGCTGGTGCAGACCACAGTCACAGAAACTGACACCAGCAGTCAGGTGGACTGGACCTACGACCCCAACGAACCCAGATACTGCATCTGCAACCAGGTGTGTTCACGTCACATGATTCTAGTGTCGCTACTATTCCTAATGATTCTATTATTGGATTGATCTACCTTTACATTGATTGGCTCGCACTAATTAATTGGTACCACTATCTGCAAATTTCAAAGTTTTGGTATGGCAGTAAAGATCCACACATTAAAGCTATTGTGTGTCGAGACGAGTGACGATTTCTATTTATCTTTCTCCTATTCCATTGTCACTGTTTTTAATTCATGGAAAAATCCTAAAAATAAAAGAAACAAATATTTATAATTGGAAAAAAATGATTACTCTGAATAAAATACATATATTGTTAAAAAAAAGTCCTATTCCACCAAGTTTTTTTTTTCAGTTGTGTAGTTATTTTCATTTATTATTCTTCATTTTAATTTATCAGTTTAGTCCTTAAATTTTAATCTTTTTTTTTTTTTTTTGAAGAGAGACCAGACCAAAATTGTAACATAGAATCTTACGCAATAGACTGTAAATCAGAAATCAGAAATTCAAGTTTATATCCCACATTGCTGACCTTTTATAGGTTTAGATATTTGTTGACGTCTGTTCCCAAATGGTCTATGAAACAAGCATTAAAAAATTGACAAATATGACCAGAACAAGGAAAAACATCTCTTTTGAGTTATTTTTAATCATCGCCACAAGAGCAAAATCACACAGGAAAGTCAAATATCTTCACAGGGAGGTGAGGTGTGCGACTCCAATAACGGTTTGCAGAAGGATTGTGTGTGTGTGTGTGTGTGTGTGTGTTTTTTTTAGGTTATGTATGAGTGCAAAAGAATTGTCTCCCCCTGAATGCATTTGTTTTATGGCCTCAGTAATATTGCCTTTGTCAGAGTATATCAAAAATATAAATGTGTGTGTGCGTGTCTCTGAATAGACATCAAAAACCAAACTTGCACATTCTTTGTTCGCAGGTGCACGCATTGGTGACACTCGGCTGCAGGTGTGCGTGTGCGCGTTTGTCCCTAATGCTCTGTGTCTCATTCTCTCTCTGTCTTTGTGCAGGTGTCATACGGAGAGATGGTCGGCTGTGATAACCAAGATGTAAGTCAACCCTTCATCTCCAGAGACATAGACACACACATCCTCTTCAAACAACACACTCTATTTGTGCTCTGACAGCTATTGTGACCCTTGGGCACCTACAATTTTGTGGAGATGACAGCAAACAATAATTAGTATTATTGTTTCAGGGACCTGCGATACACTATTATTCATATCAGAGTTATATCATGATGATTAAATATATCACTATTTATATATCACTATTTGCAGGTTGTTTTGAATGATGCTCAGTTGGAGAAATTGTTCATTTGACCCTTGTCTCTTCCCGCAGTGTCCGATCGAGTGGTTCCACTACGGCTGTGTGGGTTTGACCGAGGCACCCAAAGGGAAGTGGTATTGCCCACAGTGTACAGCAGCCATGAAGAGGAGGGGAAGCCGGCACAAATAAATGCCGAATCACCTGGGCCAACCTCTCTAAAATGACTGTCCCCCTCGACTGAGAGTGTACTTGTTACATCACCATGTGATCGGGGTGTGTAGATGTGAGAGAGAGATCTTTGCCTGAAAGAAGGTGTGGCTGCTGTGTGTGTGTTTGTGTAAATCACAACCAAGTTGGGTGTTTTTAGCTGGTGAGTCGAAGCACACACTGCCCTCAACTTTTCCTTTTTTATGTTTTTCTCTTCATCTCCATTAATCTTTATGGAGGCGGATGGGCAAGATGATATTGGAAAGCCCGTTTATTTTAACATTCAAGACATTCCTCGGCTTGCCATGCGTGATGACCCTTCGCATCTGGCAGCTCCTGCTAATCCATATCGGCATAGTATGGATTGACTTGATGCAGACTGGGAATTGTAGTGCTGAACTGTTTGATTAACTACAAGTTCAGCTAATACTACATTTAGCTCTATTATAAAAAAAAAATCTTAAAGGATCCTGATATGAACAGAATACAACGGCAACAGAGACGCCCCATCGCTTGACCAGTGAAAATGTTGTTTTACTGGATTATTTGTGTGTAATGGATAGGTGATAAATTGTGCTCCGCTTAAAGGACATGACTTTTTTTATTTTAAGGAGGAGCTCTTAAGGTATACAATAGAACAAATGAACAACTGTGACCTGTGTGTATGTTTGTGTGTCTGTGTTTCTAGCCTGTACTGCACTGATGTGGTGATACATTTTGAAAGATGGGGGTGGGGGGAACAATAAAATGATCAAGAACTTTTGGTACACACTGTCTTAAAGTGAATTGTCGATGATCGAATACATTTTACAGTTTGTTTCTTTTCCAAAGTAAGATCTTGCAGGATCAATGACCTTTCAGTCCTGGAACTACACTCCTATCAACCAATCAGTGCCCTCTGGTTTTACATAGGGTAAGGGATAAGATGCTGTTCTCTTCATATGACCCAATTTAATTTGTGGCCAACATTTACTTTGTTATTCTGAACATTTTTGCATGGCAAGTGTAAATTATATATAATATTTAAGGGTCCTTTTTAATTTATTTTATATCAGTAAACCTCATAAATCATGACCACAATACATGTAATTTTGTCAGTGGTCACTACTAATTTTTTAGTAAATTGAAATTGGAGTGTTAGTCCTTCAAATAAAATTATATATATATATATATATATATATATATATATATAATCTCAAAATAGGAATGTTTTCTGTTTCATTGGGCAATTCAAAGAGTAAAAAGCATGTGTAGACTTATCTGGGAAAATGTTGGGAATATATGGCTTAACGCAAACCAGGTGCGCACTTAACAAATCAAAAGGAAAACCCCCATACACTTTTTTTTTTTTTTTTTTTGCTGGATTTAACTAATTTACCGTTGTTTCCATTTCGATAGCTAGACGAAAAGGTGACGAGACGCGTTTTTAAAAGTTAGGGTGATTTAACTATTTTTTAAACCGTTGGCTATGCACGCGACACCTAAAAATAGTGAGAAGCGACGCAACGGTCATTGATGTCAGGAAGACCGTCTACACTTAACAACTATCAAAAAATATATAGGAAAATGACCGCTAACACACGTCCAGGAACGGACAGGTCATTTTAAGTTCAATATGTTTGAGACACAGTCGAATTCATAAGTTTACAGCGGTTTAGTAAAGGAAAGTAGGCGCGCGCTCAGCGTGAAGGAGGCGTATCATTACTCTCAGTCATGAGGTTCCGCTGCTTGGGAGTGTTTTTAATCAACCGTGGGGTTACGCAGCTTTGAGAAAGAAAAAAAGGAAGACTTCAGAGAAACTTTTCACTGCTTGGACACCCGGACCGTTGAAACCAGACTTTACCATTAGCTCTGACGCGCGTCGAATTAGTTCAAGATTTACCATGATCATGATGAAGCGTCTTCAGATGTGCGCTTCGGATTCCTGAACTGCGTGTTTGAGCGCTTGTCGTTTGACAGCGCACCGTTATCCTTGGGGATGATGTGGGGACCAAACGCACATTCCCAATGGTAGCCTATGTCTCTTGACTCTATCCAGGGACGTTTGTGCAGAAGTGGGAATGCTTTTCCGTGGGTTCTGGACGCTTCGCCGGAGGTTCTGCACGGGTCCCGTTCTGCTGTTGGGGATTGCGGTCGGGCTCTTTTACCACACTGTGACTATGGACCGGGACAGATCCGAGTTCAAGTCTAGTCAACGGGACCAAAGGAACAAATCATCGGTGTTTGAGTATAAACTACTACTCAAGAACCCGGAGAGACTCATATCTCTACTAGAACCATCACAGACTGATGATTTTGTAAGTAAACCAAAAGTTCATTATTTCATTGCCTATAATAATAGCAACAACAATATTATCAGTATTATTATTATTATGTAATTAATTTTACTAAATATATAATTCTTAATAATACTGACAATATTTAGCCTCATTAGTACTCACAGTATTGCTGCATTGTTTTTAAATGTATTGTATTATTCATGTAATTATTTATTTATTTATTTGTAATCATTAGTCATTTATAATACTGAAAAAATACTCATAAAAGCATTAATACATTTAAATTTAATTCAGCCTTTTTTCGGATGCTTTTAGTTTGATATATAGCCTATGAAAAATAAACTTGTATTTCCAGTGCTGTATAATGGATGTCACTGGACTTCAGCAGTGTCATAAATATTGTCTAAATCAAAAACTGTACTTCAAAGATCTCCTCTAGTGTTGCTTTGGGATACTTGCCTCCCCCTTTAGCATGACAACCTTAGTTAAAAATAATCAGTGGGTATTGTTTATTTATGATGGGTGTCTTTGGTGCTGGTATTTAGAAACTCAAGGCTGGACATTCATTGGTTTAAGAGAGCTCATGAAGGAGGGGTTATTTATGAGTGCATGCTTTTGTCCAAGCGGGGATGATTGACTTATGCGGGGAAGTGTTATGTCAGTATGGTCGAAAGATCTGAGGAGAGATGTTGGAATAAAGAACATCTGTCATGTAGGATGCCCAGCCAATTTATTTATGACTTTTGTATTATGAGAAGGAGGGTGGAGCGTTTGTGCATGAGAGAGAGAAAGAATGCGCAAAACATGGAAAAGCGAGTCTGTGAGAGAGAAAATAGGCTCAGTGAGGCAGAAGATGAGGGCAGGAAAGCAATGAGAGGTGAGAGAGGTTTAGTTTTAAGCCATGGATGCGGGAGTATGCCTTCCTATAATCCCACACTAACTAACTCTGAGCAGGAAGTATACACTGAGAACCATGACAGCTGTCATCAATGTGTGTGTGTGTCTTCAGTCGGATAGAGTTATCAGTCTGTGTGACCCTCAGTGGCTCTCTGATGTGTTTGGAGACCGGACGGTGCCCTGTAGAGTCTGGTGCTGACATATTAATCGTCATAAACACGTAGGCAACAGAGTTGTGCCGAAACTGAAAAATTACATAGTGCAATTGTGGGCAATGGGCATCATGACTTGTTATTGCAAATATTATAGTGAGGATGTGGGAGTTTGTCTTGTCGAATTAAGGATTCTAGGCATGTGTTTTGTGTTTAGAAGTTTTACACCTCACAACAAAAAGAATAAGCAACACTATAATGTTCAATGTCATATTACATTATTCATAATGTTCATTTGAATAAAGTACCTATTCCCATGGTTGCTGCGCATACTGTGAAAAGTGAAAAATTCCCATCCCATAAATCATTGCTGTCTCGTCGCCCCTAGAAACTAATGGACATTCACTTTAACAAAGTCACTTCTTTCTGTGCTTTTGGACTGGGGTCCGTCTGGTTGTGATCCAGAGTCGCACAAATGCATTCACTCTCAGCAGATTAACTCCTAGTGTTTACACACTCACACACACACAGAGTGAATGTGAATAACTGCTTTGACTGCTGCCATATGTCAGGCTATTATGAACCACGCTATGTAGTGTTTAGACATCACACTTTAGCAGCTAGTTGGACGTTGTAATCACATACTAATACAGAATCTAGGCCTACACTTTATTTTTAATATATAATATAATATAATATAATAATAGGCATATAATATAATAGAGCCTAATATAATACAATAATGGGCATATTATATAGTATAGCCTAATATAATACAAATACAGCATTAATCTGTAATATATATATATATATATATATATATATATATATTTATTGTTGGTTTAAATAAAAAAAAAAAAGTAACCTTAAAGGTTTCCTTAAAATTTTAAGTTCATCGAAATTGAAGAAGATTGATTTAATCACCAGAAACTCAAAATATTATGTTATCTGAACTACATAAATTATTGACATTGATTTTTATTATTATTGAAGTTGATTTGACAAAAGAAAAAAATGTTGTGATTACAAATCATGAAAAATATTTTTTTTACAGTGTATATTTTAAATGTTTTATTTTTAATGTATTATTGAAAATTTAATTTTAAAATTAATGCATAATTAAAATATGTAATACTGAAAAATATTACAATATTAGAATATTTAATACTTACAATTTGATGGTGTTAATGCATATAAATTGATTGAATTAATAATATCTTATTCCTGAATGCAGTGTAAAAGGCTTTGCTGTGACTTTGCTGTCAGGAGACAGTGTAACCTACTGTCTAGCACATGCTATTCGTGTTATAGTCTATATTAGGCCTGCGGTTTGCACGAACAACTGCACTCCATCTCTGTTGGACTGAACGCTCCCTAAAGAGAGCGTGTAAGTGCGCATTCAAGTATGCTGAGAGTTTATTGTCTGCCTTTTTGACTGTGTGGGGAGAGGACAAGTACAGGAGGTCAGCAAGTAGCGTGCACTTCTCTTCTACACCATGCGTTGCATTGTTTTGGAGGGTCTAGATGTGGCATAGAGGCGTGTTTGGTATGTTATGTGTTTGATGTGGTTTGCGTTCGAATACGTCGCTAGGAGAGAGAGAGTAAAAAATGGTTATTTTTATATATAGGGGCCTCTCGACAGCCATGATTAACCTCTGAACCTTATCCACAGAGCCAGTGGTAACAGAAACCCTCATCCAGAGTGGCACAGAGAGAGAGAGAGAGGTATTTGTGGAGGGGGAGGAAGAAACGAGGAAAGCACAGAAAAACAGGGAGAAGTAGTTTGTGGTGGGGGGTAAGCTTGAATAAAATGTTGAGCCAATGCCAAATGTTTAGCCAAGTAAACCATTCACTTTGCATGGACAAGCAGAGTTTGAGGTCTCCTTTGAATACTAACAGAACCCACATTTTGTTTTCTCTCTCTCCTTTCCACAAGCGGTCTCCTGAAGTCTACACATTACCCCAACCCAGCTGTGCTTCGCACTGTTTTTCAAATATCGAATTGGATTATAGGGGCTTTTTCTCTGCAGAAAGTTTGGTTACACATTATTTTGATAGTCACTAGACGTTCTACTAAATATAAGTAACTTTTCAACTACATGTCAAGTAACTCTCATTAGAGTTTTAGTATATTATAGTAGACTGTCGGTGGATTGTTAGGTTATGGTTAGTAAGCTTTGGGTTTGGAGAATAAGTTTACTTGTAGTCGCCAAGTTACTTATAGTCAGTTGAATGTCTGTTGGGGGACCAACAAAATAAAGTGTTAGCAGTCTACTAATACTCTTATGAGAGATAGTTGACATGTTGTTGAAAAGTTACTTATAGTTAATAGAATGTCTAAAGTGGACTATCGAAATAAAGTGTTACCAAAAGTTTTTTAGAAGAATAAAAGTAACATTAACACTGATAAGGTAACACTTTATTTCAATAGCCCACTTTAGATATTCTACTGACTTAGGGCCGGGCAATAAATAATCGCGATTAATCGCATCCAAAATAAAAGTTTGTGTTTACATAATATATTTGTGTGTACTGTGTATAATTATTTTGTATATAAAAATTCACACACGTGCATGTATATGTTTAAGAAAAATGTGTTATTAATATACAAAATATTAATATTTATATTTGATATAAATTATGTATATATATATATATATATATATATATATATATATATATATATATACAGTATATTCATGCAAATATTTCTTAAAAATATACATGCATGTGTATTTTATATATGCAAAATATTACACACAGTACACACACGTATATTATGTAAACACAAACTTTTATTTTGGATGTGATTAATCGCGATTAATCATTGCCCAGTCCTACGACTATAAGTAACTTTGCAACTACGTCAACTAGCAGTCGTTAGAGTAGACTGTCTGCTAACACTTTTTGATGCTCCTCGGCAGACATTCTACTGACTATAAGTAACTGCATGTCAACTTATTCTAGTAATCTGAACCCTAAACAGTCTAGTAGAATCCAAATGTGACATCCAATCGGATTTGTATAGGCATGATTGCTTTGAATTCACAGATCATTTTCTTTTTCTACGCAAATGTGTTAACTGTTTGTGCAAGCACATTTTTTAAATGCCATTGCTCTGATGTGTATGGGCACTTTAATAATGATAAACTGCCAATTTTGTTTGGCATGTCTTTCCACATTGAGTATAAGGAAACAGATCAGAGTTTGAGATGATAATGCCATTTTGGCAACTCCCAAAGTGTTATCTTGACTGCTCAAACACTTTTTTGGGTGATTTACTCTGGCTTGACTTGAGCACTGAATGTTTTGGTTGCCTTCGCAACTAAAAATGTAGCATATGATACCGTCAGTACCAGCGCACTTTCTTCTTAGGGTCATCTGTTGGATTTCTGCATAGTATCTATCAGGGTGGTCTGTTCTTTATCATGTTTATTGTGTCAGGGGGCATGTGCGGATTGAGTTGTTTGAATTTGAGTACAGATGTTTCTTTGTATTGCAGCACTTGAGACCCTTTTGTAGTATGAACATATATGTGATTTGTCTCAGCATTGCATGTGTGCCAAACAAGTCATGACCCTTTGGAGACAGTAGGATGGCCTCTAAAGATAGAAGCATTATTTTTAGTCCAAACACTTTTGGAGTTTAGTTGCACATAAAAACACCATCAACTCTGTCTCATACCCACTTATGATATCCCTAAAAAATAAATAAATAAATAAAACCTCTCAAATATATTCATTCAAGATTTTGTGGACTAGTCTGGTTCCTGTTTAAAAGGACCTCTGCTTGTTCATCATCTCCAAGTTAGCAAGCAAAAGAGGATGCTTTCCCCTGAAAGAGCAATTTCAGCGGTGACTGTGTTTTCACAGATCCCTGCACCAGAGGACTAAATTAATATTTATGTGTATATTCATCTCCTGTTTTTATGTGGTGGGAATTAAAGCAAGATTTCCCTGAGAGGATTTAATGTTTTGTGTATAGCTGATTTAATTTCAGATCTTATTAAAGTTAATGTATCATTTTGCTCTCTCAGCTCTTTGGGTTTATATATATATTCATCTCCCTCCCAACTTCCTTTTTATTTCCCTCTTTCTTCATGAGACGTTTCTTATTGGTTGTTATTACTTCCTTTGAGCGCTGGGCTGTTTTAGGGAGAGCTTTAATGAAGTAATGATGTTTGTGTCTTGGGTCGCAGACACGGAGGGTGAAATGAATGCAGTCCAGTAATTGCATGTTTTAGATTAGCGTCTGCAGCCTGAGGTCTCACAGAGGGGGAAGAGAGAGGGAGCAGATTGGAGGAGGAGAGACAGACTGGGAAAGAAAGAGTGGGAAACTAAGTATAATGGAAATGAGATTCCTCTTGTTTCTTTTAAGTTAATGATGAAGTTGGTATTCAAGTGTGTGAAAAGGAAAAAAAAAATAGATTTTTAGTGGTGTCGCCCAATGCAAAACTCACCATCACAATGCTTGGCTGTTGCTATGGTGCTAGGGAGTTGCCAGGGTGTTTTTTTAGATGGTTACTTAATGGTCAAAGTCTCTAGATATGGCATATAGTGTAAATATGGCATTTTTTTCACTAGTTTTGTGAGTCTTAATTGCTTTAAAAAATAATACACATCTCCTCAAAAAAAAAAAAAAAAAAAAAAAATGATCCAAAGTTATATGTTACATATAAGAATATATGAAAGGGGAAAATAAAATAAAATAATTAATTAATTATTATTATTTTAATTTAATTTTAATTTATATATTAATTAATTTATAAATTATTATTATTATTATTATATGCAAATAAAATACTTAAATATAAAAATGTATATAAATCATAAGTATATTACTATATAAATGTATAAACTTTAATGAATTGTAAAATGTAAAAATTATTATTATTAGTAGTAGTAGTAGTAGTAGTAATAGTAATATTGTTGAAATAAAAGGGTTATATTTCTTGTTATCAGTATAATTGAAAATATTATATTTACAAATAATAACAATAGTAAAATAATAATGATGTTATTATTGTTATTATGATTTTATTTCATATAATTTCTAAATCTAATAAGAAAATATTTAAATATTAAATATTACTTAATGCATAACTAACTCTTTTATTGTTATATTATTATTATTATTGTTATTATTATTATTATATGCAAATAAAATACCTAAATATAAAAATATTTATAAATTATACATTATATTACTATAGAAATGTATAACCTTTAAAAAATTAATTGTAAAATATAAAAATTATTATTATTATTAGTAGTAGTAGTAGTAGTAGTCGTAATATTTTTGAAATAAAAGGGTTAGTTATACATTTCTTGTTATCAGTATAGCTGAAAACAAATATAAGCATTATATTTACAAATAATAATAACAGTAAAATAATAATGTTGTTCTTATTCTTAGGAGCAATAATAAAGAGTCTCTTTTGAGAACTAAATGAGCAAATAATGGGGTGCAGGGGTTGACTTGGCCATTTAGGACCCTTTCATTAATGTGGCTGAGCTCCCAGATGGAAACAGTTACAAGCAGAGGAGGAGTGGACCACTGAAAGAGAGCGAGAAAGATCAGCACAGCACGACTGCAGAAAAAGATGGACACATACAGAGAGCAAAGAAAAGGAATCGATATCATCCATGCTGAAGGAGAGGAAACGCTCCCCTCCCTTCCTCGGTCACACGCTCTGCCCAAATAACGCTGTGTTCCTTTGAATCTGTTACGCAACATGGAACTGGATGATCGTGTGCTATGTTTAATGACATTTAATAAGACTCATGCTGTCAAACTTTTCCTCTAATGCTAAACTAAACCATATGCCAGTTCTCCTGTGCAGTTGCCATCACCTGAAATCTGTCCTTCACATGTCCAGGCATCTAAAGTCTACTCTGATCTAATCCTGCTCTCACAGAAAACAGGGTTCAGCCCTCCCCCTACCTGACGGCCCACAGAGGTCATTACCACGCTACACTGCATTATGGTTACTTTTGAAATGCTCGGCTGCCTTTCTGATTACCTCCTGGTGTTGTGATCCTCACATGTGACAAATCCAGAGGATTGTTTGAGACCTGTTATATGGAGTCAAATCCATGTCACAAAAATTTGCGAAACAAAGAAAAGTAAAATAGAGCAAAATCAAAGTGCAAAAGTCAATGACAGCTATAAAATAAGCTTAAGAACTACAACAGATTTTTAGCAGCAATGATTTTGCAGCACAAATTTTCCACAACCATACCTAATAATTCATTTTCAATGCTCCTTTTTTTCACATTTCAGTCAAGTGTGAGCTCTTGAGGCTGTTTCTTCTTTGCGCTTCACTTTTTTCTGTTTCACTTTATGGCATTGTTTTGAAGTAGTGGTGGAGTCAGGGGATTGGGGTGTGTTCAATGAGCCACACCTCCCTCGAGGTTATGTCTTCAGATCCAGATGCAGATCATGACACAATACTTTACAACATTTTAGTGTTTCGCAAATATTTGTGGCATGGATTTGACTCCATATTGTTATGAACTTCATTATTCTTCAACTTCATTTATTGTACATTTTTAAAGTAGTAAAGGAAGTAACCATATATATACAAATTCAATTCAAATTTATTTGTAAAGCGCTTTTCACAATACATATTGTTTCAAAGCAGCTTTACAGAAAGTGCATTTCAGAAATGTACATAGCTCATAATATTAAATGCATTCGATCTGATTCAACAGAGGAATAAAGGTAAGTGTTATGTGAATGCTTCACTAAAGAGATGTGTCTTTAATCTAGTTTTAAACTGGGACAGCGAGTCAGAGCCTCAAACAATATCTGGAAGGCTATTCCAGAGTTTAGGAGCTAAATGTGAGAACACCCGACTTAGATATCCTAGGAATGACCAGAAGCCTCGAATTAAGTGATCTTAAAGAACTCGATGGATTGCAGGGTGATAGAAGGTCTCACAGGAGCTAAACCATTTAGGACTTTATAGGTCAGTACTAGTACTTTGTAATTGATACGGAACTTAAGTAGAGATGATACAATTGGTGTTATATGATCAAGTTTTATTATGTAATGTAAAGGTGTAGTTGCTAATCGGTTCGTCTTTTCTTTCTCTCCCAGGTGCATCATTCTAAACACAGCTGTGCAGGAAAAGCCATTATTCTGACAGGCCAACATGTTCCGACGGACACTGAGGTCCAGTTGTACCAGAGAGTCCTCCAGCAGCAGGGTTATCGAGTGGATCTGGCCCGATATGCAGAGACCAGCGCCTCTCTCAGACAGGACAGAAGAGGTGAGAGAGAGACATCCTGCCCTTTTGTGTGTAAATCCAAGTTATATTACCTAGCATATTTACTGCACAGTAAACGGTACACTGAATACTGCATAGTTTTGCCTTCTAGTGCAACAGTGAACCAAACTGTAGCAATCTACATGGTTGTCACATAGCTAACATCTATTTGTCATCTCTAATATGCTGTGATGTAAATATGTAAATGTAGCATTTTTAATTCAATTGTGTGTTAAATCATGGCTGCAAGTACTTTTTTTGCCAACCTGAAAATGTAAACTCAAGAAAGTGCATTGCATTATGGGATATAGTATTCTGTTGATTGTATTGTCACTACACATATATGTAATAGGATAGCTATGTTTAATTAATAATGCATACTGAACAGTTTGTGCACAGAATACATAATACATACTTAAAATTGCAAGAGTAATTCTTAATATGCGGTTCAGAACATAGCTCACATACAGTATCTCAAGGGACAATACTATAGAAATTAAACTTGGATAGATTTTAGAGTAGCCAATGTGCTGCTTGTATAGAAATATGTATTTAATGTCCTCTGAAAATAACTCAACACACAGCCATTATTGTCATAATAGCTGGCAACAAAAATGAGTACACCCAAAGTGAACATGTCAAAACTGTGTTTTCTGTAGTCGTCAGAAAACTGTAGTTGTTCCCGAACTTCCTTCTGTATGCTCACTTTTGTGAGATAGATATGCATGCATAAACTGTGGGCTCAGGACAGATTGGGTATGTTTGGACTGGCATGCTACCAACTTCTATTTTTGAACCTCGTGTCACAGTATGCAAATTTTCTGAATGCATGGAATATCTGCAGTGAACTACTACATTCACAAATATGTGTTGTATACAAGCAAAGCACAGTGCAAATGCACTTGACTTTTTCCATTTCTGATGTGAAGAATGGAATTGAAATTAATGTCAATTGCAATTTTACTGTTTTTGCTTTTAATAGAGTCAGTTGTTGTCTTTCCTTTCTTTGATTAAACTGAATATTTGTTTTACGCAAAAAAAAAAAAAGAAATTAAAAGTAATTGTACATTTTCAAGATAGGCACTTGTCATGTGACAGCAATGTAGCATGCTACTGTTTATTTTTGAATACTGCATAGTGTCTCACATTTTTATAGTACGCAGTACACATCACATATTGTATAGTTCGTAGCATGCAGGTATACTCCAACCTAATCGTCATTCCAACCAAACTTATACCAATCAAGTGATTGGTATCCAGGGACACCGTCAAAAATAGTTAAGTGGTCATTATACAAAAATATTTGACTGCAGAATGCTGCAGTTGACCAATCAGAATCAAGTATTCCAGAGAGTCATGCAATAAACTGCACTTGTGTGTGCTGCTAGCTCATGATCTCAGAGGTTTGTTGTTCCCGTCCACCATCAGGTGTTTCAGGGGTTAATTTGGTCTCTTTACGTTCCCAGCTGGGGTCCTAAAACCCTTCTCCCCATCTCCTCTAGGTCGTGGCTGCACTCTAAAAAATGCTGGGTTGTTTTAACCCAATTTTGGGTCAAATATGGACAAACCCGAAATGTTGGGTTAAAAATGTAATGTAAAAATTTAACCCAATGGCTGGGTTAGTCCATATTTGACCCAAAGTTGGGTTAAAACAACCCAGCATTTTTTAGTGTGTGCACACAGAGAGGTGATTGAGATGGAGGCCTCTCTAGCGAACTGTGCCGTTTCATTTCTGTAAATGTCTTTCACGTACATAGCGTCGATCATTGATACTTGGTTATGTCATAATTAATCCTTATATTTATGTTGATGCATAAACTAGTATTATGGAACGTTATTACCACAAATTGATGTGATTTCGAGCACTGATAAAACATACACTCATTTTAATGCAAGAACGTTGGAGGCATCAGTGTGCTTTCCAGTGCTATTCCATTACTGGCACATTAAACATCTAAGATAGTGTATTGATCGTAGATACACAGTTAGTAAGTACAGTTATACAGTCAGTACAGACTAATGGAGATGCTTATTTAACTAAAGGCTGTTTAGTATGCAGCAGCCACAGGCTGTTGTCTAGGCTTTGGCCTGAAACGCCGCTTGAAATCATGGGAAAGTCGTTAAGCAGAAGAATTAAAATGCATGGAATTGATTAGAAATAGTGTGCTGTTAACAGCATTATTTGTATAGAATGAGCTGCAATTATCATGATCATATCAGGAGGGACATGAGAGCTGATTTCCCATGATTCCCTTTGGCTATAAACAGTACTTCCTGTTGTTTGGGCTGGGACGGCACTCAGGCACAAAATGTTTGGACTTTATGCCAAATACACACCAGCCCATTTCCTGGAGCACTGCTGACTACCACAATAACTACCAGATGTGCTTTTTCCAGTCTCTCTCTCAAAGAATTTAAAGAAGTTTTATTAGCTCTATAAACAATGGTTCACATTTCTAAAGCATTGATAAACATTACAAATGCACAAACGACTTGATTTAACCAAGTTGAACGTTCTTGGATCAACATTTTTTTAGACTTGGAACAACAATCCTATCAGTCCTATCTCTATAATTGTTCGTAATCCTAACATTATTAGCAACAACAATAATAATTGTATATGTATGGTCAATTAATTAAGCTGTAATGTAATGAAGCTCAGGATATGACCCATTATGTGCCTTAATATATCCTGTTTCAAGTGGGCCGACCTTGTGCTTGCTATGGCTAATGGGACATCTGTGCCTCTGGTCTAGTATTTGGTGAATTAAAAACGCCACTCATAAATCATGTTTGCATGCCGAGAGATTGCGTACGCTTTATGTTATAGGGGCTACATGTCTTTGATGCCTTGATCGAAACCATGAGCGTCCCTCTTTTAATTCAAAACTGAACAAAAAAAAAAAAAAGTTAAAGAATGTCAAGTATACATGAAGGCAATCTTATTCCAAATGGAAAATTGGCTCTTTTTCTTCCTGACTGCGCTTAGTGTTGCCACAGCATTATGTAATCCACTTTTGTCCTCATTTTTAGGACTGCAAAAGGACTTCACAACTATTGGCCGTCTTTATTATTAGAATGAAGATTTTTTCCAAGCCTTAAGCTTTCTTCCTTATCTTCATATTATGAAAATACAGACAGCTTCACTTAAGTTTTTGTGTTCTTTTTCAGTGTTTACTCAGCTATTCTTTGGGGACCATTGTCCTTATAAGTGATGACAAAACCTCCCTTTGGGGACATTCAGGGATGTTTTTTTCCTCAATAAAATTATGGTATTTCAACATTTACTGGTGAAACTGAAATGTGTAGATTGGGCCACACCATTTTCAATTCATGGGGCCTTTAAATTATAATAAAAAGTTATTTAGGAATAGGGTTTGGATTCATCCACAGTAGTAATAAATATTAATATTGAACTTTATTTTGAAAAAAAAAAAAAAAACAATAATAATGTACGTCCTTATTAAGATTTAGCCAAAAAAGTGTGTGCTGAAGTGCCTTAATCATCTCTTTTTGGCAAACTGTCTTCAGCATAAAGTCAGTGCTGATCTTACCGTCTTTTTTTCTTACTTCATTTCTTCATCTGAATGCTAAATATACTCTCTCTTGAACACAGATGGAAGAGACTGGTCTGTCTTGATTTGCCTAAAGGGCTCTGAAAAAAGTTGCCTGCGAAAAATCAACTTTGCCCATCCGCAGCACCACCAGAGGGTAAGACCACCCACTCCCTAGCTGACCGAAATCACATCCAGTGCTCTTGAAGAGATTCCTGTTTATGATCAAATGTAATGCACAATCATTTAAAAAATATGGCCTGTTATAGATCTGAAACTGAGAAGGAAAATCAAACACAAAAGCCAAGTGCTTATGCCAAATGCCTTTTTGTTTGAAATGCATGTGAAATAAGATCCGGTCCAGAGGTTCAAAGGGAATGTTTATGGAAACCAGGACGGAGTAAAACATTCCAGTATCCTCTACGACTCTGAGCTCATTCTCTAAATGCAGAAAATATATAAGAGCTTGAGCCAATCTTGTATTTTACTTACAATTCATTTTAAACCTGTATTTAGTAATGCTAATATAATGATCAGATTTGCTTAAATATCCCAGCTGTTGTGAGTTTCTTGGGTCAGCTATAGTTCTGGAATTGATCCAAGAACAACTGCTACTTACCGTCAGTTATTAAATCTCTCTCGCTCGTAGGCCATTAGTCATCTCACAGGATCTTAAGGCATTACTGAAAGACTGTTTAAAATGTTTTAAAACTATCCACCAGGGTGGTCTTGGTTAAACTCTGACCTCTTCACACAGGTTAACATAATACCAGCCTTTGCTGGAGCGTTTCTGGACATGGGCGGAGTCTGCCGGTTTTTGACGGACAGCCAGTTATCAGGTGAGCTGGAATGTTCTAGGCATTTTGTTTTTAACACTGATACTGAGACATTAATATTTGCAGCCACAACATGATATGAGTAGTTTTTAAAGTGTTGAATGAGATTGTTCTTAGGAAACGTTTTGCAGAATGTTTCTCTTTTCTGTACGACAAAAGCAGTGACCTGGGTTTAAAATAATCTATCTATCTATCTATCTATCTATCTATCTATCTATCTATCTATCTATCTATCTATCTATCTATCTATCTATCTATCTATCTATCTATCTATCTATCTATCTATCTATCTATCTATCTATCTATCTATCTATCTATCTATCTATCTATCTATCTATCTATCTATCTATCTATCTATCTATCTATCTATCTATCTATCTATCATCTTAATTATATACTATTATTGAATTTATTTATATTTTGAATTATTTATTTTTAATCTTTTCAGTTTTCATTTTTATCAAAGTTTTAGTAATTGTATGTGCTTTTGTTATTTTTTATACGTTTTTGTACTATTTATTTATACATTTTAATTTAGTACTTCATCATAAACTTTTCAGTTAGTTACATTTTTGTTTGTTTGTTTAAAAAAAAAAAAAAAATATATATATATATATATATATATATATATATATATATATATATATATATATATAATGTCATATTTTATTTTTATTTTATTTCAGCTTTACTTAAATTGCCAAACTTAACAAAACAACACTGGGTCAAAAACAACCCCTTTGGAGCCCTTTGGCTTTCATTAAAATTTCAAATTCCTTGATGATAAAGCTTCATCATTTAAATTGGATGGAAAACCCATTCTCAATTTATCTGACAGCTTTGACAGTGGTTTGTGAGAGAGAGAGGCACTTCTGTCAGCAGTATGTTGAAGCGTTTTAAGGTTTTCTCTGTAATTGCTCATAGAAGTCAGTGTCAAGGGTGATATGAATAGATATTAAAAGTTAAGTGCATAATAAATGCCATTTAATTTCAGCAATAGTGAGTTTTCTGAAATGTCTGAGGAATGCCGTATTTGCAAAGCTCTTTGAACATGATCATGCTTAATTTGACTACTTTAAACCAATTATGGGCATCACCACTGAAAGACCTCAAAGAAGGAGGATAACAGTGCCTATGTTTTGCGACAATAATGACCGATTTTTCACCCGCTGCCCCTATGGCATCAGGACCGCCCAGCATCAGAAAAGGAGGCTTTGTCTCCGACTCTGAAACAATATTGTCCTTCCTGTTGGCCCGTCGCCCACAGAAACAAGAACGATTGAGTCCTGGTGTTTGGGGTTTGGCTAGGCAAGGTTGTGTCCTCTTTATAATCATATCAGAAGGCAGGCGTACAGTGGGGTGCACAAATATACACATGACATGGACGGGTCAGTAACCAAGTTGAATGAAAACTCAGCATATCCTGATGTTTTTCCAAGTGTTTCATTGGGGTTTGGGGTTTGAAACGGAGCCCAAGGCTGGTGTGGTGTGTGTTAACTGAACATGTAGAGATGTTTGAGGGTCTTGAGCATTGCTTCAGATGTATGGTGTGGCGACATCCTTTCTCACGTGTGTGTTTCTGATTAAATGGTGACACAAGGCCTGGAATCAGTGAAGGAATTTACATTTGCACAGCATGCAGTGCCAGATCACTCTCTCACTCAGAAATGCTGAGCTGTGCATGTGTTGATATGAAGCCTGTAAACACATATTTTCACACTGCCTACACTTCGACTTCTATTGGTCTTTAATTAAGTTAGTTATAATTGCAATCAATTGATCCTATGTGGCCACCCAGGACCTAGCAATGGAGCCTTGTGCACCACCACAGAAATACGGGCTGAAGAGGCTGACAAATTGAGCTGAGACTCATCACTTGTTGCGAATGTGGCTGCTTTGAAGAGGGAGCTTTCATCGCTAGTTGTTTTATCGTGTCACGTCTGGCACATGTCACTCTAAAATGCAACTTCTGGCAGTTCAGAAAAGTGAATGAAGATATGTAGTCTCAATGTTTCCATTATATTGGAAAACATACTACTGTTCAAATTTGGCAAGGATGTATTAAATTTATCATAGTTTTTGCACTGTTACAAACAACCAATTTTAGATAAATGCTGTGCTTAACTTTTTATTCATCAACGAATCATGAAAAAAACCTACCTTGTTTTAATCAAATTCCACACATTGTGACATTGAAAGTAATTCTAACATTAGCGAGGAAAACGTTAATAACTTAAACCTACCTAGTTTTTAACTTTTACCTAATATTTGTGTGCAGTGAAATTGACTGACTAGCTTGCAGTTAGCTTAGCACCATGCTAATGTCAAATTCGGTTTAAATAATCTGAGATTAAAGTCTCTTCATGATTGTTTAGCACTTCTGCCTATGTAGTGCGTCCGAAATCAACCACTTATGAGGTTATGAGGCTGCTTTGTGTTGACGGTTAGCAATAAGGCAGGCAGCTCACTCTGTTATGGAGCAGAGCTTCGGTTTATTTCTCACAGAAGCTAAACCTGCATGTGAGAAACGTGGTGAGACTTAACGTGGGATCTCTAGACAGATGTCTGGAGGTCTTTGTGGAAAGAATTGAAGTAGTTTTGGCTTTCATGTCGATGCACGTGCTATGTGTCTTCCTCTGACTCTATCCTCCTTCTGCCTTCTGTTTTTCTTTTCTTAGGAGTGACATTACCCATACACCCTTCAGCCTGTGCTTTTTCCACATCTCCACAAGAGGGAACCCTAAACACTGCTGAAGATCAACAGTAAGTCATGCCACATCTGAGCGAAATAGCCAACCAAACTTCAGAGTTTTTCTTCAGAGTTGTTGTGATTGTATCCTACAGGAGCCAGCCAATCACACGCTCAGACAATCAGGGCCTGAATGCTACTGTAAGTGTATACGTCCTGGTTACCTCTGCAACACCGCTGACTGCTTTCGTCCACCGCACAGCCTTGGTCAAAACCCACCTGGATAAAACTAGTTATGCTATAGAGGTAAGGAAACATTTTCCTCAGAGTGAGAAAGGCTGTAAAACAGTTACAGTTTAAATAAAACAATATCAAATGAGCTTAGAAATCATTATTAGGTGCCTTTTGGCTATTTTGATTTATATTTTTAAATCAGATCTGATGAGATTTCTGTAGTCTTAATATTGCAGTTTGTATCCCTGTGCTGCAGTTTACTGATGATAAAGGCTTGGCTAAGCATTTATTCCCCATGTGATGTTTATTAGGCCTGCATGCAGCTGTGAAACACTTATCTCATTGCTGTGTGTGTATAATGCCAGATTACTGTAACTGAAGAGGCTTCAGTCAGAATCTTGTAAACAGCTGGAGGGCACATTGAGATCTAATATGAGACAGATCATGTTTACTGAGATTCAGTGGTTGATAAAAGAGGCCCGACAAACAGGCAGATCTCTATAAAGCCTTCCTAAAGGTCTGCTCGTTCCCCTCTGGTCCTGTGTGTATGTGTCTGTACCATGTGATATAGATCACAATCTTATGCAAAACTGAACATTTGTGTTCAAATGTGTCCTTGCGACAAAATTTCCCCTTAGTGTCATTCGTTAAAAGTAATGTTAGAGTTATGTTTATGGTAGCTTCTAATTAAGATGGTTTATACACATTTTGTGTGGTTTGGTAATGTTATTTCACAAGCATAAACAATTGTTCTTCTGCCCTCTAACTGTACTGCCCTGTCATTACTCTTCATCAGCTTCCTCCATTTGTTGTACTGCTGTGTACAGTGGAATGGTTTCTCCCATGTGATGATACTGTGCACATCACTCTCAGAGTTAGCATACCGAATACATATTTCATATTTTACTGTTAACAAAGATGTTCTTGAAAACACTGGGATTTATTCAACTTAATTTTAAAGGGGTGGTTCACCCAAAAATACTCACCCTCATTATATTCATTATATTCCGTTGAATATAAAGGAAGATATTTTGAATAATGTTGGCAAACAAACAGTCTCTGGTCCCCATTGACTTCCATAGTGTTTTTATTTCTATACTATGGAAGTCAGTGGGGAGCAGAATATTTGCTTACCCACATTCTTCAGAATATTTAAATGAATATAGTTTTGGAACAACTTGAGGGTGAGTAAATGATGTCAGAACTTTAATTTTTGGGTGAACTATCCCTTTAACTGCATAGGCTGAACACTATGCAAAATTATAAAAAAAAAATGACACAAGCTGAATAGGAAATGTTTCTGACTTCTAACTAATTATTTTATAGCTTTTTAATTGGTTCACCCAGAAAAAAAATGAATTTGTACCGTAAATATCCTTTTGACAGTTAAAGTCTGTTTTCTACATGGGAGAGTTTTTTTCTTAGTTGCTGTGGCAGGTATTGATGAACAGGTTTTGTAGTGTAGCTATTGCGGTGTTCTGCTTAATTTGTTTAGAGAGACTGAACGGATGCTGAATGATGGAGCGATGGGATCTCTCTGTTATTGATGCTCTTCATCTTTGGGTTTATGTACTGTGTCAGACCTCTCTCTCTCTCTTTCAGTTACAGGTATTCTTTAGAGAAAGACTGGGTCTTTTGCTCTCTCATCAAGCCATTGATCACATGAATCATGTTATCAGCGACGTCCTGAAAGCTGCCCTATTATCCACAAAGGAGAGCAGCTCTTCGCCAAGGTCATAAACACAATAATCCAGAAAGTGCCCACATACATTAATATTAATATTAAAGAAAGTGTATATTTTGTTGTTATATAACAACAGATTATAAAAATACTGGTTACACTTTATAGTTATAAAACAAAATCATGGGAAATATATTTGTTGTCAGTGTTGAGGTACATTACATTTAAAAGTAATTCATTAAGTAACTTATTGCATTATAGTTTTTTTTTTTTTAATGGAAGGTAATGTTGTGTTATGTTGCATTACTTTTTCCTGATCTGGGCTGGACATGCTTGTTTGTTTTAAAATAATAATACAATGATAATGAAAGCCTCAGGTTGAAGGAAATGTAAATTCACACGTGTACAGTAGAGTGCGCTACTCGAACAAACCTGGATTGCAGAAGAATAGGACGAATAGTTATGTTGACCTTATTTTAAAGTGTTACCAAAATATTAAACCTCATTAATGTTTTGGGTTTTTTTTCCAGTGCATAAAACTGTGTGTCATATTTAACTTAAAAGCCATTCATTTGATAATTTGTTTATTAATAATACTTTTGGCTGTACTGTATATATAATTTTATAATATGTTGATCAGCATTAATGTATACAATATTGGCTATTTGTTGCTGTTTTTTTCTTATAGGTGTAAGCTGTGTTTTCAGTTAATGACCTTCTCATTGCATTATAACGCTTCTCTGCGTCCAATGGTGGTGAAGGTAAGAATGAACAGAGATTCATTCCCATGCAAGCTCTCAATATGACCACTAGATGACAGCATATCAACACACACTCTTTCTGTCTCAGCTTCAGACTGATCTACACTTCGATGGAATGAAGGACCCTCACTTTGACGGACAGATAGCCAAAGAGTATATGCTGGAGGATGTGCTGAAACTACTTTTCCCAGTATGCTACAGTGAGCCCAGTTCACCTCTTAACACCCAGGAAGACACACAAAAGGTAAAACGGACATCCGTGTGTCCTTATGTTACGCAAGTTAATTAATTGACACAGTTCTTCTTTTTTTTATGTGTCCTGACTCCTTTTGGAGTAGATGTAGGCATATGCTAAAACTGTTTTCAGAACATCTATTCTATGAGAAGAGTCCAATAACAGGTTTTACCAAGATTCAATTTGTATTCGGCCAGTCTTATGATCTCTGCATATTTTCCCCCATGAGGCAAATTGGTCCGTGTAAAATAAAACCGCCACTTAGTTTGTGTGATTTTAAACATATGTAAATTTAAAAGGACATTTATGAAACACTAGTAGAACCAAATTTATGAACCCATTCGTGCTATAATCAATGCAGTCAGTTCAGTCCAAAATATTTTTTTTCTGCTTGTGTTTTAGAAACGAGGCCCATTTAATAAAACGTGAATTAAAATGTCAAATAAGTCATTTCCCATGCCTTACAAACAGCACATTTTTTATTTATTCGGCTCAATTTCCTTGTCTTCTTTGTTGCTTTGTGAAATAGTCATTTTTTTCCCATGCACATCAATAGTTTTTATCATTGTGGCCTGATTATTTGAACTCGTGCTGCAGTACGGTGACTGTGAGGGGCCAAACGGTCTGTGTCTGCCTCCAGATGAGATGCATTTACTGCGGCAGTTTAATCAGCATCTCAAAAGACCAGGACCCTTCCAGCTGGTAAAGACACATTTAATGCACTTTTAAAGATGCTCATATTAGCTATGTTTTTTAATATGGACTAACAGGCATACATTTTATTAAATTTGACATGCAAATTAGCTTGAAGGATCTTTCCATGTAAACTTATCGCATAATAAACCTGTATGTCCCTGTTTTGCATTTTTGTCTGTTAAATAAATTGTGTGTGTGTGTGTGTGTGTTGGCAGCTGTACCCTATATCTCCTCCTCCTGATGAGCTCCTCAATGATCTAATCCAGGGAGAGTCCCTCAGCGCACAGGATTGTAGATGGAGACCAGCTCTCATGGCCCTGCTCCAAGAACTCAGCCTTTACTACATGAGAAGACATCAGACTGAAAGGTTACACACACACACAAACACATACTTGCACATCATGACACATTTGCAGATTCCCCGGGTCATATCATCAAGCCTTATTCTTTCTCCAACGATGAGATGAGTTATGCTGCAGGCGTGGAACAATTCTGCTAGGGTCCGGAGATAATTTCAAACAAATTGTGTTGTACTCAATCATTCTTAGTGATGTCCTGGTTTAAGCCTGTGGTGCTTTGGGTCATCTGCAGTCCAGTCAAAACATTTGTTTTTACAATATTTCTCACACAATATCTCCCAAACCTCCTGATGTCTTACTTTTATATATTCCTTTTTTTTTCTCCATTAAATGTTCTCACTCTCACACACCATCTGTCACTGTAAAGAAACTTGAGAAGATCCAAAACCCTATGTGAAATCCTATTGGTTTACAATAAAAAGAAATACAGTTTTTATACACTTTTGTGTAAAAATGGTTAAAAAAGCTCTGTCTTTGAGCTTCTTACTACCTCAAGGAATAATTAAAGCAAGGATTGCTATCATGTAAGTCCTTCAAACAAATGGAGACACCTTTTCAATCCAACACTGATAGTTTGTATATGTTAAAATGTGGAGGTTAAAGTCATAAAATGCTTGCTTTTATTATTCCTGGAAAACAATCTGCTAACATTCCATTCTTCCAACCACCTGCATTAATAAAGCATTTCAGAGCACGTGTTGAGTTTTCTTCTAAAAATCGCTGTACTTTCTATAATCCCAACAGCTTGGATGAGCCAAAGAGCCCAGAGGCATCAGATTCACTGTCAAGAAAAGGCAAGTACCATATGGTAACATATTAACCTGACTATAAGAATTACAAATAAACATTTTTTTTTATAAAGCACCTGCTGTTTTTACTTAATCTGTGTAATAAACTACACTCTAAAGGCCCTTGCACACTGTGTTCGAAATTTTCGCACGTTAAAAAAATATATACAACCTCACGTTACGCTTGCACACTCCCTCCGAAACTTTTGTCCGTTATTAAAAAAAAAAAAAAAAACGAATCGGGTTTGATTTTCTGTGTTTTTCGCATCCGTAGCAAGCAGTTTGATTGGTGTTTTGACACTTCAGAGCCACAGAACCACAAATACGGAAAAAACGCATATGAAAATTTCGGACTCGGTGTCATGTGCAAGGGCCTTTAAGTCGAATTTGGCAAAACTGGAAAAAAAATGGGAATTTTACATCAAAATTTTTAAGTTAAGAAATTCAAAGTTTAAAGGAGTAAGCACAACTGGCAGATTTTAATTTTCTACTCTTACCTTTTATTAGCCCTTAACTTGAAATATTTGAGTAAGCTAATTCATACATTTAACTTAGAATTATCATGTCTCAGCTTAAATATTTTTAGTAGTGGCAATGTGGCTACCTTTAACTATTATTCGGTAAATTCCAACTTTCTAATTGGTTCCACAATGCTTTGATAGTATTAGCATGGCATAGCTAGACATTCTTCATGTTCAAACTCATCAACATGATGATAACCCCGCCCAAAAAAAAAAAAAAAAAACACATAACAGAAACTCTTCTAAATTAGTATAGCAAAACAAACACTACTAAATCTCCCATTTAACATTATTCTTGCACAAAGCATTTACTTTAGCATTTACTCTCCCTTTCGCGTGTCATGGCAAAGCCGGTAAATAGAAATCCCTGCCCAATTTCTGTCAAATTTAATTGTCTAAATTAAAAGAAACAATTAATGTGTTAAAATGTGTTAGTTTTGTGGACTCAAAAGAAAAAGAAAGTGCTAAATCCTCCATAAAATTAATTTGATTGAACTACTCAATCCAATATTTATTTATTTTTACAGGTAATCAGTATAAAACCATTAAATGTGCCTTACTTCTGTTTTTAAGGGAGGTGTGTTGATCCCCACCTGAGGCAGTTGTACACGGACCCTCCGATGGCCCTGATGCCGACATTTAACGCATGGATGAAGGAATATCGAGCCGAGGTTCCGTTTGATGTGATGGCCATTCATATCCGTCCAGAACCAGTCAGCCCACACTGTCATATTCACCTGGATGAACATCGTGGACCAAGGTAGGCCAAACACACATGGCATAACCACAAACTCAATGGCCAGAATGTAGAATTAATTATTGTGGCATTCAAATGTACATTTAAGAGAATTTATGTGCATAAAATCACAGAAACTTTAATGTGTGGACTGAGTAGCCTTGCAGCCAGTGTTGTAAAACACAGCAGCTTGAGCTGGGAAACAATGAACAAAGGGTCTGCGGTACGGTAGTGCCGTCGCTGCTTTTTTCTTGGTAATCAGATCTAGCTTCTTATGTGTCAGCTCAAACTCACTTCACCGTTTGATTGATTTATCAGATTAATTTCTGAATTTGCTTTCCCATGCATGGCGAGTCTTACACACACACACACACACACACACACACACACACACACATTTAAAATCCCTGATTACTGTCTACTAGACTCCATTACAGCCTGTAATCTCTAATACCCACAGAGGGGAAAAAGTGTTTTACACGTTTAAAGCTGACCTGACCCAAGCTATTGGGCTTTTAATTGGTGTTTAATAAAGAAATGTTTAATGATAATAATATATAAAACAGTCAACAAATAACATGGATATGAATGCTTTTATTATGTTCAATAATGAATATTTTAATAATAATATTTATGTAATTATTTGTGTGTGTATACAGTAGTCAACATTTTAAGTGGATCAAAACCTTTCATCAAAGTAATGAATTTTGAACAATACCCGTTCTTGTCTTAGGATCAACTTTGATGAACTTTTTTTGATCCACTTCAAATGTTGACTATATATCAACCTGATTTCATTAGATTATATCATTGAAAGTAATTTGTATTGGTTAGATTACATATAAATCAATCCTTAATAAAACAACTGCAAGTTCCAATTTTTTACAGTGAAGCCTTTCAGAGAAAGACTCAATTTTAAGGTTATTAGTTCTACTCATAGAACTATAGAACTACTCATAGAACTAACATAGTTGATGGATTCGTCTGAAAGCAGTCTGGGCTGTCTCTTTTTTCCACGAGTCACCTGTTGACTGGGACCCAGTTTTAATCCACAGTAATCCTCCTGCCCTGTCACAGTGTGACAGCTAGAATAACCCCCCCAAAAGTGAAGTGTGTGTGTGCATAAGTGATTGGGTACACTGAGTTCCTCAAAACTTTCTTCCGTTTCTTTCAGGATGGCAAACTATCCAGTTGGCCTGGGCAACAGCAGAATCAACATTCTGGTGATGGACGAATCAGAGGCCGAGCCTGTCGTCATGACGATATACACTCTGCACATATACCGTGAAAGCAGGCCCAGTCTGCCAATGTTTGATGAGTATGTGATGTGCAGCTTTGTGCAGGTACGCGGGACAAACACACACACACACTCACCAACTCCTGCCCTAAACTCAGCAGCAGACACTAATACACACATCTGTCTAAGAAGAATTTGTCGGCTTACATTCCTACACTCTCAGAAAAAAAGGTACAAAAGCTGTCACTGGGGTGGTACCCCTTCAAAACGTACACCTTTGTTCCTTATTAACCCCATCACATTACAATAGTACATATCACCCCAGTGACAGATTTTATACTTTTTTTTTCATTAGTCTTGAATCTTTAGAACTGGTTTTAAACCAAGAAACTCTCAATTTGAGGATTTTTACTTCCATCTTGGATTCAGTCCATCCAACACTTCTTTCTTGTGAATGTTCAGGTTTCAGTGCAAGCTGATAGCTCTGATCGTAGACTCATAGTTATACTGGATCACAGCAGGTTTCTGTCACACAGTGTTGACTCATGCTTGTGTGTGTGTGTGATTTGGGGGTGGGTGCAAATGAATCATTCAATTGATTTAAAGGGACCAACAATAAAACACTATTTTTGTTACTTATCTTTTAAATATTATTCCATTTTTTTTTTTTCACTACTTTTCAATGGTTTCTCTGTATGTCATGCTTCTCTGGATCAAAGTGATGCAACAGAATGGGGGAAAGCCAAATGAATGAACAGGATAAAGAGAGAGTAACAGTGTTTGAGACTTGTGGATCTCTAGCTCATTATGAAAATGTTTTATGGCTGTGTATGTCTAGTCATAATGAGCCGATGACAGTATAATCCTTAGGGATTCCTATTCGGTTTGAGCTTCATGAGGATCCACTTTCGGATTCATAAGTTAGGCGTTACTGAAGTGTCCTCTGAAAAGATTTAGAACTTAAAAACACACCAAGCTGTGAGTTTTCTTAATTGGTCAGTCTCATTTTCTAGCTGTGGTTTGGTAAAATGAACACGCTTAGGATGAGATTAATCAAATTCCTCTGTATGTCCCCAATTGTTCAGTTCTATTCTATCAAACGATTGAACACCAGACTTGATGTTAACATGCACAAAGCATGTTAAAGTGTCTGGGCTGACCACTTGTGATGGGATCAGCCAAGACAAATATTATTGTCAGGTGTAAACAGAGCTTTTGATTGAATATTTGGGATAGTTGTTACCAATTGGACCAAACTGTGTCCCGTGTTGGAGGTCTTATTTTGGTCTCCGATCTTCAATGTGAATGAGGATTGCTACAGCTTCTTTCTTGCATATGACATTCCTTCATTTATCCCTTGATCCCTGGAGGGGAGAATGGGCTGGAAATCGAGCATTTTATCACGTTTCCCCTTCAAAGACAAATGAAAAGGTTCTCTGAGGCTTTATTTACAGCAATGCAAACATATTCATAACTCTTCTCTCTGTGTGTCAGGGACACAATCCTAAAACCATAAGCAACACCAGAATTTACTGACTATCGTTCACATGGGTATATTCAGAAAGCAACGTTCTGTTGATGGAGTGACCAAAAAAATATCCATATGTGTCAAAAAATAATTCTCCATGTGTACCTCATTAATACACACAGGACTTCGTGACCTCATCCAGCATATAAAGACGAGCTTTAAGCTTGATGAATTGTCCACTGTTTTATATCCAGCTGGAAAAGTTTTGTTTGCAACACATCATCTCCTTTATTGATTCACTTTATTCAAGCATTCCCTGATGATGACGTCAGTTTTGTCTGTTTTAGTGAATTTATGTAGTATAGTTTTCATTTAAATGAACAATAGTTGTGTATTTGTGCGTGCATGTGTGTGTGTGTGTGTGTGCCTCCTTTTTATAAGATTTGAATTTAGAATATATATTTATAAGATATGAAAATATGACCAAACATGACCTTGTGTGGTTTGTAAAATATTTCAGACATTACTTTCTTCAGCACAAATTAAAAACTAAAAATCGTTATTTACTCTTCTTGTCATTCCAAAACGATGACTTTCTTTTGTTGAACAGAAAGAAACTTTTTCAACTGCTTTTGTCTCTGTTTATCTCTGTCTCTGTTTCTCTCATCATGAGTCTAAACCAATATAAAGGAGATGATGACAGAGTTTCTTTTTTGTGTTTTTTCACTGAGGCATCCTTATAACTGACTGGTTGGCTCTAAAGCTCATTTTTAAATGAAAGTGAGTGCTGTTTTCTGACTTTCAGGAAACGTTCTCCACATCTCTGTGTTGACATGGCTTGTGATTGAATGGGTTTTGACTAGGAAGCATTTTTTTTTTTTATTTTGAGCAGAAGCCACAATGTGGTTTTGTAAATCTGGAGATGTTCTCGTGCATATGATGGGTGTTTTTCAAGCTTCGAGGTGACATTCAGACATAATGGAGAAATTGTTGGCTTGTTGGCGTCTGTTCTGTTGATTTACATAGATATTTTTATTTATGAACTTAATGTTGGCAGAGTCTAAAGTCAACTCTTTTCGTTTTCCTTTTTTTTTTGAATTTGTATCTCACGCCAAGAAGACACATCGGGTGGTCTTGAGGGAAAACAATGCTAGAGGCTTTAATTCTTTCCAACTGCATATGCGCATCTTTTTACACCACAATCCTTCCAAGGAGCGGTTCACACAAGCGTTATGGACAGCAGTGGAACAGAACGCGTGGGTCTCGTTTTAACTTGACACGCCGTCATATAAACATGTTACACAACTGCAAAGACATTCATATTCAGACACTCAGAGCGTCTCTTTGTCCTGCCTTAAGTGGATTACTGTGGAAAACATTAGTGGGGAAGGGACAGGGGAGGCAAGGTGGCAGCTCAGAGGAATTCTTTTGAAGCTACAGCATGTCGACATCCACGTCCACCATCTGCCCTCCCTCTCCTCTTCTCAACGCTCTCTCTGTTTGTCATTACAACCCTCTTCATCCATCAAAGCTCTGCGGTGGCAAAAAAAATCACCCCTTTTTTGACTCTGACGCTAAAGCAATTAGTTTAGCATAGATTGGACTAGCAAAGGAAAATTTCACTCAAAAAAGGGAAATCATTTGCTAATCCTCTTGTCTTTAAAACTCAAGCCCAAAGTCTTTTGTTGTTGTCGTTCATATAATGAAAGTCAATTGGGTCCAAAGTTTTTTTTTTGACTTCAAGAAATCATCGTTTATGTTCTGAAGCAGAAAGAAAGAGTCATATAGGTGTGGAGCAATAAGGTTGAGTAACTAAATGATGCCACAGTTTTTATTTTTGGGGGATCTACCCCATTCAATTATTGACTCTATATTCCAAATCCATCACAAGTGGACAGCTTTTATGATATATTTATGGTGTTTTTGAAACCATATTTGAATCTTGAAACCTGAAGATCTTTTCTCATGAACATGAACCTTGGCTTTTTCGATATGGTGGATTGTTACTTCTCTTCATTCTGAGGCAGTTAAAGTGAGTTTGTTTCTCACTGGTTCCTTCGTCTGGTGTTGTCGTTAGTCAACCGACCCCTGCTTCCTAAAGCCCACTCCAGCTGAGGAGTGTACCACAGTGTGTTTGGCACACTGGTGTGTGTATGGAGTCTTCTGGGTTTATGGAGTCGGTAATTAGGAGAAAGGACGTATTCTGTGTCTCCCTGGCACTGTAAATAATACAGATGAGGTCTTTTTTTAAAATAGTGTGACCTTTTCAATGCATCATGGCTTGTAAAACTAATGAAGTGCTAAAGAATGTAATGGTCTGTTAGGAGTGAGATTCTTTCTGTAGGAAACTGGCATGTGTTGGACAATTTAATGAATGTGTTTTTTTTTTTTTGTTTTTTTTTTTATCAATGATTTGTCTGACTTCAACTTAAGGATGAAGAGAAAACCAGTGTTTATAGTTTCAATTTTCAGTAGGGATGCCGAGTTGGTATGCTCAATTACGAAATTATCTTTTTTGCACATATGTGTTAAAGATTTAGGTTTGAACATACAGTCATGTATTTGAATCTTGTTCGTTTGTATAAGATGTTGGAATTTGATGTTCTTGGCAGATAATTTGTCTAAAATTCAATGCAGCTTTTAATGTAAATCATTTGCGGTCTTTTGGGATTTATTGATCATTATGGTTCACCTATTCATATCTGGTGATTTAGGATTCATATCTGGTAATTTAGGAAACAAAAACACTCATCTATGTACCTATCTATGTTTTATTTTATTTTAGATTTTACCTGTTTTTACTTTTCCTTAAAGTAGTTCACTTCTTAAAAAACTTTTTAAGTCACCCCCATGTCATCCAAGATGTCCTTATTCATCATTTGGTGCCGTTTAAAGCCCTTTGAAGCTGCACTAAAACTCTCATTTGGACCTTGAACCCTTTGGTTCCCAATGAAGTATATTATATGGAGAAAATCCTGGAATGTTTTCATCAAAAACCTTAATTTCTTTTCGACTAAAGAAAGAAAGACATGGACATCTTGGATGACATGGGGGTGAGTAAATTAGAAGACGTTTTTTTTTTTAAAGTGAACTACTCCTTTAAAGACATTTTCAGTGTGTGAATGTTGCTTCAGTCCATTTAACTAACTCCCAAAAACCACCTGGACTCTTTTCCTCGACCAAGTGCTCTCTCATGTGTTCTCTTTTCATGTTTTTCTCTCATTTCTTCCCCCTTCACCTCAATGGGTCAGCGAGAGTACCATGATGGTCATAGCTGGATGTCTATAAAATGGGTGGGGGTTTTGAGGACCACCAGCACCCCTTACCAAACACAAGCTCCATTCACCCCGCTGGGCTTTGAAGTCCTCTCGAGTGTCCCTGGCCACTGTATTGTCAGGCTAATGCAGAATGTTGCCCGATTGTTGGGGCAATTTGATTTTTAATTAGTTGAGGATGACACAGGCAGGATGGCAGGTATGCAAACAGTTATTACTCCCACCCACAATGGGTTGCATCAATGTATCGACTCTCATACACACATCTCCGGCTTCCTTTATTTCTGTGTGAACACCTGCTTTCTTCTTGTAGTGAAAACAAACACACCAAAGACAGTTATGAAGCACTATTGTAGTGGTGCCAGTGAACATGAACATAGACATTTTATTCTCAAAACGCAACGGAGCCAAAGTCTGTCTTGTTAATCTTTCTCCTGTTGTTTTATTTAGTGTTTTGCTCAAATGCTTGGAGAATCCTGCAGTAATACCAAAGGAGCTGTATTCTAGCCACGGTTAATGCATGTGTCCCAGTCGTGTTGAGCTGTAGATAGGGTTCTCTCACCTTTTTTATCATCCACTAGGGGAAAATATGTGAAAGTGTGAATGCTTCAAAGAGCAGTTTTAAAAGTTTAAAACCCAGGTTAGCACATGCACTACTAATAAAATGTGGTAACGTGTTCTCAGCTGCCTTTGACCTAAGTGCGAGTCATTTTAAGCCGCATTTAAACCAGTCTTTAGCGCTGTCCAATTATAAACCGATCATCCGAAACTGATCTTAATACCAGCTGTAAAGAGACTCAAGGAACAGTTAATGAGGCATGGATGATTTCCCAGGCTCCTTTGTGAGGTAGTATTTTTATACTTGACCATCTTGTTTCTCACAGATTGTGTCTGACCGCCAGTTCACCTGCTAATGTGATGCTGCCCTTCTCACTTCACGTACTTTCCACGTACTTTGCCGGTCGGTATGGTTATATAGCATAATGTGCTCATTTCTTCTCATTGTCATGAACTCTTAATCCTGTTTTGAAGTGCAGAAGCTTGGAGGATCCTCCACCGGGAGCCTCAATCCTATTTCGTAGAGAAAACTGCCCGTTTGCTATTAGAGAGCTATTGGCTTGCTAACAGTCTGTTCACGCACATCTGGACCGGCTATCTCACCACAGAGAGCGAATGACCACAATGACAGACTTCTTTGGCCTTATTAGTGCTGGACTGAGTTAGCACCAGCCAAGGGAAATGCCAATTTGACACAGTGTGCCACATTCACACAAATTTAATAAGATACAGCTGTTTTCTTGCTGATCTGATTTTGGAAAGACGTTTTCTATTTTTGTCTCAGGGTCACAAACAGCTGTTGGTCATATGCAACTAGCTAAAGTCAAGTGATGATGTTTTACTTTTTATTTACCAAGCTAGCTATGGTATCAGCCAATTGCATTCAAATGGTAAAGATTTATGTTATCTATATTTATAACATTGTTGTTTTAATAGTGACATTAAAAACTTTTTGGGATGAAACTTCTATGTTAAATGTTTTAAGGGCTAAAATGTGTCCTAATTCACCCATACTCGATATTCTAAGTAATAAGTAATAAATTAGGATAAGTCCTAATTTATTTTTTTTTTATTTTTTATTTTTTTTTTAGTTTTAATCTTTTCATTACTTATTTATATGTATTTTTAATATATATATATATATATATTATTAATTTATATTTATTTCAATATCCTATTGGTGTTTTTTTTTATTTTTTATTTCAAAAGCAGATTTTGTAACCATTTTATATCTAGTCATTCTCAGTCGTGCATTCATAAAGAAGGCTATTTTTTATTATTTATTTTATATATTTTTTTATACTTGCAGAATCCTGTTCTGTGGCCTAGCTAGTGTGCATGATCCATATATTATTTTAAGGATTCTTCTGTTTCACAAAAGTAAAACTCTTGGTATGTCTTTCTAATCCTATACTCCAAGAACAAACTTGCTCTTATTTTGCTAATCCTTGATCCTTCAGTTTTTCTCCTCCATTATTGGTCTTGAGTTTCAATCAGGTGATGACAGAAGGGTTTGATTGGGATGATTGATGGGGATGGATATATGGAGAGAGACAGGAGAGACCTCCTGAACCCACACACCAACACCCACACCTTTCATCTCTCTCTTTCCCTCTCACGCTCTAAAACCTCTTCTTTTTTTAACTCTCTCCAGCTCAGGCTCTCAGAGTGGGTCTTGAGGCCTTTATTTGGCCCATCAGGATCTGTGGTTGAATCCAAGCGATTATGTAGCGGCCCACATGCGCGCGTGATCGGGAGCTCTGCTTTTGAAGTCTGTCAAATTAGACTCACACACGGATTAAGCTCTTACAGGACCGTCTGGGTCAGAGCATCATGCATGCATGGTCTCCCACCGGTGCACTTCTCCAAAATGTTGGTGTTGTAATGTGTGTCGTGTGTTGCTTTTTACTTCTGTGTGTGTGCGTGAAAAATAGCTGGAGTTTGGGTCAGCGATAAATCAGAAAACAAGCCTCCTCTCTGTTTGGTAATTTTACATCTGGTCAAAATTTGTTCGCGTAAAAACGTCAAACTATTTTTAAGTGTTTAGTATCTTTTCTTTGCAGATGCCTCTTGGATTAATGTTTTATTATCTAATGCATGGCATTCAGACATGTTTAAGTGTTACTTAAGTGTCCAAATACAGTCTGTTGTGAGCAGTATAAGTCTGGTAACAGAAACGAGCAAGATGTGGAAACTGGTCTATGGTCTGTGAAAGATTCCCCATGCATTCTACATTATAACAGAAATATGAAGCCATGTGGTAACTTTATGACCTGACTGCTGGTTTTCATTGAGCATTTCTGCGGTCTAGCCATTGCCTACTTTTTGCTTTGTACCTAATCAGCTCACTTGTACCAGAGAATTGAGTGAATGTATCCGTTCTGTTCTTAATCAGTCGCTGTTAAAGAAGGGATCGAGCTAAAAGCTGTTTGCCGATCTCACTCAGAAGCTGAGTGCTTCCTGGTCTGCCTTGTGCTTTTGTGGTCCAGCGGCACAATTATTTCACAATAACAAACCGCTGGTGGTCCACTATTAGCGGTCAGGCTTCGCTATATGCTTCAGTCAGTTTGTGTGCTGCGTCATGGTTTATACAGTGTTTTTTGCACTTTAGACATTTAACTATTCACAACTACATGTCAACTAATTGTCATTGCATTTGACTGTTAGGTTAGAGTTCAGGTTAGTAGAATAAGTTGGTATGTAGGTGCAAAGTTACTTCTAGTCAGTAGAATGTCTGTTGAGGGACCATCAAAGTGTGTTAGCAGATATTACGCAGACAGTCTACTAATACTCTAATGGGAGTTATTTGATATAAAGTTGCAAAGTTACTTTGTTCAAGAATGTCTGAAGTGTTACTATCGAAATAAAGTGTTACAAAAAATTAACTCATTAAATTGACTGTATGCATTTGTAATGTTACTAAAGATTTCTATTTCAAACGAATGCTGTTGTTTTGAACCTTGTATTGATCAAATTATTACCATTTCCTCAAAATTTAAAGCAACTGTTTTCAACATTGATCATATTTTTTTTCTTGATCATGTTCTGCAGCAAATCAGAATGATTTCTGAAGGATCATGTGACGTTGAAGACTAGAGAAATGATGCTGAAAAATCAGCTTTGCTAACACAGGAAAAAGATTACTTGTTAAAATATATTAAGTCAGAAATTCTTATACTAAATACTACATTTTTATAAAATCCCACAATTTTACAGTTTTTACTTTATTCTTGATCAAATAAATGTAGCCTTGGTGAGCATAAAAATATTTTAAAACAAATGTTTGAATGGTAGCGTTTGTGCATAATTATTATATTTACATTCATAAAAAGCTTGCATGGATGAATGAGAATGCTGACAGACAGACCTTCTTGCCTCAGCCAGTTAAAGAAAGATCTGCTTTGGCGGTGATTCATTCTGGCCAAAGTAAAGATGCAACATTTTTGACCTCAGTCCAATTTGTCTTCAAGGACTGGAAATTTACCGCTGTTAAATCTCACACTTACGTTCCTGAATAACTCAGGCCTGTTTTCTTTCTTCGGGTCTCCTACGGAGAGGCCGATCAGTGAAGTAAGAGCAGCTGTGAATGTGTGTCTGGGTCCAACTGACTCTTTTAGCCTCTGCTTCTAACAGGAAGATCACTTGATTAAAGCCAAGCTGTGTGCTTCTGACTTTCTTTTATGCCTATGAGTGTATTTGGTGGGGAAACGAGAGCCATGAGTGTGTATCACAGGTGGTACAGGGCTGTATCGTATTGCAGAGGAAGTTAGTGTGCGTGTTCTGAAAAGATGAGACTGGCAGGTTTGACTTCTGCTCATTTCCTCACTGTAATTAGTAAATGCTTATCTGATGCCATGTTTAGCCTGGGAAAGAGAATAAGAAGGTAAGAGAGCAACAGATCAGAAGGGAGACATGCGGCAAATGCGGCATTGACCGGGGCAATTGTGACAGACACAATTATAATACTGCATTTCAGTAATATACATTAATATATACAGTAATATTTTTTTTTTCAATATTTTATATAATTTGTATATATAAAATAAAATGGAAAAATTATAAATTCCAAAAATTGTATTACACATGAATGTTTAATTAATGTTTCAGAAATATATTTTATTATATTATATCTATTATTTTATATATAAAATATAATTGAAATATATATTTTCTATTATTTTATATATATATATATATATATATATATAAAATAGAAACCTCAAAAACATATTTCTGAAACATTAATTAAACATTCATGTGTAAAAAAACAATTCACATAATAAAAGAAATTATATATATATATATATATATATATATATATATATATATATTTCACATGTTAAAAGACGTGTGTGTATATATATATATATATATATATATATATATATATATATATATATATATAGTATGTCTTTTAACATGTGAATTGTTTTTTTTTAATATTTTTATGAAACGTGATTTTTTTATACATAATATTTAACATGTGAAATATATGTATAAAAAGTCACATGTTAAAAGACATACAAATCTGCCTTTCCAACCCATGCTTTTTTTAATACTGTTTAGCCAATAGGTTTGTATTAGTTTGTACAAGAAAAATGTTACAAAATGCTTAATTTGCTCCCAATCCAAGACTTATGCCGTCAGTTATGACTGACGTATAAAGGAAAGGAAGAGATACAGAATTTCACTGTCGTCTCATTGTATCCTTATGTTGTATTTTCTAGATGATGGATATTTTGATTGCTCAGATCCTTTAATAGAGCTTGACTAGACACCGGATTCCATCTGCCATCTTCCATTACAACTCAAATTTGTCTGAACCGCAGCTGTCGTACACCACTTCAGTATGACTCAGAAGAAAACCAAACCAGCGATGTCAGTGTTCAAACACGTGAACTCCAAGCCATGTGAGCTTTGATCTGACCCCCACAACAGATGAAGCTATCAGAGGTCATGAACCCCTGAACCCTTCAAAGCATGAACATATCAAATGAGTATTTGGAAGATCGTTACAGAAATCAGTGATTAGATATACTGTATGATTGTGTGTGTACTCGTGTGGTTTGTATTAGCGGAGTCTTCTGATCTCATGTCAGACACAGACTTACTCACCAGTGGTATTGGATCTTAGACCAATGTGAAATGGTTCAACAGAGGTTTGCAGGAAAAAAGCTATGGCTGTTTGCAAATAGAATACCAGTTTATTACTAATTTTTGACTGTACATTACTCTTTATATCGCAAAGAATTTTTTATTTGCTGTTAATTATTTTATATTACTATTATTTATTTTTTTAAGTTAGGATGTATCAATGGTCCTGATTCCTGTCTAAATCCGACTTCAGGAGCTCCAAACATGTGAGCAATAGCGCCGATCTCATTGGTCGGATAGTTTTTGACGCGGTACGTCAAAAAAAAAAGAAAAAAAAAGAACCAGAGGTTTTTTTTTTTTTTTTTTTTTTTTTTTTTAAATGACGCTTTTACGCGTCGGTGTGCACACTCACATTGGCGCACTTTGTTTAGTCACAAGGCGTTAATTTCGTGAGCGAAATTCGTCCAGGTGTGAACAGGCCTTTAGGGTTAGACCACTAGGAGGCGCGTCTCATATTGATGCTAAAGGGTGCCATGTGCGTTGGATGTTAGAAAAAGCGTCAGTTAGATGACGCCTTGGGATGAGAACGGGCTGTATAGTGTCATGCCACTATACCAGCATTCACTATTTTTTATGAATTGAATGCAAAGAGAAGGACGTGAGCAGGCTTATGTCTGTGGATTTGAGTAACATCCTCCTGACTATTTATGTCACCTCTGATTTAACTGCTCAAGTGTGTGTGTTTGTTGCGTGTTTAGTGTAAAGCTGGCAGTAGTTCTGCATTCAGCTCTAATAGAGATCTACTGTATGAAAACAGAGAACAGATGTGGCATAAAGCTCCTCTTCAGATAACCTGGCCATATAAGTGCAAGTCTATAACTTTTCTCCCCAATAGCTTATATGAGCTTTTTGGCTTGGACCTGCTACAGATAATTGCATCCATATGTTTGTTCGTGTATTTTGTGTAATTATGTTTGGAGACAAAGAACTCCAGAACAGAGACAGTGACAAACAATCGTATACTATGAATATTAAGTATATCAAATTGCTTCTTGATTCTGCTTCTTGGTAAATGATTAATTGACTTGGTCTGTTGTTCTATGCCTCTCTGTTCATCTATGCCTTGGAGACACATTCAGAGGAAACCATGCGGTTTTATTTGATTGTTTTTTTTTGTTTTGTTTTTTCGTTTCTTGTCGTTTGTTTAATTTAGTTTAATTCAGGTTGATTACGTCATAAGAAATATTTTATTTTAATTTATATTTATATAATATTCTCCCTTGCAGTCTATGATCTTTCACTTGCTAAATGCAAATGCTAGAATTACTCTACTCTAACTAAAACCTCTCTTTCCGATTGGCCGATTAAAGGATTCAGTCAGAATACCTCTTTTATATTCTTTCAAATCAAACTTTTTGATGCCTGCTGCATATGCTACTTCTGTTTTGACCACCCTAATTGAAAAGAGACCCAATAGCCTGCCTTATAGTGTGAGGGATTGTCTGACAGCATGACAGTTCTATATAGGATTACAATCCACAATCCACAGGATTACATTAAACAGCTCTCAGTAAAGCCACTTCAGGCTTTCATAACAAAGGCCGTGTTTCATTGAGCAGATGGGACATCTGTACGGCACTTCTCACAATGCACCCAATTTAATTACACTTTCGTTTTTGCATTGATCAGTGTCGAAGAAAGCATGGCACAAAATGCATCAGCTTATCTACCACTTCTAAGTCTCTTTGTTGGTTGGACACTCATGACCTGTAATACAACATCTGTCCAAGTTCTTATTTTCAGGCTAAGAGCTTTGAGAAGAGCCTTTAAAGGTGGACAGTTTGCCCAACAATAAATGTTCTTTTAAAAAAAAATTCTATGCTACTAATATGTAATGAATAAAATGGCCTGAAAAAAAGTTGTTTAAAATACCCAAAATTGTTAGATAAACAGTCTTTTTTTTTCTGTCAAAGTTTCATTCTGATTCTGCTTTACTTTCATCCAACAGAGTGAGACTTGATCCCGCTGGAATGGTTTTACATGTTTGATCCTCTGCAGAAAGCTGCTAATCTCGTGCTTGTAAATTTTGATGTCTTTTAGTGCACTACAGCTGAGGGCTTTGTCTCAAATGTCGGCTTATTAAAGCAGCCCTCTTAAGTATGTGTCCTTCCTCTCAGAGGGCTTAAGACTCCCACTTGAAACAAACTTTTAATGATCGAAGCTAAGCAGTGAGTTCTTGTGGACTCTGAAAGGGTGTGTGAGAGCTGGTGAGGCAGAGACTCGACCTTGTTGGTCACTGAGAGTATGATCTGATGTACGGCAATAATCCTGGCTTTTCTATCAGCACGGGTTATTCACTTTGATCCGTGGATCAAATGCCGCTTCTGTTGGTCTCTCTGCACTTTGTTACCAACACACAAAGCTCACACACACCCTGAAAACATGCACACATGCAGTGCATGCATGGCAAAATTATATAGCAATACCACTTACATCCCTAAATTTGAAGGATAATTCATATCTGTAACATAAATGGTGCACATAAACTTTAATTCAAAGAGTTACGAGTCTCTAAAAAGGAAATCTCCTCAAAGAGTTTCACAGAACCTGTAAGATGACTTAAGAGGATGAATAAATGCGGTCACAATCGCTCATTTTTTATGCTACTCCCCAGTTCCGCATGTTCCTCTCATTCATACTGGTTTTGTGAAATCCTCATCAGCCAGATGTTCTTGATTCATTATTCTCTGGTGTAATGAAGGCAGAAGGATGCATCATCAAGCACTGATCTCAAGTTCATCCGCTGACTCCCCTGCATCACTGTAAAAACCTGAGAGTACCTGACCTTGGAAGAAACTCTTTGTTCCGTCATTTTCTTCTCCAGGGAATGGAAAAATGACAGATGAGAGAGATAAAATGAAGGGTTTTTGTTCTTTCAAGTTTTCTTCGCCCTCGGAATGTGAATTAATTACACTCATTTTCCTTTCCGGAGGGATGCTAACTTTTCCCCGGCTCTGATGCATAAAGCGCTAGATGGTTTCCGCCAGGCTCGGATGAGCCTTCTGATTTATGCCGGGCTGCTCAGAATCAAAAGCCCGCTCGTGTTTGCACGCACACACTGTGTGCAGGTACGAACAAGAAAATCCCTGTTAAGTTGTCTTGTGGCACTTTGTCGAGAACAGCGGCAGGAACTTGGGGAATGTTACGTGGCCTCGAGAAGCCCCTGTGCAAAGTGTTAAGGAAGGGGGCAAGCGAAAGAGTCAACGGAGAGCCGGTCTTCTGAAGTGGAGCCAGACCCGATGGCTCCCGTGAGGGACTTCAGGGGTCGGCGGAGCAGGCTCACTGCTGTCATTTTGCCTGTTTGGTTTGTTTGACCCTTGACCCATAACAAGGGGCAAGGCCGCAGGGCAGGCGTCAGGCGGCGCGCCTGCTTTAATTTGTCCATGAGGAACCTTGTGTATGCAGACACATGAAAGCGAAGGGGAAAGCTATGGAAACTTTAAAAGAACTCGATCTTTATCCATCAAAGGGCGATTTTATTGTGTTGAGTGCTTATTTTTAACACAGGAGTGCAACCAGCACCTCAGGCTCAAAACTCACCTGTTTCTCCACTGTATTTCTGCAGGACTGTGGCCTGGTGGTCAGACCAGATCAGCCCTGCGGTTTGGAGCCCATCCCAGGGTCGAGATCTTCAGGAGAGGCCCAGGTCTCGCCTCGGCCTTGCCTCTCAGGAGATGAACCTGGTAGGTTTCTTCCAAGTTTTGATCATGGGTAGTAAAGAATCTGAAATTTGAATCAGAAACTTGCTGTAAGATTTAGAGTCCTGTTTTTATATGTAAGGTAGTAACTCAAAAAGTCATTCCGGTCGCAGATTGCCTGTTTTGTGGACAGATGATTCATTTTCCAGCTATTTTTCTTCTGAATGACAGTGTTGGCCCTAAAACCAAATTTCAGCTGCAAAGTAGTTAATCGTGTGTCTGGCTATATTAGCACGATATTCACAGTTTATAAGCCGCTCCACTACAGGATGGGAAAGTTTTGCTATGAACTCAGAGTTTGGTAATTTATGTCTGCTTTTACAGTGTGATAATGTACTGATTCATCGCTTGAGTTGAATCATTGCTCAATTATAAGGTTAGGGCCTCAGTGCTGACTTTATGGGGAAAATAATCGTTTCATACAGGTTTTTCGAGTGAGCTGTCCTTCTGCAGGTTTCGCTTCAGTGAGTGTATGTTCAGCTGCTAGGCCTTTTAGATGTAAAGCCACCAGGTTAGAGTTCAGAGGAGGTTTTCAGTCAGTGCTATAAAAATAAAAAGACCGTCCTCAGCAGGGTAGTGCATCAAAGACGGCGGGGAACTACTTTAACTAACTGTTCGAGATGGAGTTATAAACTTTGTTTGTGCGTTAGAACCCATCTAATTACATTTCCTTCTGAAACTCGAAAATCTGACACGTTAACGTTTTCAAATCTCTTATTTCTGAAATGGTGTATTTATCAAATGCACAACAATACAGAATGCAACCGTAATCTCCAAATAAATGACAATGAAATTATGCGAGCTAAATGCATTTAATGGATAAAAGGTCCAATAAAAAAGAGCAATTAAAGAGACTAATATGTGATTTATATAAGCGGCACAATCTCTAGCTGCAATGTTTCCCATCTGATTCAGCATTTTATGGTCAACTTTTGATATACGGCTGTAGAAGACTTTAAAGCTTCTCTCCACTGTGAATCAAATGCGAACACTGTAATTTGAGTAGATCTTGTCATAGAAATTTAGTACAGTGCACTATAAAGAATATTTTACATCTCTGTCAGGTCGTTGGGTCGTCCCTTGCCTGAGCTGCTCAGATAACAGGACTTGTGATTGGAGAGAGGTTGCCTGGCAACCCGACAGATGTTATCACCCCTTGTTGGACCAACCTCAGTTGCAAACCTGCATGATGGACCGGAAGGTGAGGAACCAGGAACCAAAATCAGATATGTGTGTGTGTGTGTGTTTGAAATAGTCTCTTATTCTCAAAAATACTATTTATTTGATCATAATACTGTAGTATTGCAAAATATTATTACAATATAATATACTGACAAAATATAATGTATTTCTGTGATGGCAACGTTGAATTTTCAGCATCATTACTCCAGTCTTCAGTGTCATGATCCTTCAGAAATCATTCTAAAATGCTAATTTGCTGCTCAAGAAACATTTCTTATTATTATCAATGTTGAAAACTAATATTTCTGTGGAAACCATGATATGTTTTTTCTCAGGATGAAAAATAGTTTAAATGAACTGCATTTATTTGAAATAACAAATCGTTCCTAACATTCTAAATGTCTTTATAGTCATTGTTGATAATTTAACAATTTCTTTCTATTTTTTTTTTGTCTGTCTGACCCCAAACTTTTGTAAAGGCCCATTCACACCAAGGATGATAACTATAAATATATAGTTCTAAATATCGTTCTCACAGCTATAACGATAACACAAATAAACAATATTGTTGGAATCACTTTTAGAACGATTTTATCTACCTGATGAACGATAAAAACTTTGATAGCCAGAATCCATCCTGCTATAATGAGCATGCGCTTGGAATAAACATAATGGTATCATCCACTGGTATGAATGCTAATATAGTTATTGTTATAGTTGGTGTAAACGGGACAACATTTTAATGACTCGTTAATGGAAATTATTCTAAAGTGTTACTCAGTATAAATCAACTGTTTGAAATTGCTCTCTTCCCTGCAGTTGATGTTAAAATACATTTCACTGGTTCTTCTGCAGCTGACAGCTTTGCCATATGTGTGTATATACAGTACTGAAGAATAAATGAATGTGGAAGTCAGGCAGCTCGAATAGCATTGAAGTTCCATTGGCAGAGAGCAGCTGTTTATCAGAGAGAGCAACAGCAGGTGCTGAGCTCACATCAGCCGCATGATTCAATTACACTGCTGCTTTTAAAGTATGCTGTAAATTCCTCAGAAAGAAGAGGGAAAAGAATTCTGGGAAAGAAAACCATACTCTCTTGTCTTTGCAGCTACATTTTACTTTTATTTTGTATTTTATTTTTTAGCTTAATGTGATCTGCACATTAGATCTGCACTTTAAATGATTGCCTAAAACCCAGCCGGGCTTTTCAGAGCCGTGTGCCAAACCTACAGTCTGTTCCCCCTTCAAACACTCCCTCAGCACTCATCTTCACAGCGTAAATCTTTCACTTTTCTCGATTTAAGATTCACAAAATCAGATCTGACACAAACAAATAGCCACATTACACAAGGGCCCGAGCTCTCGCTATACAGACAGGCCACAACATTCTGACTGCGAGCCACAGTGACTCTTCAGAAAAGATTGTTTCAAATAAAAGAGCTTTCGCTTGTCAAGGACTAGAGTTATACGCCTTATTCACGGCAGCGCCATCTTTGATTTTTAATGAGAATGAAAGCGAGGCTGTGAGGGATAGACTCGCATCTCTTCAATGGGCTGTACTGTTATTTAATGTGTTTTCGGATTGTTCTGCTCATGAAACACTGATATAATATATTTCCAAGAAATGTCAGTTGACAAGAAACTCCCGACAATGTAAGCTGTGGAAAATTATAAGTAATCTATTCTAGCCGCTTTATTCAGCTTTTTACAGCGGATGCCATTGGAAACACGGTAAGTCTATCCCTCACAGCCTCACTTTCATACCTGTCATGGCGCTGCTCTGAATAAGGTCTATACTCATGAATTTGTTTCATGTTTAAAACATTTCTGCAGTCTTAAGTTTTGAGTTCAATGTAATTTCAAATTTGTATGCTATTATTTTTCTTGGACAAAATACATTTAATAAAAATAGTAGTACAGCTATTGCCATATATATATATATATATATATATATATATATATATATATATATATATATATATATATATATATATATATATATATATATAATTTTTCTTATCTACCGTCTCTGGACAATGTATGAACTGTTGTTGGGAAAAAAATACAGGTTTGGAACAACATGAGTGCAACTTCTGATTTCTCGCTGAAAGTATTTGTCCTTAATCTTGTAAGTATGTCTCTAATGCCTGCTCCCTGAGATCTTGTGATTTAGACTGGCATTCCTGCCAACTTCACTTTAAAAGCACACACACAGACAAACATCCGAGCTTATGAGACTCTCGTGAAGTGCTTTGTGGCGACTGTGATCTCAGCAGAGCATATTGTAAATTCAACTTAAATTTAGTGGGTGTAATTAATGACTGTAATTTAATGCAATACTTTTTAGAGAGACTAATTAACACAGTAATCTAATTGCATTGTTGAATATGTAATTAGTAGCAAGTAATGAATTACTTTTTTTTTAGAGTAACTTACCCAACACTGGGTGGACCCCTTTTGGAGGTGGCCATGTTGAGATCACATGACCAGCAGAATAATAATTTGGTAACCCCGCTATTATCTTTTGGAAAGATATGTGGTTAAAGAAGCCACAAATGGAGGATTGTGGGTATTGTGCAGTCTATTTTTTGACTTGACAAGATCTGGGTTTAAGAAGTCAGTCCATGTCTTACAACATCTGACCTATGTGCATTTTTTTCCCACCCAGGTCCTGTTTATCGGTGACTCCACCAATCGAGGGATGATGTACTACCTAATGGAAAGGGTGAACACCACACTAGAGGACTGGGACAAGGCCCACGACACCATCATCTACCACAACCTGAACCAGGGCCGAACTATCGCCAGTTACTCCTACTACCCACAATTCTGGCTGCCAAAGTCCCAGAGACCTACCTTCCAAAGAGCTCTGCAGCAACTTCTAGAGAGGTGTGTTTGTATTGTGTGTGTAAGAGCTCCGGAGGACGTTCGTCTCCATGTGGCTGTGGATCACACCCATTAAGCTGTGAATGTGAGGGTTTGGGATGGTGGTAAAGGCCTTGTTAACACACTGAATGACTTTGGCAGCGTGTTTGATGGTGGGATGTGGGCTGTATGTGGTTGGGAGTCTGTGTGTCAGATCAGAGTATCTCAGCAGGGACGGTAACCGCTGCTGGCTCAGCGCGCTGTTGATCTCACACAGCTACTGATGTGGGCAGAAGGGTGGGATATGCAGCACAGATGTGATTGTGTTTGTGTTTGAGTGTGTTTTTAGTGTGCATCTGTTAGGGACATGTGTTTTGGGGCTGCTTGAATGATCTGACACTTTTTTTTTGCAAAATGAAATTAATAAACAGGATTTCGATTTGTTTTGGTGGTAGAAAACGAAACAGTTTGACTACATTTTTGAATAGATTCTTTGTGTCAATGGCATGGATTGTTGGTTATGTTTTCTGGATGTGGTGTTGATCTTTAACCTCTTCTTTAAAACCACTTCCACCGGGACAGGTCACGACCCCTGGAGAACTCACCTCAGACAGTGCTGGTCGCTGGAGGGGTGCAGTGGCTGAACCTGAACCATTTGAGGACCATTCAACAGGTTTTACAGAGGTAAACATTTAGCTTAATGACACACAAACCCAGCCTGTTCATTATTAGCTTGAGTTTACCACATTTTAATCAACACATTTCCAATTGCAAATACTTTTCTTACTTTTTGAGGTCGCTGGTTTTGCTTTGTGTGGTTTACTACCAATCTTTAATACTTAGCATCATATCTCTAATTTATCTCCAAGGGAGGGTCTTGAGAACATCATGGTGGTGGTGAAGTCTTTAGGAATGGGTTTCCATCTGCCTGTGGATGGTATTCGCTCCCTTCCACTGGTAAGGAGCACTGGAGACCATGAGAGGTCCTTGGATCTGGTGTGTTTTTATTCATTTATTGACATCTTCATTCATTGTTTCTAGAGTGGAGTGCAAGAACTCTATAATGCGAACAAGAATATCCTGGAAAGCGCCAAGCATCTTGGGTTTGAGGTCATTGACACTCTCAGCATCACCATGGGTCGTTATAAGGAGTTCCTGCAGGGACGGTGTGCCTGCCATTTTCATGAGGTAAAAGAAAAGAGATTTACACTACCATTTAAAGGTCTGAGGTAAAAATGTATATTTTTATAAAGCGAGAAGTCATTTTAAAATAATGCAGCACTTCAAAAAGTTTCTAATCATCAATAACATTTTCGAGAGTCAAACTAATAATAACTAATAGTAATTCTGAACTACTGTAAAACGTGTTATTCAATGATTTAAAATGAATGAAAGTCCAGTTATGCTGATTAGAGGCCTGCCTCGCATAGACACTTCAATGCAAAAAGAACATAACTTATTTTAATAACCATGTTGTTAAACCAGGATGTGCTAATTCTGTAAATTTGTATCTGTAGTTATATTATTATGGATATAATTTACTGCACAGAAGGCACAACTAATTGACATTGTATTTTTTTAGATCCTCACATACATGTGTGTGAATGAAACAGTTCTACCAATCACACTCCTATAGATCCTGCTTTTCCAGCTTTCAAGTCCCATAAATCTTTTACAAGAGAAGCCATTCCTTTTTTTACTTCACCCTAAATGTGATTTGCGGATCAGTTAATGAGTAATTAGCAATTAGGCAGCTTTTTACTAGCCAATAAAGAGCAGGTTGGGAACAGATGTATTAGCTCACTGAGTGTGTGAAGTGGTGGTAGAAACACCAAACCTGCTCACATATGGGACTGATATCACTGTGGAGCGGCCACATCTGACAACAGACCAGCAGATTTAGACCAGACAAACTTAACTTAATGTAACATCAGGGTCTTTTCTTTAAGTTTTAAAGGAGCCTTTGTTTGGTCTTTGACTTTTTTGTTATTTAGTGCTCAGGGGAAACAAGTTCTTAACCGTTAAAAATTTTGTAGAGCAGGGAGCTAATAATAATTGGCCGTTTAAAGTGGATATAAAACGCAAATGGGATAAAAACTAGATTCCTAATTTAAAAAATGTGTCCCGTGTCAGAGAACGGAGCCACACACAGATGTTATTTGCTTATGATCAACATCTCTCATTCCCTGTGTATTGAGTGCAACAGTTGGGTTCTGGAAGTAAAAACTGTTTATTTCCTCCATTAGGAAATTGATTTTTAACAATAACTTATGAGCCATAAAGACAGACCTAATGTGAGCTTCAAGGTGGTTAACCAATCTTTTGTTTTGTAACTAGCAAATTTTTCTATAGATTCAACACTTTTTTAATGAACTCTTTTATATTTTCTCCAATTTTAATTTGCTTGTTATTCGCAATGATTCATGGGATTGTAGTCCCCCCCCCCCCCCCCTTATTAAAAGTACACAGCCTTGTACCTTTGTCTTTTTGTCCAGTTTTCAAACACTTTTTTGCTTCAAATAAACTTTCCATTGTTGTGATATTGTGATTTACCTCGTGGCTGGTTGGCTTGGTTCATGACTTCGATCGTATCATCTCGTATAGTGTGTCATAGTGGACGACAACCTTCATCGCGTCTGCGATGCTTCATGACATCCCAACAAAAACTAGCATGTTTAGTTTTTTATTGGTTGTCCATGACGGCTCCGTCACATGTATGAGGTTGACCAATAGGAGCATAGAAGCTTTTCCGTACACAACTTTCAAAAATGGCGAAACGAAAGAGAGATGATGGTGCTAACGTTAAAACTTAAAGTAAAAATATATGAGAGAACAATATTTTACCTCAAGTTCTGTTTGGAGGATTGAGAGCTGTCCTCTTCGAGCAATCCAGGAACGTGTCCTGGGTTTTCTTTCTTTTTTTCTTCTTCTTTTTTTCTGAACACAGGAGAGCTAATACAACTTGTTAAAGATGACACATGTGTAGTCTGACATGTCTCTTGTCCACGACACACCAAGATTTTTGGAGTCAAAATCGACACAGTGACTATCGTAACAGACGAAAAAAAGTGTAATCTGAAACAGGCATTACACACCTTATTCAACTCCTCACTTCATTAGAGGAGACTGCAAGACCTGAATTGGGTGTAGATAAGGAAGACGTACACAATGTGCAGTGCTCCGGGATGGGGACGGCTTTGAAACCCCCTAGCATCGATCATCGATCAGCTAAGATGATTCTTTGATGATCATTTTATTTTGTTTCCAGGTCTATAAGCTTCCCTTTCCGACTACTGCTTCCCAAAGAAATTTGAAGATCTTGAAGCTTGGTGGAGAAAGCGGGAACCCAACCAATGAGCAAACAAGACTTCAGCAGCACGAGGATCCATCGTCTCCACCTGACGTGTCCTACCACGTAAAGGGACCAGTGAACGCGGTGTACTCAGAGATCCTCCTCAGCAGGATATGTGAGAATCATGCCATCAATCGGACCATTCGCCAACAGTGACACAAAGACATTAAGCGGCTGGTGACGCTAACCTGTGCTTGTTGTTCAGGTGTGTTTGTGTGTGTCTGAATGAGCTGTGAATATATGTGTGTGTGTGTGTGTGTGCTCAATGTGTTGAGAAAGGGCTAAACCGATTGGTCTAAATCTACTAAACCATATGCTGTATCAAAGGGGTAAATTGGATGGCGAGTTAGGTGTCTGTTTGTGCACGTGTGTTTCTGTGTAGAGCGATCCAGATGGAAAGGGGGTGTGGAGGGTTCAGTGAGACCCCCTGAAGCCCTGTCAAAATGACTTTGGCAGCTGTGGCTTAAGGGCAGTGCGACGCTGCTGAAAAAACTGTGCGACGGTCTTGCGGCCCCTTCAAACAGCCTTTCAAAAACTTTCCTACAACGGTCATGCAACATTCCCACAATTCTACTGCTGAACCATTGGCTGAAATGGTCCCAATATGTTTTGGGAACATTTTGCAGCTGCTATGGAGTGCCTTTGATGTCACCCTTCCTCACATTTACACTTTTATGGAAGCTCGGGCAATGTTTTGAAGTCCAGCTTTACACCCCCTTTCCTTCACATGCCAGGTTCATCAAGTATTTATGAAGTATGTTCAATGCCAAAGGTCTTATGAAGTATATTTTATTTTGTAGTATTACTCTCTTATGTTCCTCACATATATTTCTACATTTATTTTTCTACCACTGTGTTTTCTAGTGCCTTTAATAATAATCTGCGTAAAATGTTATAAATGCTGTTTACAGAAAAGAGTTTATTTATACTTTTTTGATGGTAAGAATTTTGATATTGTTGCTGGATTTACTCTTAATTGCTGGAATGCATGATTTTTCAGTTGTCCATAACTTACGTTAAACAGGAAGTGGTTTGTGGAGAGAAAAATTAGCAGGATTTATTTGACATGTCTCATAAAACAACTTATCTTCCCATCAGTTTCTTGAAGTAAAATAAATGAACCCATGAACCCGCATGAGTTGACCGAAAGATTCCGCAGCGTGTGATTACTCTCTTATTGACATGAGTTTTAGGGTCAATTTATATATGTTTTTTAATGGCTGTGCCAATGTATCTGTCTGGTTGTAGCCTACATGAAATATATGATTCCAACAATCAACATGAAATGTAACTTAACATCACAATTAAAAATGTATTTTTTCATAATTTAAAACAAATTGGGTCTTGAATTTATCAATTTTTTTATGTATATATATTTAATTTGATTCTACCATTTAGGTCATAGGCTGTTTTAGTAGAAAAATTATTTGACGTGTAGTGTAGTCCATGCAAACATAAAATTATTGCTGAAAAAATAGCTATATTGTCATTGTAAATAACTAGATTACAAAAAGTCACCATGCTCAGCTCTATTCTATATCTTTTAAAAAATATATATTTTGTTAAAAAATAACCTTTTCTATTGAAATGTAGCTATTATATTTAAAAAGCCTTTTATAGCATTATCATAGGCCTATTTATGACTATATAATTACATGTATCAACTTTTTACTTTAGACTAATGTTTTTATTTTTATTGTTAATAATCTAATGCCGTTTTTTCAACTTTTGTAGACGCAAGTCCCCCTTAATCGAATCCGAAATATGGTGGTTTCGAATTATCTATATGGCTATCTTTATGAAAACTCATTATTAAAGTATAAATGGATGGAAAAAAGCACGTCAAAGTAACAAATATAGCCTACTCTGTTTGCGTTTTATAAACATTTTGTTTTATTCTCTTAATTTGAAAGTTTAATTAATAACATTTAGGCTAGTGGTTTTAGTTATTTGTGCTTTATTAGCAAAATCGAAATCCTTCCGAAATTACATGAAATATATTCTCTAACTTTCCAATTCGGTCAAAATAAATAAATATATAGGCTATAATATATTCACTCAAATAAAAATCTAGATTTAAATTATTAATTTATGGACGTTATGTTATCGACGCTTTTGAAAGTCATTGTATAATTTGAAGACTGTGGGAAGTTATTGAATCTCAACAATTTTTATTTTAAATAGTTTTACCCTATCTAAGCGTCAGAGTTTCTGTTCTTTTGCCTTTTATGTCAACATTGTTTTTTTTAAATAGTTAAATATGTTCAGTTAAATACTAAATTCTTATTTATTCCTAACACAGTCCTTTCTATCTCCCAAAACCCCGAGTGTCCTTGATTCTTTCTCGCTTTGCTCTCTCACCAATCTTCAAGCCAAAATCGCTTGGTCCAATCAGTGTTAACAACGGTCGTACCTTATGAATATTAATGAGCCTGTCCAACCAATCACGATATGGGAGCGCTACACATGAGAGCGTTTAGTTGCGCGCTTTCCAACAGCAGTATATAACTGTTTGTGTCTATTTGAGTTCGCAGTGATGGTGAATGTGAGTGACTTCTTGGTGTTTGGATGATTTTTTTTTCTAACGTGCGACTTAATGGATACATGAAAGGAGACTTGTGAATTTAAAAGCACCGTTTGTGGATTACATAAGCTATATTAGATGTAGTGGACCGGTATGAGTCGTCGTTGTTGTCCTAACGTTCAGTTCGGGACTAGTTAAATGAAGTGGACATGGATAATACCGGTTATGGAATACATGCAATTTTTCATTTATTCATTATATGGCTCTCAGTGTGCCCTTTGTGCTCTCAGGGAAGTTGGATGTAAGTATATGAGTGCTGTGTCGTCTTTACTGTCAAATAATGTTTGAATAAAACGTTTGAAAATTGTCTCCTTTTCCTCGGGCCTGGTTATGGCATTTCAATCCAGGCCGACAGGAGAGGAGAACCGCTTCTGATCTTTGTGTCACACTCCGCATCACAGGTGGTTGGGCATCACATCTGTAGGAGTGCCCGAGAAGTTGGGTTGCGCGCATTTGCCCCTGTCGCACAAGCAGAAGGAGCTGTGCGCGCGCAAACCGCACCTTCTGCCGAGCGTTAAAGAGGGCGCGCGCCTGGGCATCACCGAGTGCCAAACGCAGTTCAAACACGAACGCTGGAACTGCTCGACCCGACGGGACCCGAACGTGTTCGGCTACGAGCTCACCAGTGGTATGCATGTCACATCGAAATAGATTTAATTTGAATGTCCATTAACTTTTTTCCCCCTATGCAGTTAACTTTATTAATGAAAGTAAATAATAAAAGTTTGACCTGCGCGTCTTAAAGAAATCTTGATAGGCCTACTAAAACTTAGGGGGGCAGAGAGGATTTTTTTTTAACATTTAAAAAAAGTCGGAATGAAAATGTATGTTCATTCAAACATTCAAAAAATCATTGCATCAATATAATTATTGATGCATTGAAATAGATTTAATGAAAACGTTTAATGATCACGGTATTGCTATTAAATGATTTCTTTCAATAATATTATTCACCTTCTATTGTCAATAAAATTGTCTAAAAGCAGAAAAAATATTCAAAATATGTAATGCATACTGGACACTTCAACTTAAAATAATCAATATCTTCAATTGTCATAAGAAAAACAATTTCTGTTGTATAATCAGAGATCACCACTTTTGAATTGTTTAAAGCATCTGCATGTTGACTGTCAATCCTATGTTTTTGAAATGCTGATTCATGTGTTGATCAGATATTTTATTCATGGAACAACTGAATCCACAGCTGTTTTAGGTTAACCTCTCTACTAAATTTACTGGTCTTCAGCTGGCCCTGAATTGAATACAGGATTAGAATGATTACAAAACAAAGATTCGACCTGACACACGAGAACATGTTTCTTGATTTTTGTGAATTCGAATAAGATTCACCCCAAGTTTCTGTCACAGAACAGTTCAAATCCAACCTCAAGTCAAGGGGAAATTGAATCTCGTGCTGTATACATTTCCTGCTGCCACAACCGGGGTTTAGACTCTGAATTAGGCATCTTGCTAATATGTCTACAAATATGCACGACAAATTCAAGAGTGTATTGTCTATTCTATTTTAATTTAATTATATTTCTATTGTAATTTTATTCTAGTCATTTAGAATTCTTGCTCTGTTAAGGTCACCTCTCTTAGAAGTAATAGAAAAAGATCATAGCAGATATTTTCTAGTAATTAAGACAAAGCCTACTTTGCTATGTTAAAACAAATTTTTTAGCAAATTTCTTCAGAAATTATGGTATAAATATATATTCATGTTAGATATTTATATTTCAAAATTAGCAAGAACTGCATGCATGATTTTATGAATAAAAACATAGGCATGAAGTGATTTTTAATAAAAACTGAACTGAAAATAGATCTAAAATTATATTTATTGTGAATATTTTAACACAATCCATCCATAAAATGCATATCAGAGATATTTACTTAATGTGCAAAACAGTGACTTTTCTTTTTCAAAAGGCTGAATTTGGTTACACTTTATTTTAGTGTCCTTGTTAAACACGTAGTTAACTGTAAATTTTGCATAATAACATGCAGCTAACCCTAAATGTGTAATAGCATTCTAACAAGGACACCTTAAATAAAGTGTAACCCAGATATTTTTTATAGCGCCATCTGTTCTCACCATAAAAGTAAATAAAATAAAAAAAACTTCAGCCAAACATTTCTATAGTCTGTCTGAATGCCAGTGACATTCCCAGACTCCTCTGCTCTGATACTGCTGCACTGTTAGACCCTTTTCACAAATGTCCTGCTGGGTATCTTACATTCCCATATTTACCAGTTTCAACATTTGTAAGTGCTGGATCGCCTCGGCATCTTGCTTACATTCTCTTTTTTTGTTGTTTTTTTAAGGGACAAAAGAGACAGCATTTATCTACTCGATAATGGCTGCCGGGCTGGTTCATGCAGTCACTCGCGCTTGCAGTGCAGGAAATATGACAGAGTGTTCGTGTGATACCAGCCTGTTGGGCACCGGTTCGCCTACAGAGGGCTGGCACTGGGGCGGGTGCTCCGATGACATCGCCTTCGGGACACTGTTCAGCCGTCGCTTCATCGAAAATGCGGTAAAGAACACATCGGCCCGTGGTGAGGACGCCCTGCTCACTATGAACCAGCATAACAGCGAGGCTGGGAGACAGGTGGGTGACGGAACTAACCGTTCTATTGTGTATTGTTAGTTTTGAAAATGTTGAAAGAAAATGAGTGACTGCTCGCTTAGTTTTTCCCTTAATATTCTCCTTAGAGATCTCAAAAAAGGCTTTACTAAGAAGTCATGGACTTAAACCAACCAACCCTAAAAGCAATAATAACATTCTAAACTTTATTTGTAACAAAAAAGTATATTAATTTAACAAGACAAATGGACGAGACTTAACATCTTTTATGAAGGCATCCCAAATCCCAAAAGTATTACAAATGATGTAATCAATTCACTATGCATCATGGGAGTGTATGTCATTGCTGAGCTCTTTTGCCATAATTTCGGTTTCCATTTGTACTTCTTTGATCTCTTTTGAGATTTTTAAGTCACACACTGACAGAAGCATATGCCATTGCTTTATCATCAAATGATAATCGAGTTTTTCTACGGAGTAAATGGGATTTTTAATTCGGTATCGTGGTGGTTGCCCTTCATTGACATACTGAGATCATTTCTTGCTTTTCCATTCACATTTTGAGTGACATATGTCAAGTTGAAGCATCAATTCGCATGTGATTTTGCTTGCCTGCTTCAAAAAGAAAGCAAAGAGCTCTCTTAGTTCAGGGCTCTGTTTCCCTATATAGATGCTAATTCACTCTAATTGGAGAAAATATGAAAAGTGTGATAGTCTCCGTTTATAAACGGCCTTGTATCATCACTAAAATTCAATATTGACGGTCCAACACAAGGTTTCCTCAATCGCCTCAAGGTTTTATGCAAGACGACAAACTTGCACACTCTGTATTTGTTTTTGACATTCAAAATATGAGTTTTCTCCAGCATATGAATCTTTGACTTGTTCTAACTGACAACAGAAACTATTTCAAAACAACCAAATAGGAACAGAAATAGTAATGGGCTGCATCAGCTCTAGCAATTTGTCATTCAAATGAGTTACATCTCCCCACATGTTCTTGATTAATCTAAAAAGCTGATGATTTGCACCGAATTCCACAGCCTTGACTGAAGAACACTTGTAAGTGTTTGGAGACCCTAAACCACAGCTCTGGTTGGAAACCACCAAGGAGTGTTTAAGCTCGACAAAATTCCCCTCAAGTCAGCGAAGGGCCTCCGTAATCCTTCACCCAAACGAATGCTCCTACTTTATGATAGTCGTCAGCTCACAAAATACTCCTCCGACTTACATGGTGCAGGAAAGGAAGGACATCAAATCTCCATCCTTAAAAATTATATAGTCCTTGGAAATGTGGTTTACAGTCAACCCGGGTTAACTCTCCCAGAGATTTACATTAGTTCCGCATTTTTGCTTGAAGTCCAGGAAGTCTCAAAATAAATTGCGAAAATGTTGGACGGCTGAAATTGAATCAGTTCACATGTCTGCATGCTTACATAGAAAAACAAGCCGCTCCCCTGATCTCAGATTCTTTCTGTTGTCAATCATTTATAATGCTCTCCGTATCCAATTCCTCGACAGGCGGTGGCCAAAACAATGTTGACAGACTGCCGCTGTCATGGCGTGTCGGGTTCGTGTGCGGTGAAGACGTGTTGGCGCACAATGGCCCCGTTCGAGCGTGTGGGTGCCTACCTGAAGGAGCGCTACGAGACCAGCGTTCAGGTGGTGGAGCGCTCCAAGCGCAAGGTGCGACGTAAGGACAAAGATCAACGGCACATGCCTATCGAAAAGGAGGAGTTAATATTCCTCAACAAATCGCCAAATTACTGCTTGGAGGACCGACGGTTGGGCGTGACGGGGACCAGGGGCCGCAGGTGTAACAGAACTTCAGTCGGGCCGGACGGCTGCAACCTGCTGTGCTGTGGCCGGGGCTACAACACACACGTGGTACGACACGTAGAGCGCTGCGAGTGTAAATTCGTCTGGTGCTGTTACGTTCGGTGTCGGCGCTGTGAGACGATGAATGACATGCACACTTGCAAGTAGAGCAACTACTTGGGGAGGGTTGGAAAGACTAGGCCTTGTTGAGAGGAAGTGGACCTTCTTTGCATCAAACAAGTTTGTTGACAAAATATCCATGGCAACCACAAATCCACAGCCAAAACCTGGGAGAAATGGTGTAATCCCCTTTAAGTACACATGCGTAACTCTTCCCATGGGCTTCAAATGGGAATCAAGCCATTTTGTATATAATGACTGTGGAATATAACTGGAGCATAAAGGGAACTGAAATACTGAACTGCAGCGAAAAGTGTAAATAGATGAGTTTTGGTGGGGTTTATATTGAGGGCTCCTTCAGTTAAAGGGATAGTTCACTTTGAAATATATATTTGATATGTTTTAGCTTACCTCAAGGGCCACAGTTTCCAAGTTTCCGCAGTATTTTCAATTTTGATATTTTTAGGTCAAACCGTACTTGTCTGTCAGTCATATAATGGAAGTCTATGGGGATCTCCTAAAAGAGCATGCACAGAGAAGTCCAAAGACCGAAGCGCCCGTGCCTTCAGACCACTTGGACGTGGCTGTGATTACAAAAGGTAAAAATGATATAAACACTGTTCGTTTTTTCACACAAAGCACTCGTTTCGTGTCTTAGGCCATCAATGTGTACTTACATTCACGAGTCACTAAATCATGTTTAATTTGGACTTCTCTGTGCATGCTCTTTGAGGTGAACCCCTTACACCTCCATTATATGACTGACAGAAAAGAACGGTTTGACCTAAAAATATCAAAATTGAAAATACTGTGGAAACAAAGACACCTAAATCTTGGATGCCCTTGAGGTAAGCTAAAACATATCGAAAAATTATTTCAAGATGAACTATCCCGTTAATGATGAATTTTAATGGAAACTGCGTAGATAAATGCAAGGATATTTTTGATATGTAGCTTCCAAATGAGAATCCCTTATATAAATAATTCCCAAAGGATGTATTCTGCAGTTTTAGCTTTGTTTTATGCATTTAAATGTATATATTAAATTATGAACAATCGACATTATGCGATTACGATTACACCTCGTTTTTTGAGTTTGAAAAACTTAAATGAAATTAGTTTTTTAGAGACCATGAACATTCTTTTTGCTTTTGACTGTTGGTGTTTCTCCGTCTGCTCCTTCCATCCTAAATAAATAAACGCGAATAATTCCCGAAAGTGTAGAGAACGGGGGTGTTTTATAGATTTACAAGTTAAATGAATATTCCAAATTACAAATCATGGTTGTTGTCTTTCTAGTTCTTATTTCTTGTGACTGTTTGCGTCTCACTCGTTTCCTCTTAAGATGTAATCCCACACACACATCTCTGAAAAAGTAGTGCTTTGCTAGAAGTAACAGAGTTGTGCCAAATACCATGGTTGCATTCTCTTAAATGCTAATGCGAATGGCCCTTTTATGTAGACACATTCCAAGAAACGGGACGGTGACAATTTACGGCAACAGACGCAGAACATATCAGAGATCTTCTGTCTGGTGACACAAGGAAAAAATCCTGTGAGTTCTTGCACATGCTGGCAAATCTATTAAAGTCGGTGGAAAATCTCACTCACGTTGCATTTCGTGATTTCACTCTGAATGCCTTCTTGTTCATCTCATGTGGTTGTATTTACCGCTGAGTGGAAGTTGCATCAAGCTTTCTTAAAAAGCTTTTTTTTTTTGTCTGTGTAAAATCACTTAAGACTCTTCTCTACAGTGATTCCCACTAAGACTCTCAACCCCTATTGGAAATGTTGCCTTTCCACACACTATTTTACCATATCTCTTGATATCTGTAAAAATCTCAGTGCTCTTCTTTCCAAGAAAAAACATTGTTCTTTGGAACCTCTAGTTCCGAATCTTCTTCGCTTTGTGGGCCACACGTTGACCGAATCTTATAGGCCAAATCAAATCCATTGAAATCTTGCATTAATCACTGCAACTCTCCAGGTACATTTTCAGGAGCAGCGCTGAGACCTTCAGCCCTGGAAACTTGGTGGCAACCCATTCTGGAGAGAGACATCAAGCAGGCGAAAGGAGTCCACGTGTACGCATCTGTTCTCGCTGACGTTGCCAACAACTCAGGTGGCTGCCAGACTTTCTGTGCCTTCTTTCACCCCTCTCTTTCTTTTTAGTATGTGTTTAATGGTTAAATCATGATCTGTCATATTAAATCTGCTGTTCTTCGAAATCGCCTTTTCAGGTTTTGTTCTGCCATTGCTAATGAGCTGAAACTGTTTCTTAATGTTCTGGAAGTGTAGTTTGGTGAGGAAAACGCCGCTCCACAACTGTTAAAACAAAGACAAATATTTATGCAGATGAAATTCAGTAATAACCAGTAATTGAGTAATATCTGTATACTTGAATATAATTATTCAGCCTTTTTTTACTGTTTGCTGAGTCCCAGAGGATTTTTGAGGCATGTCCGTGCAATATTTTTACTTTTTTTTTTTAATGTGAGATGAATATAATTATTTTTTCCGAAAATGTTTGTGCTGTTGAGTAGAGACTGAAAGCAACACAGTGGGTGGTGCGACCACATGCACACACGCACAGTATGTTTTGGATGTAAGTTTGATCCACGGTGCTGCCCTGTGGAGACCGGGGCCATTGCTCTCTTCCTGATCATCGTTCATCTTTTGTCTCATATGTGAATGATCAGTTATGTCCATCCAAGCTTAGCATTACATCCGAAGCCAAGAGTCACGCTTTTTCCACTGGCCCATTCCTGCACGCTCTACGGGTGGTGCCATGGTCTATACGCCTTCCCAGAAGTCTGTTGGGGCTCGTGGCTGTGTCTGGTTGTGTTGGTTAAGGCCTGAGGGGTTTTGGATTGGCGGCTCCGTTTTCCTGCCAATAACTGTTGCTTGAATGTCGAAAATTCCCACAACAACTGCTGTAGTCATTGTTAAGATTCTACACACGTCCTTTAGTTCTTGCTCTGCCTTAATTCATTCTGTATGTTTCTTTTTGTCTTACTATCTGACCATACTGCTATGAAGTGATTGCTTAAAGCAATTCATCAGTCATTCTGCTCATAAAATGAAATGGGTTAACTTTTCTTGTATATGTATGGGGGGAATGTGAACAGAATGGACCTATCCATCAGTGACATGATGGTATCTGCCTCCATCTGGTGGATCTCAGTCTTGCCAGAAAAGACCAGAAGAGGGAGATGAATATAATTATTTCAGCACCCACACTCTTGGTTAAAGGAGTAGTTCACTTTTTAAAAAACTTTTGCTGATAATTTGCTCACACCCATGTCATCCAAGATGTCCACGTCTTTCTTTTTTCAGTCGAAAAGAAATTAAATGTTTTTGATGAAAACATTCCAGGATTTTCTCCATATAATGGACTTCAATGGGAACCAAACGGTTCAAGGTCCAAATGAGTTTCAGTGCAGCTTCCAAGGACTTTAAACGATTCTAGACGATGAATAAGGGTCTTAATTTCTTTTCGACTGAAGAAAGAAAGACGTGGATATCTTGGATGACATGGGTGAGTAAATTATCAGCAAAAGTTTTTTTTTTTTTTTTTTTTTTTTTAAAGTGAACTACTCCTTTAACTTTTTGTTATAATCAAATTCATTTAACTTTGTTTTGAATTTGTCCTGAATACTGTCTTAAATAGATGAGGCCAAAAGTTAATGAAAACATGCAAACCACACGTAAAACAATTATAACGAGCATTTTTCTTTTGCATTACTTCTACAAATCATTGAAAGGAGCTAACGTTACACAAATGACTTTAGCACGTTAAAGTAGCACAACATTTTTTTTACATTAAAATTAAGTTAAAAATATAGCCTTTTACATTTTGCTTAGGCTATATTTTTTGAAAGGAGGCAATATAGTGGGCGATTCATCACACGCAGATGGTGTTTATATTTTTCTAACATTATTTACAAACTAAGATGGTAAGTTATCTCCTGGGTATTTTAAAAAATATTACACGTTCAAAGTTTCCGCCTTAACATTGTAAAAATTATGTTCGTGCCTATAGGCCTACTAAAGAAACACATTCAAAATTACTGCTTTTGACACAATCTCAGACACATCACATGTTCTGTTTAAAGACCCTGTTCAAGTCACATTTATTTATAATGTTTTATACAAGATTGTTACCAACGTTCATGTTACATATAGTTATTGTTCCTATTCGCTTCTCGAATGAGCAATTTTTACACTAAAAACAACACAAGGGATTTGGAAACAACAACAAAACAATGGAGAAGAGAAGGTCCCTGCATTTGTACAGGGTAACGTATCATATATCTTAAAACTCAAATTTAGCTTTCTGATAAACCTGGCATTGTGCACTCTCAGTAATTGCTAAATTGCTTTTGTCCCTCTGTTTGTAAGTGTCTTTCTGAACAGTAAACTGACTTGGTCGAATTATTAGGCCGTTATGTCTAGCCTATATTCATTGATGCCGTATTGTAGCACATTGTACTTGTGGTTGGGGTGTCAATTACAGTTTAAATGGGATAAAACCGTGTTAGATTTTTTTACAGCTGGTTGGGAGTTAAGCCATTTAGGGTAGTTTCCAGAGATTGAGTGGGTGGTCACGAAGGTTTTAATTCGTTTTCATAAGCACTTGAAAAACAACAAGCAACACATGAACAAGTTGAAAAGAACACACTCACACGATTATAAAACATAATACTGTATAAACCTATATCCAAATATATGCAATGCACACTCATGTAATTCCTATGAAAGTTCTGGAACTATGAAAGGAAAGTCATGATGTAGCATTACATACAGGAAATGTGTGTGTGTGACAGGGTATCTTCACCTGACCACTTGGCTTATTTATGAGTGCGGACATCCTGTGATTCTTCTGCCTTCTGCTTTATTTGTTCAGTTCAAAAACACACGTTTTTCAATGCTTTTGGGAATCGACCAGCTTCTTCCCAGCCTTTTACTGGGTTCAACTGGACAATTAACCACAAACTATTCAGCAAAAAGTTGTCATTTTGTATTCAGAATTGTAAATGTGTTGCACCAATGCCAAAGTGTTTCTCTCTTCTTGATGAGATCAAGATTTCATGCAGCAAATATCCTGTTTGTTTCTGGCATTTTTTCTGTTAAAATATGTAGACATCTTTTAAGTTAATTCATTTACTTCAAAGTCATAAATGTGCATTTCTTGAACTAATTTTATTTTTATTCCCCTATTGTTTTTGTCTCTCTCTCTTTTTTTATCAACGCCTCACTATATTTAGCTATATTATGTTGGAAACACTTCAAGAAAAAAACAAGAAAAAATCCTTATTTATGACAAACATTAAACCATTCAAAATAAACTTAAGTAACACAGTCTCATCCCAATTTGTCATATAACTGACGTTTTGGGACGTCTTTTGACCATTCGTCAATATATGACTTTTTAGGGCCCCCTTAAACGTCGGTAGATGACGATCCTGGGTCGTCATACAACTGACGCTTTACCTTTAACGTCAGTTAGGTGACGAGTTGGGTTTAGGGTTAGGTTTAGGTATGGGGTAGAGTTAGGATCCCATAACGTCATCTACCGACGTTTAAGGGGGCCCTAAAAAGTCGTAAATTGACGAATGGTCAAAAGACGTCCCAAAACGTCAGTTATATGACGAATTGGGATGAGACCGGGTTGACTTAAGACCAACACATTAATAATTTAGAGGGAAAAAATCCTCAAAGAACTGCATAAATAGGCTATTAATCTGGATGCTTTGTAACCTAGAAATGGGTAGAGTATAAAGATTAAGAATGAGTATATAATCGTTCTGAAAAATAAAATTTGAAATATGATTTTCTTTTCTTTTATTCTTCATCTTCATTGCACTTGTCATCTCAATGTCTGTTTAATGTATTTCTCTGGTCTACATGTTAATGAAAAAGTGAAGGATTTATGTGTAATGAGAAATTATGTGTCCGCATTTTTAGGGGAAGGTGTCGCCCCCTGACTCTCATGTTGCTGTGGTACAGGAAAGAGAGAGGGAGGGATTGATGAAAAGGCAGAAGGCCAGCATGTGTGACCACAGTCTGGTGAAGGACCTCAGAGAGCCAGAAAGCAAGAGTGAGTGAGACAGAAGTTATTGTTATTAATAACATGAAGTTTAACTCAATCTGTGGAGGTCTGATCCTACTGTTGGGGTCTGAGATACTCTGCGTGGCTGGTGCAACATCACAGGTGAGATTCACACACACTCGTGCAACATATAATATGTGATTGCTTATAAAATCTTAGTATAATGTAACATTTTTAACAAATATTTTGTGTTTTGAATAGGAATTATAATTTGTTTGCTTTGGACTACTTCCTTTTGGACAATTTGTACTTATACATATGCTTTCCAGGGATAATCAGTAGAAATCTGTCTCGTTTGGGATTATCAGCTCGCTCTACTTCCATTTCCTGTTTACATATAGTAGATACCAGGCAGACTATGAGCTGGCAGAACAGCATAAACATGCAGTTTGCTTTGATATTAATGTTCATACCCGTTTCCAGGGAAACTTTCTCTATATTTAGAAACAGAATGTTTACATTTCTGTGGTTGCAGTTGAAAAATGTAGTACATGTACTGCTTTAAGATGCATGAACTATATAAGCAAATTCTCAGTTAGAAATTCCCTGATTTGACATGTCCCGTGGAATGTTGGGTAAAATAATCCTGAGAATGTCATTGGCCAGCTGTAAAGTCGTGAACGAATCAGGTAAATCTCCTTGGAAAATCAGTGACAGGTGTTAAGAACCAGCATGTTCTCCAGCTTTACTGATTAAAAAGAAAACAACAACAAAAAAAAAAACAATATATACCATATGAAAAAGAACAATTTTTTGTGTGTGTGTACAGAACCGTTGTGATAAGAACATCCAGGTGGTGACTAAATCGACCTGTCATTCCTGCTCGATAACGCTTTTGGTGAAATGTCCCAGTGGCTACACCAAGAAACCACCAGGGAAAAGCACTAAAGACTGCAGGTATGTTTTAATCATGACAACTCATTTAATTGAGTCAGGTATTGCTACATTTTGGGAACCAAATGTGTCCACAGGGACAGTAAAACCTGAAATCACATTGTGGGGATCAACCAGTCACTATGAGGAAAAAGACACAATAATAACTAAATAATGTCATTATCTTATTTATAAGTCGACATTAGACGGATGGGACGATAGTCTTTTCTTCCCTAATGTAATGTATACCTGAGTGAAACAGCTTGTAATATAAAATGTACTTCTAAAATGTAGGGCGGGTCTTCATTTTGTCCTTTGGGAATTGATTGTTTCGCTGGATTGTAGAGTAAAAAGTCTTTGTATTATCCTACATTTTTAATTGCAAATTTTAAATGTAATTCATTTGTGATTTTAAAGATTTTTAATGTAAGTCTTATATAAAAAAATACAGTAAAAATGGTAATATTGTGAAATATTATTATCATTTTAATATATTTAAAAAATATATTGCCACCAGATATACAGACAAAGAATATTCTGCAATTTGTTTAAAAACTCTTTGAATTATCCTGAATTAAATACGATACTTTGATATCAGACCAAAAAAAAAAAAAACAGCTTTCATGACAAGATTAGGTGTTTTCCTTGTGCATAAACAAATATAGCATGAATACAAAAGCAATAATTACATAATAATCTCTCTATTTGTGTTTAGGTATGAAATCACACCTAATTTGTCTGTGGCGGGCTGTTCGTATGAGTGCTACAAAGACACGGTGGAACCCCAGTGCTGTCCAGGATACTGGGGCAATGACTGCATTGGTGAGTTTCAGGTCATTGATGAGGAATTCTGTTTTGTGTTGAATTGTGTTTTCGAATTCTGTTTCATTGAAGATCTATGACGTCAAAAACCTCTTAAACCAGATAAATATGTCCCAAAAGTGATTGTTGTGTTCTTATCTGATTATCTAACACATTTGAAATGGCATTTGCCATTTCCGTCATTCTGTGAGGGAAGATGCACTGAGGGAATATTTTGAACGGATGAGTTTGACAGGAACTATCTTTGTGACTGAAATGGAAGAAAGGGGAAGCATTGGAGAAAGAAGTAGAAAAACAACTTTAATATTATCATTCCTACTTCAAAAAATCCTTAAGGAATGCTAATAAACTATTTTTTTTACGATGATTCGTCATAATTATGTCAAAACCAATCCCAATGGGTTGTAATGAGAAAAAAAATGACTATTAAAAGCGACCTAAAAATAAAATATGATCCTACTGGATTAACTGAACTTCCAGAAGAAATAAACTAGAGAGTAGGAATTTTAGTTAATCCACCAGGATCCCAATAAAACCCTTTAGGATTGCTTCCAAATTATGATAGGAATTCTATTAGCATTATTTTTGGAAAATTTTGACTAGGGATATAAATCCTATATGCATGAATGTAACCTTCCACAGTTGTTGATATTTTGGAATCACACTTTATCCATTTTTAACATTTTATGTGGTTATGAGACCATGACGGTCTTGTTTCTCACAGTTGTTTTTCCTGTGGGAGCTGTACAGTCAATAAGTAGAAACTGTCATGTGACATATATTATTGTGTGTCTTGTCACTGACTATGAGAGGAAGTTTTGAGCCACTGTGGAACAAGGGATTTGTGTACTTCCTTCCCTCTGAGAGGGATATGGCAGATCTTCGCCTTCGGCCACTGGAATGTGCTGACCAACAAGCTGTGGAAGTCTCATTTCCAGTATTTCCTCTGCCTGTCAGCACTCAAACAGATCCCACAATGAGTTCGCTGAGTCAAGCGTTGTCTTAGTTTCTTTGGTCTCTTATCAGCAGAACTTCCTGCATTGTTCTTTGAGAGTAAAATGATTTGACCTTTTGCATCTATGAGACGGGTCAGCATTATGAAAGCTTGGTGAAGCATTATGAGAGGAAATGCTTTTTTCTCAGTTTCTGATTTCATATTTAATAAATCCAGAACTAGATTTATCTGGATGGCAGAAAGCAAAACTTTTTTGTTCGATTTTCTAGTGGTTTACGGTTAAGTTTGGGGGAGGACCTTCATGCTTATATTTTGCTAAAAAATTATGCATTTTTCCACGATTCACATTGTTTGAATTCATACAAAAATCACCACCTTGAATACATTTTCCAGTGAGAATGCATTGGATCCTCCCACAATTCCTCAAAATTTAACAAATGGGACCTTATTGTAAAGTGTTACAGAGTAAGTGCAAAAAATGTGCTGAAAGTGGGCCTGCTCATGAGGAACTGTGCATATGCCGCTAGTGTGATTTTCTATTTGTGTTGACACATCTGTGCGTGGTGTGTCAATGAGTGTGATTTGTCGGGAAGGATCTGATCCGATTGAAGGGATTTTGTCCGGCCTAAGTAGTCAAACTTACAATGGCGGGAAGGAAAGGAAGAGTGAGGGTCAGTGGAAGAGACGAGGGGCTGTTTGAAGAACAGAGGAACTCTGCTAACTCATTTCCTCTTGTAGAGACCCTACCACCCCAAACCCACTGACCCCAGATCAGTCCTAGAAAACAGAATGATCTCAAATCCGTCTCACTCAAAGTGAACGCAGAACAGTCATGGCAAACATTTGCCCTCAAATCAGGTTCACTCAAACTCGCTGATCTCGAATCAGCCTCAACAAAGCTCAAAACTATAAGAGGAACTGTATTAGATAAATACTTCTTAAATGAAAAGTATGTTAACATTAACGGATGCACTAACTGTAAATTAAGAATTGTTTACAATAACTACTGTTAATAAATGACACCTTATTGACCTAAGTGGTTGCAATTTTGTTCCCTTTGATTCCCTGTGAATCAAATCCATGATCTATGAGTTGTTAATGCCATGCTCAACTGGTAAATGTGTGATTAGCATCTCTAAATTAGCCATTTTTTGTGATTGAAACAATATTTTAAAGAGATATCTTCGCTTAAACGTCATGAAATCTAATCCTGTATTCTTTTCAATAGAGTGTCCAGGATCAGCGGTGAATCCATGCAGCAATAATGGAGTCTGCTCTGATGGTATAGGGGGCAATGGGACATGCACATGTGCAGTAAGTTTAATTTCCTTCTCTTGCTCTGTCTGAATCAAGCGCATAGTTATTGAGCACCCATTGAGACTTTTGGGGTGTTTTTTTCAGCCAGGGTTTAAAGGAACAGCTTGCGAAGAGTGTAAAGAGAACTTATATGGACCTACATGCAACAATGGTAAGAAGAACGCCCCATTTTATTCTGCAGAAGGACTAATTGATTTGGTTTTTTTTTTGTGTTGATATCATGATCCGACTGCCTCATGTGCTATAGTGTGTAGCTGCAAGAATGGCGTATGTGACAGTGGAATGAAAGGCACAGGAGGGTGCACATGTCTGTCTGGGTACACTGGCATAGACTGCGACCGACGTAAGGCTTTGGATTGTTATTCTGGGTGTATACATTTGACATTGGATATTAAAGCACTATGAATGAATGTTTTATTTTTTCTCTCTTCAGCGCTCCCAGCATGTGCTGCTTTGCGGTGTGGGCCAGATTCTCGTTGTGTTGAGGACATGTCCACAGGGCAGCTTATGTGCAGATGCAAACCTGGTTATCAAGGTGATGGAGTCCAATGTACATGTAAGTACTGCACATGCAAACAAAGGTTTGTAAAGCCAAGCTTGATTGATGATTGAGTTAGATGTGACATTTCATTGATAGTTAATTTGGTTAAATTAGTCTATTTGAGATATATATATATAGTTTCAAAAGTTTGGGTCGGAAAGATTTTTAACATGTTTTTATCATTTTTATCATGTTTACTATTTAAAAATAAAGTTAAATAGTAACCTTATGAAATACTATATAAATATCATTTTAATATATCTCAAAATCTCATTTATTCTTGTGATGGCAAAGCTGAATTTTCCAATTACCCCAATTTCTCCAATCTTGATCAACTTGATCTTTCAAAGATATATATTTTAATATGCTGATTTGGTACTCAAGAAACATTTCTTATTATTATCAATGTCGAAAACAGCTGTGCTGCATAATATTTTTGTGGAAACCATGATGCATGGTTTCAATGGTCTTTTGATGAAATGAAGGTTCAAAAGAACAGCATTTAAAACAGAAGTTATTTGTAACAATTTTAAAAGTCTTCCCCTTGTAATTTGAACACACACACACACACATCTATTGGCTAACATGTATTGGCTTGCACCAAACCCAAATATGTTGCACAAAACCAGCAATAAACACTATAAACCATCTCAATCAAGCATAGAAATGTACTGGTTTAATCTGTTCATTTCTTTTGATATCACAAAATCTATTGTTTTCCTTTGTTTCATTGTCTATGCAGCAATTAACCCCTGCTTGAGAGGTGTGTGCCATGCAAACGCAGTGTGTGCGCATACGGGGCCTAACAAGCATGTCTGCACATGTACAGAAGGCTACAGTGGAGACGGCCGTGTCTGCGTGCCCATCGACCCCTGCCAGACTAACCTGGGCAACTGCACGTCTGGTTCCACTCGCTGTGTGTATGACGGCCCCGGAAAGGTGTGTTTGTGTGTGTGTAAACATTGTAACACACTTTGCACTTATCTGAGCCCCTTAAATGTACTGAAATTCAGCTTTGATTATGGTTTGCCATCTTCACACTACTGAAGTTTTCCACAGGCTCACTGTGAATGTTTGGAGGGGTTCGAGAAGTTTGTTGAAGGGGTGGGTTGCAGCATAAAAGATATGTGCAAACCAGACTCCTGTCATAAATATGCCACTTGTGCCACAGTGGAACCAGGAACAGTCGAGTAAGTGAAAAATTTCAATTGTTTTATTTTTTCATGGATTTTGTTCACAGTCTTTCTCACATATTCAAAACCACCGCTTCAATTCCCAACTTTTTAGATGTAAGTGCCGTGAAGGTTACCTTGGCAATGGAAATATATGCTTTGGCAACATACTTCAGCAGTTGCAAGACTTGAATTCAAAGCCAGGAGGGGATTGGACGGGTCAGCTCTCCAGTGCCATCACACTGTTCAGTGAGTTTCTGATTGGGTTTTCACAAATTTTTAAAGATATCAGGTGTCTTCGAATTCATGCAGCATTGCACAGAACAACTTGACTTGCACTGACTCCTAGAGTATCAACATTATCTGAGATGTTCCTTGGGATAAATACTGTATACACAAATGAGTTAGACATACTGTGTAGTACTAATTTTATTTCTGCTGTTTCAGATAAAGTCATGCCGTGGCCCCTGACCTCCCTTGGACCGTTTACTGTGTTTGTGCCAGTGAACAAGGCTTTTAAAGGCACATCTGTGAGTTAGACAACAAAAACACACTCACATATGATACCTCCATCTAATACAAATGCTCAAATCATGCTTCTGTTCCAGGTGAGAACCCTGTTGGCTAACGAGACGAGAGCTCGCTATCTTGCTAAGCTGCACATGGTTGCAGGAGAGGTGAACTCTGACTCTCTGAAGAAGGGCATCCTCTTCTATACTCTGACGGGCATGGCTGCCGAATCAATGACAGATGTAGGTGATTGAACCCAGGTTGTGTGTGTGCTTGTCCCAATTGATTTCAAGGATGTGCAAATACAGGATACAAGAGTGGAATCATCATATCCCGTTTGTTTCCTAAACTCTTTCCTGCTCATGTCTGTTTATGTTTTACTATGTGTGTGTAATGATGACAGAGAATCATTAGATTCTCAAACTTTTATTATGAAGGCAGAGCAGGTAAAAATCCGTCTCCATGGCAGCCGTAAGAAAGGAACGCTTGTGGAGCCAGACATCTTTGCCTCAAATGGAATAATTCATTTGGTTGATAAGCTGATGGATGCTGTTCCTTCTACTGTGATTAGTGACAAAGAGGTTGGTGAAGCTGACGGATTTCTTGGAAATTTCTTGGAAACTCCAATTTGCATGTTTTGTCAATGTCGTTTTGGTTTGTAAGGCGTGACAATTTGTTTATATCTTATTTTCAGGAAAACTTGTTGCAGATTCTCTCAGAAAATGGAAAGTTCTCTCAGTTTAAGTCTCTGCTTGAGGTAACAGAGTTTTAATGTCAATTAAACCCTAAATTCATGCACTTTAAGACATTTGACCTGCTCTAGAAATTATTTATTTTTTTATTGCCTTGGCAATTATTTGCTTACAAGATTATTGTAATGTTTTTGAAAGAGGTCACACTCTTAACTCTTAAAGGTTGCATTTATTTGATCATCATGGGACAGTAAAAACAGTAATGTTGTGAAATATTATTACAATTTGAAATAAGTGTTTTCTATTTGAATATTTTAAAATGTTATTCATTCCTTTCATAGCAAAGCTGAATTTTTAGAAGCCATTACTCCAGTCTTCAGTCACTTAATCCTTCAGAACATTTCTTATTATTATCGATGTTGAAAACCGTTGTGCTGCTTAATGTTTTTGTGGATTCTTTGTTGTTCTTTTTTTTTAATTGCTGACCCCTTTGATATTTCTGTTTATCAGAAAACCAATATGGCAAAAGTTTTAGAAGAAGAAGGACCTTATACACTATTTGCTCCAACAAATATAGCCTTTACCTTCCTAAAGCCTGGCTATTTAGACTTTCTTACTTCTGAGGAGGTACAGTGCAAATATATCATTTAATTATGTTCTGTCCAGTCCCAAAACCATCACTTTACATTGTATTTTCATTTCTCCCAATTTAGGGTAAGACAAAATTACTTGAACTGATGCGCAATCACATAGTGTCCACTTCTCAGGTTTGTGTGTGGATGTGTGTGAATATATGTGTTCAAATCCATTTCTAGATCATTATTGATTAGGTACTGTCTGTTGTATCGTGTACAGCTGGGTGCCAGCTTCATTGTGTCGAACTCTCGTGCTGTTTCCATGGCAGACCAGGTCCTGACATTTAATGTGACGACTGCTGTGAGTAGCAATCATTCATTGAATAGAAAATATTTGTGCAATGCTCAGACATACTCCTAAATCCTAAATCCTACATCCACTTGTCTTTAGTCGCAAAAGAAATAGTAACTGTACTATTACCAAAGGTAACTCTGAAATGTAACCTAGTTTTATACATTGTAGTGGTCAAACATGTATTGTTAATGTCCATAGAAGTTGTTGTTTGATGAACTACACCTGTGGTTACTCCACTTAGACACCTGTGTGAATTTGAGAGTAAATGACACTACAAAAAAAAAATATGTTTGAAAACAATGCAATGAAATTCAGACATTTGAATTGTGATTTAGGGGTCAAAATGCTTGTATTATAAAACCACTTATTTTGCCACAAACAGGGGCAGATCCTGGTCAATGGGGAATCTGTGCTGGAACTGGACGTTGAAGCAAAGAATGGCCTTCTTCATTCACTGGAGGGGCTGCTGATCCCTCCATCAATAGAGCCCATCCTACCTCACAGGTGTGACATCAAAGAAACCAATATTTATAAGGTAAGCTGTATCTCCACTTGTGTTTAACCAACCATAGCTAACAGACACACATTTCTGTCTTAAAGGTATGTCTTTGTCCCATTTTACAAAGTTAACTACAAATAAGTCATTCAAAGGATGATTTGCGGTTACTTGAACAATTCCAGAGGGGGACAGTGTTCAAGAAACCTGTTAGGAAACAACACAAATGACAAAAATTGTCTATAAAGTTGTTGTTTTCACTTTTACAGTAAAAAAAAATAGATGAGCCTTTCGTTGAAGTTATTGGCGGCATCCGAAATCACCTACTTTCTTACTATATCGTAGGCAAAAAAAAACATTATGTGACAAGAGTAGGGTGTCCAAATTCTCAGGTCTCATAAAAGAGTTGGCAAAAAGTACCCAGATGACCCACTTCTGAAGTGTGATAATCGACAATTTACTATTCTTTTAGGCCACGGTAGAGTTTGTGAATGGCAGTGAAGTGACGTAACTGACACTGGTCGGTCACATGACATTGACAACATGGTGAATGTAGTATGTCAGTTATACTACACACATTCATACTATATAGAACTATATTCTTTTGTAATGGTCGCATAGTAATAACTTATTAAAAAATAAGTACCTACTCGAGAGTATTGAATTTCGGACGCAGCCCTAGTTACCATACTGACACGAGAGTGTGTGTCTTCTCTTCTCTTTGTTCTCAACAGGGTTCATGCGTTAGCTGTACACTTGTCACCAAATCTAAATGTCCTACTGGTGAATCACTGGTAACCTTTTACATTTAATACTATTAGTGCATGCTATAATTTAATACAATATGGATCAAAGCCTCGGTAGGGTTTGTATCAGGCTGGTGTTAAACTGGTTGTGAAAATGTACCCTGATTTTTTTTCTCTTTTTTTGGACTTCTCATACTCAGGAAATATTCTCCAGAGGCTGTGTGTTTCAAAAGAGTGCTTTTGGCATGGTCATACCCACCCATGGCTGTGCCCTCTTCTGCAATGCAACAAAGACTGTGAGTTTTTGTTTCTCTATATTTGATGCATTCAAACCACATCTAGTTTTACCGGCCAACCAAATTAGCCATTATCTGTCTTCAACAGACCCCTCGCTGCTGTAAAGGTTTTTTTGGACCAGACTGTACCCAATGCCCTGGTGGTTTCACCGCCCCCTGTTCCTCTCATGGGAAGGTAAACCGCACTCAACAATGCTCATTCTTTACAGGTCAGCATTTCTCAGTTGCTATAACTGTATTTCCTTTGTCGTAGTGCTCAGAAGGCATAGATGGAAATGGCACGTGCCAGTGTGAGCCCAATTTCAAAGGATCACGCTGCCAGTACTGTGCCGACTCCAACAAATATGGCCCATTTTGTGACAAAAGTATGAATTTATTTTACTGCACAATGTTTGAGTGTAAATCAGATGTTTAATAACAATATTTACTTTGAATCCCTCCCTTATACCAGCTTGTAGATGCATCCACGGAGTGTGTGATAACCGTCCAGAGGCCAGCGGTAAATGTAAGCAGGGCTCCTGTAAAGACGGCTATGCCGGAGAGTTCTGTGAGCAGCAGACCCAGTCGTGTGGACCCAGCCAGCCCTGCCATGCCCACGCCAACTGTGTGTCCAATAGGGAAGCGTTATTGTGAGTGTTGTATGTCCTTCCATGTTTTAGAGGGTGACAGAGACAGAAATCACATGTGCTTCATTTATTTATTACATTTTATTATTTAGGCCCAAGGATTTCAAACTGGGGTTTGGAAACCCCAAATGTAAAGAAAATGCTTTAAAATTATATTTATTGTAAAAAAGAAAAAAAGAAAAAAAGGCGACATAATATAAAATAAATAAATAACAACACATACATTTTCTAACACATATTGAGTTTTTCAAATAAAAAAATATAAAAATGTAAAAAAGGAAAAAGACCAACATTTATTCCGAAAAGTTCTATGCAAATGAATGGCTTGTTCTTGTTACATTGTTTGATTTTAGGTGTGTATGTAAGCCTGGTTACCAAGGGGATGGGTACATGTGCGTTGAAAGTGATCCTTGCGCTTTACCACAACGCGGAAGCTGCAGCGTCAATGTAAGTCAAATGCATCTGTGTGCTTGTGTTTTATGTAAGCATGTCATGATAACATGTTTATTCTCGCTTACTCTCAGGCCAAATGCATAAAGACCGGTCCAGGCACACACACATGCCAGTGTCTGAGTGGTTGGAGGGAGGATGGAGATGAGTGCCAGGCCATCAATAACTGTCTGGATCCATCCAGAGGAGGGTGTCATCCCAATGCCACCTGTATCTATGTGGGCCCAGGACAGGTGAGGGGGTCGTTGTGATTCCCAAACCCCGTCTTCCTAGACTCAGTGAAGTCAAGTAACCTTTGGATATAGCAATACAGATTGTCTCAAAGCCACTTTAGAGTGATAACTGGAATACATTTATGCATTGTTGATTCAATTCCGTTGTAAAGATCAACAATAATTAAATTAGTTCATTTCATCTTTAAAGCAGTTCTGCAAAAAAATGATGTCATTATTCAGCTCAGTTCAGTTCTCATACAACAGCATCAGTTCAGTCAGATAAATAATATTGTTCTAAGCATGAACCCAAACTCCATTGGTGACAAATGGAATACAAATGAACACAGTGTGATTATAATTCAGGCTGCATCAAATTATTAATGATTGATATTCTCCCTTAGAGTGATTGTGCTTGCAAAAGTGGTTACCATGGAAACGGGAATCAATGTGAACCTGTCAATCAGTGTGTGGATCAGAAGGGTGGATGCCATTTCCTGGTCAGTGTTCGAACAAGTCATCACACCTGTACAGATCTTTACATACAATGTATGCACATCAGCTGCTTCCTTTCATTTTGCCATTCTCTCATAGGGTTCATGCAAGTTCCTGACCCCAGGTGGATGGCAGTGTGTCTGTGAAGACGGCTACGATGGTGATGGAAAAATTTGTTATGGTACCATAGCACAGGTATTGTATATGACTTTATGTTATAGTTTTAGTGTTATAGTTTGATGTGGTTATGCAGAGGCACAACTAAATAAAAAAAATGAAATGGTTTTTGAACTGCTAATACTTCAAGCTGTATTTGTATAACCTATTTACTTGTTATTCATAGGAGGTGGCAACAAACCCAAATCTTCAAGAATTCAACCTCTGGATTGCTGTAAGTTAAATTTTTTAGTGGTCTAAAAGTATTTTAAGCAACAGCTAGTTGGACTTTAAATGATCAAGCAGAGACAGCTGAAATTTAGTCCTCGTATATATATATATATATATATATATATATATATATATATATATATATATATTTTTTTTTTTTTTTACTTTTCACTGTTTGTATCACTCCACTTGTGTTTGCACATTCCTGACAGACTGTTTACATTTAGTGCCAGCAAATGCCGACAATTGACGCTTTATTAGTGACTTAATGAATCATTCACTGACTCACTGGGAGTTGTTCAAAAACACTTCTGAAATTGCATACTCTCTTGAGTTTACTTCACTAGTGCTAAAAAGTATGTTATATATAGTGTGAATGTAATCCAGGCGTAATACATTCGCCATGTTCTTGATAGTTGTCCCTTCACTGTTATGCTTATGCACAAATCCTCTCCCATGGCCTTATGGGATTGTAAAGTGTCCACCATTTACACAAGCCGGAAGCAGTTGGTCGTCCGGGTACTTTTTGTCTACTCTTTTATGTCAAATACTGTTTTTCGCCTACCATAAAGAAGGGAAGTATGCGATTTTGGAGGCATCCACTGATTCATTCAGAACCTTAATGAGTCATTGAATCATTCACTCCTTCGGTTCGTTCAGACAAAAAAAAAAAAAAAAAAATCTGAACACTTAGTAATGTCACTACTCTAAAATCAGCAACAGTTACAAAACTGTGGCTTCATTTTGGAGCAAAAATAGAGCAAAAAATGTATAGAGTAAATGTTGTTTGAGCTCCTAATAAGTTCTGGAATATCCCATAGCGAGCGGATCTTTCTCAGCTACTGTCAGAAGCAGACAATTTCACGCTCTTCGTGCCATCGGCTCAAGCCACAGAGAAACTAAATAAAGAAGACAAAGACTTCTGGATGACCCGCAGTAATCTTCCTAGTCTTGTAAAGTAAGTGTGGTCATGCAACCACATCAACTAATTTGTCAATACCTTTGGTGACAATTCATGCTTGTTTCAACTTCTTTACTTTCATACAAGTTGCTGTTTTCTTTCTCACAGAAATCACATAGTTTCTGGGATATTTTCTCTAAACGATCTTAGTACCTCCCCATCCCCACGACTGATTTCCCTTTTGAAAAGGACACTTCCTGTTTACACATCCATTAATGTGAGGGCGAAACATCTTATGTTTACCATTAGTCCCAGTGCAATTTTGTCTGTCTTTGAACTTTGCTATGAGATTTTGTTTATCATTCTCTCTTTTTATCCAGGCAACCAATGTTGCAGGAGGAAATATAACTTTTGGAGATATGGCAGCAAAGAATGGAGTCATACATCTTATTGACAAAGTAAGCCTCTAGACTCTTTCAATTTTGTTCTCAAATAAAAACACATACAAATTTGGTTGTCTTTTACTTCCTATCATGCAAAAAGTGTGTGGTTTTACATTTTTATCCTAAATTTAAAATAAAGGTCAAACTTATTGACGTAATGATTTTGTGTGAATATGCACATGCAAATGCAGAATAAATGCATATGCCCAGATTGAATAAATGTGTCATTGTTGTCCTCTCCAGGTGTTGATTCCTGAGCGACAGATGAGTGAAGGTCTACTGGAGGTGTTGAGTCAGAAGTCTGATCTATCTCTCTACCGCAGCGCTCTCTTGGTGAGTGTACAGTCTTGTAGGCCTGCCACACCTCAAATGACAATAACCAATAAAATAATCTGCAAATGGCTTGGACTGTTGTAAATTTTTGGTTTTTTTTTTTTTTTACCAGAAACACAACCTGACTGACGAAATGGAGGAGTCTACGGGCTATACTGTGTTTGCTCCGACAGACAGTGCAATCCAAGAATACCTCAGAAGAACGGGCAAGGAGTCACTGGTATCATACTACTTATAACCACTAAGGCTTTGTAAATTCAAGTGTTTGTATTACAAATATAGTATCTCATTCTTTGTGTGTGTTTGTGTGTTTATTCCCAGGGTTTAAACGTGACCCTGTATCACATTATACTGAATGAGACTCTAAAAGATGGGGATTTGGTGGATGGACTGTATAAAGATACTATGCTTGGCTTCTCGTACCAACTGGGAATTTTCCGGCAAGATAAGAAAGTAAGTAATGGGTTAATTATTTTAAGTCAACCTGGTACTTTAAATCAAATGCTCAGACATGGATATATAATGGATTTCTCTGTCATAGTTGCTTGTGAATGAGGCTGAGGTGAACGTGACTGATATAGAGACCAGTAAAGGGGTAATCCACACAGTGTCTGCTGTCCTGAACATCCCCAACAACCGCTGTGACAGAGCAACCTCCAAAATTTTCATGGTACAATATATCTCTTTAGCCTGGTCATTTTCTTCTTTAGCCGTTAAATATCCATTTTAAATGTGTATATTGTGTCTGTAGGGACGCTGCATGGACTGTTTCCACCCAACCGAGAACCCTTGCCCTCCAGGAACAAAAAGACTGGTGTGTACACTACACACATGAAGTGGTCCCAAAAATGTTTGTCAAGATTTCAATATAAGATATGGTCATTTTCACGATCCACTTTTATATATCAAATCTGTTATTTTCCAAAAAATGCATTTATAGTATCTGATATCAGTTTGATTGGCTGAGACTTCATACAAATTGATACATTTTTTTCCTCTAATAAATTAATTTAATTTTATCCGATTATTTTATTTGATCAATTGTAATCTTTATGGGAAATATATTGAATTTTTAAAAATCTAAAGTAACTTCTGTTTTATAGATTTAGCAAAGCGGTACACATTCCCCTTTGTTGTACACTAACTGTTGGATAAAAATAATGTTTCCTATTAATTGTTTATCCTCAGATAAGGCCAAAGAGAAGATGCATGTACACTCGCGTATATCATGAAGAGACACTGCTGACCATTGGATGTAAAGTTTTTTGTGAAAAAGTCAACATTGTATGTACATTATACATTCTCTTTTCACATTTATTCTTGCATTATTCATAAGCGGCAGGAGGTTTATGGAGTTTCAGAATGAAAGAAATGTAGTAGGGTTTCAGTATGATATCACTGTTTCTCTCTGTTTGCAGGAAAGGAAGTGTTGTGAAGGGTATTATGGTATCAACTGTGAGAAGTGTCCAGGCTCAGAAGGTCAGCCCTGCTTTGGCAATGGTTTGTGTGTAGACGGGGTCAACGGCACAGGGATCTGTCAGTGCAACCAGGGTTTTAACGGCACTGCATGCGAATCTTGCCAAGCTGGCAAATATGGAATTCACTGTGATCAAGGTATCAGAGATTTAAAAGATTGTACTGCATACTCTGTGAATAGTTATCTCATACAATTATGCACTATACTACTGTTTAGAGTGTAAGTGTGTCAACGGACGCTGCAAAGACAATGTGGATGGAGACGGCAGTTGTGACTGTGATCTGGGCTGGAGAGGAATAAACTGTGCCACTGGTATGATTCTCACCTGTTGCAGTATTCACTGGCTCAACGTATTTGGATGCCTTTCACCACAGTATATACAGTATATAAATATATTGCAAATAAAAATTAAGATGTGTTAATTATTTTCAGCTATTACATCGGATATGTGCACAGGAAAGTGCCACAGCAGTGCAAAGTAAGTTTGCTTTTAAAATACCCACTACCAAACAGGAGGCATATTAAAACCATATTATTATTTTGAAGTACCTTAACATGTACATACCATAGTGTAGAAATACTTTATGGTAATCATTCAGCACTATGGTTTAAATTGAATTCTACAGGACTACACTACCATCTGTATCAAAAGCATTCTTGGGTGAATCTCATGAAGTTTATGGATAACATGTCATATCAAAACTGGATATTTGATAATATAAAACATTCGACAGATCAAAAAAATTCTCAAAAAATATGTTAGTCTCAAAAATAAGCATTATTGTGAATTACTGTATTTACATTGAGCTTGAATTGACTTATGTTTGATGTGCGTTGTAGCTGCTTGCTGAACGTAGTGGACAACACACATTACTGTAGTTGTGCTGCAGGATTTCAGGGCAATGGCACATATTGTACAGGTAAACATCTCAAGAACCCTTCAAACACTTAAATAACTGTCATAGCCAATGATTTAAAATGTCGATATGATATATGGTGTTATTTCCAACTAGCGGTGGATGCATGTGCAGACAAAAATGGTGGTTGTTCTGTCAATGCCGTGTGCAAGCGTACTGTCCCAGGACGGAGAATGTGTGTGTGCCACCCTGGTTATGCAGGCGATGGAAAAGTATGCGTTTGTAAGTGTGTGTTTAATACTCTAGTACTCAATTTTTAGACTAATGTACTCACAACACCACTGTCCTAGCTTTAGATGTCCAGGAAACTAAATATATCGTGAAAGTACTGTTGTGCATTTCAGAAAAAAAGGTAAACAATTGTATTTGTGTGTGTCTGAAGCCATCAATCCATGCCTGGATGGTAATAACGGGGGATGCCATGCAGATGGTGACTGCGTACATACGGGCCCTAATAAGGTAGGTGAACATACAGGTCATCCACTAAGCTAGCAAACAAATAATCAAATACAATTGTATAAATGAATCTCACAAACCCATGTCTACAACCAATTTCACTCAAATACAAAAAAAAACCCTGCCCCTTGAAGGCCACAAGTGCTGAAGAGTTGAGCATTCACAGTCATACTGCAATTTAAATGTCTTGATTAAAGCCAGCACAACATATACTACCATACTGTATAAACGTTATACATAAAATCCCTTTAAGAGATAGAAAATTAACAGTAGTATCACTTCTGTGGAAGAAGATGACTGAAATATCAGGGGGTTTTGTATATACACAATAGAAGTCAATGGGCACGAGTGTTTGGTTTCCAACACTTCTAAATGTTCCAGGTTTGAGGAGCTGAGAAAAAGTTAATGTTTGGGTGAAGATTCAATGGTTTGACTTAATTCAGCTTGAAGTAATGACTTCCATAATGTATATACAATATATGTTCATTACTTTATTGCATTAGTGAAGAGAACTGGACATAGTCTGCATTAGTATAACAGAGGCAAAAAAGGAAATGTGTTACAAGACAATATACAAATTTGATTTTGGAACATATAATGACCTGGATATGATTTTGACAGACTAACCAGAATAACTTTGAATTGATGCAGAGATTATTTTTTCCCCCTCTTCCAGTCAGCATGCTACTGCAAACTTGGCTTTTCAGGGAATGGAAAGGAATGTGAAGCCATCAACGTCTGTAAAGAGGTACATATGACTATATTAGTTCTCAACTGGTTTCACTGCACAACCTTAAACGCCAATCATCCTTTAAAGGGATACTCCACTTTTTTTTTTTGGAAATAGGTTCATTTTACCACTCCCCCAGAGTTAAAAAGTTGAGTTTTACCGTTTTCGAATCCATTCAGCCGATTTTCTGATATTTAGAAGAATATCAGTAACCAGACAGTTTCTGGTCTCATTGACTTCCATAGTAGGAAAAAAATATACTATGGAAGTCAATGAGACCAGAAACTGTCTGGTTACTGATATTCTTCTAAATATCAAAAAAATCAGCTGAATACATTCGAAAACAGGAAAACCCAACTGTTTAATTCTGGGGGAGTACTAAAATTAGCCTATTTTCAAAAAAAAAAAAAAAAAAAGTGGAGTATGCCTTTAAATCAAATGATTTAATCTATCTTTGGTTACTAAAGGTTTGGGTATGTCAATGGTTTGACTAGAACAGGCCCACTTCTACATTAATTTCAGAGTCAGATCCCACCAGTTGACAACCACTGAATTACATAAACTTGACATTGTGGCAGCTTACAGAATAGCATGAATAACAATGGCAGAATAGAATGACAATTACTTGTTTTGTCAGAAAAATGGAGGATGCCACAAGTATGCCGACTGTACCATGACAGGACCCCTGGAGAGGAACTGCACTTGTAGGCTTGGCTTTATTGGCGATGGAGAGAGTTGCAAAGGGACCCTGCAGAAGGTTAGAAGTACAGAAAACAAACAGGCACACAAGTGAAAATACCTTAACAGTCAGTGCAACTAATTTTTCTTTTTAGGAGATCCGAAACAGAAATTTAGGAGAATTTTACATGGGATTGGTGGTAAGTTGAATTTAAGTTTACACAATCTTGCTTTTTTTACCCTGAAATTGTGATCTGACGGGATTCTTTTTATTTTACAGAGGAATAACGTACCTGAACTCGGAAGTCGTGGCCCTTTCACAGTCTTTGTACCCAATTCAGAAGCTTACACTTTACCAGAGGTAAGACTGAGTGCTGCAATATAATGGTAAGAAAGTAAGTGAGCCCTGTTAAAATCTGATTTCTGCATTGATCACTCAAATGTGGTCTGATTCCAGTAAGTTCAAGAAAAACACAATCTCATTTAACTTACGTATAACAGTACTCTAAAGACGTTGACAGGCTGGAACGTGTTACTTCACCAAAAGTTAAGTGGATTCAATTAAGGAGATGAGATTGAACATGTGGGTTACCCTGCCCTTTAAAGCCTGGTTACTTGCAGATCTGTTCTTAAAGATCGGTTAGAGGGAATCGTACAGTGATCACAAATGCTTTCACAGGATCTTTAGAGCTTGATGGGACAGTGACCCAAAGCACACAAGTAAATGAAAAGAATGTCTGTCTCTTAATAAGTGTCAAGAATAGTAAGATGACATTGTGATGTGATAGTGGGTTTCTTTAATGATACTGATTAGTCCTGCTTTCATTTAGATGAAGGACATTGGAAAGAGGTCACGCTCTGAAAACGCCCAAATCCTGAGGTACCACATAGTGGCCTGCCGTGCCCTACTGCCGGAAGATCTCACGCAGCCTCGTAACCTGACCACAGTTACTGGTGACATCCTCACCATTACATACTCAGAGGTACAGTGTACCTGATGCACACTCAGTATGATGACAGCATAACATATATATTGAATTCATTATTTGTTTTCAGGATACGATTTACATTAATAACAAAGCCAAGGTGGTGTTCAGTGATCTCGAAAGTAGCAACGGGATTTTCCATGAGATTGATAGTGTCCTAGTGCCTCCCAGTTTCCAGATTCAGAAAGACGGGGATCAAGACAGCTCACCGGTATGCCCCCACAGAATAACTCTGACAATATTCATAATTCATTTTATGATTCATGCCAGAGGTAATAAAGCAAGCATAAAACAATGAAATAACAATGATAGATTTTTATTGTCATTTTCCTTTTTTTTTTCCTGAAAGCGTAACCTCTCAGAAGTGGTCAATATCCATGGTTTCAAGACATTTTACAAGCTTCTCGAGGTAAAATAAGCACAAATATTTGTAACTTTTACTTTTCTACCTTTTAATAACATTTTCTAATAACTATTCTAAAGGCTATACAGTCTACACAAAATTTGGCTAAAGTTCTTATCCTTTGTATGCCTTTTTTGGAATATTATATTACACGAATTGTTATTTTTTTAGAAGAACCCTTTATTTTCTAATGAAATCCACCAACGTTTTATATAAAGCTTTGTTTGTTTAAAGGACACCGATACACTGAAGTTGGTGATGGACCCAATGCATCAGCCTGTCACCCTGTTCATGCCCACGGACACTGTAATGGCCGCCCTGGCCCAAGAGCAGAAAGATTTCCTGTATGCGATGCATAACCGTGATCAGCTTGCTGAGTATCTTAGATACCACATCCTGCATGACACCAAGGTTGGTCTCTATCCAGTGTATTTCATTTTTTTGGCAAGAATAACTCAACATTACAGGAAATTCAGTGTTGACTCACTAATGCATAAATGTATTTCGATGTATCGTGTGTCCACTAGCTCCTGCCTGCACAACTCGTCTATGCCAGCTCTTTAAAAACACTACAGGGCTCAGATCTGTCAGTGGCCTGCATGGGGGAAGAGCATATCGTGAGTACCTTTTGAGATAAAAAGATTTGTCTTGGGTATTTCAGTTTATTTATTTTAATTAACCATGCATCATGTTATGCTTGTTTATCATTCAGGGGGAGCTTTATGTGAATGATAAAAGCTGTCGGATTGTAAAGAGAAACCTTGATTTCAACGGAGGCATGATTTATGGTATTAACTGTCTGCTGAACCCTCCAAGCCTTGGGGGGCGCTGTGATTATAAGCACACACTTGATTTCACTGTGAGTCCTAAGTTCTATTTAATTTTACTGTTTACATCGAACAACATCGGCTGCATTTAACTCCACTTTTAGACATGCACTCGCAAACATACGGAGCCCGGCGATGTATGAAGATATGTTTGCACCCGACACTGATTTAGAAAACACTAGTTTATTAATAAACAATTAAAAAGCCTAGTTATTTTCCCAGATACATTTATCATTAGCCTAATTTTTCTGGTGATTTGCAGATAGATTTATGCATGCCCTTAACAATAGGCTTTTATTCCTCCATGCACCCAGTATTTATTTCATATAGGCTAAAAGTGTGATTAGTCGACTAATTGCTTAAAGAAATGACTACTAGTCAACTAGAAAAATCTTTAGTCTATGGCAACTCTAATAAATACATTTAGTTGTCATTATTTACTTATTATTTATTTGATACTAGTAATTAGTATCCAGCTCTTTACATTTAATTAGTTGAGTTAACATTATAGGTTAATGAACAAATAAAATAAAGATTAAATTAAGATGCTAACCAAATATTTCTAGCATTGCTTGTTGCTACACACAAAGAACTGTTTTTAAGGTGACAATCCTTTATACATGTGAAGATTTAACTGTGTAATAACAATTAAATCGGCTCCATAGCGGATTCCAAGTGATAAAGGGCATTAAGGAGTTACATTTAAACACATTGCAAGAGTTCCACCAGCAGTGGTCACTCGTGCAATGTGAGCAATGACATACATACAAGAGGGAGAGCAAAAAAATGGACTTAAAGGCAGCCATCGCATTGCATTGTATGAATTTGTATGAATTTCATAATATGTACTGTGCAATTTCAATGCTAATGTGATCAGTTCAAATCAATCTACCTTTCTTCTTTTTGGTTTCTTGAAAAACATTGTGCATTTTTTTTTTTTTTTTAGTTGGCTTGCAGGTATTGTGGTCGCCAAGCGTCGGATTGCCCGCTTGGAAGCAAGCCAAAGGTAATTTTCATCTTCATCAGAAGACGAAAATGAAATTTAATGTAAAACTCTACTAAAATAGGGTTAAAGAGCATCTTTTTCCTCCATTGATATATTTCATATTTAGGAAGTTAGAGCAGGACATATTTAAGGGCTAGTCCCTTGTTGTTATTTTCAAATAGCCAATAGCCAAGTTTTGTCACAAGTACTGTATGATCCATGTTTTGGACACAGGTGGTATTGGGGGATGGAAAATGTTTTTTTTTTTTTTTTACACAATGCTTACAATAATATTTCTGCTGTATCAAATAAATGCTGTTATTTTGGACTCTCTCTTAATCATTAAACATTAACCATTTCAATTGTGTTTTCAATCTAGGGAGAACAAAAGTGTGTCCTTCCAGATTTGATGTCCAGGTATCCAGGATGTCAGTCAAAGTGTAGTGTAGTCGTATGGAAGCCTAAGTGCTGTTCAGGGTACTACGGCAGAGACTGTCTTGGTAAGCAGTGTCTCACTGTTACTATTCACAGTACACTGTTGTCATTTATCAAGCTCAAACTATTGATAGAAAAACAGTTATACTGCCAGTTGATGAGCATTATCCTGTTCTCCAGCATGTCCTGGGGGTCCAGGATCCCCTTGCAGTAACCATGGCAAGTGTGACGAGGATCATTTAGGCAATGGCACCTGCACTTGCGATGCTGGATTTACAGGTGTAGCCTGTGAACTTTGTGTGGATGGCCATTTTGGACCAGATTGCAAAGGTAATCTTTTTCAAAATAATTGTTTATGTGTATGCATATGTATGTATAGTTGGTTTATTTCCTCTCTTCCTTAGCCTGCAACTGCACAGAACATGGGTCATGTGATGAGGGTCCTAAAGGTACCGGTTCATGTTTTTGTGAAGAGGGCTGGACTGGTCCACAGTGCGAGAACAAATTAGGTACGGACCTTCTCATTACTCTTTTTATATTTATAACAGACTACAGAAAGACAAGCATTACTTTATACCAGTAAGTCCAGTTCACGCTGAATGTATTTCTGATGTTACAGCTGATGGTCCTGTTTGCAATCCGGCTTGCCATGAGAAGGGCGTCTGCATGGAGAATAATACCTGTATCTGTAAACCCTTCTATGAAGGAGATGGTATCACCTGTACAGGTACATACATGATGATCTCAATAGCAATAGTAATAGTGATGATAAAACAAGAGTAGAAACTGTCCACTAACTTCTATCTGTTCCACAGCGGCCAATATGTGCAAGTACTGGAACGGCGGCTGTTCCAAGGATGCTAAGTGCAGTCAGAAGGGGGAGAAGGTCAGCTGCACGTGTTTCAAAGGTTACTCCGGCGATGGGTTTGTGTGCACACCCGTCGACCCCTGTGCGGATGGGGAAAATGGCGGGTGTCACGAACACGCTATCTGCACCATGACCGGAGCTGTAAGCAGAACTTTCTCTTTCATTATAGCTCTTTAAATGTGTTCTTCATAAGTGGGGTCTACTCATCCATAAGCGTATCTAATGCATGTTGGTCACCAGGGCAAGAGGAAATGTGAGTGTAAACAAAACTACATCGGCGATGGGACTGATTGCGAAGCAAAGCTGTTACCAGTCAATCGTTGTCTACAAGATAATGGACAGTGCAATTCAAATGCTCAGTGCACTGACATGCACTATGATGGTGTGTATAACTCCCACTTTTATAAAAGTTCCTTTATTTTTCATTTGAAAAAATTATTTCTATTCTAATATATTTAAAAAATGTCAAAGCTTAATTTTCAGCATCATTGCTCCTGTCTTCAGTGTCACATGACCCCTTAGGAATCATTCTACTATGCTGATTTGGTTATATTAATATTGATAATATTGTTTTTGCTGCTTGATATTTCTGTGGAAGTGAAATGGCATGTGTATAACACGCCAATTTGTATTTCCATTTTTGGCGTGCTAACAACACGCATATCGCTTTTCAGCGTGTTTATGAACGCCGTTGACTATGTTACATTACTGTATATACAAATATATGACCTACCCCTTACCCCGTCCCTAAACCTACCCATCACTGGGGTTAATACCATTTATGAGTCTTCCCTACCATCCTAGGAAAAAAAAAATCGCTTCCCAGATGTAGATCTACATTTTGCTTTGTTTCGCTCTGACATTTAACGGTGTGTACACACACATGTAATCACTCGGAAATTTAACGGCTTAGACACATGCATACACGCGGACAGCTCAAAATGCTTATAGATAACACGCCACTTGACTTGAAAGTGACGCAAAAGTCATGTTGCGGTAAGTGTTTTTTGTTTTAAAGAAATTAAAGCTGGAGTCTGCAAGATTTTTTTTTTATCATATTCACTAAAACCAACTCTGTGCTCCAACAGAACAACAATCAATTAAAAATCAATGTCAAATAAATGCTGTTCTTTTGAACTTTCTAAGATCTTGAAAAAAATGATCATGGTTTTTACAAAATATTAAGCAGCAAAAACTTTTCAACATTGACAATAACAATCATTAATAACTTAATCAATGAATTAATTTATTTAATCAATGAAACATAACCATTACTTGAAATTAAATGTAAAAAAATATACATTTTACGTTTAAAAATGGTTATTTTTTTAATAAAAGCTTTTTCAATACTGAATTAAATATCTATAATTAACATTTCTCTCAACCTTTATACCGTATTCTCGACAAAGAATACACGCAGTGATAGTAACTTATGTATGTGGACCGTCTAGGTAGGCTGCTCACTAGGTTTTGAAACAAAGTTAACGATTTTTTCCTTTGTTTAGATAAAACATTAGGGGTTTTCCATTACCGTCCCTCAAAGGGAACATACAAACTCAACTACACAATGGCGCAGGAGGCCTGCAAAGAGGCAGGAGGAACTATCGCGACCTACACACAGCTGTCATATGCCCAGCAGGTGCCGCTCCTAAAGAAACACAATCAGTTTAGGCTGCTGTACATTAGGCCGGATGTTAAAGTGTGTCTTTTCTCTTGTGCTTGTCCTGCAGGCAGGTTATAACTTATGCGCCGCAGGCTGGCTTGACAAAGCGAGGGTAGCATATCCCATGAGCTTCTCTAATCCAAAATGTGGCTTTGGACATGTGGGTATTGTAGACTATGGCATTCGCAATAACCTGAGTGAGACGTGGGACGTGTTCTGCTATAGAGTGAGAGGTAAAAGTCCTCATGTGAAAGTGATCTATCAATGTATACAGGCAGGGACAAGCTTAGACTGATTGTGTGTATTTCAGATGTGAAGTGTGAGTGTAAAACTGGCTACATTGGGGACGGATACTCCTGTACTGGAAACTTGCTGCAGGTTCTCTCTACCAGACCAACCCTGTCTAACTTCCTTTCTGTGAGTAGAGCTTCAGCTATTGACAGAATGACCGGTAATCATTTTGACATCCCTCACTGTGTAAAAAAAAAAAAAAAAAAAAAAAATATATATATATATATATATATATATGATGTAATGAACTTACAATGGAAGTCGATGGGGCAAAGCTTTCCAGAGGTTTTTTTTTATTATTAAATCATAGAAATTATTTATTTCTAGGCATGGTGAATCTGACTGCTCTTTCTTTTTCAGCAAATCCTGAATTATTCAACTTCTGCGTCGGGGAAAGAGTTTGTGAATCGTCTAAGTAATATTACTATCCAGTCCACTCTGTTTGTACCTGATAATGATGGCCTCTATAACAACCAGGTGACTCGCACATCACCTATTTTACTTTTAATTTTTGTTGCCATTCGTTCTAAATTTAAAGTTAAATGTAGAATAAACTTTGGACTAAAAATGTAACGTGCATGTAAAAACGTTTTTTAACGTCACTTATGTGTTCTACAGACTTTGAGCGGCAGAGATATAGAGCACCATCTACTGGATGGGAGGGCTTTGGTACTGCAGGCACTTATTAACATCTCTCATGTCCGAACACGACTGGGACAAAGCCTGACCATCACCAGCATCCCGGATCTCCGGAACCCTCAAGTAATGGTGAGGATATAAGTTCCTGCATTACTTAATTTGAGTTATATGGACACACTCTTTGATCTGCTTGTCGTCACACTCTTGCCTTCTTTAGACCTCCTCAGGATACATCAATGACCGTTATGTCATAGACTCCGACATTTTTGCATCCAATGGGGTCATCCATATTCTTCAGGGCCCATTAAAAGCACCTCCCCCTCCACCTCCATCCATCCACCCGGCTCATAAGGCTGGGATGGGCATCGGCGTCCTAGGGCTCATCATCCTCATCGTAGCAACTGGATTTGTGGGATACAATTTCTACACACATAAAACAAAGCCATTCCAGTTCCACTACTTCAAGGTAATCCTTGTTTATGCATCTTGTTTGTGTTCACGTCTAGATATGAAGGCTGTCACAGAAATCAATCGCAAGGTTTAACAAAATTATTCAACTTAACATTATCCACACAAATGATTTTGTGTATTAGATTAATTGTGATTAAATATTTTAATTGAATGACAGCCCTATTACATATACATATTTTTGTCTATATGTGGTGTGTTTATGTATAATTATTTTGAATTCTTATGTTAGGAGGATGAAGGGGAAGATGTGAACCCATCAGAATCCAGTCCAAACATCAGTAATCCTCTATACGACTGCCATGTAGCTGCCACCAAAGAGGAAACTCCGACAGTCAGTGAATCAAATGTAAGCAAAGCAGCCTTTTAACCAGAATTAAAGAAACAGAATGTTCCCCTAATGTTTTTTTTTTTTTTTTTGTAATATTCTAAAATTAACCAATACGATTAACCTATACATAACTTTCTCTAATGGTGTTTAGTTTTTTTTTGTTTTTTTATGACCATAAACTAACCTCCCCAGAACTTTGCAGGGAGTATACCGTTTTACAGAACATTCTGTACTTGTTATTTATCTATAGCCTTCTTGGTTTTTGTTTTGTTTTTTAAAAGAACACAAAACGTTCTCTAGTGGTTATTTTAAGGTTAAAAATGATGTTCCCAGAACATTTTGGGAACCAAAAATTGTTAGCTGGCTGTAAGTTTATGGTTGGTTAAATGCTGGTAATTTGTATCATGTCTTAAAAGAATATAGCCTACTCTTTCCTTGAATAAATGTGTTCACATTGATGTTCATTAAAAAAATAGATCTGTTTCATCTTTTGCAAAAGGGTGAAGACAAGCATCAAGTGATTTCCAGTGGATCCTATGACCTTCTCCAGAACAGCTGAAATCGCAAAGCCAAGCATATGCTATGCAATTATTTAAATCTCCAGCAACAAAGCAGTCGGACATTCCTGGTGCAGTTCTCTTTGAGAACATGAGAGGATACTGTGAACTCCACATCATGGGACAGTCAAGTGCTAATGTAGACAATCTGAATACTGAGGTTGTGTGTCTTTACTTTTGGATGAGCGAGAGTAACTGAATGTGTGAAGGCTTTGAACTTGTTTACTAGCAGTCTCTAAATTCTTTTGTACTACAGGCATTAATAATGTCCAAGACACAATGTTTTGAATAAAAAGCAAAAAAAGAGAGAATATTTTGGAAATCAAATTAAAACTGTGGAGGTTCTATTTGAAAAAGTCTTTCGTGGTTACAATCTTCTTTGACACGTATGCTAATTATCCAAAGCACCTAAAGTACATGCACCTGAAAACAATTTACTGTTAAGTATAATGCTAAGAACTGAGATTGCCTATGTGAAAAGTTTGAAAAGCCTATGAGAAAAGTTTTTGGAATTTGAACCAGAAGCCTTGGAAGAAGGTAATGCTTTAAGAATTGTGTGGAAATTGTCTGTTATTCATGATTTGGGGAGCAACTAATGTATTTTTACCTTTCCTTTTATGATGCCAGCCTCTCAAAACTTTGCTCTCTGCTCTTTCTCAAGTTTACACTGGGCATGTGAACACATCATCAGAGACTGTAGATGTCTTATGGTCTTACTCCATCATTTGCGAGCTGACAACCCAGCAAGCAATAGCCCTCATTTCACCGTCTAGGTTAAATATGAAGAGTTCAGATGCAAAAGCCTCTAAATGCCATTTGAAATTTTCTTCTTTAATGGTGATTTTTTTATCAAACTTGTATATTTAAGTTCAGTAATTTCACTTAAATAACAATTAATAGGTAATCATCATTGCCGTTTAAGTGAAATAACTGAACTTAAATATAAGCTTGATAAAAATGATCATTCTAGAAGAAAATTTCAAATGGCACTTAGTTAGAGGCTTTTGTATCTGAACTCTTCATATAGACCCGATATAGTCCGGCTATGTGTAACCCACTTCTAGCCAAAATAACGTTGAATCATGGCTAAATGTATTTTTTTCCAAAATAACTTGCAAAATGCATTAAGTTCCATCATTTAAGCAAAGTCAACTGTGATTACAAGGTGTTTGGTTTGATTTCTTTGACATTTTCTATGTGTAGGCTGTGTGTATAGACGCGATCTAGCTCGTATGGTCTGCCCGGCTATTTATAGCCCACTTCTAGTCGAAACTGATTAATTGTCGTTTTAATGAATTGTTTGGCAGGCAACGCGTGAGATAGTTGATATCCCATTATGTTCGCATTGGCAAACATATCTGGATGGTTTTTTTTTTTGTGTTTTGAAGTTACGTAATGTTGTTCTTTTGCTAAATAAAGCCTTTTTTATATATATATTTTTTTTTTTTTGGAATGGCTTGTCATTTATGAGAACCTGTTATATTTGAGTGAAAAAAAAAATCTTTTAACCATTTTGTTGTCTATTGCATGTATATGTAGTCGTTTAATAGTTGTCTAATTGATGACTAGTCTATTCTTGGGCTACATTTAGACGTCTATTAGATTTTCACTGACAGCCCAAATTTAGCCTTGTTTTAGCCTAGACCCATATGCACTGTCTATTAGGCGTATAAATGTAGTCGTTCAATAGCCGTCTAATTGTTGACTATAGTCTATTCTTGGGCTATGGTTAGACGTCTATTCTTGGGCTATGGTTAGACGTCTATTAGATTTTCACTGACAGCCCAAATTTAGCCTTGATTTAGCCTAGACGTCTGGGCTATGTTTTGACGGCTATTAGACGTCTTTTAGACGCAAAATTGCTTGCTGGGAACAACCGGTTTGTCGTTTCATTTATTGATGATGATAAGCTAATTGACCACAAGAGGGAGCTGACGATCACCTGTTGTGTCACATAATGAAAACGGACGTTTGCTTGAGTATGAAAATGTTACCGTATGCATGGTCGCATGTGTCGTTTCGGAATATAATCAATGAGCCCATCTGAAGCAACTTTGAGTCGGTTAGGGTACTATAAATTAGAGAACCACGACTCATGGTACAAACTTGTATCTGCAGTTTGTCATCCGATCCACTAGGCGTCAGAAGCCGGATTCACTTTAACCCGAAGTCCATGATCCGATGAAGTAGCTCGATGCACAGCTTCCTGAGAAGTAAAATAAAAGCAGGAAGCAACAGGACAACATCAGAGCTTCACACAAGACACAACTCCTGCTGACACATCCAGAAAACACTACAATATCCACTTAGTCCTTCTTATTACACTTTACAGTGTGAATATCAGAGGGCGATTCATTCAGAGATTAAAAAGGTAACACTACAATAGCGACTGACAAGAGACCTTGACTTCATGCTAAAGGAAAAGTTACTTACAGGCAGTGTTGGGGGTAACGAGTTACAAAGTAACGAAATGCAGTAACGATATTACTTTTTTGGGTAACGAACTAAAGTAACGCATTACACAGAAAATATTGGTAACTACACTACTTTACTATACCAAATGATTTTTTTTTTAATTGAGAAAAAGGGGAATACAGAGACATTTGAATCTGCGAAACAAAAGCTGAAGGAAAAAAAATATAAAAAGAATAAAAAAAACAATTCTGCATCAAATCACATTTCACAAATCAATCATCTTTCTAATAGGCTACATTTAGTATCATTTTCAACAATTTTGATGTCTAGAGCTTTGCGGTTGTTTTGTATTGAGGTTAGAGAGTCATAAAACATCTTCAAATCGGTGGAAAACAATCTAACATTTGGTACAGTGGATATACATTTTGCTTTATGTATATGATATTTACCAAATAAAATAAGAAGTTTAATTATATCATTCATTTCCAATAAATCAAAGTTACAATCCACTAATAAAGTCATTACAAGGATAGTATCTGTTTATAATTTTAAAGTGTGTTTCTTTAACTTTAGCGCTTTCCTGCGTTACCCAAGCCGTGTTTGCCTGTGTTGAGAGTTCCGTCTAGTGGTGCGTGCGCGCCGTTGCCATAGAGACCGATTTGAGTTAAGGAGAGAGGGAAGTGGAGAGAGAGACGGGTTTCGGCAAATGGCAACATTCACATTAGCCTACTTTCAGTTTATTGCTCGAAAGCACAAAAATATTTGAGGGAAATGTAGGCTATAGTAAACCCTAAGATTATTATTTGTGACATTACAACAAAATATGTGGGTATAAAAACATGTATAAGAACTAAATGAACGATCTCTATTTTCTAATTTCACTAAGCATTTCATTAAGTTTCGTGGACATTTTATAAAACATGGATCTTAGGCTCATTTTGTAAACATAAATAACTGATTTAGATGCGCAAACTGGGTGCCGTTGCGGAGATAGCTACATGTTCGGTGCAGGTTCAGCTTCTTGTCGTTCATCCTCGGATGCGGCATCGCGTGCGCTGTTTGCCGCGCGCACCTTTCCGCTCGTTCGGACGCGTCAAGTAAAAACAAGGCTCGAAAGTCTTGGATAACACAAAACGAAATGAACAGGATTGTTGCAGGGTTCATTGTAGAAGACATGCTTCCCCTGTCGACCATTAATCCCCCAGGTTTAGAAAAATACATTTTGAATTAAGATTAAGAATTTTATGGGATAAAGTGACCTTTATTTTATTATTTTCATTGACATCTTTTTTTTTTTAATTATTATTATTACCATGAGTCGAATAAAAAGCTGGTTTTGTTCTCAGAAGAAGAGTTTTATTCTCCCACAGGCTGATCTCATGAAGTAGCGTGTGTATGACACGCCAATTCGTATTTGCATTTTTGGCGTGTTATGAAGACGCATAATCGCTTTTCAGCGTGTTTATGAACGCCGTTGACTTAACGTTATATAAATATAGGACTTACCTCAACCCCGTCCCTAAACTTAACCGTCACTGGGGTTAATGGCATTTATGACTGTTCCCTTACCATCCTAGGGAAAAAAAAGATATGACTTACCTCAACCCTATCCCTAAACTTAACCGTCACTGGGGTTAATGGCATTTATGACTGGACATTTGACGCGCGTGTTCTGACACGCGGGATGACGCGGACGTTAATGGCGTAGACATACACGCATACACGCGGATACACGCGAATAGCTCAAAATGCGTAGAAATAATACGCCACTTGACTCGAAAGTGGCGTGTATGTTTACGCAAAAGTCATGATGTCATGTTGTCTCCCAGCCTGTTTTGAAACTTCTGTGTTAAACACCATTTTAAAATTTTGAATTTTGAACCCCATTTTGTTTGTGAATTTTACAGTGCGGCATACTTATTTGTACAGACAGGGATATTGTTCTTTCATGTCATTTTAGCCTACATTTTTACAAGTGATGATAGGGCAAAAACTGATATGATGTTTGTCCATGTACACGGTAAATTAAGAAACGGGAAAGTAAAGTAATAAGTAGTGAAGTTACTTTTCCAACGCAGTAACTAGTAAAGTAATCTCATTACAATTTACAGAAGTAACTAGTAACTAATTACTTTTTTTGAGTAACTACTCCAACACTGCTTACAGGTGAGTCTTGTGCCGTAGGCCTACTCGGTTCCCTCATTTATGTGTCGTTTGATTGCGTCTGTGTGTCGGTTTTATTTGAGGTTGAGCTGTAATATGTGCTGTTAAAGTGACATTAAGAGCTGTCATCTTCTCATCTGCAGGATCTGCATGCGTTGTCGTGATTGTTATCAAGCGTCATGTTGTCAAGCAGCAGAAGCATGAGACTGAAGAGCGGAGGAAAACTGCACTTTACTCTCGTCGGGTTATAGTGGCGAGATCACATCTGAGACTTTGGATTAAAGTTCCTGTAAAATTGCAGCAGCAACACGTTTGACAAGCTCTGTGCTGCAGAAAATAATGATTTGCCTTTGAATGAGAAAGTCTAGTTTTTTGTATTTGTGTGTGTGTGTGTGTGTGTGTGACGGAACAGAAGGACAGAACAGAGTGGACAGAAGAAATTTGCAGCGGTGTAATTCACACAAATCACCACAGGAGGGCGAAACACTTATGTTTATTAGACTCGATCGGACTCAGTTTGCAACGGTGTGATTCACACGAATCATCACTTTTCTTTTACTCTCTAAATGTAATTCACACAAATCACCACAGGAGGGCGCACCACTTGTTTTTTTAGACTCGCTTTGCAATGGTGTAATTCACACAAATCACCACAGGAGGGCGACACTATTTTATGTTTATTAGACTTGATTTGCAATGGTGTAATTCACACAAATCACCACAGGAGGGCGACAATAATTTTAGATCTGACTTTTTTGCATATACGTTTATATAGACAGACGATAGGACACAACACACACACACTGATACAGTTGATACAAAGAACAACTTAAATGATAATACATTTATTTTAAAGTTTGTTTAGAGTACACATCAGTTTGCAAATTTAAATGTCAAATAGAATTTTGCACATGACTCTTATAGAAATAAAAACTTTTTTTTATAAGAATAGATCTGAGGAGTCAATGAATTATGAGTCAATGATGATAATCTTTCATCTAGTCTAAACACAAGAAGAAGGTGGACTAGAACCCACATCCACTCGCTTCAGATCCAGTCTTGCTACCACTGAACCACTGAAGACTACACAGTTCTTTTGGTTCTCTTTGTACATTTATCTTTCGTCTAATGACGGGGGCGCCAAATCCGGAGAATTCGGGAAAATTGGGGGGAGTTTTCGGGGATTGGCACACAGCTTCCAGGAACCTGGGGGCCGCCAAGTCCCTGAATTCTCCGCAAATTCTCCCCGAAATCCCTGAATTCTGCAGGATTTCTCCTGACTTGGCGCCCCCCTCAGGAGTGAATTGATATATGCAGCATAGATGTATACACAGCTACATCTATGCTGCATATATCTATGCACCAATGAAGCCGAAAGCTTCAAGAGGCTCTGAAAGCTGAAAAGCTCCCAGTGGCTCAGGGGTTTGAGTGTTGCTTCATCATGTGGAGGGTTTAGGTTCAAGTCCCACTCTTTGCATTAAAATGATTTTTTTTGTGGTTTTGTCCAAAAGACATGCCTCCAAAATAAAGTGAAAGAGTGGAAGCTCGAATGGCTCAGTGGTTTGAGTGTTAACCTATCATGTGGAAGATTTATGTTCAAATCCCATTCTTTGCATTAAAATGCTTTATTTTGAACAGTTTTGTCAAAAATAAAAAGACATGACGTGTGGAGAATCCTGGTTTGAGTCTCTTGATGGTAAAAATCTTTAGTTTCACTGGTTTGGTTCAAATAAAAGGCCAATCTTCAAAAAGGACATCCAACTGTTACAAATGTAAGTGGTTCATTGGTAAAAGCGTTGCTGTTCTGTGTTGAAAATCCTGGTTCACATCTCACTTTTGCAGTGGAAAATACTTAAGTTTGATTGTTTGAGACAAACAGAAGTGTGAGTGTGGACGCTCCAGTGGCTCAGTGGTCTGAGTGTTGTGATTACATAAGGGAGTCCCAGGTTCGAGCCTTGCTCTTATGCTTCTTTAGTTTTGTCGAGTTTGTCCGAAAGAAGACATGCTCACAATAAAAGAAGTGCATGAGTGAGTACGGTCCTGTGGCTTAGTGGTGTGAGCTTTGCGGTTCCATGTGGAGAACATGGGTTCAAGCCTCACTCTTATGATGCTTTGCTTTAGTTTCCTCGGGTTTGTTGAAAAGAAAAAAAAAGACATGCCCCCCAAAAAAAAGGAGCGTGAGGGTTGAAGGTCCATTGGCTCAGTGGTGTGAGTGTCACTCTCTCATGTGGAGAATCCTGGTTTGGGGCTCTTGATGGTAAAAATCTTTAGTTTCACTGGTTTGGTCCAAATAAAAGACCAATCTTCAAAAAGTATACCCAACCGTAAGTGGTTCAGTGGTAAACGCGTTGCTGTTCCGTGTTAAAAATCCTGGTTCAAATCTCACTTTTTTGGTGGAAAATACTTTAGTTCGATTGTTTGAGACAAACAGAAACGGTGAAATGAAGAAGCTCCTGTGGCTCAGTGGTCTGAGTGTTGTGATTACATGTGGGAAACCCGGGTTCCAGCCTCACTCTTATCATGCTTTAGTTTCACTGGGTTTGTCCAAGAAAGACATGTTCCCAAAAAAAAGAAGCATGAGTGTGTATGCTCCAGTGGTCTGAGTGTTGTGATTCCATGTGGGAATGCCAGGTTCAAGCCTTGCTTTTCTGCGTCTTTAGTTTTGTTGGGTTTGTACGAGAGAAAAGAAGACATGCTCACAATAAAATAAGTGCGTGAGTGTGGATGGTCCAGTGGCGCAGTGGTGTGAGTGTTGCAGTTCCATGTGGGAAACATGGGTTCAAACCTCACTATTGCGATGCTTTGCTTTATTTTCGTCGGGTTTGTTGAAAAGAAAAAAAGAGACATGGCCCCCAAAAAAAGGTGTGTGAGGGCTGAAGGTCTAGTGGCTCAGTGGTGTGAGCGTCAATCTCTTGTGTGGAGAATCCAGGTTTGAATCTTTTGATGGTAAACATTTTTAGTTTGATTGGTTTGGTCCAAATAAAAGACCAATCTTCAAAAGGGACATCCAACTGTAAGTGGTTCAGTGGTAAAAAGCGTTGCTGTTCTGTGTTGAAAATCCTGGTTCAAGTCTCACTTTTGCTTTTGCGGGTGAAATTACTTTAGTGTGATTTTTTGAGACAAACAGAAACACTGAAATGAAGAAGCTCCTGTGGCTCAGTGGTCTGAGTGTTGTGATTCCTTGTGGGAAACCCGGGTTCCAGCCTCACTCTTATCATGCTTTAGTTTCACTGGCTTTGTCCAAGACATGTTCCCAAAAAAGGAAATGTGAGTGTGCAAGCTCCAGTGGCTCAGTGGTCTGAGTGTTATGGTTCCATGTGGGAAACCAGGGTTCGAGCCTCACTCTAACGATGCTTTAGTTTTAATGGGTTTGTCCAAGATAGAAAAAGACATGCTCCCAAAAAATTAAGTATGAGTGTGGGTGATCCAGTGGCTCAGTGGTGTGAGGGTTGCACTCTCGTGTGGAGAATCCTGGTTCGAGTCTCTTGTTGGTAAAACTCTTCTTTCACCGGTTTGGTCCAAATAAAGAAGACATGCTCCCAAAAAAAGAAGCGTGAGTGTGGATGGTCCAGTGGCTCAGTGGGTGAGCTCTCATTCCCCAGTCGGGAGGTTCCTGGTTCAAGAACGGGCTGGATACTGAAGCATGGTTGCGTTGACGAACATCCTCCAGATCTGCAGCTGGGGGACAAGAGACGGTCAGGAAACGAAGGGGGGAGGAAATAACCTAACTAAAGATTGGGGATACTTAATTTTTCGCCCCCCCCCAAAAAAACATAAGGGGTAACACTGTCGTTTTTTTTTTCTGGTCAAAAGTTTGAGTTTCCATATCTCGGCTCTGGAAGGGTCTAGAGCCTCCATTTTTGCACCCAGGTCTAAGTGTCGCGGCCCTCTATCAGAGTCCAGAGTTTCGAGAAGATTGGGGATATTTAATTTTTCGCCCAAAAAAAACCCATAAGGGGTAACACTGTGTTTTTTTTTTTCTGGTCAAAATTTTGAGTTTCCATATCTCAGCTCTGAAAGGGTCTAGAGCCTCCATTTTTGCACCCAGGTCTAAGTCTCATGGCCGTCTATCAGAATCCAGAGTTTCGAGAAGATTGGGGATACTTAATTTTTCGCCCAAAATAAACATAAGGGGTAACACTGTGTTTTTTTTTCTGGTTAAAAGTTTGAGTTTCCATATCTTGGCTCTGGAAGGGTCTACAGCCTCCATTTTTGCACCCAGGTCTAAGTCTCACGGCCCTCTATCAGAATCCAGAGTTTAGAGAAGATTGGGGATACTTAATTTTTCGCCCCCCAAAAAAAAACATAAGGGGTAACACTGTCGTTTTTTTTTTTTTTCTGTTCAAAAGTTTGAGTTTCCATATCTCGGCTCTGGAAGGGTCTAGAGCCTCCATTTTTGCACCCAGGTCTAAGTGTCGTGGCCCTCTATCAGAGTCCAGAGTTTCGAGAAGATTGGGGATACTTAATTTTTCGCCCAAAAAAACATAAGGGGTAACACTGTCTTTTTTTTCTGGTCAAAAGTTTGAGTTTCCATATCTCAGCTCTGGAAGGGTCTACAGCCTCCATTTTTGCACCCAGGTCGAAGTCTCATGGCCGCCTATCAGAATCCAGAGTTTCGAGAAGATTGGGGATACTTAATTTTTCGCCTAAAAAAAAAACATAAGGGGTAACACTATGGGTTTTTTTCTGGTCAAAATTTTGAGTTTCCATATCTCAGCTCTGGAAGGGTCTAGAGCCTCCATTTTTGCACCCAGGTCTAAGTGTCGCGGCCCTCTATCAGAATCCAGAGTTTCGAGAAGATTGGGGAAACTTAATTTTTTCGCCCAAAAAAAAAAACATAAGGGGTAACACAATGGGTTTTTTTTCTGGACAAAATTTTGAGTTTCCATATCTCAGCTCTGGAAGGGTCTAGAGCCTCCATTTTTGCACCCATGTCTAAGTGTCGCGGCCCTCTATCAGAGTCCGGAGTTTCGAGAAGATTGGGGATACTTAATTTTTCGCCCCCCCCCCCCCCCCCCAAAAAAAAAAAAAAACATAAGGGGTAACACTGTGAAATTTTTTCTGGTCAAAAGTTTGAGTTTCCATATTTCGGCTCTGGAAGGGTCTAGAGCCTCCATTTTTGCACCCAGGTCTAAGTGTCGCGGCCCTCTATCAGAATCCAGAGTTTCGAGAAGATTGGGGAAACTTAATTTTTTCGCCCAAAAAAAAAACATAAGGGGTAACGCTGTGGTTTTTTTTTCTGGTCAAAAGTTTGAGTTTCCATATCTCGGCTCTGGAAGGGTCTACAGCCTCCATTTTTGCACCCAGGTCTAAGTCTCGCGGCCCTCTATCAGAATCTAGAGTTTCGAGAAGATTGGGGATACTTAATTTTTCGCCCCCCAAAAAAAAAACATAAGGGGTAACACTGTGGTTTTTTTTTCTGGTGAAAAGTTTGAGTTTCCATATCTCGGCTCTGGAAGGGTCAAGAGCCTCCATTTTTGCACCCATGTCTAAGTGTCGCGGCCCTCTATCAGAGTCCGGAGTTTCGAGAAGATTGGGGATACTTAATTTTTCGCCCCCCCCCCCCCCAAAAAAAAAAAAAACATAAGGGGTAACACTGTGAAATTTTTTCTGGTCAAAAGTTTGAGTTTCCATATTTCGGCTCTGGAAGGGTCTAGAGCCTCCATTTTTGCACCCAGGTTTAAGTGTCGCGGCCCTCTATCAGAATCCAGAGTTTCGAGATGATTGGGGATACTTAATTTTTCGCCAAAAAAAAAACAAAAACATAAGGGGTAACACTGTCGTTTTTTTTCTGGTCAAAAGTTTGAGTTTCCATATCTTGGCTCTGGGAGGGTCTAGAGCCTCCATTTTTGCACCCAGGTCTAAGTGTCGCGGCCCTCTATCAGAATCCAGAGTTTCGAGAAGATTGGGGATACTTATTTTTTTGCCAAAAAAAACCATAAGGGGTAACACTGTCGTTTTTTTTTTTTTCTGGTCAAAAGTTTGAGTTTCAATATCTCAGCTCTGGAAGGGTCTAGAGCCTCAATTTTTGCACCCAGGTCCATGTCTCGTGGCCCTCTATCAGAATCCAGAGTTTCAAGATGATTGGAGAAACTTAATTTTTCACCCCCGAAAAAAAACATAAGTGGTAACACTGTCATTTTTTTTTCTGGTCAAAACTTTGAGTTTCAATATCTCAGCTCTGGAAGGGTCTAGAGCCTCAATTTTTGCACCCAGGTCCATGTCTCGTGGCCCTCTATCAGAATCCAGAGTATCAAGATGATTGGAGAAACTTAATTATTCACCCCCCGTAAAAAAACATAAGGGGTAACACTGTCATTTTTATTTTCTGGTCAAAACTTTGAGTTTCAATATCTCAGCTCTGGAAGGGTCTAGAGCCTCAATTTTTGCACCCAGGTCCATGTCTCGTGGCCCTCTATCAGAATCCAGAGTTTCAAGATGATTGGAGAAACTTACTTTTTCACACCCCGAAAAAAAACATAAGGGGTAACACTGTCATTTTTATTTTCTGGTCAAAACTTTGAGTTTCAATATCTCAGCTCTGGAAGGGTCTAGAGCCTCAATTTTTGCACCCAGGTCCGTGTCTCGCGGCCCTCTATCAGAATCCAGAGTTTCGAGAAGATTGGGGAAACTTAATTTTTTCGCCCAAAAAAAAACATAAGGGGTAACGCTGTGGTTTTTTTTTCTGGTCAAAAGTTTGAGTTTCCATATCTCGGCTCTGGAAGGGTCTACAGCCTCCATTTTTGCACCCAGGTCTAAGTCTCGCGGCCCTCTATCAGAATCTAGAGTTTCGAGAAGATTGGGGATACTTAATTTTTCGCCCCAAAAAAAAAAACATAAGGGGTAACACTGTGTTTTTTTTTTTTTCTGGTGAAAAGTTTGAGTTTCCATATCTCGGCTCTGGAAGGGTAAAGAGCCTCCATTTTTGCACCCATGTCTAAGTTTCGCGGCCCTCTATCAGAGTCCGGAGTTTCGAGAAGATTGGGGATACTTAATTTTTCGCCCCCCCCCCCCCCCCCCAAAAAAAAAAAAAAAAAACATAAGGGGTAACACTGTGAAATTTTTTCTGGTCAAAAGTTTGAGTTTCCATATTTCGGCTCTGGAAGGGTCTAGAGCCTCAATTTTTGCACCCAGGTCCATGTCTCGTGGCCCTCTATCAGAATCCAGAGTATCAAGATGATTGGAGAAACTTAATTATTCACCCCCCGAAAAAAAACATAAGGGGTAACACTGTCATTTTTATTTTCTGGTCAAAACTTTGAGTTTCAATATCTCAGCTCTGGAAGGGTCTAGAGCCTCAATTTTTGCACCCAGGTCCGTGTCTCGTGGCCCTCTATCAGAATCCAGAGTTTCAAGATGATTGGAGAAACTTAATTTTTCACCCCCCGAAAAAAAAAACATAAGGGGTAACACTGTCATTTTTTTTCTGGTCAAAACTTTGAGTTTCAATATCTCAGCTCTGGAAGTGTCTAGAGCCTCAATTTTTGCACCCAGGTCCATGTCTCGTGGCCCTCTATCAGAATCCAGAGTTTCAAGATGATTGGAGAAACTTAATTTTTCACCCCCCGAAAAAAAAAACATAAGGGGTAACACTGTCATTTTTATTTTCTGGTCAAAACTTTGAGTTTCAATATCTCAGCTCTAGAAGGGTCTAGAGCCTCAATTTTTGCACCCAGGTACATGTCTCGTGGCCCTCTATCAGAATCCAGAGTTTCAAGATGATTGGAGAAACTTAATTTTTCACCCCCCGAAAAAAAACATAAGGGGTAACACTGTCATTTTTTCTTTCTGGTCAAAAATTTGAGTTTCAATATCTCAGCTCTGGAAGGGTCTAGAACCTCAATATTTGCACCCAGGTCCATATCTCGTGGCCCTCTGTTAGAATCCAGAGTTTCAAGAAGATCGGAGGGGGTCAAAATTTTGGCCAAAAAAAATGACAGTTTTACCCCTTATGTTTTTTTTTCAGGTCCAAATTTTGACCTTCGATATCTCGGCTCTGGAAGGGTCTAGAGCCTCCATTTTTGTGCGCTGGTCGAAGTCTTGTGGCCCTCTGTCAGAATCCAGAGTTTCAAGAAAATCGGAGGGGGTCAAAATTTCGGCCAAAAAAAAAAAAGACAGTGTTCCCCCTTATGTTTTTTTTTTCAGGTCCAAATTTTGACCTTCGATATCTCGGTTCTGCAAGGGTCTAGAGCCTCCATTTTTGCGCGCTGGTCGTAGTCTCGTGGCCCTCTGTCAGAATCCAGAGTTTCAAGAAGATCGGAGGGGGTCAAAATTTCGGCCAAAAAAAAAAATGACAGTGTTACCCCTTATGTTTTTTTTTCAGGTCCAAATTTTGACCTTCGATATCTCGGCTCTGGAAGGGTCTAGATCCTCCATTTTTGCGCGCTGGTCGAAGTCTCGTGGCCCTCTGTCAGAATCCAGAGTTTCAAGAAAATCGGAGGGGGTCAAAATTTCGGCCAAAAAAAAAAATGACAGTGTTACCCCTTATGTTTTTTTTTTCAGGTCCAAATTTTGACCTTCGATATCTCGGTTCTGGAAGGGTCTAGAGCCTTCATTTTTGCGCGCTGGTCGAAGTCTCGTGGCCCTCTGTCAGAATCCAGAGTTTCAAGAAAATCGGAGGGGGTCAAAATTTCGGCCAAAAAAAAAAATGACAGTGTTACCCCTTACGTTTTTTTTTTCAGGTCCAAATTTTGACCTTCGATATCTCGGTTCTGGAAGGGTCTAGAGCCTCCATTTTTGCGCGCTGGTCGAAGTCTCGTGGCCCTCTGTCAGAATCCAGAGTTTCAAGAAAATCGGAGGGGGTCAAAATTTCGGCCAAAAAAAAAATGACAGTGTTACCCCTTATGTTTTTTTTTCAGGTCCAAATTTTGACCTTCGATATCTCGGTACTGGAAGGGTCTAGAGCCTCCATTTTTGCGCGCTGGTCGAAGTCTCGTGGCCCTCTGTCAGAATCCAGAGTTTCAAGAAAATCGGAGGGGGTCAAAATTTCGGCCAAAAAAAAAAATGACAGTGTTACCCCTTATGTTTTTTTCAGGTCCAAATTTTGACCTTCGATATCTCGGTTCTGGAAGGGTCTAGAGCCTCCATTTTTGCGCGCTGGTCGAAGTCTCGTGGCCCTCTGTCAGAATCCAGAGTTTCAAGAAAATCGGAGGGGGTCAAAATTTCGTCCAAAAAAAAAATGACAGTGTTACCCCTTATGTTTTTTTTTTTCAGGTCCAAATTTTGACCTTCGATATCTCGGTTCTGGAAGGGTCTAGAGCCTCCATTTTTGCGCGCTTGTCGAAGTCTCGTGGCCCTCTGTCAGAATCCAGAGTTTCAAGAAGATCGGAGGGGGTCAAAATTTCGGCCAAAAACGACAGTGTTACCCCTTATGTTTTTTTTTTTCAGGTCAAAACTTTGACATCCGATATCTCGGCTCTGGAAGGGTCTAGAGCCTCCATTATTGCACGCTGGTCGAAGTCTCGAGGCCCTCTGTCAGAATCCAGAGTTTCAAGAAGATCGGAGGGGGTCAAAATTTCGGCCAAAAACGACAGTGTTACCCCTTATGTTTTTCTTTCAGGTCAAAACTTTGACATCCGATATCTCGGCTCTGGAAGGGTCTAGAGCCTCCATTTTTGCGCGCTGGTCGAAGTCTCGTGGCCCTCTGTCAGAATCCAGAGTTTCAAGAAGATCGGAGGGGGTCAAAATTTCGGCCAAAAACAACAGTGTTACCCCTTATGTTTTTTTTTTCAGGTCAAAACTTTGACATCCGATATCTCGGCTCTGGAAGGGTCTAGAGCCTCCATTTTTGCGCGCTGGTCGAAGTCTAGTGGCCCTCTGTCAGAATCCAGAGTTTCAAGAAGATCGGAGGGGGTCAAAATTTCGGCCAAAAACGACAGTGTTACCCCTTATGTTTTTTTTTTCGGGTCAAAACTTTGACATCTGATATCTCGGCTCTGGAAGGGTCTAGAGCCTCCATTTTTGCGCGCTGGTCGAAGTCTCGTGGCCCTCTGTCAGAATCCAGAGTTTCAAGAAGATCGGAGGGGGTCAAAATTTTGGCCAAAAACGACAGTGTTACCCCTTATGTTTTTTTTCAGGTCAAAACTTTGACATCCGATATCTCGGCTCTGGAAGGGTCTAGAGCCTCCATTTTTGCGCGCTGGTCGAAGTCTTGTGGCACTCTGTCAGAATCCAGAGTTTCAAGAAGATCGGAGGGGGTCAAAATTTCGGCCAAAAACGACAGTGTTACCCCTTATGTTTTTTTTCAGGTCAAAACTTTGACATCCGATATCTCGGCTCTGGAAGGGTCTAGAGCCTCCATTTTTGCGCGCTGGTCGAAGTCTCGTGGCCCTCTGTCAGAATCCAGAGTTTCAAGAAGATCGGAGGGGGTCAAAATTTCGGCCAAAAATGACAGTGTTACCCCTTATGTTTTTTTTCAGGTCAAAACTTTGACATCCGATATCTCGGCTCTGGAAGGGTCTAGAGCCTCCATTTTTGCGCGCTGGTCGAAGTCTCGTGGCCCTCTGTCATAATCCAGAGTTTCAAGAAGATCGGAGGGGGTCAAAATTTCGTCCGAAAACGACAGTGTTACCCCTTATGTTTTTTTTTTTCGGGTCAAAACTTTGACATCCGATATCTCGGCTCTGGAAGGGTCTAGACTAGAGCCTCCATTTTTGCGCGCTGGTCGAAGTCTCGTGGCCCTCTGTCAGAATCCAGAGTTTCAAGAAGATCGGAGGGGGTCAAAATTTCGGCCAAAAACGACAGTGTTACCCCTTATGTTATTTTTTTCAGGTCAAAACTTTGACATCCGATATCTCGGCTCTGGAAGGGTCTAGAGCCTCCATTTTTGCGCGCTGGTCGAAGTCTCGTGGCCCTCTGTCAGAATCCAGAGTTTCAAGAAGATCGGAGTTGGTCAAAATTTCGGCCAAAAACGACAGTGTTACCCCTTATGTTTTTTTTTTCAGGTCAAAACTTTGACATCCGATATCTCGGCTCTGGAAGGGTCTAGAGCCTCCATTTTTGCGCGCTGGTCGAAGTCTCGTGGCCCTCTGTCAGAATCCAGAGTTTCAAGAAGATCGGAGGGGGTCAAAATTTTGGCCAAAAACGACAGTGTTACCCCTTATGTTTTTCAGGTCAAAACTTTGACATCCGATACCTCGGCTCTGGAAGGGTCTAGAGCCTCCATTTTTGCGCGCTGGTCGAAGTCTCGTGGCCCTCTGTCAGAATCCAGAGTTTCAAGAAGATCGGAGGGGGTCAAAATTTCGGCCAAAAACGACAGTGTTACCCCTTATGTTTTTTTTCAGGTCAAAACTTTGACATCCGATATCTCGGCTCTGGAAGGGTCTAGAGCCTCCATTTTTGCGCGCTGGTCGAAGTCTCGTGGCCCTCTGTCAGAATCCAGAGTTTCAAGAATATCGGAGGGGGTCAAAATTTCGGCCAAAAACGACAGTGTTACCCCTTATGTTTTTTTTTTCAGGTCAAAACTTTGACATCCGATATCTCGGCTCTGGAAGGGTCTAGAGCCTCCATTTTTGCGCGCTGGTCGAAGTCTCGTGGCCCTCTGTCAGAATCCAGAGTTTCAAGAAGATCGGAGGGGGTCAAAATTTCGGCCAAAAATGACAGTGTTACCCCTTATGTTTTTTTTCAGGTCCAAATTTTGACCTTCGATATCTCGGTTCTGGAAGGGTCTAGAGCCTCCATTTTTGCGCGCTGGTCGAAGTCTCGTGGCCCTCTGTCAGAATCCAGAGTTTCAAGAAAATCGGAGGGGGTCAAAATTTCGGCCAAAAAAAAAAATGACAGTGTTACCCCTTATGTTTTTTTTTCAGGTCCAAATTTTGACCTTCGATATCTCGGTTCTGGAAGGGTCTAGAGCCTCCATTTTTGCGCGCTGGTCGAAGTCTCGTGGCCCTCTGTCAGAATCCAGAGTTTCAAGAAGATCGGAGGGGGTCAAAATTTCGGCCAAAAACGACAGTGTTACCCCTTATGTTATTTTTTTCAGGTCAAAACTTTGACATCCGATATCTCGGCTCTGGAAGGGTCTAGAGCCTCCATTTTTGCGCGCTGGTCGAAGTCTCGTGGCCCTCTGTCAGAATCCAGAGTTTCAAGAAGATCGGAGTTGGTCAAAATTTCGGCCAAAAACGACAGTGTTACCCCTTATGTTTTTTTTTTCAGGTCAAAACTTTGACATCCGATATCTCGGCTCTGGAAGGGTCTAGAGCCTCCATTTTTGCGCACTGGTCGAAGTCTCGTGGCCCTCTGTCAGAATCCAGAGTTTCAAGAAGATCGGAGGGGGTCAAAATTTTGGCCAAAAACGACAGTGTTACCCCTTATGTTTTTCAGGTCAAAACTTTGACATCCGATATCTCGGCTCTGGAAGGGTCTAGAGCCTCCATTTTTGCGCGCTGGTCGAAGTCTCGTGGCCCTCTGTCAGAATCCAGAGTTTCAAGAAGATCGGAGGGGGTCAAAATTTCGGCCAAAAACGACAGTGTTACCCCTTATGTTTTTTTTCAGGTCAAAACTTTGACATCCGATATCTCGGCTCTGGAAGGGTCTAGAGCCTCCATTTTTGCGCGCTGGTCGAAGTCTCGTGGCCCTCTGTCAGAATCCAGAGTTTCAAGAATATCGGAGGGGGTCAAAATTTCGGCCAAAAACGACAGTGTTACCCCTTATGTTTTTTTTTTCAGGTCAAAACTTTGACATCCGATATCTCGGCTCTGGAAGGGTCTAGAGCCTCCATTTTTGCGCGCTGGTCGAAGTCTCGTGGCCCTCTGTCAGAATCCAGAGTTTCAAGAAGATCGGAGGGGGTCAAAATTTCGGCCAAAAATGACAGTGTTACCCCTTATGTTTTTTTTCAGGTCCAAATTTTGACCTTCGATATCTCGGTTCTGGAAGGGTCTAGAGCCTCCATTTTTGCGCGCTGGTCGAAGTCTCGTGGCCCTCTGTCAGAATCCAGAGTTTCAAGAAAATCGGAGGGGGTCAAAATTTCGGCCAAAAAAAAAAATGACAGTGTTACCCCTTATGTTTTTTTTTCAGGTCCAAATTTTGACCTTCGATATCTCGGTTCTGGAAGGGTCTAGAGCCTCCATTTTTGCGCGCTGGTCGAAGTCTCGTGGCCCTCTGTCAGAATCCAGAGTTTCAAGAAGATCGGAGGGGGTCAAAATTTCGGCCAAAAATGACAGTGTTACCCCTTATGTTTTTTTTCAGGTCCAAATTTTGACCTTCGATATCTCGGTTCTGGAAGGGTCTAGAGCCTCCATTTTTGCGCGCTGGTCGAAGTCTCGTGGCCCTCTGTCAGAATCCAGAGTTTCAAGAAAATCGGAGGGGGTCAAAATTTCGGCCAAAAAAAAAAATGACAGTGTTACCCCTTATGTTTTTTTTTTCAGGTCCAAATTTTGACCTTCGATATCTCGGTTCTGGAAGGGTCTAGAGCCTCCATTTTTGCGCGCTGGTCGAAGTCTCGTGGCCCTCTGTCAGAATCCAGAGTTTCAAGAAGATCGGAGGGGGTCAAAATTTCGGCCAAAAAAAAAAAATGACAGTGTTACCCCTTATGTTTTTTTTTCAGGTCCAAATTTTGACCTTCGATATCTCGGCTCTGGAAGGGTCTAGAGCCTCCATTTTTGCGCGCTGGTCGAAGTCTCGTGGCCCTCTGTCAGAATCCAGAGTTTCAAGAAAATCGGAGGGGGTCAAAATTTCGGCCAAAAAAAAAAATGACAGTGTTACCCCTTATGTTTTTTTTTTTCAGGTCCAAATTTTGACCTTCGATATCTCGGTTCTGGAAGGGTCTAGAGCGTCCATTTTTGCGCGCTGGTCGAAGACTCGTGGCCCTCTGTCAGAATCCAGAGTTTTAAGAAAATCGGAGGGGGTCAAAATTTCGGCCAAAAAAAAAAATGACAGTGTTACCCCTTATGTTTTTTTTTCAGGTCCAAATTTTGACCTTCGATATCTCGGTTCTGGAAGGGTCTAGAGCCTCCATTTTTGCGCGCTGGTCGAAGTCTCGTGGCCCTCTGTCAGAATCCAGAGTTTCAAGAAAATCGGAGGGGGTCAAAATTTCGGCCAAAAAAAAAAATGACAGTTTTACCCCTTATGTTTTTTTTTCAGGTCCAAATTTTGACCTTCGATATCTCGGTTCTGGAAGGGTCTAGAGCGTCCATTTTTGCGCGCTGGTCGAAGACTCGTGGCCCTCTGTCAGAATCCAGAGTTTCAAGAAAATCGGAGGGGGTCAAAATTTCGGCCAAAAAAAAAAAAGACAGTGTTACCCCTTATGTTTTTTTTTCAGGTCCAAATTTTGACCTTCGATATCTCGGTTCTGGAAGGGTCTAGAGCCTCCATTTTTGCGCGCTGGTCGAAGTCTCGTGGCCCTCTGTCAGAATCCAGAGTTTCAAGAAGATCGGAGGGGGTCAAAATTTCGGCCAAAAAAAAAAAATGACAGTGTTACCCCTTATGTTTTTTTTTCAGGTCCAAATTTTGACCTTCGATATCTCGGCTCTGGAAGGGTCTAGAGCCTCCATTTTTGCGCGCTGGTCGAAGTCTCGTGGCCCTCTGTCAGAATCCAGAGTTTCAAGAAAATCGGAGGGGGTCAAAATTTCGGCCAAAAAAAAATGACAGTGTTACCCCTTATGTTTTTTTTTTTTCAGGTCCAAATTTTGACCTTCGATATCTCGGTTCTGGAAGGGTCTAGAGCGTCCATTTTTGCGCGCTGGTCGAAGACTCGTGGCCCTCTGTCAGAATCCAGAGTTTTAAGAAAATCGGAGGGGGTCAAAATTTCGGCCAAAAAAAAAATGACAGTGTTACCCCTTATGTTTTTTTTTCAGGTCCAAATTTTGACCTTCGATATCTCGGTTCTGGAAGGGTCTAGAGCCTCCATTTTTGCGCGCTGGTCGAAGTCTCGTGGCCCTCTGTCAGAATCCAGAGTTTCAAGAAAATCGGAGGGGGTCAAAATTTCGCCCAAAAAAAAAATGACAGTGTTACCCCTTATGTTTTTTTTTCAGGTCCAAATTTTGACCTTCGATATCTCGGTTCTGGAAGGGTCTAGAGCGTCCATTTTTGCGCGCTGGTCGAAGACTCGTGGCCCTCTGTCAGAATCCAGAGTTTCAAGAAAATCGGAGGGGGTCAAAATTTCGGCCAAAAAAAAAAAATGACAGTGTTACCCCTTATGTTTTTTTTTTCAGGTCCAAATTTTGACCTTCGATATCTCGGTTCTGGAAGGGTCTAGAGCCTCCATTTTTGCGTGCTGGTCGAAGTCTCGTGGCCCTCGGTCAGAATCCAGAGTTTCAAGAAAATCGGAGGGGGTCAAAATTTCGGCCAAAAAAAAAATGACAGTGTTACCCCTTATGTTTTTTTTTCAGGTCCAAATTTTGACCTTCGATATCTTGGTTCTGGAAGGGTCTAGAGCCTCCATTTTTGCGCGCTGGTCGAAGTCTCGTGGCCCTCTGTCAGAATCCAGAGTTTCAAGAAAATCGGAGGGGGTCAAAATTTCGGCCAAAAAAAAAAAAATGACAGTGTTACCCCTTATGTTTTTTTTTCAGGTCCAAATTTTGACCTTCGATATCTTGGTTCTGGAAGGGTCTAGAGCCTCCATTTTTGCGCGCTGGTCGAAGTCTCGTGGCCCTCTGTCAGAATCCAGAGTTTCAAGAAAATCGGAGGGGGTCAAAATTTCGGCCAAAAAAAAAAATGACAGTGTTACCCCTTATGTTTTTTTTTCAGGTCCAAATTTTGACCTTCGATATCTCGGTTCTGGAAGGGTCTAGAGCGTCCATTTTTGCGCGCTGGTCGAAGACTCGTGGCCCTCTGTCAGAATCAAGAGTTTCAAGAAAATCGGAGGGGGTCAAAATTTCGGCCAAAAAAAAAAAATGACAGTGTTACCCCTTATGTTTTTTTTTCAGGTCCAAATTTTGACCTTCGATATCTTGGTTCTGGAAGGGTCTAGAGCCTCCATTTTTGCGCGCTGGTCGAAGTCTCGTGGCCCTCTGTCAGAATCCAGAGTTTCAAGAAAATCGGAGGGGGTCAAAATTTCGGCCAAAAAAAAAATGACAGTGTTACCCCTTATGTTTTTTTTTCAGGTCCAAATTTTGACCTTCGATATCTCGGTTCTGGAAGGGTCTAGAGCGTCCATTTTTGCCCGCTGGTCGAAGACTCGTGGCCCTCTGTCAGAATCAAGAGTTTCAAGAAGATCGGAGGGGGTCAAAATTTCGGCCAAAAAAAAAATGACAGTGTTACCCCTTATGTTTTTTTTTCAGGTCCAAATTTTGACCTTCGATATCTCAGTTCTGGAAGGGTCTAGAGCCTCCATTTTTGCGCGCTGGTCGAAGTCTCATGGTCCTCTGTCAGAATCCAGAGTTTCAAGAAAATCGGAGGGGGTCAAAATTTCGGCCAAAAAAAAAAATGACAGTGTTACCCCTTATGTTTTTTTTTTCAGGTCCAAATTTTGACCTTCGATATCTCGGCTCTGGAAGGGTCTAGAGCCTCCATTTTTGCGCGCTGGTCGAAGTCTCGTGGCCCTCTGTCAGAATCCAGAGTTTCAAGAAGATCGGAGGGGGTCAAAATTTCGCCCAAAAACGACAGTGTTACCCCTTATGTTTTTTTTCAGGTCAAAACTTTGACATCCGATATCTCGGCTCTGGAAGGGTCTAGAGCCTCCATTTTTGCGCGCTGGTCGAAGTCTCGTGGCCCTCTGTCAGAATCCAGAGTTTCAAGAATATCGGAGGGGGTCAAAATTTCGGCCAAAAACGACAGTGTTACCCCTTATGTTTTTTTTTTCAGGTCAAAACTTTGACATCCGATATCTCGGCTCTGGAAGGGTCTAGAGCCTCCATTTTTGCGCGCTGGTCGAAGTCTCGTGGCCCTCTGTCAGAATCCAGAGTTTCAAGAAGATCGGAGGGGGTCAAAATTTCGGCCAAAAATGACAGTGTTACCCCTTATGTTTTTTTTTCAGGTCCAAATTTTGACCTTCGATATCTCGGTTCTGGAAGGGTCTAGAGCCTCCATTTTTGCGCGCTGGTCGAAGTCTCGTGGCCCTCTGTCAGAATCCAGAGTTTCAAGAAAATCGGAGGGGGTCAAAATTTCGGCCAAAAAAAAAAAATGACAGTGTTACCCCTTATGTTTTTTTTTCAGGTCCAAATTTTGACCTTCGATATCTCGGTTCTGGAAGGGTCTAGAGCCTCCATTTTTGCGCGCTGGTCGAAGTCTCGTGGCCCTCTGTCAGAATCCAGAGTTTCAAGAAGATCGGAGGGGGTCAAAATTTCGGCCAAAAAAAAAAATGACAGTGTTACCCCTTATGTTTTTTTTTTCAGGTCCAAATTTTGACCTTCGATATCTCGGCTCTGGAAGGGTCTAGAGCCTCCATTTTTGCGCGCTGGTCGAAGTCTCGTGGCCCTCTGTCAGAATCCAGAGTTTCAAGAAAATCGGAGGGGGTCAAAATTTCGGCCAAAAAAAAAATGACAGTGTTACCCCTTATGTTTTTTTTTTTCAGGTCCAAATTTTGACCTTCGATATCTCGGTTCTGGAAGGGTCTAGAGCGTCCATTTTTGCGCGCTGGTCGAAGACTCGTGGCCCTCTGTCAGAATCCAGAGTTTTAAGAAAATCGGAGGGGGTCAAAATTTCGGCCAAAAAAAAAAATGACAGTGTTACCCCTTATGTTTTTTTTTTCAGGTCCAAATTTTGACCTTCGATATCTCGGTTCTGGAAGGGTCTAGAGCCTCCATTTTTGCGCGCTGGTCGAAGTCTCGTGGCCCTCTGTCAGAATCCAGAGTTTCAAGAAAATCGGAGGGGGTCAAAATTTCGGCCAAAAAAAAAAATGACAGTTTTACCCCTTATGTTTTTTTTTCAGGTCCAAATTTTGACCTTCGATATCTCGGTTCTGGAAGGGTCTAGAGCGTCCATTTTTGCGCGCTGGTCGAAGACTCGTGGCCCTCTGTCAGAATCCAGAGTTTCAAGAAAATCGGAGGGGGTCAAAATTTCGGCCAAAAAAAAAAAAGACAGTGTTACCCCTTATGTTTTTTTTTTCAGGTCCAAATTTTGACCTTCGATATCTCGGTTCTGGAAGGGTCTAGAGCCTCCATTTTTGCGCGCTGGTCGAAGTCTCGTGGCCCTCTGTCAGAATCCAGAGTTTCAAGAAGATCGGAGGGGGTCAAAATTTCGGCCAAAAAAAAAAAATGACAGTGTTACCCCTTATGTTTTTTTTTCAGGTCCAAATTTTGACCTTCGATATCTCGGCTCTGGAAGGGTCTAGAGCCTCCATTTTTGCGCGCTGGTCGAAGTCTCGTGGCCCTCGGTCAGAATCCAGAGTTTCAAGAAAATCGGAGGGGGTCAAAATTTCGGCCAAAAAAAAATGACAGTGTTACCCCTTATGTTTTTTTTTTTTCAGGTCCAAATTTTGACCTTCGATATCTCGGTTCTGGAAGGGTCTAGAGCGTCCATTTTTGCGCGCTGGTCGAAGACTCGTGGCCCTCTGTCAGAATCCAGAGTTTTAAGAAAATCGGAGGGGGTCAAAATTTCGGCCAAAAAAAAAAATGACAGTGTTACCCCTTATGTTTTTTTTTCAGGTCCAAATTTTGACCTTCGATATCTCGGTTCTGGAAGGGTCTAGAGCCTCCATTTTTGCGCGCTGGTCGAAGTCTCGTGGCCCTCTGTCAGAATCCAGAGTTTCAAGAAAATCGGAGGGGGTCAAAATTTCGCCCAAAAAAAAATGACAGTGTTACCCCTTATGTTTTTTTTTCAGGTCCAAATTTTGACCTTCGATATCTCGGTTCTGGAAGGGTCTAGAGCGTCCATTTTTGCGCGCTGGTCGAAGACTCGTGGCCCTCTGTCAGAATCCAGAGTTTCAAGAAAATCGGAGGGGGTCAAAATTTCGGCCAAAAAAAAAAAATGACAGTGTTACCCCTTATGTTTTTTTTTTCAGGTCCAAATTTTGACCTTCGATATCTCGGTTCTGGAAGGGTCTAGAGCCTCCATTTTTGCGTGCTGGTCGAAGTCTCGTGGCCCTCGGTCAGAATCCAGAGTTTCAAGAAAATCGGAGGGGGTCAAAATTTCGGCCAAAAAAAAAAAATGACAGTGTTACCCCTTATGTTTTTTTTTCAGGTCCAAATTTTGACCTTCGATATCTTGGTTCTGGAAGGGTCTAGAGCCTCCATTTTTGCGCGCTGGTCGAAGTCTCGTGGCCCTCTGTCAGAATCCAGAGTTTCAAGAAAATCGGAGGGGGTCAAAATTTCGGCCAAAAAAAAAAATGACAGTGTTACCCCTTATGTTTTTTTTTCAGGTCCAAATTTTGACCTTCGATATCTCGGTTCTGGAAGGGTCTAGAGCGTCCATTTTTGCGCGCTGGTCGAAGACTCGTGGCCCTCTGTCAGAATCAAGAGTTTCAAGAAAATCGGAGGGGGTCAAAATTTCGGCCAAAAAAAAAAAATGACAGTGTTACCCCTTATGTTTTTTTTTTCAGGTCCAAATTTTGACCTTCGATATCTTGGTTCTGGAAGGGTCTAGAGCCTCCATTTTTGCGCGCTGGTCGAAGTCTCGTGGCCCTCTGTCAGAATCCAGAGTTTCAAGAAAATCGGAGGGGGTCAAAATTTCGGCCAAAAAAAAAAAATGACAGTGTTACCCCTTATGTTTTTTTTTCAGGTCCAAATTTTGACCTTCGATATCTCGGTTCTGGAAGGGTCTAGAGCGTCCATTTTTGCGCGCTGGTCGAAGACTCGTGGCCCTCTGTCAGAATCAAGAGTTTCAAGAAGATCGGAGGGGGTCAAAATTTCGGCCAAAAAAAAAATGACAGTGTTACCCCTTATGTTTTTTTTTCAGGTCCAAATTTTGACCTTCGATATCTCAGTTCTGGAAGGGTCTAGAGCCTCCATTTTTGCGCGCTGGTCGAAGTCTCATGGTCCTCTGTCAGAATCCAGAGTTTCAAGAAAATCGGAGGGGGTCAAAATTTCGGCCAAAAAAAAAAATGACAGTGTTACCCCTTATGTTTTTTTTTTCAGGTCCAAATTTTGACCTTCGATATCTCGGCTCTGGAAGGGTCTAGAGCCTCCATTTTTGCGCGCTGGTCGAAGTCTCGTGGCCCTCTGTCAGAATCCAGAGTTTCAAGAAAATCGGAGGGGGTCAAAATTTCGGCCAAAAAAAAAAATGACAGTGTTACCCCTTATGTTTTTTTTTCAGGTCCAAATTTTGACCTTCGATATCTCGGTTCTGGAAGGGTCTAGAGCCTCCATTTTTGCGCGCTGGTCGAAGTCTCGTGGCCCTCTGTCAGAATCCAGAGTTTCAAGAAAATCGGAGGGGGTCAAAATTTCGGCCAAAAAAAAAAAATGACAATGTTACCCCTTATGTTTTTTTTTTCAGGTCCAAATTTTGACCTTCGATATCTCGGTTCTGGAAGGGTCTAGAGCCTCCATTTTTGCGCGCTGGTCGAAGTCTCGTGGCCCTCTGTCAGAATCCAGAGTTTCAAGAAAATCGGAGGGGGTCAAAATTTCGGCCAAAAAAAAAAATGACAGTGTTACCCCTTATGTTTTTTTTTCAGGTCAAAATTTTGACCTTCGATATCTCGGTTCTGGAAGGGTCTAGAGCGTCCATTTTTGCGCGCTGGTCGAAGACTCGTGGCCCTCTGTCAGAATCCAGAGTTTCAAGAAAATCGGAGGGGGTCAAAATTTCGGCCAAAAAAAAAATGACAGTGTTACCCCTTATGTTTTTTTTTCAGGTCCAAATTTTGACCTTCGATATCTCGGCTCTGGAAGGGTCTAGAGCCTCCATTTTTGCGCACTGGTCGAAGTCTCGTGGCCCTCTGTCAGAATCCAGAGTTTCAAGAAAATCGGAGGGGGTCAAAATTTCGGCCAAAAAAAAAAATGACAGTGTTACCCCTTATGTTTTTTTTTTCAGGTCCAAATTTTGACCTTCGATATCTCGGTTCTGGAAGGGTCTAGAGCCTCCATTTTTGCGCGCTGGTCGAAGTCTCGTGGCCCTCTGTCAGAATCCAGAGTTTCAAGAAAATCGGAGGGGGTCAAAATTTCGGCCAAAAAAAAAAATGACAGTGTTACCCCTTATGTTTTTTTTTCAGGTCCAAATTTTGACCTTCGATATCTCGGTTCTGGAAGGGTCTAGAGCCTCCATTTTTGCGCGCTGGTCGAAGTCTCGTGGCCCTCTGTCAGAATCCAGAGTTTCAAGAAGATCGGAGGGGGTCAAAATTTCGGCCAAAAAAAAAAATGACAGTGTTACCCCTTATGTTTTTTTTCAGGTCCAAATTTTGACCTTCGATATCTCGGTTCTGGAAGGGTCTAGAGCCTCCATTTTTGCGCGCTGGTCGAAGTCTCGTGGCCCTCTGTCAGAATCCAGAGTTTCAAGAAAATCGGAGGGGGTCAAAATTTCGGCCAAAAAAAAAATGACAGTGTTACCCCTTATGTTTTTTTTTCAGGTCCAAATTTTGACCTTCGATATCTCGGTTCTGGAAGGGTCTAGAGCCTCCATTTTTGCGCGCTGGTCGAAGTCTCGTGGCCCTCTGTCAGAATCCAGAGTTTCAAGAAAATCGGAGGGGGTCAAAATTTCGGCCAAAAAAAAAAAATGACAGTGTTACCCCTTATGTTTTTTTTTCAGGTCCAAATTTTGACCTTCGATATCTCGGTTCTGGAAGGGTCTAGAGCCTCCATTTTTGCGCGCTGGTCGAAGTCTCGTGGCCCTCTGTCAGAATCCAGAGTTTCAAGAAAATCGGAGGGGGTCAAAATTTCGGCAAAAAAAAAAAAATGACAGTGTTACCCCTTATGTTTTTTTTTTCAAGTCCAAATTTTGACCTTCGATATCTCGGTTCTGGAAGGGTCTAGAGCCTCCATTTTTGCGCGCTGGTCGAAGTCTCGTGGCCCTCTGTCAGAATCCAGAGTTTCAAGAAGATCGGAGGGGGTCAAAATTTCGGCCAAAAAAAAAAATGACAGTGTTACCCCTTATGTTTTTTTTTCAGGTCCAAATTTTGACCTTCGATATCTCGGTTCTGGAAGGGTCTAGAGCCTCCATTTTTGCGCGCTGGTCGAAGTCTCGTGGCCCTCTGTCAGAATCCAGAGTTTCAAGAAGATCGGAGGGGCTCAAAATTTCGGCCAAAAAAAAAAAAATGACAGTGTTACCCCTTATGTTTTTTTTTCAGGTCCAAATTTTGACCTTCGATATCTCGGTTCTGGAAGGGTCTAGAGCGTCCATTTTTGCGCGCTGGTCGAAGACTCGTGGCCCTCTGTCAGAATCCAGAGTTTCAAGAAAATCGGAGGGGGTCAAAATTTCGGCCAAAAAAAAAAAAGACAGTGTTACCCCTTATGTTTTTTTTTTCAGGTCCAAATTTTGACCTTCGATATCTCGGTTCTGGAAGGGTCTAGAGCCTCCATTTTTGCGCGCTGGTCGAAGTCTCGTGGCCCTCTGTCAGAATCCAGAGTTTCAAGAAGATCGGAGGGGGTCAAAATTTCGGCCAAAAAAAAAAAATGACAGTGTTACCCCTTATGTTTTTTTTTCAGGTCCAAATTTTGACCTTCGATATCTCGGCTCTGGAAGGGTCTAGAGCCTCCATTTTTGCGCGCTGGTCGAAGTCTCGTGGCCCTCGGTCAGAATCCAGAGTTTCAAGAAAATCGGAGGGGGTCAAAATTTCGGCCAAAAAAAAATGACAGTGTTACCCCTTATGTTTTTTTTTTTCAGGTCCAAATTTTGACCTTCGATATCTCGGTTCTGGAAGGGTCTAGAGCGTCCATTTTTGCGCGCTGGTCGAAGACTCGTGGCCCTCTGTCAGAATCCAGAGTTTTAAGAAAATCGGAGGGGGTCAAAATTTCGGCCAAAAAAAAAATGACAGTGTTACCCCTTATGTTTTTTTTTCAGGTCCAAATTTTGACCTTCGATATCTCGGTTCTGGAAGGGTCTAGAGCCTCCATTTTTGCGCGCTGGTCGAAGTCTCGTGGCCCTCTGTCAGAATCCAGAGTTTCAAGAAAATCGGAGGGGGTCAAAATTTCGCCCAAAAAAAAAATGACAGTGTTACCCCTTATGTTTTTTTTTCAGGTCCAAATTTTGACCTTCGATATCTCGGTTCTGGAAGGGTCTAGAGCGTCCATTTTTGCGCGCTGGTCGAAGACTCGTGGCCCTCTGTCAGAATCCAGAGTTTCAAGAAAATCGGAGGGGGTCAAAATTTCGGCCAAAAAAAAAAAATGACAGTGTTACCCCTTATGTTTTTTTTTTTCAGGTCCAAATTTTGACCTTCGATATCTCGGTTCTGGAAGGGTCTAGAGCCTCCATTTTTGCGTGCTGGTCGAAGTCTCGTGGCCCTCGGTCAGAATCCAGAGTTTCAAGAAAATCGGAGGGGGTCAAAATTTCGGCCAAAAAAAAAAAAATGACAGTGTTACCCCTTATGTTTTTTTTTCAGGTCCAAATTTTGACCTTCGATATCTTGGTTCTGGAAGGGTCTAGAGCCTCCATTTTTGCGCGCTGGTCGAAGTCTCGTGGCCCTCTGTCAGAATCCAGAGTTTCAAGAAAATCGGAGGGGGTCAAAATTTCGGCCAAAAAAAAAAAATGACAGTGTTACCCCTTATGTTTTTTTTTTCAGGTCCAAATTTTGACCTTCGATATCTCGGTTCTGGAAGGGTCTAGAGCGTCCATTTTTGCGCGCTGGTCGAAGACTCGTGGCCCTCTGTCAGAATCAAGAGTTTCAAGAAAATCGGAGGGGGTCAAAATTTCGGCCAAAAAAAAAAAATGACAGTGTTACCCCTTATGTTTTTTTTTCAGGTCCAAATTTTGACCTTCGATATCTTGGTTCTGGAAGGGTCTAGAGCCTCCATTTTTGCGCGCTGGTCGAAGTCTCGTGGCCCTCTGTCAGAATCCAGAGTTTCAAGAAAATCGGAGGGGGTCAAAATTTCGGCCAAAAAAAAAAATGACAGTGTTACCCCTTATGTTTTTTTTTCAGGTCCAAATTTTGACCTTCGATATCTCGGTTCTGGAAGGGTCTAGAGCGTCCATTTTTGCGCGCTGGTCGAAGACTCGTGGCCCTCTGTCAGAATCAAGAGTTTCAAGAAGATCGGAGGGGGTCAAAATTTCGGCCAAAAAAAAAATGACAGTGTTACCCCTTATGTTTTTTTTTCAGGTCCAAATTTTGACCTTCGATATCTCAGTTCTGGAAGGGTCTAGAGCCTCCATTTTTGCGCGCTGGTCGAAGTCTCATGGTCCTCTGTCAGAATCCAGAGTTTCAAGAAAATCGGAGGGGGTCAAAATTTCGGCCAAAAAAAAAAATGACAGTGTTACCCCTTATGTTTTTTTTTTCAGGTCCAAATTTTGACCTTCGATATCTCGGCTCTGGAAGGGTCTAGAGCCTCCATTTTTGCGCGCTGGTCAAAGTCTCGTGGCCCTCTGTCAGAATCCAGAGTTTCAAGAAAATCGGAGGGGGTCAAAATTTCGGCCAAAAAAAAAAATGACAGTGTTACCCCTTATGTTTTTTTTTCAGGTCCAAATTTTGACCTTCGATATCTCGGTTCTGGAAGGGTCTAGAGCCTCCATTTTTGCGCGCTGGTCGAAGTCTCGTGGCCCTCTGTCAGAATCCAGAGTTTCAAGAAAATCGGAGGGGGTCAAAATTTCGGCCAAAAAAAAAAAAATGACAATGTTACCCCTTATGTTTTTTTTTTCAGGTCCAAATTTTGACCTTCGATATCTCGGTTCTGGAAGGGTCTAGAGCCTCCATTTTTGCGCGCTGGTCGAAGTCTCGTGGCCCTCTGTCAGAATCCAGAGTTTCAAGAAAATCGGAGGGGGTCAAAATTTCGGCCAAAAAAAAAATGACAGTGTTACCCCTTATGTTTTTTTTTCAGGTCAAAATTTTGACCTTCGATATCTCGGTTCTGGAAGGGTCTAGAGCGTCCATTTTTGCGCGCTGGTCGAAGACTCGTGGCCCTCTGTCAGAATCCAGAGTTTCAAGAAAATCGGAGGGGGTCAAAATTTCGGCCAAAAAAAAAATGACAGTGTTACCCCTTATGTTTTTTTTTCAGGTCCAAATTTTGACCTTCGATATCTCGGCTCTGGAAGGGTCTAGAGCCTCCATTTTTGCGCACTGGTCGAAGTCTCGTGGCCCTCTGTCAGAATCCAGAGTTTCAAGAAAATCGGAGGGGGTCAAAATTTCGGCCAAAAAAAAAATGACAGTGTTACCCCTTATGTTTTTTTTTTCAGGTCCAAATTTTGACCTTCGATATCTCGGTTCTGGAAGGGTCTAGAGCCTCCATTTTTGCGCGCTGGTCGAAGTCTCGTGGCCCTCTGTCAGAATCCAGAGTTTCAAGAAAATCGGAGGGGGTCAAAATTTCGGCCAAAAAAAAAAATGACAGTGTTACCCCTTATGTTTTTTTTTCAGGTCCAAATTTTGACCTTCGATATCTCGGTTCTGGAAGGGTCTAGAGCCTCCATTTTTGCGCGCTGGTCGAAGTCTCGTGGCCCTCTGTCAGAATCCAGAGTTTCAAGAAGATCGGAGGGGGTCAAAATTTCGGCCAAAAAAAAAAAATGACAGTGTTACCCCTTATGTTTTTTTTCAGGTCCAAATTTTGACCTTTGATATCTCGGTTCTGGAAGGGTCTAGAGCCTCCATTTTTGCGCGCTGGTCGAAGTCTCGTGGCCCTCTGTCAGAATCCAGAGTTTCAAGAAAATCGGAGGGGGTCAAAATTTCGGCCAAAAAAAAAATGACAGTGTTACCCCTTATGTTTTTTTTTCAGGTCCAAATTTTGACCTTCGATATCTCGGTTCTGGAAGGGTCTAGAGCCTCCATTTTTGCGCGCTGGTCGAAGTCTCGTGGCCCTCTGTCAGAATCCAGAGTTTCAAGAAAATCGGAGGGGGTCAAAATTTCGGCCAAAAAAAAAAAATGACAGTGTTACCCCTTATGTTTTTTTTTCAGGTCCAAATTTTGACCTTCGATATCTCGGTTCTGGAAGGGTCTAGAGCCTCCATTTTTGCGCGCTGGTCGAAGTCTCGTGGCCCTCTGTCAGAATCCAGAGTTTCAAGAAAATCGGAGGGGGTCAAAATTTCGGCAAAAAAAAAAAAAATGACAGTGTTACCCCTTATGTTTTTTTTTTCAGGTCCAAATTTTGACCTTCGATATCTCGGTTCTGGAAGGGTCTAGAGCCTCCATTTTTGCGCGCTGGTCGAAGTCTCGTGGCCCTCTGTCAGAATCCAGAGTTTCAAGAAGATCGGAGGGGGTCAAAATTTCGGCCAAAAAAAAAAATGACAGTGTTACCCCTTATGTTTTTTTTTCAGGTCCAAATTTTGACCTTCGATATCTCGGTTCTGGAAGGGTCTAGAGCCTCCATTTTTGCGCGCTGGTCGAAGTCTCGTGGCCCTCTGTCAGAATCCAGAGTTTCAAGAAGATCGGAGGGGCTCAAAATTTCGGCCAAAAAAAAAAAATGACAGTGTTACCCCTTATGTTTTTTTTTCAGGTCCAAATTTTGACCTTCGATATCTCGGCTCTGGAAGGGTCTAGAGCCTCCATTTTTGCGCGCTGGTCGAAGTCTCGTGGCCCTCTGTCAGAATCCAGAGTTTCAAGAAAATCGGAGGGGGTCAAAATTTCGGCCAAAAAAAAAAATGACAGTGTTACCCCTTATGTTTTTTTTTTTTCAGGTCCAAATTTTGACCTTCGATATCTCGGTTCTGCAAGGGTCTAGAGCGTCCATTTTTGCGCGCTGGTCGAAGACTCGTGGCCCTCTGTCAGAATCCAGAGTTTTAAGAAAATCGGAGGGGGTCAAAATTTCGGCCAAAAAAAAAAATGACAGTGTTACCCCTTATGTTTTTTTTTCAGGTCCAAATTTTGACCTTCGATATCTCGGTTCTGGAAGGGTCTAGAGCCTCCATTTTTGCGCGCTGGTCGAAGTCTCGTGGCCCTCTGTCAGAATCCAGAGTTTCAAGAAAATCGGAGGGGGTCAAAATTTCGGCCAAAAAAAAAAATGACAGTTTTACCCCTTATGTTTTTTTTTCAGGTCCAAATTTTGACCTTCGATATCTCGGTTCTGGAAGGGTCTAGAGCGTCCATTTTTGCGCGCTGGTCGAAGACTCGTGGCCCTCTGTCAGAATCCAGAGTTTCAAGAAAATCGGAGGGGGTCAAAATTTCGGCCAAAAAAAAAAAGACAGTGTTACCCCTTATGTTTTTTTTTCAGGTCCAAATTTTGACCTTCGATATCTCGGTTCTGGAAGGGTCTAGAGCCTCCATTTTTGCGCGCTGGTCGAAGTCTCGTGGCCCTCTGTCAGAATCCAGAGTTTCAAGAAGATCGGAGGGGGTCAAAATTTCGGCCAAAAAAAAAAAAATGACAGTGTTACCCCTTATGTTTTTTTTTCAGGTCCAAATTTTGACCTTCGATATCTCGGCTCTGGAAGGGTCTAGAGCCTCCATTTTTGCGCGCTGGTCGAAGTCTCGTGGCCCTCTGTCAGAATCCAGAGTTTCAAGAAAATCGGAGGGGGTCAAAATTTCGGCCAAAAAAAAATGACAGTGTTACCCCTTATGTTTTTTTTTTTTTCAGGTCCAAATTTTGACCTTCGATATCTCGGTTCTGGAAGGGTCTAGAGCGTCCATTTTTGCGCGCTGGTCGAAGACTCGTGGCCCTCTGTCAGAATCCAGAGTTTTAAGAAAATCGGAGGGGGTCAAAATTTCGGCCAAAAAAAAAATGACAGTGTTACCCCTTATGTTTTTTTTTCAGGTCCAAATTTTGACCTTCGATATCTCGGTTCTGGAAGGGTCTAGAGCCTCCATTTTTGCGCGCTGGTCGAAGTCTCGTGGCCCTCTGTCAGAATCCAGAGTTTCAAGAAAATCGGAGGGGGTCAAAATTTCGCCCAAAAAAAAAATGACAGTGTTACCCCTTATGTTTTTTTTTCAGGTCCAAATTTTGACCTTCGATATCTCGGTTCTGGAAGGGTCTAGAGCGTCCATTTTTGCGCGCTGGTCGAAGACTCGTGGCCCTCTGTCAGAATCCAGAGTTTCAAGAAAATCGGAGGGGGTCAAAATTTCGGCCAAAAAAAAAAATGACAGTGTTACCCCTTATGTTTTTTTTTTCAGGTCCAAATTTTGACCTTCGATATCTCGGTTCTGGAAGGGTCTAGAGCCTCCATTTTTGCGTGCTGGTCGAAGTCTCGTGGCCCTCGGTCAGAATCCAGAGTTTCAAGAAAATCGGAGGGGGTCAAAATTTCGGCCAAAAAAAAAAAATGACAGTGTTACCCCTTATGTTTTTTTTTCAGGTCCAAATTTTGACCTTCGATATCTTGGTTCTGGAAGGGTCTAGAGCCTCCATTTTTGCGCGCTGGTCGAAGTCTCGTGGCCCTCTGTCAGAATCCAGAGTTTCAAGAAAATCGGAGGGGGTCAAAATTTCGGCCAAAAAAAAAAAATGACAGTGTTACCCCTTATGTTTTTTTTTCAGGTCCAAATTTTGACCTTCGATATCTTGGTTCTGGAAGGGTCTAGAGCCTCCATTTTTGCGCGCTGGTCGAAGTCTCGTGGCCCTCTGTCAGAATCCAGAGTTTCAAGAAAATCGGAGGGGGTCAAAATTTCGGCCAAAAAAAAAAATGACAGTGTTACCCCTTATGTTTTTTTTTCAGGTCCAAATTTTGACCTTCGATATCTCGGTTCTGGAAGGGTCTAGAGCGTCCATTTTTGCGCGCTGGTCGAAGACTCGTGGCCCTCTGTCAGAATCAAGAGTTTCAAGAAAATCGGAGGGGGTCAAAATTTCGGCCAAAAAAAAAAAATGACAGTGTTACCCCTTATGTTTTTTTTTCAGGTCCAAATTTTGACCTTCGATATCTTGGTTCTGGAAGGGTCTAGAGCCTCCATTTTTGCGCGCTGGTCGAAGTCTCGTGGCCCTCTGTCAGAATCCAGAGTTTCAAGAAAATCGGAGGGGGTCAAAATTTCGGCCAAAAAAAAAAATGACAGTGTTACCCCTTATGTTTTTTTTTCAGGTCCAAATTTTGACCTTCGATATCTCGGTTCTGGAAGGGTCTAGAGCGTCCATTTTTGCGCGCTGGTCGAAGACTCGTGGCCCTCTGTCAGAATCAAGAGTTTCAAGAAAATCGGAGGGGGTCAAAATTTCGGCCAAAAAAAAAAATGACAGTGTTACCCCTTATGTTTTTTTTTCAGGTCCAAATTTTGACCTTCGATATCTCGGTTCTGGAAGGGTCTAGAGCGTCCATTTTTGCGCGCTGGTCGAAGACTCGTGGCCCTCTGTCAGAATCCAGAGTTTCAAGAAAATCGGAGGGGGTCAAAATTTCGGCCAAAAAAAAAAATGACAGTGTTACCCCTTATGTTTTTTTTTTCAGGTCCAAATTTTGACCTTCGATATCTCGGCTCTGGAAGGGTCTAGAGCCTCCATTTTTGCGCGCTGGTCGAAGTCTCGTGGCCCTCTGTCAGAATCCAGAGTTTCAAGAAAATCGGAGGGGGTCAAAATTTCGGCCAAAAAAAAAAATGACAGTGTTACCCCTTATGTTTTTTTTTTCAGGTCCAAATTTTGACCTTCGATATCTCGGTTCTGGAAGGGTCTAGAGCCTCCATTTTTGCGCGCTGGTCGAAGTCTCGTGGCCCTCTGTCAGAATCCAGAGTTTCAAGAAAATCGGAGGGGGTCAAAATTTCGGCCAAAAAAAAAAAATGACAGTGTTACCCCTTATGTTTTTTTTTTTCAGGTCCAAATTTTGACCTTCGATATCTCGGCTCTGGAAGGGTCTAGAGCCTCCATTTTTGCGCGCTGGTCGAAGTCTCGTGGCCCTCTGTCAGAATCCAGAGTTTCAAGAAAATCGGAGGGGGTCAAAATTTCGGCCAAAAAAAAAAATGACAGTGTTACCCCTTATGTTTTTTTTTTCAGGTCCAAATTTTGACCTTCGATATCTCGGTTCTGGAAGGGTCTAGAGCCTCCATTTTTGCGCGCTGGTCGAAGTCTCGTGGCCCTCTGTCAGAATCCAGAGTTTCAAGAAAATCGGAGGGGGTCAAAATTCCGGCCAAAAAAAAAAAATGACAGTGTTACCCCTTATGTTTTTTTTTCAGGTCCAAATTTTGACCTTCGATATCTCGGTTCTGGAAGGGTCTAGAGCGTCCATTTTTGCGCGCTGGTCGAAGACTCGTGGCCCTCTGTCAGAATCCAGAGTTTCAAGAAAATCGGAGGGGGTCAAAATTTCGGCCAAAAAAAAAAAATGACAGTGTTACCCCTTATGTTTTTTTTTCAGGTCCAAATTTTGACCTTCGATATCTCGGTTCTGGAAGGGTCTAGAGCCTCCATTTTTGCGCGCTGGTCGAAGTCTCGTGGCCCTCTGTCAGAATCCAGAGTTTCAAGAAAATCGGAGGGGGTCAAAATTTCGGCCAAAAAAAAAAAATGACAGTGTTACCCCTTATGTTTTTTTTTCAGGTCCAAATTTTGACCTTCGATATCTCGGTTCTGGAAGGGTCTAGAGCCTCCATTTTTGCGCGCTGGTCGAAGTCTCGTGGCCCTCTGTCAGAATCCAGAGTTTCAAGAAGATCGGAGGGGGTCAAAATTTCGGCCAAAAAAAAAATGACAGTGTTACCCCTAATGTTTTTTTTTCAGGTCCAAATTTTGACCTTCGATATCTCGGTTCTGGAAGGGTCTAGAGCCTCCATTTTTGCGCGCTGGTCGAAGTCTTGTGGCCCTCTGTCAGAATCCAGAGTTTCAAGAAGATCGGAGGGGGTCAAAATTTCGGCCAAAAAAAAAATGACAGTGTTACCCCTTATGTTTTTTTTTTCAGGTCCAAATTTTGACCTTCGATATCTCGGCTCTGGAAGGGTCTAGAGCCTCCATTTTTGCGCGCTGGTCGAAGTCTCGTGGCCCTCTGTCAGAATCCAGAGTTTCAAGAAAATCGGAGGGGGTCAAAATTTCGGCCAAAAAAAAAATGACAGTGTTACCCCTTATGTTTTTTTTTTTCAGGTCCAAATTTTGACCTTCGATATCTCGGTTCTGGAAGGGTCTAGAGCGTCCATTTTTGCGCGCTGGTCGAAGACTCGTGGCCCTCTGTCAGAATCCAGAGTTTTAAGACAATCGGAGGGGGTCAAAATTTCGGCCAAAAAAAAAAAATGACAGTGTTACCCCTTATGTTTTTTTTTTCAGGTCCAAATTTTGACCTTCGATATCTCGGTTCTGGAAGGGTCTAGAGCCTCCATTTTTGCGCGCTGGTCGAAGTCTCGTGGCCCTCTGTCAGAATCCAGAGTTTCAAGAAAATCGGAGGGGGTCAAAATTTCGGCCAAAAAAAAAATGACAGTGTTACCCCTTATGTTTTTTTTTCAGGTCCAAATTTTGACCTTCGATATCTCGGTTCTGGAAGGGTCTAGAGCGTCCATTTTTGCGCGCTGGTCGAAGACTCGTGGCCCTCTGTCAGAATCCAGAGTTTTAAGAAAATCGGAGGGGGTCAAAATTTCGGCCAAAAAAAAAATGACAGTGTTACCCCTTATGTTTTTTTTTTCAGGTCCAAATTTTGACCTTCGATATCTCGGTTCTGGAAGGGTCTAGAGCCTCCATTTTTGCGCGCTGGTCGAAGTCTCGTGGCCCTCTGTCAGAATCCAGAGTTTCAAGAAAATCGGAGGGGGTCAAAATTTCGGCCAAAAAAAAAAATGACAGTGTTACCCCTTATGTTTTTTTTTTCAGGTCCAAATTTTGACCTTCGATATCTCGGTTCTGGAAGGGTCTAGAGCCTCCATTTTTGCGCGCTGGTCGAAGTCTCGTGCCCCTCTGTCAGAATCCAGAGTTTCAAGAAAATCGGAGGGGGTCAAAATTTCGGCCAAAAAAAAAATGACAGTGTTACCCCTTATGTTTTTTTTTCAGGTCCAAATTTTGACCTTCGATATCTTGGTTCTGGAAGGGTCTAGAGCCTCCATTTTTGCGCGCTGGTCGAAGTCTCGTGGCCCTCTGTCAGAATCCAGAGTTTCAAGAAAATCGGAGGGGGTCAAAATTTCGGCCAAAAAAAAAAAAATGACAGTGTTACCCCTTATGTTTTTTTTTCAGGTCCAAATTTTGACCTTCGATATCTCGGCTCTGGAAGGGTCTAGAGCCTCCATTTTTGCGCGCTGGTCAAAGTCTCGTGGCCCTCTGTCAGAATCCAGAGTTTCAAGAAAATCGGAGGGGGTCAAAATTTCGGCCAAAAAAAAAAAATGACAGTGTTACCCCTTATGTTTTTTTTTCAGGTCCAAATTTTGACCTTCGATATCTCGGTTCTGGAAGGGTCTAGAGCCTCCATTTTTGCGCGCTGGTCGAAGTCTCGTGGCCCTCTGTCAGAATCCAGAGTTTCAAGAAAATCGGAGGGGGTCAAAATTTCGGCCAAAAAAAAATGACAGTGTTACCCCTTATGTTTTTTTTTCAGGTCCAAATTTTGACCTTCGATATCCTGGTTCTGGAAGGGTCTAGAGCCTCCATTTTTGCGCGCTGGTCGAAGTCTTGTGGCCCTCTGTCAGAATCTAGAGTTTCAAGAAAATCGGAGGGGGGCAAAATTTCGGCCAAAAAAAAAAAAATGACAGTGTTACCCCTTATGTTTTTTTTTTCAGGTCCAAATTTTGACCTTCGATATCTCGGTTCTGGAAGGGTCTAGAGCCTCCATTTTTGCGCGCTGGTCGAAGTCTCGTGGCCCTCTGTCAGAATCCAGAGTTTCAAGAAAATCGGAGGGGGTCAAAATTTCGGCCAAAAAAAAAAAATGACAGTGTTACCCCTTATGTTTTTTTTTTTCAGGTCCAAATTTTGACCTTCGATATCTCGGCTCTGGAAGGGTCTAGAGCCTCCATTTTTGCGCGCTGGTCGAAGTCTCGTGGCCCTCTGTCAGAATCCAGAGTTTCAAGAAAATCGGAGGGGGTCAAAATTTCGGCCAAAAAAAAAATGACAGTGTTACCCCTTATGTTTTTTTTTTCAGGTCCAAATTTTGACCTTCGATATCTCGGTTCTGGAAGGGTCTAGAGCCTCCATTTTTGCGCGCTGGTCGAAGTCTCGTGGCCCTCTGTCAGAATCCAGAGTTTCAAGAAAATCGGAGGGGGTCAAAATTTCGGCCAAAAAAAAAAATGACAGTGTTACCCCTTATGTTTTTTTTTTCAGGTCCAAATTTTGACCTTCGATATCTCGGTTCTGGAAGGGTCTAGAGCCTCCATTTTTGCGCACTGGTCGAAGTCTCGTGGCCCTCTGTCAGAATCCAGAGTTTCAAGAAAATCGGAGGGGGTCAAAATTTCGGCCAAAAAAAAAAATTACAGTGTTACCCCTTATGTTTTTTTTTCAGGTCCAAATTTTGACCTTCGATATCTCGGTTCTGGAAGGGTCTAGAGCCTCCATTTTTGCGCGCTGGTCGAAGTCTCGTGGCCCTCTGTCAGAATCCAGAGTTTCAAGAAGATCGGAGGGGGTCAAAATTTCGGCCAAAAAAAAAAAATGACAGTGTTACCCCTTATGTTTTTTTTCAGGTCCAAATTTTGACCTTCGATATCTCGGCTCTGGAAGGGTCTAGAGCCTCCATTTTTGCGCGCTGGTCGAAGTCTCGTGGACCTCTGTCAGAATCCAGAGTTTCAAGAAAATCGGAGGGGGTCAAAATTTCGGCCAAAAAAAAAAATGACAGTGTTACCCCTTATGTTTTTTTTTTTTTCAGGTCCAAATTTTGACCTTCGATATCTCGGTTCTGGAAGGGTCTAGAGCGTCCATTTTTGCGCGCTGGTCGAAGACTCGTGGCCCTCTGTCAGAATCCAGAGTTTTAAGAAAATCGGAGGGGGTCAAAATTTCGGCCAAAAAAAAAATGACAGTGTTACCCCTTATGTTTTTTTTTCAGGTCCAAATTTTGACCTTCGATATCTCGGTTCTGGAAGGGTCTAGAGCCTCCATTTTTGCGCGCTGGTCGAAGTCTCGTGGCCCTCTGTCAGAATCCAGAGTTTCAAGAAAATCGGAGGGGGTCAAAATTTCGCCCAAAAAAAAAATGACAGTGTTACCCCTTATGTTTTTTTTTCAGGTCCAAATTTTGACCTTCGATATCTCGGTTCTGGAAGGGTCTAGAGCGTCCATTTTTGCGCGCTGGTCGAAGACTCGTGGCCCTCTGTCAGAATCCAGAGTTTCAAGAAAATCGGAGGGGGTCAAAATTTCGGCCAAAAAAAAAAAATGACAGTGTTACCCCTTATGTTTTTTTTTTCAGGTCCAAATTTTGACCTTCGATATCTCGGTTCTGGAAGGGTCTAGAGCCTCCATTTTTGCGCGCTGGTCGAAGTCTCGTGGCCCTCGGTCAGAATCCAGAGTTTCAAGAAAATCGGAGGGGGTCAAAATTTCGGCCAAAAAAAAAATGACAGTGTTACCCCTTATGTTTTTTTTTTCAGGTCCAAATTTTGACCTTCGATATCTTGGTTCTGGAAGGGTCTAGAGCCTCCATTTTTGCGCGCTGGTCGAAGTCTCGTGGCCCTCTGTCAGAATCCAGAGTTTCAAGAAAATCGGAGGGGGTCAAAATTTCGGCCAAAAAAAAAAAATGACAGTGTTACCCCTTATGTTTTTTTTTCAGGTCCAAATTTTGACCTTCGATATCTTGGTTCTGGAAGGGTCTAGAGCCTCCATTTTTGCGCGCTGGTCGAAGACTCGTGGCCCTCTGTCAGAATCCAGAGTTTCAAGAAGATCGGAGGGGGTCAAAATTTCGGCCAAAAAAAAAATGACAGTGTTACCCCTTATGTTTTTTTTTCAGGTCCAAATTTTGACCTTCGATATCTCAGTTCTGGAAGGGTCTAGAGCCTCCATTTTTGCGCGCTGGTCGAAGTCTCATGGTCCTCTGTCAGAATCCAGAGTTTCAAGAAAATCGGAGGGGGTCAAAATTTCGGCAAAAAAAAAATGACAGTGTTACCCCTTATGTTTTTTTTTTCAGGTCCAAATTTTGACCTTCGATATCTCGGTTCTGGAAGGGTCTAGAGCCTCCATTTTTGCGCGCTGGTCGAAGTCTCGTGGCCCTCTGTCAGAATCCAGAGTTTCAAGAAAATCGGAGGGGGTCAAAATTTCGGCCAAAAAAAAAAATGACAGTGTTACCCCTTATGTTTTTTTTTCAGGTCCAAATTTTGACCTTCGATATCTCGGTTCTGGAAGGGTCTAGAGCCTCCATTTTTGCGCGCTGGTCGAAGTCTCGTGGCCCTCTGTCAGAATCCAGAGTTTCAAGAAGATCGGAGGGGGTCAAAATTTCGGCCAAAAAAAAAAATGACAGTGTTACCCCTTATGTTTTTTTTTCAGGTCCAAATTTTGACCTTCGATATCTCGGTTCTGGAAGGGTCTAGAGCCTCCATTTTTGCGCGCTGGTCGAAGTCTTGTGGCCCTCTGTCAGAATCCAGAGTTTCAAGAAGATCGGAGGGGGTCAAAATTTCGGCCAAAAAAAAAATGACAGTGTTACCCCTTATGTTTTTTTTTCAGGTCCAAATTTTGACCTTCGATATCTCGGCTCTGGAAGGGTCTAGAGCCTCCATTTTTGCGCGCTGGTCGAAGTCTCGTGGCCCTCTGTCAGAATCCAGAGTTTCAAGAAAATCGGAGGGGGTCAAAATTTCGGCCAAAAAAAAAATGACAGTGTTACCCCTTATGTTTTTTTTTTTTCAGGTCCAAATTTTGACCTTCGATATCTCGGTTCTGGAAGGGTCTAGAGCGTCCATTTTTGCGCGCTGGTCGAAGACTCGTGGCCCTCTGTCAGAATCCAGAGTTTTAAGACAATCGGAGGGGGTCAAAATTTCGGCCAAAAAAAAAAATGACAGTGTTACCCCTTATGTTTTTTTTTCAGGTCCAAATTTTGACCTTCGATATCTCGGTTCTGGAAGGGTCTAGAGCCTCCATTTTTGCGCGCTGGTCGAAGTCTCGTGGCCCTCTGTCAGAATCCAGAGTTTCAAGAAAATCGGAGGGGGTCAAAATTTCGGCCAAAAAAAAAATGACAGTGTTACCCCTTATGTTTTTTTTTTCAGGTCCAAATTTTGACCTTCGATATCTCGGTTCTGGAAGGGTCTAGAGCGTCCATTTTTGCGCGCTGGTCGAAGACTCGTGGCCCTCTGTCAGAATCCAGAGTTTTAAGAAAATCGGAGGGGGTCAAAATTTCGGCCAAAAAAAAAAATGACAGTGTTACCCCTTATGTTTTTTTTTTCAGGTCCAAATTTTGACCTTCGATATCTCGGTTCTGGAAGGGTCTAGAGCCTCCATTTTTGCGCGCTGGTCGAAGTCTCGTGGCCCTCTGTCAGAATCCAGAGTTTCAAGAAAATCGGAGGGGGTCAAAATTTCGGCCAAAAAAAAAATGACAGTGTTACCCCTTATGTTTTTTTTTCAGGTCCAAATTTTGACCTTCGATATCTTGGTTCTGGAAGGGTCTAGAGCCTCCATTTTTGCGCGCTGGTCGAAGTCTCGTGGCCCTCTGTCAGAATCCAGAGTTTCAAGAAAATCGGAGGGGGTCAAAATTTCGGCCAAAAAAAAAAAAATGACAGTGTTACCCCTTATGTTTTTTTTTCAGGTCCAAATTTTGACCTTCGATATCTCGGCTCTGGAAGGGTCTAGAGCCTCCATTTTTGCGCGCTGGTCAAAGTCTCGTGGCCCTCTGTCAGAATCCAGAGTTTCAAGAAAATCGGAGGGGGTCAAAATTTCGGCCAAAAAAAAAAATGACAGTGTTACCCCTTATGTTTTTTTTTTTCAGGTCCAAATTTTGACCTTCGATATCTCGGTTCTGGAAGGGTCTAGAGCCTCCATTTTTGCGCGCTGGTCGAAGTCTCGTGGCCCTCTGTCAGAATACAGAGTTTCAAGAAAATCGGAGGGGGTCAAAATTTCGGCCAAAAAAAAAATGACAGTGTTACCCCTTATGTTTTTTTTTCAGGTCCAAATTTTGACCTTCGATATCCTGGTTCTGGAAGGGTCTAGAGCCTCCATTTTTGCGCGCTGGTCGAAGTCTTGTGGCCCTCTGTCAGAATCTAGAGTTTCAAGAAAATCGGAGGGGGGCAAAATTTCGGCCAAAAAAAAAAAAATGACAGTGTTACCCCTTATGTTTTTTTTTTCAGGTCCAAATTTTGACCTTCGATATCTCGGTTCTGGAAGGGTCTAGAGCCTCCATTTTTGCGCGCTGGTCGAAGTCTCGTGGCCCTCTGTCAGAATCCAGAGTTTCAAGAAAATCGGAGGGGGTCAAAATTTCGGCCAAAAAAAAAAAAATGACAGTGTTACCCCTTATGTTTTTTTTTTCAGGTCCAAATTTTGACCTTCGATATCTCGGCTCTGGAAGGGTCTAGAGCCTCCATTTTTGCGCGCTGGTCGAAGTCTCGTGGCCCTCTGTCAGAATCCAGAGTTTCAAGAAAATCGGAGGGGGTCAAAATTTCGGCCAAAAAAAAAAATGACAGTGTTACCCCTTATGTTTTTTTTTTTCAGGTCCAAATTTTGACCTTCGATATCTCGGTTCTGGAAGGGTCTAGAGCCTCCATTTTTGCGCGCTGGTCGAAGTCTCGTGGCCCTCTGTCAGAATCCAGAGTTTCAAGAAAATCGGAGGGGGTCAAAATTTCGGCCAAAAAAAAAAATGACAGTGTTACCCCTTATGTTTTTTTTTTCAGGTCCAAATTTTGACCTTCGATATCTCGGTTCTGGAAGGGTCTAGAGCCTCCATTTTTGCGCGCTGGTCGAAGTCTCGTGGCCCTCTGTCAGAATCCAGAGTTTCAAGAAAATCGGAGGGGGTCAAAATTTCGGCCAAAAAAAAAAATTACAGTGTTACCCCTTATGTTTTTTTTTCAGGTCCAAATTTTGACCTTCGATATCTCGGTTCTGGAAGGGTCTAGAGCCTCCATTTTTGCGCGCTGGTCGAAGTCTCGTGGCCCTCTGTCAGAATCCAGAGTTTCAAGAAGATCGGAGGGGGTCAAAATTTCGGCCAAAAAAAAAAAATGACAGTGTTACCCCTTATGTTTTTTTTTCAGGTCCAAATTTTGACCTTCGATATCTCGGCTCTGGAAGGGTCTAGAGCGTCCATTTTTGCGCGCTGGTCGAAGACTCGTGGCCCTCTGTCAGAATCCAGAGTTTTAAGAAAATCGGAGGGGGTCAAAATTTCGGCCAAAAAAAAAATGACAGTGTTACCCCTTATGTTTTTTTTTTTTCAGGTCCAAATTTTGACCTTCGATATCTCGGTTCTGGAAGGGTCTAGAGCGTCCATTTTTGCGCGCTGGTCGAAGACTCGTGGCCCTCTGTCAGAATCCAGAGTTTTAAGAAAATCGGAGGGGGTCAAAATTTCGGCCAAAAAAAAAATGACAGTGTTACCCCTTATGTTTTTTTTTCAGGTCCAAATTTTGACCTTCGATATCTCGGTTCTGGAAGGGTCTAGAGCCTCCATTTTTGCGCGCTGGTCGAAGTCTCGTGGCCCTCTGTCAGAATCCAGAGTTTCAAGAAAATCGGAGGGGGTCAAAATTTCGCCCAAAAAAAAAATGACAGTGTTACCCCTTATGTTTTTTTTTCAGGTCCAAATTTTGACCTTCGATATCTCGGTTCTGGAAGGGTCTAGAGCGTCCATTTTTGCGCGCTGGTCGAAGACTCGTGGCCCTCTGTCAGAATCCAGAGTTTCAAGAAAATCGGAGGGGGTCAAAATTTCGGCCAAAAAAAAAAAATGACAGTGTTACCCCTTATGTTTTTTTTTTCAGGTCCAAATTTTGACCTTCGATATCTCGGTTCTGGAAGGGTCTAGAGCCTCCATTTTTGCGCGCTGGTCGAAGTCTCGTGGCCCTCTGTCAGAATCCAGAGTTTCAAGAAAATCGGAGGGGGTCAAAATTTCGGCCAAAAAAAAAAATGACAGTGTTACCCCTTATGTTTTTTTTTTCAGGTCCAAATTTTGACCTTCGATATCTCGGTTCTGGAAGGGTCTAGAGCCTCCATTTTTGCGCGCTGGTCGAAGTCTCGTGGCCCTCTGTCAGAATCCAGAGTTTCAAGAAAATCGGAGGGGGTCAAAATTTCAGCCAAAAAAAAAAATGACAGTGTTACCCCTTATGTTTTTTTTTCAGGTCCAAATTTTGACCTTCGATATCTCGGTTCTGGAAGGGTCTAGAGCCTCCATTTTTGCGCGCTGGTCGAAGTCTCGTGGCCCTCTGTCAGAATCCAGAGTTTCAAGAAGATCGGAGGGGGTCAAAATTTCGGCCAAAAAAAAAAAATGACAGTGTTACCCCTTATGTTTTTTTTTCAGGTCCAAATTTTGACCTTCGATATCTCGGCTCTGGAAGGGTCTAGAGCCTCCATTTTTGCGCGCTGGTCGAAGTCTCGTGGCCCTCTGTCAGAATCCAGAGTTTCAAGAAAATCGGAGGGGGTCAAAATTTCGGCCAAAAAAAAAAATGACAGTGTTACCCCTTATGTTTTTTTTTTTTCAGGTCCAAATTTTGACCTTCGATATCTCGGTTCTGGAAGGGTCTAGAGCCTCCATTTTTGCGCGCTGGTCGAAGTCTCGTGGCCCTCTGTCAGAATCCAGAGTTTCAAGAAAATCGGAGGGGGTCAAAATTTCGGCCAAAAAAAAAATGACAGTGTTACCCCTTATGTTTTTTTTTCAGGTCCAAATTTTGACCTTCGATATCTCGATTCTGGAAGGGTCTAGAGCCTCCATTTTTGCGCGCTGGTCGAAGTCTCGTGGCCCTCTGTCAGAATCCAGAGTTTCAAGAAGATCGGAGGGGGTCAAAATTTCGGCCAAAAAAAAAAAATGACAGTGTTACCCCTTATGTTTTTTTTTCAGGTCCAATTTTTGACCTTCGATATCTTGGTTCTGGAAGGGTCTAGAGCCTCCATTTTTGCGCGCTGGTCGAAGTCTCGTGGCCCTCTGTCAGAATCCAGAGTTTCAAGAAAATCGGAGGGGGTCAAAATTTCGGCCAAAAAAAAAAAAATGACAGTGTTACCCCTTATGTTTTTTTTTCAGGTCCAAATTTTGACCTTCGATATCTTGGTTCTGGAAGGGTCTAGAGCCTCCATTTTTGCGCGCTGGTCGAAGTCTCGTGGCCCTCTGTCAGAATCCAGAGTTTCAAGAAAATCGGAGGGGGTCAAAATTTCGGCCAAAAAAAAAAATGACAGTGTTACCCCTTATGTTTTTTTTTCAGGTCCAAATTTTGACCTTCGATATCTCGGTTCTGGAAGGGTCTAGAGCGTCCATTTTTGCGCGCTGGTCGAAGACTCGTGGCCCTCTGTCAGAATCAAGAGTTTCAAGAAAATCGGAGGGGGTCAAAATTTCGGCCAAAAAAAAAAAATGACAGTGTTACCCCTTATGTTTTTTTTTCAGGTCCAAATTTTGACCTTCGATATCTTGGTTCTGGAAGGGTCTAGAGCCTCCATTTTTGCGCGCTGGTCGAAGTCTCGTGGCCCTCTGTCAGAATCCAGAGTTTCAAGAAAATCGGAGGGGGTCAAAATTTCGGCCAAAAAAAAAAATGACAGTGTTACCCCTTATGTTTTTTTTTCAGGTCCAAATTTTGACCTTCGATATCTCGGTTCTGGAAGGGTCTAGAGCGTCCATTTTTGCGCGCTGGTCGAAGACTCGTGGCCCTCTGTCAGAATCAAGAGTTTCAAGAAGATCGGAGGGGGTCAAAATTTCGGCCAAAAAAAAAATGACAGTGTTACCCCTTATGTTTTTTTTTCAGGTCCAAATTTTGACCTTCGATATCTCAGTTCTGGAAGGGTCTAGAGCCTCCATTTTTGCGCGCTGGTCGAAGTCTCATGGTCCTCTGTCAGAATCCAGAGTTTCAAGAAAATCGGAGGGGGTCAAAATTTCGGCCAAAAAAAAAAATGACAGTGTTACCCCTTATGTTTTTTTTTTCAGGTCCAAATTTTGACCTTCGATATCTCGGCTCTGGAAGGGTCTAGAGCCTCCATTTTTGCGCGCTGGTCGAAGTCTCGTGGCCCTCTGTCAGAATCCAGAGTTTCAAGAAAATCGGAGGGGGTCAAAATTTCGGCCAAAAAAAAAAATGACAGTGTTACCCCTTATGTTTTTTTTTTCAGGTCCAAATTTTGACCTTCGATATCTCGGTTCTGGAAGGGTCTAGAGCCTCCATTTTTGCGCGCTGGTCGAAGTCTCGTGGCCCTCTGTCAGAATCCAGAGTTTCAAGAAAATCGGAGGGGGTCAAAATTTCGGCCAAAAAAAAAAAAATGACAGTGTTACCCCTTATGTTTTTTTTTTTCAGGTCCAAATTTTGACCTTCGATATCTCGGCTCTGGAAGGGTCTAGAGCCTCCATTTTTGCGCGCTGGTCGAAGTCTCGTGGCCCTCTGTCAGAATCCAGAGTTTCAAGAAAATCGGAGGGGGTCAAAATTTCGGCCAAAAAAAAAAATGACAGTGTTACCCCTTATGTTTTTTTTTTCAGGTCCAAATTTTGACCTTCGATATCTCGGTTCTGGAAGGGTCTAGAGCCTCCATTTTTGCGCGCTGGTCGAAGTCTCGTGGCCCTCTGTCAGAATCCAGAGTTTCAAGAAAATCGGAGGGGGTCAAAATTCCGGCCAAAAAAAAAAAATGACAGTGTTACCCCTTATGTTTTTTTTTCAGGTCCAAATTTTGACCTTCGATATCTCGGTTCTGGAAGGGTCTAGAGCGTCCATTTTTGCGCGCTGGTCGAAGACTCGTGGCCCTCTGTCAGAATCCAGAGTTTAAAGAAAATCGGAGGGGGTCAAAATTTCGGCCAAAAAAAAAAATGACAGTGTTACCCCTTATGTTTTTTTTTCAGGTCCAAATTTTGACCTTCGATATCTCGGCTCTGGAAGGGTCTAGAGCCTCCATTTTTGCGCGCTGGTCGAAGTCTCGTGGCCCTCTGTCAGAATCCAGAGTTTCAAGAAAATCGGAGGGGGTCAAAATTTCGGCCAAAAAAAAAAATGACAGTGTTACCCCTTATGTTTTTTTTTTCAGGTCCAAATTTTGACCTTCGATATCTCGGTTCTGGAAGGGTCTAGAGCCTCCATTTTTGCGCGCTGGTCGAAGTCTCGTGGCCCTCTGTCAGAATCCAGAGTTTCAAGAAAATCGGAGGGGGTCAAAATTTCGGCCAAAAAAAAAAATGACAGTGTTACCCCTTATGTTTTTTTTTCAGGTCCAAATTTTGACCTTCGATATCTCGGTTCTGGAAGGGTCTAGAGCCTCCATTTTTGCGCGCTGGTCGAAGTCTCGTGGCCCTCTGTCAGAATCCAGAGTTTCAAGAAGATCGGAGGGGGTCAAAATTTCGGCCAAAAAAAAAAAATGACAGTGTTACCCCTTATGTTTTTTTTTCAGGTCCAAATTTTGACCTTCGATATCTCGGCTCTGGAAGGGTCTAGAGCCTCCATTTTTGCGCGCTGGTCGAAGTCTCGTGGCCCTCTGTCAGAATCCAGAGTTTCAAGAAAATCGGAGGGGGTCAAAATTTCGGCCAAAAAAAAAAATGACAGTGTTACCCCTTATGTTTTTTTTTTTTCAGGTCCAAATTTTGACCTTCGATATCTCGGTTCTGGAAGGGTCTAGAGCCTCCATTTTTGCGCGCTGGTCGAAGTCTCGTGGCCCTCTGTCAGAATCCAGAGTTTCAAGAAAATCGGAGGGGGTCAAAATTTCGGCCAAAAAAAAAAAATGACAGTGTTACCCCTTATGTTTTTTTTTCAGGTCCAAATTTTGACCTTCGATATCTCGATTCTGGAAGGGTCTAGAGCCTCCATTTTTGCGCGCTGGTCGAAGTCTCGTGGCCCTCTGTCAGAATCCAGAGTTTCAAGAAGATCGGAGGGGGTCAAAATTTCGGCCAAAAAAAAAAAAAATGACAGTGTTACCCCTTATGTTTTTTTTTCAGGTCCAAATTTTGACCTTCGATATCTCGGTTCTGGAAGGGTCTAGAGCCTCCATTTTTGCGCGCTGGTCAAAGTCTCGTGGCCCTCTGTCAGAATCCAGAGTTTCAAGAAAATCGGAGGGGGTCAAAATTTCGGCCAAAAAAAAAATGACAGTGTTACCCCTTATGTTTTTTTTTCAGGTCCAAATTTTGACCTTCGATATCTCGGTTCTGGAAGGGTCTAGAGCCTCCATTTTTGCGCGCTGGTCGAAGTCTCGTGGCCCTCTGTCAGAATCCAGAGTTTCAAGAAAATCGGAGGGGGTCAAAATTTCGGCCAAAAAAAAAAATGACAGTGTTACCCCTTATGTTTTTTTTTTCAGGTCCAAATTTTGACCTTCGATATCTCGGTTCTGGAAGGGTCTAGAGCCTCCATTTTTGCGCGCTGGTCGAAGTCTCGTGGCCCTCTGTCAGAATCCAGAGTTTCAAGAAAATCGGAGGGGGTCAAAATTTCGGCCAAAAAAAAAAATGACAGTGTTACCCCTTATGTTTTTTTTTCAGGTCCAAATTTTGACCTTCGATATCTCGGTTCTGGAAGGGTCTAGAGCCTCCATTTTTGCGCGCTGGTCGAAGTCTCGTGGCCCTCTGTCAGAATCCAGAGTTTCAAGAAGATCGGAGGGGGTCAAAATTTCGGCCAAAAAAAAAATGACAGTGTTACCCCTAATGTTTTTTTTTCAGGTCCAAATTTTGACCTTCGATATCTCGGTTCTGGAAGGGTCTAGAGCCTCCATTTTTGCGCGCTGGTCGAAGTCTTGTGGCCCTCTGTCAGAATCCAGAGTTTCAAGAAGATCGGAGGGGGTCAAAATTTCGGCCAAAAAAAAAATGACAGTGTTACCCCTTATGTTTTTTTTTTCAGGTCCAAATTTTGACCTTCGATATCTCGGCTCTGGAAGGGTCTAGAGCCTCCATTTTTGCGCGCTGGTCGAAGTCTCGTGGCCCTCTGTCAGAATCCAGAGTTTCAAGAAAATCGGAGGGGGTCAAAATTTCGGCCAAAAAAAAAATGACAGTGTTACCCCTTATGTTTTTTTTTTTCAGGTCCAAATTTTGACCTTCGATATCTCGGTTCTGGAAGGGTCTAGAGCGTCCATTTTTGCGCGCTGGTCGAAGACTCGTGGCCCTCTGTCAGAATTCAGAGTTTTAAGACAATCGGAGGGGGTCAAAATTTCGGCCAAAAAAAAAAAATGACAGTGTTACCCCTTATGTTTTTTTTTCAGGTCCAAATTTTGACCTTCGATATCTCGGTTCTGGAAGGGTCTAGAGCCTCCATTTTTGCGCGCTGGTCGAAGTCTCGTGGCCCTCTGTCAGAATCCAGAGTTTCAAGAAAATCGGAGGGGGTCAAAATTTCGGCCAAAAAAAAAATGACAGTGTTACCCCTTATGTTTTTTTTTTCAGGTCCAAATTTTGACCTTCGATATCTCGGTTCTGGAAGGGTCTAGAGCCTCCATTTTTGCGCGCTGGTCGAAGACTCGTGGCCCTCTGTCAGAATCCAGAGTTTTAAGAAAATCGGAGGGGGTCAAAATTTCGGCCAAAAAAAAAAATGACAGTGTTACCCCTTATGTTTTTTTTTTCAGGTCCAAATTTTGACCTTCGATATCTCGGTTCTGGAAGGGTCTAGAGCCTCCATTTTTGCGCGCTGGTCGAAGTCTCGTGGCCCTCTGTCAGAATCCAGAGTTTCAAGAAAATCGGAGGGGGTCAAAATTTCGGCCAAAAAAAAAAAATGACAGTGTTACCCCTTATGTTTTTTTTTTCAGGTCCAAATTTTGACCTTCGATATCTCGGTTCTGGAAGGGTCTAGAGCCTCCATTTTTGCGCGCTGGTCGAAGTCTCGTGCCCCTCTGTCAGAATCCAGAGTTTCAAGAAAATCGGAGGGGGTCAAAATTTCGGCCAAAAAAAAAATGACAGTGTTACCCCTTATGTTTTTTTTTCAGGTCCAAATTTTGACCTTCGATATCTTGGTTCTGGAAGGGTCTAGAGCCTCCATTTTTGCGCGCTGGTCGAAGTCTCGTGGCCCTCTGTCAGAATCCAGAGTTTCAAGAAAATCGGAGGGGGTCAAAATTTCGGCCAAAAAAAAAAAAATGACAGTGTTACCCCTTATGTTTTTTTTTCAGGTCCAAATTTTGACCTTCGATATCTCGGCTCTGGAAGGGTCTAGAGCCTCCATTTTTGCGCGCTGGTCAAAGTCTCGTGGCCCTCTGTCAGAATCCAGAGTTTCAAGAAAATCGGAGGGGGTCAAAATTTCGGCCAAAAAAAAAAATGACAGTGTTACCCCTTATGTTTTTTTTTTTTCAGGTCCAAATTTTGACCTTCGATATCTCGGTTCTGGAAGGGTCTAGAGCCTCCATTTTTGCGCGCTGGTCGAAGTCTCGTGGCCCTCTGTCAGAATCCAGAGTTTCAAGAAAATCGGAGGGGGTCAAAATTTCGGCCAAAAAAAAAATGACAGTGTTACCCCTTATGTTTTTTTTTCAGGTCCAAATTTTGACCTTCGATATCCTGGTTCTGGAAGGGTCTAGAGCCTCCATTTTTGCGCGCTGGTCGAAGTCTTGTGGCCCTCTGTCAGAATCTAGAGTTTCAAGAAAATCGGAGGGGGGCAAAATTTCGGCCAAAAAAAAAAAAATGACAGTGTTACCCCTTATGTTTTTTTTTTCAGGTCCAAATTTTGACCTTCGATATCTCGGTTCTGGAAGGGTCTAGAGCCTCCATTTTTGCGCGCTGGTCGAAGTCTCGTGGCCCTCTGTCAGAATCCAGAGTTTCAAGAAAATCGGAGGGGGTCAAAATTTCGGCCAAAAAAAAAAAATGACAGTGTTACCCCTTATGTTTTTTTTTTTCAGGTCCAAATTTTGACCTTCGATATCTCGGCTCTGGAAGGGTCTAGAGCCTCCATTTTTGCGCGCTGGTCGAAGTCTCGTGGCCCTCTGTCAGAATCCAGAGTTTCAAGAAAATCGGAGGGGGTCAAAATTTCGGCCAAAAAAAAAAAATGACAGTGTTACCCCTTATATTTTTTTTTTTCAGGTCCAAATTTTGACCTTCGATATCTCGGTTCTGGAAGGGTCTAGAGCCTCCATTTTTGCGCGCTGGTCGAAGTCTCGTGGCCCTCTGTCAGAATCCAGAGTTTCAAGAAAATCGGAGGGGGTCAAAATTTCGGCCAAAAAAAAAAATGACAGTGTTACCCCTTATGTTTTTTTTTTCAGGTCCAAATTTTGACCTTCGATATCTCGGTTCTGGAAGGGTCTAGAGCCTCCATTTTTGCGCGCTGGTCGAAGTCTCGTGGCCCTCTGTCAGAATCCAGAGTTTCAAGAAAATCGGAGGGGGTCAAAATTTCGGCCAAAAAAAAAAATTACAGTGTTACCCCTTATGTTTTTTTTTCAGGTCCAAATTTTGACCTTCGATATCTCGGTTCTGGAAGGGTCTAGAGCCTCCATTTTTGCGCGCTGGTCGAAGTCTCGTGGCCCTCTGTCAGAATCCAGAGTTTCAAGAAGATCGGAGGGGGTCAAAATTTCGGCCAAAAAAAAAAAATGACAGTGTTACCCCTTATGTTTTTTTTTCAGGTCCAAATTTTGACCTTCGATATCTCGGCTCTGGAAGGGTCTAGAGCCTCCATTTTTGCGCGCTGGTCGAAGTCTCGTGGCCCTCTGTCAGAATCCAGAGTTTCAAGAAAATCGGAGGGGGTCAAAATTTCGGCCAAAAAAAAAATGACAGTGTTACCCCTTATGTTTTTTTTTTTCAGGTCCAAATTTTGACCTTCGATATCTCGGTTCTGGAAGGGTCTAGAGCGTCCATTTTTGCGCGCTGGTCGAAGACTCGTGGCCCTCTGTCAGAATCCAGAGTTTTAAGAAAATCGGAGGGGGTCAAAATTTCGGCCAAAAAAAAAATGACAGTGTTACCCCTTATGTTTTTTTTTCAGGTCCAAATTTTGACCTTCGATATCTCGGTTCTGGAAGGGTCTAGAGCCTCCATTTTTGCGCGCTGGTCGAAGTCTCGTGGCCCTCTGTCAGAATCCAGACTTTCAAGAAAATCGGAGGGGGTCAAAATTTCGCCCAAAAAAAAATGACAGTGTTACCCCTTATGTTTTTTTTTCAGGTCCAAATTTTGACCTTCGATATCTCGGTTCTGGAAGGGTCTAGAGCGTCCATTTTTGCGCGCTGGTCGAAGACTCGTGGCCCTCTGTCAGAATCCAGAGTTTCAAGAAAATCGGAGGGGGTCAAAATTTCGGCCAAAAAAAAAAAATGACAGTGTTACCCCTTATGTTTTTTTTTTCAGGTCCAAATTTTGACCTTCGATATCTCGGTTCTGGAAGGGTCTAGAGCCTCCATTTTTGCGCGCTGGTCGAAGTCTCGTGGCCCTCGGTCAGAATCCAGAGTTTCAAGAAAATCGGAGGGGGTCAAAATTTCGGCCAAAAAAAAAAATGACAGTGTTACCCCTTATGTTTTTTTTTCAGGTCCAAATTTTGACCTTCGATATCTTGGTTCTGGAAGGGTCTAGAGCCTCCATTTTTGTGCGCTGGTCGAAGTCTCGTGGCCCTCTGTCAGAATCCAGAGTTTCAAGAAAATCGGAGGGGGTCAAAATTTCGGCCAAAAAAAAAAATGACAGTGTTACCCCTTATGTTTTTTTTTCAGGTCCAAATTTTGACCTTCGATATCTCGGTTCTGGAAGGGTCTAGAGCGTCCATTTTTGCGCGCTGGTCGAAGACTCGTGGCCCTCTGTCAGAATCCAGAGTTTCAAGAAGATCGGAGGGGGTCAAAATTTCGGCCAAAAAAAAAATGACAGTGTTACCCCTTATGTTTTTTTTTCAGGTCCAAATTTTGACCTTCGATATCTCAGTTCTGGAAGGGTCTAGAGCCTCCATTTTTGCGCGCTGGTCGAAGTCTCATGGTCCTCTGTCAGAATCCAGAGTTTCAAGAAAATCGGAGGGGGTCAAAATTTCGGCCAAAAAAAAAAATGACAGTGTTACCCCTTATGTTTTTTTTTCAGGTCCAAATTTTGACCTTCGATATCTCGGTTCTGGAAGGGTCTAGAGCGTCCATTTTTGCGCGCTGGTCGAAGACTCGTGGCCCTCTGTCAGAATCAAGAGTTTCAAGAAGATCGGAGGGGGTCAAAATTTCGGCCAAAAAAAAAATGACAGTGTTACCCCTTATGTTTTTTTTTCAGGTCCAAATTTTGACCTTCGATATCTCAGTTCTGGAAGGGTCTAGAGCCTCCATTTTTGCGCGCTGGTCGAAGTCTCATGGTCCTCTGTCAGAATCCAGAGTTTCAAGAAAATCGGAGGGGGTCAAAATTTCGGCCAAAAAAAAAAATGACAGTGTTACCCCTTATGTTTTTTTTTTCAGGTCCAAATTTTGACCTTCGATATCTCGGCTCTGGAAGGGTCTAGAGCCTCCATTTTTGCGCGCTGGTCGAAGTCTCGTGGCCCTCTGTCAGAATCCAGAGTTTCAAGAAAATCGGAGGGGGTCAAAATTTCGGCCAAAAAAAAAAATGACAGTGTTACCCCTTATGTTTTTTTTTTCAGGTCCAAATTTTGACCTTCGATATCTCGGTTCTGGAAGGGTCTAGAGCCTCCATTTTTGCGCGCTGGTCGAAGTCTCGTGGCCCTCTGTCAGAATCCAGAGTTTCAAGAAAATCGGAGGGGGTCAAAATTTCGGCCAAAAAAAAAAAAATGACAGTGTTACCCCTTATGTTTTTTTTTTTCAGGTCCAAATTTTGACCTTCGATATCTCGGCTCTGGAAGGGTCTAGAGCCTCCATTTTTGCGCGCTGGTCGAAGTCTCGTGGCCCTCTGTCAGAATCCAGAGTTTCAAGAAAATCGGAGGGGGTCAAAATTTCGGCCAAAAAAAAAAATGACAGTGTTACCCCTTATGTTTTTTTTTTCAGGTCCAAATTTTGACCTTCGATATCTCGGTTCTGGAAGGGTCTAGAGCCTCCATTTTTGCGCGCTGGTCGAAGTCTCGTGGCCCTCTGTCAGAATCCAGAGTTTCAAGAAAATCGGAGGGGGTCAAAATTCCGGCCAAAAAAAAAAAATGACAGTGTTACCCCTTATGTTTTTTTTTCAGGTCCAAATTTTGACCTTCGATATCTCGGTTCTGGAAGGGTCTAGAGCGTCCATTTTTGCGCGCTGGTCGAAGACTCGTGGCCCTCTGTCAGAATCCAGAGTTTCAAGAAAATCGGAGGGGGTCAAAATTTCGGCCAAAAAAAAAAATGACAGTGTTACCCCTTATGTTTTTTTTTCAGGTCCAAATTTTGACCTTCGATATCTCGGCTCTGGAAGGGTCTAGAGCCTCCATTTTTGCGCGCTGGTCGAAGTCTCGTGGCCCTCTGTCAGAATCCAGAGTTTCAAGAAAATCGGAGGGGGTCAAAATTTCGGCCAAAAAAAAAAATGACAGTGTTACCCCTTATGTTTTTTTTTTTCAGGTCCAAATTTTGACCTTCGATATCTCGGTTCTGGAAGGGTCTAGAGCCTCCATTTTTGCGCGCTGGTCGAAGTCTCGTGGCCCTCTGTCAGAATCCAGAGTTTCAAGAAAATCGGAGGGGGTCAAAATTTCGGCCAAAAAAAAAAATGACAGTGTTACCCCTTATGTTTTTTTTTCAGGTCCAAATTTTGACCTTCGATATCTCGGTTCTGGAAGGGTCTAGAGCCTCCATTTTTGCGCGCTGGTCGAAGTCTCGTGGCCCTCTGTCAGAATCCAGAGTTTCAAGAAGATCGGAGGGGGTCAAAATTTCGGCCAAAAAAAAAAAATGACAGTGTTACCCCTTATGTTTTTTTTTCAGGTCCAAATTTTGACCTTCGATATCTCGGCTCTGGAAGGGTCTAGAGCCTCCATTTTTGCGCGCTGGTCGAAGTCTCGTGGCCCTCTGTCAGAATCCAGAGTTTCAAGAAAATCGGAGGGGGTCAAAATTTCGGCCAAAAAAAAAATGACAGTGTTACCCCTTATGTTTTTTTTTTTTCAGGTCCAAATTTTGACCTTCGATATCTCGGTTCTGGAAGGGTCTAGAGCCTCCATTTTTGCGCGCTGGTCGAAGTCTCGTGGCCCTCTGTCAGAATCCAGAGTTTCAAGAAAATCGGAGGGGGTCAAAATTTCGGCCAAAAAAAAAAAATGACAGTGTTACCCCTTATGTTTTTTTTTTCAGGTCCAAATTTTGACCTTCGATATCTCGATTCTGGAAGGGTCTAGAGCCTCCATTTTTGCGCGCTGGTCGAAGTCTCGTGGCCCTCTGTCAGAATCCAGAGTTTCAAGAAGATCGGAGGGGGTCAAAATTTCGGCCAAAAAAAAAAAAAAAATGACAGTGTTACCCCTTATGTTTTTTTTTCAGGTCCAAATTTTGACCTTCGATATCTCGGTTCTGGAAGGGTCTAGAGCCTCCATTTTTGCGCGCTGGTCGAAGTCTCGTGGCCCTCTGTCAGAATCCAGAGTTTCAAGAAAATCGGAGGGGGTCAAAATTTCGGCCAAAAAAAAAATGACAGTGTTACCCCTTATGTTTTTTTTTCAGGTCCAAATTTTGACCTTCGATATCTCGGTTCTGGAAGGGTCTAGAGCCTCCATTTTTGCGCGCTGGTCGAAGTCTCGTGGCCCTCTGTCAGAATCCAGAGTTTCAAGAAAATCGGAGGGGGTCAAAATTTCGGCCAAAAAAAAAAATGACAGTGTTACCCCTTATGTTTTTTTTTTCAGGTCCAAATTTTGACCTTCGATATCTCGGTTCTGGAAGGGTCTAGAGCCTCCATTTTTGCGCGCTGGTCGAAGTCTCGTGGCCCTCTGTCAGAATCCAGAGTTTCAAGAAAATCGGAGGGGGTCAAAATTTCGGCCAAAAAAAAAAATGACAGTGTTACCCCTTATGTTTTTTTTTCAGGTCCAAATTTTGACCTTCGATATCTCGGTTCTGGAAGGGTCTAGAGCCTCCATTTTTGCGCGCTGGTCGAAGTCTCGTGGCCCTCTGTCAGAATCCAGAGTTTCAAGAAGATCGGAGGGGGTCAAAATTTCGGCCAAAAAAAAAATGACAGTGTTACCCCTAATGTTTTTTTTTCAGGTCCAAATTTTGACCTTCGATATCTCGGTTCTGGAAGGGTCTAGAGCCTCCATTTTTGCGCGCTGGTCGAAGTCTTGTGGCCCTCTGTCAGAATCCAGAGTTTCAAGAAGATCGGAGGGGGTCAAAATTTCGGCCAAAAAAAAAATGACAGTGTTACCCCTTATGTTTTTTTTTTCAGGTCCAAATTTTGACCTTCGATATCTCGGCTCTGGAAGGGTCTAGAGCCTCCATTTTTGCGCGCTGGTCGAAGTCTCGTGGCCCTCTGTCAGAATCCAGAGTTTCAAGAAAATCGGAGGGGGTCAAAATTTCGGCCAAAAAAAAAATGACAGTGTTACCCCTTATGTTTTTTTTTTTCAGGTCCAAATTTTGACCTTCGATATCTCGGCTCTGGAAGGGTCTAGAGCCTCCATTTTTGCGCGCTGGTCGAAGTCTCGTGGCCCTCTGTCAGAATCCAGAGTTTCAAGAAAATCGGAGGGGGTCAAAATTTCGGCCAAAAAAAAAATGACAGTGTTACCCCTTATGTTTTTTTTTTTCAGGTCCAAATTTTGACCTTCGATATCTCGGTTCTGGAAGGGTCTAGAGCGTCCATTTTTGCGCGCTGGTCGAAGACTCGTGGCCCTCTGTCAGAATCCAGAGTTTTAAGAAAATTGGAGGGGGTCAAAATTTCGGCCAAAAAAAAAATGACAGTGTTACCCCTTATGTTTTTTTTTCAGGTCCAAATTTTGACCTTCGATATCTCGGTTCTGGAAGGGTCTAGAGCCTCCATTTTTGCGCGCTGGTCGAAGTCTCGTGGCCCTCTGTCAGAATCCAGACTTTCAAGAAAATCGGAGGGGGTCAAAATTTCGCCCAAAAAAAATGACAGTGTTACCCCTTATGTTTTTTTTTCAGGTCCAAATTTTGACCTTCGATATCTCGGTTCTGGAAGGGTCTAGAGCGTCCATTTTTGCGCGCTGGTCGAAGACTCGTGGCCCTCTGTCAGAATCCAGAGTTTCAAGAAAATCGGAGGGGGTCAAAATTTCGGCCAAAAAAAAAAAATGACAGTGTTACCCCTTATGTTTTTTTTTTCAGGTCCAAATTTTGACCTTCGATATCTCGGTTCTGGAAGGGTCTAGAGCCTCCATTTTTGCGCGCTGGTCGAAGTCTCGTGGCCCTCGGTCAGAATCCAGAGTTTCAAGAAAATCGGAGGGGGTCAAAATTTCGTCCAAAAAAAAAAAATGACAGTGTTACCCCTTATGTTTTTTTTTCAGGTCCAAATTTTGACCTTCGATATCTTGGTTCTGGAAGGGTCTAGAGCCTCCATTTTTGCGCGCTGGTCGAAGTCTCGTGGCCCTCTGTCAGAATCCAGAGTTTCAAGAAAATCGGAGGGGGTCAAAATTTCGGCCAAAAAAAAAAATGACAGTGTTACCCCTTATGTTTTTTTTTCAGGTCCAAATTTTGACCTTCGATATCTCGGTTCTGGAAGGGTCTAGAGCGTCCATTTTTGCGCGCTGGTCGAAGACTCGTGGCCCTCTGTCAGAATCCAGAGTTTCAAGAAGATCGGAGGGGGTCAAAATTTCGGCCAAAAAAAAAATGACAGTGTTACCCCTTATGTTTTTTTTTCAGGTCCAAATTTTGACCTTCGATATCTCAGTTCTGGAAGGGTCTAGAGCCTCCATTTTTGCGCGCTGGTCGAAGTCTCATGGTCCTCTGTCAGAATCCAGAGTTTCAAGAAAATCGGAGGGGGTCAAAATTTCGGCCAAAAAAAAAAATGACAGTGTTACCCCTTATGTTTTTTTTTTCAGGTCCAAATTTTGACCTTCGATATCTCGGTTCTGGAAGGGTCTAGAGCCTCCATTTTTGCGCGCTGGTCGAAGTCTCGTGGCCCTCTGTCAGAATCCAGAGTTTCAAGAAAATCGGAGGGGGTCAAAATTTCGGCCAAAAAAAAAAATGACAGTGTTACCCCTTATGTTTTTTTTTCAGGTCCAAATTTTGACCTTCGATATCTCGGTTCTGGAAGGGTCTAGAGCCTCCATTTTTGCGCGCTGGTCGAAGTCTCGTGGCCCTCTGTCAGAATCCAGAGTTTCAAGAAGATCGGAGGGGGTCAAAATTTCGGCCAAAAAAAAAAATGACAGTGTTACCCCTTATGTTTTTTTTTCAGGTCCAAATTTTGACCTTCGATATCTCGGTTCTGGAAGGGTCTAGAGCCTCCATTTTTGCGCGCTGGTCGAAGTCTTGTGGCCCTCTGTCAGAATCCAGAGTTTCAAGAAGATCGGAGGGGGTCAAAATTTCGGCCAAAAAAAAAATGACAGTGTTACCCCTTATGTTTTTTTTTTCAGGTCCAAATTTTGACCTTCGATATCTCGGCTCTGGAAGGGTCTAGAGCCTCCATTTTTGCGCGCTGGTCGAAGTCTCGTGGCCCTCTGTCAGAATCCAGAGTTTCAAGAAAATCGGAGGGGGTCAAAATTTCGGCCAAAAAAAAAATGACAGTGTTACCCCTTGTGTTTTTTTTTTTCAGGTCCAAATTTTGACCTTCGATATCTCGGTTCTGGAAGGGTCTAGAGCGTCCATTTTTGCGCGCTGGTCGAAGACTCGTGGCCCTCTGTCAGAATCCAGAGTTTTAAGACAATCGGAGGGGGTCAAAATTTCGGCCAAAAAAAAAAATGACAGTGTTACCCCTTATGTTTTTTTTTCAGGTCCAAATTTTGACCTTCGATATCTCGGTTCTGGAAGGGTCTAGAGCGTCCATTTTTGCGCGCTGGTCGAAGTCTCGTGGCCCTCTGTCAGAATCCAGAGTTTCAAGAAAATCGGAGGGGGTCAAAATTTCGGCCAAAAAAAAAATGACAGTGTTACCCCTTATGTTTTTTTTTCAGGTCCAAATTTTGACCTTCGATATCTCGGTTCTGGAAGGGTCTAGAGCGTCCATTTTTGCGCGCTGGTCGAAGACTCGTGGCCCTCTGTCAGAATCCAGAGTTTTAAGAAAATCGGAGGGGGTCAAAATTTCGGCCAAAAAAAAAAAATGACAGTGTTACCCCTTATGTTTTTTTTTTCAGGTCCAAATTTTGACCTTCGATATCTCGGTTCTGGAAGGGTCTAGAGCCTCCATTTTTGCGCGCTGGTCGAAGTCTCGTGGCCCTCTGTCAGAATCCAGAGTTTCAAGAAAATCGGAGGGGGTCAAAATTTCGGCCAAAAAAAAAAAATGACAGTGTTACCCCTTATGTTTTTTTTTCAGGTCCAAATTTTGACCTTCGATATCTCGGTTCTGGAAGGGTCTAGAGCCTCCATTTTTGCGCGCTGGTCGAAGTCTCGTGGCCCTCTGTCAGAATCCAGAGTTTCAAGAAAATCGGAGGGGGTCAAAATTTCGGCCAAAAAAAAAATGACAGTGTTACCCCTTATGTTTTTTTTTCAGGTCCAAATTTTGACCTTCGATATCTTGGTTCTGGAAGGGTCTAGAGCCTCCATTTTTGCGCGCTGGTCGAAGTCTCGTGGCCCTCTGTCAGAATCCAGAGTTTCAAGAAAATCGGAGGGGGTCAAAATTTCGGCCAAAAAAAAAAAAATGACAGTGTTACCCCTTATGTTTTTTTTTCAGGTCCAAATTTTGACCTTCGATATCTCGGCTCTGGAAGGGTCTAGAGCCTCCATTTTTGCGCGCTGGTCAAAGTCTCGTGGCCCTCTGTCAGAATCCAGAGTTTCAAGAAAATCGGAGGGGGTCAAAATTTCGGCCAAAAAAAAAAATGACAGTGTTACCCCTTATGTTTTTTTTTTTCAGGTCCAAATTTTGACCTTCGATATCTCAGTTCTGGAAGGGTCTAGAGCCTCCATTTTTGCGCGCTGGTCGAAGTCTCGTGGCCCTCTGTCAGAATCCAGAGTTTCAAGAAAATCGGAGGGGGTCAAAATTTCGGCCAAAAAAAAAATGACAGTGTTACCCCTTATGTTTTTTTTTCAGGTCCAAATTTTGACCTTCGATATCCTGGTTCTGGAAGGGTCTAGAGCCTCCATTTTTGCGCGCTGGTCGAAGTCTTGTGGCCCTCTGTCAGAATCTAGAGTTTCAAGAAAATCGGAGGGGGGCAAAATTTCGGCCAAAAAAAAAAAATGACAGTGTTACCCCTTATGTTTTTTTTTTCAGGTCCAAATTTTGACCTTCGATATCTCGGTTCTGGAAGGGTCTAGAGCCTCCATTTTTGCGCGCTGGTCGAAGTCTCGTGGCCCTCTGTCAGAATCCAGAGTTTCAAGAAAATCGGAGGGAGTCAAAATTTCGGCCAAAAAAAAAAAAATGACAGTGTTACCCCTTATGTTTTTTTTTCAGGTCCAAATTTTGACCTTCGATATCTCGGCTCTGGAAGGGTCTAGAGCCTCCATTTTTGCGCGCTGGTCGAAGTCTCGTGGCCCTCTGTCAGAATCCAGAGTTTCAAGAAAATCGGAGGGGGTCAAAATTTCGGCCAAAAAAAAAAATGACAGTGTTACCCCTTATGTTTTTTTTTTTCAGGTCCAAATTTTGACCTTCGATATCTCGGTTCTGGAAGGGTCTAGAGCCTCCATTTTTGCGCGCTGGTCGAAGTCTCGTGGCCCTCTGTCAGAATCCAGAGTTTCAAGAAAATCGGAGGGGGTCAAAATTTCGGACAAAAAAAAAATGACAGTGTTACCCCTTATGTTTTTTTTTTCAGGTCCAAATTTTGACCTTCGATATCTCGGTTCTGGAAGGGTCTAGAGCCTCCATTTTTGCGCGCTGGTCGAAGTCTCGTGGCCCTCTGTCAGAATCCAGAGTTTCAAGAAAATCGGAGGGGGTCAAAATTTCGGCCAAAAAAAAAAATTACAGTGTTACCCCTTATGTTTTTTTTTCAGGTCCAAATTTTGACCTTCGATATCTCGGTTCTGGAAGGGTCTAGAGCCTCCATTTTTGCGCGCTGGTCGAAGTCTCGTGGCCCTCTGTCAGAATCCAGAGTTTCAAGAAGATCGGAGGGGGTAAAAATTTCGGCCAAAAAAAAAAAAATGACAGTGTTACCCCTTATGTTTTTTTTTCAGGTCCAAATTTTGACCTTCGATATCTCGGCTCTGGAAGGGTCTAGAGCCTCCATTTTTGCGCGCTGGTCGAAGTCTCGTGGCCCTCTGTCAGAATCCAGAGTTTCAAGAAAATCGGAGGGGGTCAAAATTTCGGCCAAAAAAAAAATGACAGTGTTACCCCTTATGTTTTTTTTTTTTCAGGTCCAAATTTTGACCTTCGATATCTCGGTTCTGGAAGGGTCTAGAGCGTCCATTTTTGCGCGCTGGTCGAAGACTCGTGGCCCTCTGTCAGAATCCAGAGTTTTAAGAAAATCGGAGGGGGTCAAAATTTCGGCCAAAAAAAAAATGACAGTGTTACCCCTTATGTTTTTTTTTCAGGTCCAAATTTTGACCTTCGATATCTCGGTTCTGGAAGGGTCTAGAGCCTCCATTTTTGCGCGCTGGTCGAAGTCTCGTGGCCCTCTGTCAGAATCCAGAGTTTCAAGAAAATCGGAGGGGGTCAAAATTTCGCCCAAAAAAAAAATGACAGTGTTACCCCTTATGTTTTTTTTTCAGGTCCAAATTTTGACCTTCGATATCTCGGTTCTGGAAGGGTCTAGAGCGTCCATTTTTGCGCGCTGGTCGAAGACTCGTGGCCCTCTGTCAGAATCCAGAGTTTCAAGAAAATCGGAGGGGGTCAAAATTTCGGCCAAAAAAAAAAAATGACAGTGTTACCCCTTATGTTTTTTTTTTCAGGTCCAAATTTTGACCTTCGATATCTCGGTTCTGGAAGGGTCTAGAGCCTCCATTTTTGCGCGCTGGTCGAAGTCTCGTGGCCCTCGGTCAGAATCCAGAGTTTCAAGAAAATCGGAGGGGGTCAAAATTTCGGCCAAAAAAAAAATGACAGTGTTACCCCTTATGTTTTTTTTTCAGGTCCAAATTTTGACCTTCGATATCTTGGTTTGGAAGGGTCTAGAGCCTCCATTTTTGCGCGCTGGTCGAAGTCTCGTGGCCCTCTGTCAGAATCCAGAGTTTCAAGAAAATCGGAGGGGGTCAAAATTTCGGCCAAAAAAAAAAAATGACAGTGTTACCCCTTATGTTTTTTTTTCAGGTCCAAATTTTGACCTTCGATATCTTGGTTCTGGAAGGGTCTAGAGCCTCCATTTTTGCGCGCTGGTCGAAGTCTCGTGGCCCTCTGTCAGAATCCAGAGTTTCAAGAAAATCGGAGGGGGTCAAAATTTCGGCCAAAAAAAAAAATGACAGTGTTACCCCTTATGTTTTTTTTTCAGGTCCAAATTTTGACCTTCGATATCTCGGTTCTGGAAGGGTCTAGAGCGTCCATTTTTGCGCGCTGGTCGAAGACTCGTGGCCCTCTGTCAGAATCCAGAGTTTCAAGAAGATCGGAGGGGGTCAAAATTTCGGCCAAAAAAAAAATGACAGTGTTACCCCTTATGTTTTTTTTTCAGGTCCAAATTTTGACCTTCGATATCTCAGTTCTGGAAGGGTCTAGAGCCTCCATTTTTGCGCGCTGGTCGAAGTCTCATGGTCCTCTGTCAGAATCCAGAGTTTCAAGAAAATCGGAGGGGGTCAAAATTTCGGCCAAAAAAAAAAATGACAGTGTTACCCCTTATGTTTTTTTTTTCAGGTCCAAATTTTGACCTTCGATATCTCGGCTCTGGAAGGGTCTAGAGCCTCCATTTTTGCGCGCTGGTCGAAGTCTCGTGGCCCTCTGTCAGAATCCAGAGTTTCAAGAAAATCGGAGGGGGTCAAAATTTCGGCCAAAAAAAAAAATGACAGTGTTACCCCTTATGTTTTTTTTTTCAGGTCCAAATTTTGACCTTCGATATCTCGGTTCTGGAAGGGTCTAGAGCCTCCATTTTTGCGCGCTGGTCGAAGTCTCGTGGCCCTCTGTCAGAATCCAGAGTTTCAAGAAAATCGGAGGGGGTCAAAATTTCAGCCAAAAAAAAAAATGACAGTGTTACCCCTTATGTTTTTTTTTCAGGTCCAAATTTTGACCTTCGATATCTCGGTTCTGGAAGGGTCTAGAGCCTCCATTTTTGCGCGCTGGTCGAAGTCTCGTGGCCCTCTGTCAGAATCCAGAGTTTCAAGAAGATCGGAGGGGGTCAAAATTTCGGCCAAAAAAAAAAAATGACAGTGTTACCCCTTATGTTTTTTTTTCAGGTCCAAATTTTGACCTTCGATATCTCGGCTCTGGAAGGGTCTAGAGCCTCCATTTTTGCGCGCTGGTCGAAGTCTCGTGGCCCTCTGTCAGAATCCAGAGTTTCAAGAAAATCGGAGGGGGTCAAAATTTCGGCCAAAAAAAAAATGACAGTGTTACCCCTTATGTTTTTTTTTTTCAGGTCCAAATTTTGACCTTCGATATCTCGGTTCTGGAAGGGTCTAGAGCCTCCATTTTTGCGCGCTGGTCGAAGTCTCGTGGCCCTCTGTCAGAATCCAGAGTTTCAAGAAAATCGGAGGGGGTCAAAATTTCGGCCAAAAAAAAAAATGACAGTGTTACCCCTTATGTTTTTTTTTCAGGTCCAAATTTTGACCTTCGATATCTCGATTCTGGAAGGGTCTAGAGCCTCCATTTTTGCGCGCTGGTCGAAGTCTCGTGGCCCTCTGTCAGAATCCAGAGTTTCAAGAAGATCGGAGGGGGTCAAAATTTCGGCCAAAAAAAAAAAATGACAGTGTTACCCCTTATGTTTTTTTTTCAGGTCCAAATTTTGACCTTCGATATCTCGGTTCTGGAAGGGTCTAGAGCCTCCATTTTTGCGCGCTGGTCGAAGTCTCGTGGCCCTCTGTCAGAATCCAGAGTTTCAAGAAAATCGGAGGGGGTCAAAATTTCGGCCAAAAAAAAAATGACAGTGTTACCCCTTATGTTTTTTTTTCAGGTCCAAATTTTGACCTTCGATATCTCGGTTCTGGAAGGGTCTAGAGCCTCCATTTTTGCGCGCTGGTCGAAGTCTCGTGGCCCTCTGTCAGAATCCAGAGTTTCAAGAAAATCGGAGGGGGTCAAAATTTCGGCCAAAAAAAAAAATGACAGTGTTACCCCTTATGTTTTTTTTTCAGGTCCAAATTTTGACCTTCGATATCTCGGTTCTGGAAGGGTCTAGAGCCTCCATTTTTGCGCGCTGGTCGAAGTCTCGTGGCCCTCTGTCAGAATCCAGAGTTTCAAGAAAATCGGAGGGGGTCAAAATTTCGGCCAAAAAAAAAAATGACAGTGTTACCCCTTATGTTTTTTTTCAGGTCCAAATTTTGACCTTCGATATCTCGGTTCTGGAAGGGTCTAGAGCCTCCATTTTTGCGCGCTGGTCGAAGTCTCGTGGCCCTCTGTCAGAATCCAGAGTTTCAAGAAGATCGGAGGGGGTCAAAATTTCGGCCAAAAAAAAAAATGACAGTGTTACCCCTTATGTTTTTTTTTCAGGTCCAAATTTTGACCTTCGATATCTCGGTTCTGGAAGGGTCTAGAGCCTCCATTTTTGCGCGCTGGTCGAAGTCTCGTGGCCCTCTGTCAGAATCCAGAGTTTCAAGAAGATCGGAGGTGGTCAAAATTTCGGCCAAAAAAAAAATGACAGTGTTACCCCTTATGTTTTTTTTTCAGGTCCAAATTTTGACCTTCGATATCTCGGCTCTGGAAGGGTCTAGAGCCTCCATTTTTGCGCGCTGGTCGAAGTCTCGTGGCCCTCTGTCAGAATCCAGAGTTTCAAGAAAATCGGAGGGGGTCAAAATTTCGGCCAAAAAAAAAAAATGACAGTGTTATCCCTTATGTTTTTTTTTTTCAGGTCCAAATTTTGACCTTCGATATCTCGGTTCTGGAAGGGTCTAGAGCCTCCATTTTTGCGCGCTGGTCGAAGTCTCGTGGCCCTCTGTCAGAATCCAGAGTTTCAAGAAAATCGGAGGGGGTCAAAATTTCGGCCAAAAAAAAAAATGACAGTGTTACCCCTTATGTTTTTTTTTTCAGGTCCAAATTTTGACCTTCGATATCTCGGTTCTGGAAGGGTCTAGAGCGTCCATTTTTGCGCGCTGGTCGAAGACTCGTGGCCCTCTGTCAGAATCCAGAGTTTCAAGAAAATCGGAGGGGGGTCAAAATTTCGGCCAAAAAAAAAAATGACAGTGTTACCCCTTATGTTTTTTTTTCAGGTCCAAATTTTGACCTTCGATATCTCGGCTCTGGAAGGGTCTAGAGCCTCCATTTTTGCGCGCTGGTCGAAGTCTCGTGGCCCTCTGTCAGAATCCAGAGTTTCAAGAAAATCGGAGGGGGTCAAAATTTCGGCCAAAAAAAAAATGACAGTGTTACCCCTTATGTTTTTTTTTTCAGGTCCAAATTTTGACCTTCGATATCTCGGTTCTGGAAGGGTCTAGAGCCTCCATTTTTGCGCGCTGGTCGAAGTCTCGTGGCCCTCTGTCAGAATCCAGAGTTTCAAGAAAATCGGAGGGGGTCAAAATTTCGGCCAAAAAAAAAAATTACAGTGTTACCCCTTATGTTTTTTTTTCAGGTCCAAATTTTGACCTTCGATATCTCGGTTCTGGAAGGGTCTAGAGCCTCCATTTTTGCGCGCTGGTCGAAGTCTCGTGGCCCTCTGTCAGAATCCAGAGTTTCAAGAAGATCGGAGGGGGTCAAAATTTCGGCCAAAAAAAAAAATGACAGTGTTACCCCTTATGTTTTTTTTTCAGGTCCAAATTTTGACCTTCGATATCTCGGTTCTGGAAGGGTCTAGAGCCTCCATTTTTGCGCGCTGGTCGAAGTCTCGTGGCCCTCTGTCAGAATCCAGAGTTTCAAGAAAATCGGAGGGGGTCAAAATTTCGGCCAAAAAAAAATGACAGTGTTACCCCTTATGTTTTTTTTTCAGGTCCAAATTTTGACCTTCGATATCTCGGTTCTGGAAGGGTCTAGAGCCTCCATTTTTGCGCGCTGGTCGAAGTCTCGTGGCCCTCTGTCAGAATCCAGAGTTTCAAGAAAATCGGAGGGGGTCAAAATTTCGGCCAAAAAAAAAAATGACAGTGTTACCCCTTATGTTTTTTTTTCAGGTCCAAATTTTGACCTTCGATATCTCGGTTCTGGAAGGGTCTAGAGCCTCCATTTTTGCGCGCTGGTCGAAGTCTCGTGGCCCTCTGTCAGAATCCAGAGTTTCAAGAAAATCGGAGGGGGTCAAAATTTCGGCCAAAAAAAAAAAATGACAGTGTTACCCCTTATGTTTTTTTTTCAGGTCCAAATTTTGACCTTCGATATCTCGGTTCTGGAAGGGTCTAGAGCCTCCATTTTTGCGCGCTGGTCGAAGTCTCGTGGCCCTCTGTCAGAATCCAGAGTTTCAAGAAGATCGGAGGGGGTCAAAATTTCGGCCAAAAAAAAAATGACAGTGTTACCCCTTATGTTTTTTTTTCAGGTCCAAATTTTGACCTTCGATATCTCGGTTCTGGAAGGGTCTAGAGCCTCCATTTTTGCGCGCTGGTCGAAGTCTCGTGGCCCTCTGTCAGAATCCAGAGTTTCAAGAAGATCGGAGGGGGTCAAAATTTCGGCCAAAAAAAAAAAATGACAGTGTTACCCCTTATGTTTTTTTTTCAGGTCCAAATTTTGACCTTCGATATCTCGGCTCTGGAAGGGTCTAGAGCCTCCATTTTTGCGCGCTGGTCGAAGTCTCGTGGCCCTCTGTCAGAATCCAGAGTTTCAAGAAAATCGGAGGGGGTCAAAATTTCGGCCAAAAAAAAAATGACAGTGTTACCCCTTATGTTTTTTTTTTTCAGGTCCAAATTTTGACCTTCGATATCTCGGTTCTGGAAGGGTCTAGAGCGTCCATTTTTGCGCGCTGGTCGAAGACTCGTGGCCCTCTGTCAGAATCCAGAGTTTTAAGAAAATCGGAGGGGGTCAAAATTTCGGCCAAAAAAAAAAATGACAGTGTTACCCCTTATGTCTTTTTTTCAGGTCCAAATTTTGACCTTCGATATCTCGGTTCTGGAAGGGTCTAGAGCCTCCATTTTTGCGCGCTGGTCGAAGTCTCGTGGCCCTCTGTCAGAATCCAGAGTTTCAAGAAAATCGGAGGGGGTCAAAATTTCGGCCAAAAAAAAAATGACAGTGTTACCCCTTATGTTTTTTTTTCAGGTCCAAATTTTGACCTTCGATATCTCGGTTCTGGAAGGGTCTAGAGCGTCCATTTTTGCGCGCTGGTCGAAGACTCGTGGCCCTCTGTCAGAATCCAGAGTTTCAAGAAAATCGGAGGGGGTCAAAATTTCGGCCAAAAAAAAAAATGACAGTGTTACCCCTTATGTTTTTTTTTCAGGTCCAAATTTTGACCTTCGATATCTCGGTTCTGGAAGGGTCTAGAGCCTCCATTTTTGCGCGCTGGTCGAAGTCTCGTGGCCCTCTGTCAGAATCCAGAGTTTCAAGAAGATCGGAGGGGGTCAAAATTTCGGCCAAAAAAAAAAATGACAGTGTTACCCCTTATGTTTTTTTTTCAGGTCCAAATTTTGACCTTCGATATCTCGGCTCTGGAAGGGTCTAGAGCCTCCATTTTTGCGCGCTGGTCGAAGTCTCGTGGCCCTCTGTCAGAATCCAGAGTTTCAAGAAAATCGGAGGGGGTCAAAATTTCGGCCAAAAAAAAAATGACAGTGTTACCCCTTATGTTTTTTTTTCAGGTCCAAATTTTGACCTTCGATATCTCGGTTCTGGAAGGGTCTAGAGCGTCCATTTTTGCGCGCTGGTCGAAGACTCGTGGCCCTCTGTCAGAATCCAGAGTTTAAAGAAAATCGGAGGGGGTCAAAATTTCGGCCAAAAAAAAAATGACAGTGTTACCCCTTATGTTTTTTTTTTCAGGTCCAAATTTTGACCTTCGATATCTCGGTTCTGGAAGGGTCTAGAGCCTCCATTTTTGCGCGCTGGTCGAAGTCTCGTGGCCCTCTGTCAGAATCCAGAGTTTCAAGAAAATCGGAGGGGGTCAAAATTTCGGCCAAAAAAAAAAATGACAGTGTTACCCCTTATGTTTTTTTTTCAGGTCCAAATTTTGACCTTCGATATCTCGGTTCTGGAAGGGTCTAGAGCCTCCATTTTTGCGCGCTGGTCGAAGTCTCGTGGCCCTCTGTCAGAATCCAGAGTTTCAAGAAAATTGGAGGGGGTCAAAATTTCGGCCAAAAAAAAAAATGACAGTGTTACCCCTTATGTTTTTTTTTCAGGTCCAAATTTTGACCTTCGATATCTCGGTTCTGGAAGGGTCTAGAGCCTCCATTTTTGCGCGCTGGTCGAAGTCTCGTGGCCCTCTGTCAGAATCCAGAGTTTCAAGAAAATCGGAGGGGGTCAAAATTTCGGCCAAAAAAAAAATGACAGTGTTACCCCTTATGTTTTTTTTTCAGGTCCAAATTTTGACCTTCGATATCTCGGTTCTGGAAGGGTCTAGAGCCTCCATTTTTGCGCGCTGGTCGAAGTCTCGTGGCCCTCTGTCAGAATCCAGAGTTTCAAGAAAATCGGAGGGGGTCAAAATTTCGGCCAAAAAAAAAATGACAGTGTTACCCCTTATGTTTTTTTTTCAGGTCCAAATTTTGACCTTCGATATCTCGGTTCTGGAAGGGTCTAGAGCCTCCATTTTTGCGCGCTGGTCGAAGTCTCGTGGCCCTCTGTCAGAATCCAGAGTTTCAAGAAGATCGGAGGGGGTCAAAATTTCGGCCAAAAAAAAAAAATGACAGTGTTACCCCTTATGTTTTTTTTTCAGGTCCAAATTTTGACCTTCGATATCTCGGTTCTGGAAGGGTCTAGAGCCTCCATTTTTGCGCGCTGGTCGAAGTCTCGTGGCCCTCTGTCAGAATCCAGAGTTTCAAGAAAATCGGAGGGGGTCAAAATTTCGGCCAAAAAAAAAAATGACAGTGTTACCCCTTATGTTTTTTTTTCAGGTCCAAATTTTGACCTTCGATATCTCGGTTCTGGAAGGGTCTAGAGCCTCCATTTTTGCGCGCTGGTCGAAGTCTCGTGGCCCTCTGTCAGAATCCAGAGTTTCAAGAAGATCGGAGGGGGTCAAAATTTCGGCCAAAAAAAAAATGACAGTGTTACCCCTTATGTTTTTTTTTCAGGTCCAAATTTTGACCTTCGATATCTCGGTTCTGGAAGGGTCTAGAGCCTCCATTTTTGCGCGCTGGTCGAAGTCTCGTGGCCCTCTGTCAGAATCCAGAGTTTCAAGAAGATCGGAGGGGGTCAAAATTTCGGCCAAAAAAAAAAAATGACAGTGTTACCCCTTATGTTTTTTTTTCAGGTCCAAATTTTGACCTTCGATATCTCGGCTCTGGAAGGGTCTAGAGCCTCCATTTTTGTGCGCTGGTCGAAGTCTCGTGGCCCTCTGTCAGAATCCAGAGTTTCAAGAAAATCGGAGGGGGTCAAAATTTCGGCCAAAAAAAAATGACAGTGTTACCCCTTATGTTTTTTTTTTTCAGGTCCAAATTTTGACCTTCGATATCTCGGTTCTGGAAGGGTCTAGAGCGTCCATTTTTGCGCGCTGGTCGAAGACTCATGGCCCTCTGTCAGAATCCAGAGTTTTAAGAAAATCGGAGGGGGTCAAAATTTCGGCCAAAAAAAAAAAATGACAGTGTTACCCCTTATGTTTTTTTTTCAGGTCCAAATTTTGACCTTCGATATCTCGGTTCTGGAAGGGTCTAGAGCCTCCATTTTTGCGCGCTGGTCGAAGTCTCGTGGCCCTCTGTCAGAATCCAGAGTTTCAAGAAAATCGGAGGGGGTCAAAATTTCGGCCAAAAAAAAATGACAGTGTTACCCCTTATGTTTTTTTTTCAGGTCCAAATTTTGACCTTCGATATCTTGGTTCTGGAAGGGTCTAGAGCCTCCATTTTTGCGCGCTGGTCGAAGTCTCGTGGCCCTCTGTCAGAATCCAGAGTTTCAAGAAGATCGGAGGGGGTCAAAATTTCGGCCAAAAAAAAAAAAATGACAGTGTTACCCCTTATGTTTTTTTTTCAGGTCCAAATTTTGACCTTCGATATCTCGGTTCTGGAAGGGTCTAGAGCCTCCATTTTTGCGCGCTGGTCGAAGTCTCGTGGCCCTCTGTCAGAATCCAGAGTTTCAAGAAAATCGGAGGGGGTCAAAATTTCGGCCAAAAAAAAAATGACAGTGTTACCCCTTATGTTTTTTTTTTCAGGTCCAAATTTTGACCTTCGATATCTCGGTTCTGGAAGGGTCTAGAGCCTCCATTTTTGCGCGCTGGTCGAAGTCTCGTGGCCCTCTGTCAGAATCCAGAGTTTCAAGAAAATTGGAGGGGGTCAAAATTTCGGCCAAAAAAAAAAAATGACAGTGTTACCCCTTATGTTTTTTTTTTTCAGGTCCAAATTTTGACCTTCGATATCTCGGTTCTGGAAGGGTCTAGAGCCTCCATTTTTGCGCGCTGGTCGAAGTCTCGTGGCCCTCTGTCAGAATCCAGAGTTTCAAGAAAATCGGAGGGGGTCAAAATTTCGGCCAAAAAAAAAAATGACAGTGTTACCCCTTATGTTTTTTTTTCAGGTCCAAATTTTGACCTTCGATATCTCGGTTCTGGAAGGGTCTAGAGCCTCCATTTTTGCGCGCTGGTCGAAGTCTCGTGGCCCTCTGTCAGAATCCAGAGTTTCAAGAAGATCGGAGGGGGTCAAAATTTCGGCCAAAAAAAAAATGACAGTCTTACCCCTTATGTTTTTTTTTCAGGTCCAAATTTTGTCCTTCGATATCTCGGTTCTGGAAGGGTCTAGAGCCTCCATTTTTGCGCGCTGGTCGAAGTCTCGTGGCCCTCTGTCAGAATCCAGAGTTTCAAGAAGATCGGAGGGGGTCAAAATTTCGGCCAAAAAAAAAAATGACAGTGTTACCCCTTATGTTTTTTTTTCAGGTCCAAATTTTGACCTTCGATATCTCGGCTCTGGAAGGGTCTAGAGCCTCCATTTTTGCGCGCTGGTCGAAGTCTCGTGGCCCTCTGTCAGAATCCAGAGTTTCAAGAAAATCGGAGGGGGTCAAAATTTCGGCCAAAAAAAAAAATGACAGTGTTACCCCTTATGTTTTTTTTTTTCAGGTCCAAATTTTGACCTTCGATATCTCGGTTCTGGAAGGGTCTAGAGCGTCCATTTTTGCGCGCTGGTCGAAGACTCGTGGCCCTCTGTCAGAATCCAGAGTTTTAAGAAAATCGGAGGGGGTCAAAATTTCGGCCAAAAAAAAAAAATGACAGTGTTACCCCTTATGTTTTTTTTTCAGGTCCAAATTTTGACCTTCGATATCTCGGTTCTGGAAGGGTCTAGAGCCTCCATTTTTGCGCGCTGGTCGAAGTCTCGTGGCCCTCTGTCAGAATCCAGAGTTTCAAGAAAATCGGAGGGGGTCAAAATTTCGGCCAAAAAAAAAAATGACAGTGTTACCCCTTATGTTTTTTTTTCAGGTCCAAATTTTGACCTTCGATATCTCGGTTCTGGAAGGGTCTAGAGCGTCCATTTTTACGCGCTGGTCGAAGACTCGTGGCCCTCTGTCAGAATCCAGAGTTTCAAGAAAATCGGAGGGGGTCAAAATTTCGGCCAAAAAAAAAATGACAGTGTTACCCCTTATGTTTTTTTTTCAGGTCCAAATTTTGACCTTCGATATCTCGGTTCTGGAAGGGTCTAGAGCCTCCATTTTTGCGCGCTGGTCGAAGTCTCGTGGCCCTCTGTCAGAATCCAGAGTTTCAAGAAGATCGGAGGGGGTCAAAATTTCGGCCAAAAAAAAAAAAATGACAGTGTTACCCCTTATGTTTTTTTTTTCAGGTCCAAATTTTGACCTTCGATATCTCGGCTCTGGAAGGGTCTAGAGCCTCCATTTTTGCGCGCTGGTCGAAGTCTCGTGGCCCTCTGTCAGAATCCAGAGTTTCAAGAAAATCGGAGGGGGTCAAAATTTCGGCCAAAAAAAAAATGACAGTGTTACCCCTTATGTTTTTTTTTCAGGTCCAAATTTTGACCTTCGATATCTCGGTTCTGGAAGGGTCTAGAGCGTCCATTTTTGCGCGCTGGTCGAAGACTCGTGGCCCTCTGTCAGAATCCAGAGTTTTAAGAAAATCGGAGGGGGTCAAAATTTCGGCCAAAAAAAAAAATGACAGTGTTACCCCTTATGTTTTTTTTTTCAGGTCCAAATTTTGACCTTCGATATCTCGGTTCTGGAAGGGTCTAGAGCCTCCATTTTTGCGCGCTGGTCGAAGTCTCGTGGCCCTCTGTCAGAATCCAGAGTTTCAAGAAAATCGGAGGGGGTCAAAATTTCGGCCAAAAAAAAAATGACAGTGTTACCCCTTATGTTTTTTTTTCAGGTCCAAATTTTGACCTTCGATATCTCGGTTCTGGAAGGGTCTAGAGCGTCCATTTTTGCGCGCTGGTCGAAGACTCGTGGCCCTCTGTCAGAATCCAGAGTTTCAAGAAAATCGGAGGGGGTCAAAATTTCGGCCAAAAAAAAAAAATGACAGTGTTACCCCTTATGTTTTTTTTTTCAGGTCCAAATTTTGACCTTCGATATCTCGGTTCTGGAAGGGTCTAGAGCCTCCATTTTTGCGCGCTGGTCGAAGTCTCGTGGCCCTCTGTCAGAATCCAGAGTTTCAAGAAGATCGGAGGGGGTCAAAATTTCGGCCAAAAAAAAAATGACAGTGTTACCCCTTATGTTTTTTTTTCAGGTCCAAATTTTGACCTTCGATATCTCGGTTCTGGAAGGGTCTAGAGCCTCCATTTTTGCGCGCTGGTCGAAGACTCGTGGCCCTCTGTCAGAATCCAGAGTTTCAAGAAAATCGGAGGGGGTCAAAATTTCGGCCAAAAAAAAAATGACAGTGTTACCCCTTATGTTTTTTTTTCAGGTCCAAATTTTGACCTTCGATATCTCGGTTCTGGAAGGGTCTAGAGCCTCCATTTTTGCGCGCTGGTCGAAGTCTCGTGGCCCTCTGTCAGAATCCAGAGTTTCAAGAAGATCGGAGGGGGTCAAAATTTCGGCCAAAAAAAAAAAAATGACAGTGTTACCCCTTATGTTTTTTTTTTCAGGTCCAAATTTTGACCTTCGATATCTCGGCTCTGGAAGGGTCTAGAGCCTCCATTTTTGCGCGCTGGTCGAAGTCTCGTGGCCCTCTGTCAGAATCCAGAGTTTCAAGAAAATCGGAGGGGGTCAAAATTTCGGCCAAAAAAAAAATGACAGTGTTACCCCTTATGTTTTTTTTTCAGGTCCAAATTTTGACCTTCGATATCTCGGTTCTGGAAGGGTCTAGAGCGTCCATTTTTGCGCGCTGGTCGAAGACTCGTGGCCCTCTGTCAGAATCCAGAGTTTTAAGAAAATCGGAGGGGGTCAAAATTTCGGCCAAAAAAAAAAATGACAGTGTTACCCCTTATGTTTTTTTTTTCAGGTCCAAATTTTGACCTTCGATATCTCGGTTCTGGAAGGGTCTAGAGCCTCCATTTTTGCGCGCTGGTCGAAGTCTCGTGGCCCTCTGTCAGAATCCAGAGTTTCAAGAAAATCGGAGGGGGTCAAAATTTCGGCCAAAAAAAAAATGACAGTGTTACCCCTTATGTTTTTTTTTCAGGTCCAAATTTTGACCTTCGATATCTCGGTTCTGGAAGGGTCTAGAGCGTCCATTTTTGCGCGCTGGTCGAAGACTCGTGGCCCTCTGTCAGAATCCAGAGTTTCAAGAAAATCGGAGGGGGTCAAAATTTCGGCCAAAAAAAAAAAATGACAGTGTTACCCCTTATGTTTTTTTTTTCAGGTCCAAATTTTGACCTTCGATATCTCGGTTCTGGAAGGGTCTAGAGCCTCCATTTTTGCGCGCTGGTCGAAGTCTCGTGGCCCTCTGTCAGAATCCAGAGTTTCAAGAAGATCGGAGGGGGTCAAAATTTCGGCCAAAAAAAAAATGACAGTGTTACCCCTTATGTTTTTTTTTCAGGTCCAAATTTTGACCTTCGATATCTCGGTTCTGGAAGGGTCTAGAGCCTCCATTTTTGCGCGCTGGTCGAAGTCTCGTGGCCCTCTGTCAGAATCCAGAGTTTCAAGAAAATCGGAGGGGGTCAAAATTTCGGCCAAAAAAAAAAAATGACAGTGTTACCCCTTATGTTTTTTTTTCAGGTCCAAATTTTGACCTTCGATATCTCGGCTCTGGAAGGGTCTAGAGCCTCCATTTTTGCGCGCTGGTCGAAGTCTCGTGGCCCTCTGTCAGAATCCAGAGTTTCAAGAAAATCGGAGGGGGTCAAAATTTCGGCCAAAAAAAAAATGACAGTGTTACCCCTTATGTTTTTTTTTTTCAGGTCCAAATTTTGACCTTCGATATCTCGGTTCTGGAAGGGTCTAGAGCGTCCATTTTTGCGCGCTGGTCGAAGACTCGTGGCCCTCTGTCAGAATCCAGAGTTTTAAGAAAATCGGAGGGGGTCAAAATTTCGGCCAAAAAAAAAAAAATGACAGTGTTACCCCTTATGTCTTTTTTTCAGGTCCAAATTTTGACCTTCGATATCTCGGTTCTGGAAGGGTCTAGAGCCTCCATTTTTGCGCGCTGGTCGAAGTCTCGTGGCCCTCTGTCAGAATCCAGAGTTTCAAGAAAATCGGAGGGGGTCAAAATTTCGGCCAAAAAAAAATGACAGTGTTACCCCTTATGTTTTTTTTTCAGGTCCAAATTTTGACCTTCGATATCTCGGTTCTGGAAGGGTCTAGAGCGTCCATTTTTGCGCGCTGGTCGAAGACTCGTGGCCCTCTGTCAGAATCCAGAGTTTCAAGAAAATCGGAGGGGGTCAAAATTTCGGCCAAAAAAAAAAATGACAGTGTTACCCCTTATGTTTTTTTTTCAGGTCCAAATTTTGACCTTCGATATCTCGGTTCTGGAAGGGTCTAGAGCCTCCATTTTTGCGCGCTGGTCGAAGTCTCGTGGCCCTCTGTCAGAATCCAGAGTTTCAAGAAGATCGGAGGGGGTCAAAATTTCGGCCAAAAAAAAAAATGACAGTGTTACCCCTTATGTTTTTTTTTCAGGTCCAAATTTTGACCTTCGATATCTCGGCTCTGGAAGGGTCTAGAGCCTCCATTTTTGCGCGCTGGTCGAAGTCTCGTGGCCCTCTGTCAGAATCCAGAGTTTCAAGAAAATCGGAGGGGGTCAAAATTTCGGCCAAAAAAAAAATGACAGTGTTACCCCTTATGTTTTTTTTTCAGGTCCAAATTTTGACCTTCGATATCTCGGTTCTGGAAGGGTCTAGAGCGTCCATTTTTGCGCGCTGGTCGAAGACTCGTGGCCCTCTGTCAGAATCCAGAGTTTAAAGAAAATCGGAGGGGGTCAAAATTTCGGCCAAAAAAAAAATGACAGTGTTACCCCTTATGTTTTTTTTTCAGGTCCAAATTTTGACCTTCGATATCTCGGTTCTGGAAGGGTCTAGAGCCTCCATTTTTGCGCGCTGGTCGAAGTCTCGTGGCCCTCTGTCAGAATCCAGAGTTTCAAGAAAATCGGAGGGGGTCAAAATTTCGGCCAAAAAAAAAAATGACAGTGTTACCCCTTATGTTTTTTTTTCAGGTCCAAATTTTGACCTTCGATATCTCGGTTCTGGAAGGGTCTAGAGCCTCCATTTTTGCGCGCTGGTCGAAGTCTCGTGGCCCTCTGTCAGAATCCAGAGTTTCAAGAAAATCGGAGGGGGTCAAAATTTCGGCCAAAAAAAAAAATGACAGTGTTACCCCTTATGTTTTTTTTTCAGGTCCAAATTTTGACCTTCGATATGTCGGTTCTGGAAGGGTCTAGAGCCTCCATTTTTGCGCGCTGGTCGAAGTCTCGTGGCCCTCTGTCAGAATCCAGAGTTTCAAGAAAATCGGAGGGGGTCAAAATTTCGGCCAAAAAAAAAAATGACAGTGTTACCCCTTATGTTTTTTTTTCAGGTCCAAATTTTGACCTTCGATATCTCGGTTCTGGAAGGGTCTAGAGCCTCCATTTTTGCGCGCTGGTCGAAGTCTCGTGGCCCTCTGTCAGAATCCAGAGTTTCAAGAAAATCGGAGGGGGTCAAAATTTCGGCCAAAAAAAAAATGACAGTGTTACCCCTTATGTTTTTTTTTCAGGTCCAAATTTTGACCTTCGATATCTCGGTTCTGGAAGGGTCTAGAGCCTCCATTTTTGCGCGCTGGTCGAAGTCTCGTGGCCCTCTGTCAGAATCCAGAGTTTCAAGAAGATCGGAGGGGGTCAAAATTTCGGCCAAAAAAAAAAAATGACAGTGTTACCCCTTATGTTTTTTTTTCAGGTCCAAATTTTGACCTTCGATATCTCGGTTCTGGAAGGGTCTAGAGCCTCCATTTTTGCGCGCTGGTCGAAGTCTCGTGGCCCTCTGTCAGAATCCAGAGTTTCAAGAAAATCGGAGGGGGTCAAAATTTCGGCCAAAAAAAAAAATGACAGTGTTACCCCTTATGTTTTTTTTTCAGGTCCAAATTTTGACCTTCGATATCTCGGTTCTGGAAGGGTCTAGAGCCTCCATTTTTGCGCGCTGGTCGAAGTCTCGTGGCCCTCTGTCAGAATCCAGAGTTTCAAGAAGATCGGAGGGGGTCAAAATTTCGGCCAAAAAAAAAATGACAGTGTTACCCCTTATGTTTTTTTTTCAGGTCCAAATTTTGACCTTCGATATCTCGGTTCTGGAAGGGTCTAGAGCCTCCATTTTTGCGCGCTGGTCGAAGTCTCGTGGCCCTCTGTCAGAATCCAGAGTTTCAAGAAGATCGGAGGGGGTCAAAATTTCGGCCAAAAAAAAAAAATGACAGTGTTACCCCTTATGTTTTTTTTTCAGGTCCAAATTTTGACCTTCGATATCTCGGCTCTGGAAGGGTCTAGAGCCTCCATTTTTGTGCGCTGGTCGAAGTCTCGTGGCCCTCTGTCAGAATCCAGAGTTTCAAGAAAATCGGAGGGGGTCAAAATTTCGGCCAAAAAAAAATGACAGTGTTACCCCTTATGTTTTTTTTTTTCAGGTCCAAATTTTGACCTTCGATATCTCGGTTCTGGAAGGGTCTAGAGCGTCCATTTTTGCGCGCTGGTCGAAGACTCATGGCCCTCTGTCAGAATCCAGAGTTTTAAGAAAATCGGAGGGGGTCAAAATTTCGGCCAAAAAAAAAAAATGACAGTGTTACCCCTTATGTTTTTTTTCAGGTCCAAATTTTGACCTTCGATATCTCGGTTCTGGAAGGGTCTAGAGCCTCCATTTTTGCGCGCTGGTCGAAGTCTCGTGGCCCTCTGTCAGAATCCAGAGTTTCAAGAAAATCGGAGGGGGTCAAAATTTCGGCCAAAAAAAAAAAATGACAGTGTTACCCCTTATGTTTTTTTTTCAGGTCCAAATTTTGACCTTCGATATCTCGGTTCTGGAAGGGTCTAGAGCCTCCATTTTTGCGCGCTGGTCGAAGTCTCGTGGCCCTCTGTCAGAATCCAGAGTTTCAAGAAGATCGGAGGGGGTCAAAATTTCGGCCAAAAAAAAAAAATGACAGTGTTACCCCTTATGTTTTTTTTTCAGGTCCAAATTTTGACCTTCGATATCTCGGTTCTGGAAGGGTCTAGAGCCTCCATTTTTGCGCGCTGGTCGAAGTCTCGTGGCCCTCTGTCAGAATCCAGAGTTTCAAGAAAATCGGAGGGGGTCAAAATTTCGGCCAAAAAAAAAATGACAGTGTTACCCCTTATGTTTTTTTTTCAGGTCCAAATTTTGACCTTCGATATCTCGGTTCTGGAAGGGTCTAGAGCCTCCATTTTTGCGCGCTGGTCGAAGTCTCGTGGCCCTCTGTCAGAATCCAGAGTTTCAAGAAAATTGGAGGGGGTCAAAATTTCGGCCAAAAAAAAAAATGACAGTGTTACCCCTTATGTTTTTTTTTTCAGGTCCAAATTTTGACCTTCGATATCTCGGTTCTGGAAGGGTCTAGAGCCTCCATTTTTGCGCGCTGGTCGAAGTCTCGTGGCCCTCTGTCAGAATCCAGAGTTTCAAGAAAATCGGAGGGGGTCAAAATTTCGGCCAAAAAAAAAAATGACAGTGTTACCCCTTATGTTTTTTTTTCAGGTCCAAATTTTGACCTTCGATATCTCGGTTCTGGAAGGGTCTAGAGCCTCCATTTTTGCGCGCTGGTCGAAGTCTCGTGGCCCTCTGTCAGAATCCAGAGTTTCAAGAAGATCGGAGGGGGTCAAAATTTCGGCCAAAAAAAAAATGACAGTCTTACCCCTTATGTTTTTTTTTCAGGTCCAAATTTTGTCCTTCGATATCTCGGTTCTGGAAGGGTCTAGAGCCTCCATTTTTGCGCGCTGGTCGAAGTCTCGTGGCCCTCTGTCAGAATCCAGAGTTTCAAGAAGATCGGAGGGGGTCAAAATTTCGGCCAAAAAAAAAAATGACAGTGTTACCCCTTATGTTTTTTTTTCAGGTCCAAATTTTGACCTTCGATATCTCGGTTCTGGAAGGGTCTAGAGCGTCCATTTTTGCGCGCTGGTCGAAGACTCGTGGCCCTCTGTCAGAATCCAGAGTTTTAAGAAAATCGGAGGGGGTCAAAATTTCGGCCAAAAAAAAAAAATGACAGTGTTACCCCTTATGTTTTTTTTTCAGGTCCAAATTTTGACCTTCGATATCTCGGTTCTGGAAGGGTCTAGAGCCTCCATTTTTGCGCGCTGGTCGAAGTCTCGTGGCCCTCTGTCAGAATCCAGAGTTTCAAGAAAATCGGAGGGGGTCAAAATTTCGGCCAAAAAAAAAAATGACAGTGTTACCCCTTATGTTTTTTTTTCAGGTCCAAATTTTGACCTTCGATATCTCGGTTCTGGAAGGGTCTAGAGCGTCCATTTTTACGCGCTGGTCGAAGACTCGTGGCCCTCTGTCAGAATCCAGAGTTTCAAGAAAATCGGAGGGGGTCAAAATTTCGGCCAAAAAAAAAATGACAGTGTTACCCCTTATGTTTTTTTTTCAGGTCCAAATTTTGACCTTCGATATCTCGGTTCTGGAAGGGTCTAGAGCCTCCATTTTTGCGCGCTGGTCGAAGTCTCGTGGCCCTCTGTCAGAATCCAGAGTTTCAAGAAGATCGGAGGGGGTCAAAATTTCGGCCAAAAAAAAAAAAATGACAGTGTTACCCCTTATGTTTTTTTTTCAGGTCCAAATTTTGACCTTCGATATCTCGGCTCTGGAAGGGTCTAGAGCCTCCATTTTTGCGCGCTGGTCGAAGTCTCGTGGCCCTCTGTCAGAATCCAGAGTTTCAAGAAAATCGGAGGGGGTCAAAATTTCGGCCAAAAAAAAAATGACAGTGTTACCCCTTATGTTTTTTTTTCAGGTCCAAATTTTGACCTTCGATATCTCGGTTCTGGAAGGGTCTAGAGCGTTTTTTTTTTGCGCGCTGGTCGAAGACTCGTGGCCCTCTGTCAGAATCCAGAGTTTTAAGAAAATCGGAGGGGGTCAAAATTTCGGCCAAAAAAAAAATGACAGTGTTACCCCTTATGTTTTTTTTTCAGGTCCAAATTTTGACCTTCGATATCTCGGTTCTGGAAGGGTCTAGAGCCTCCATTTTTGCGCGCTGGTCGAAGTCTCGTGGCCCTCTGTCAGAATCCAGAGTTTCAAGAAAATCGGAGGGGGTCAAAATTTCGGCCAAAAAAAAAATGACAGTGTTACCCCTTATGTTTTTTTTTCAGGTCCAAATTTTGACCTTCGATATCTCGGTTCTGGAAGGGTCTAGAGCGTCCATTTTTGCGCGCTGGTCGAAGACTCGTGGCCCTCTGTCAGAATCCAGAGTTTCAAGAAAATCGGAGGGGGTCAAAATTTCGGCCAAAAAAAAAAAATGACAGTGTTACCCCTTATGTTTTTTTTTTCAGGTCCAAATTTTGACCTTCGATATCTCGGTTCTGGAAGGGTCTAGAGCCTCCATTTTTGCGCGCTGGTCGAAGTCTCGTGGCCCTCTGTCAGAATCCAGAGTTTCAAGAAAATCGGAGGGGGTCAAAATTTCGGCCAAAAAAAAAATGACAGTGTTACCCCTTATGTTTTTTTTTCAGGTCCAAATTTTGACCTTCGATATCTTGGTTCTGGAAGGGTCTAGAGCCTCCATTTTTGCGCGCTGGTCGAAGTCTCGTGGCCCTCTGTCAGAATCCAGAGTTTCAAGAAAATCGGAGGGGGTCAAAATTTCGGCCAAAAAAAAAAAATGACAGTGTTACCCCTTATGTTTTTTTTTCAGGTCCAAATTTTGACCTTCGATATCTCGGCTCTGGAAGGGTCTAGAGCCTCCATTTTTGCGCGCTGGTCAAAGTCTCGTGGCCCTCTGTCAGAATCCAGAGTTTCAAGAAAATCGGAGGGGGTCAAAATTTCGGCCAAAAAAAAAAATGACAGTGTTACCCCTTATGTTTTTTTTTTCAGGTCCAAATTTTGACCTTCGATATCTCGGTTCTGGAAGGGTCTAGAGCCTCCATTTTTGCGCGCTGGTCGAAGTCTCGTGGCCCTCTGTCAGAATCCAGAGTTTCAAGAAAATCGGAGGGGGTCAAAATTTCGGCCAAAAAAAAAAAATGACAGTGTTACCCCTTATGTTTTTTTTTCAGGTCCAAATTTTGACCTTCGATATCTCGGCTCTGGAAGGGTCTAGAGCCTCCATTTTTGCGCGCTGGTCGAAGTCTCGTGGCCCTCTGTCAGAATCCAGAGTTTCAAGAAAATCGGAGGTGGTCAAAATTTCGGCCAAAAAAAAAAATGACAGTGTTACCCCTTATGTTTTTTTTTTCAGGTCCAAATTTTGACCTTCGATATCTCGGCTCTGGAAGGGTCTAGAGCCTCCATTTTTGCGCGCTGGTCGAAGTCTCGTGGCCCTCTGTCAGAATCCAGAGTTTCAAGAAATTCGGAGGGGGTCAAAATTTCGGCCAAAAAAAAAAATGACAGTGTTACCCCTTATGTTTTTTTTTCAGGTCCAAATTTTGACCTTCGATATCTCGGTTCTGGAAGGGTCTAGAGCCTCCATTTTTGCGCGCTGGTCGAAGTCTCGTGGCCCTCTGTCAGAATCCAGAGTTTCAAGAAAATCGGAGGGGGTCAAAATTTCGGCCAAAAAAAAAATGACAGTGTTACCCCTTATGTTTTTTTTTCAGGTCCAAATTTTGACCTTCGATATCTTGGTTCTGGAAGGGTCTAGAGCCTCCATTTTTGCGCGCTGGTCGAAGTCTCGTGGCCCTCTGTCAGAATCCAGAGTTTCAAGAAAATCGGAGGGGGGCAAAATTTCGGCCAAAAAAAAAAATGACAGTGTTACCCCTTATGTTTTTTTTTTTCAGGTCCAAATTTTGACCTTCGATATCTCGGTTCTGGAAGGGTCTAGAGCCTCCATTTTTGCGCGCTGGTCGAAGTCTCGTGGCCCTCTGTCAGAATCCAGAGTTTCAAGAAAATCGGAGGGGGTCAAAATTTCGGCCAAAAAAAAAAATGACAGTGTTACCCCTTATGTTTTTTTTTCAGGTCCAAATTTTGACCTTCGATATCTCGGTTCTGGAAGGGTCTAGAGCCTCCATTTTTGCGCGCTGGTCGAAGTCTCGTGGCCCTCTGTCAGAATCCAGAGTTTCAAGAAGATCGGAGGGGGTCAAAATTTCGGCCAAAAAAAAAAATGACAGTGTTACCCCTTATGTTTTTTTTTTCAGGTCCAAATTTTGACCTTCGATATCTCGGCTCTGGAAGGGTCTAGAGCCTCCATTTTTGCGCGCTGGTCGAAGTCTCGTGGCCCTCTGTCAGAATCCAGAGTTTCAAGAAAATCGGAGGGGGTCAAAATTTCGGCGAAAAAAAAAAAATGACAGTGTTACCCCTTATGTTTTTTTTCAGGTCCAAATTTTGACCTTCGATATCTCGGTTCTGGAAGGGTCTAGAGCGTCCATTTTTGCGTTCTGGTCGAAGACTCGTGGCCCTCTGTCAGAATCCAGAGTTTCAAGAAGATCGGAGGGGGTCAAAATTTCGGCCAAAAAAAAAAAATGAAAGTGTTACCCCTTATGTTTTTTTTTCAGGTCCAAATTTTGACCTTCGATATCTCGGTTCTGGAAGGGTCTAGAGCCTCCATTTTTGCGCGCTGGTCGAAGTCTCGTGGTCCTCTGTCAGAATCCAGAGTTTCAAGAAAATCGGAGGGGGTCAAAATTTCGGCCAAAAAAAAAAATGACAGTGTTACCCCTTATGTTTTTTTTTTCAGGTCCAAATTTTGACCTTCGATATCTCGGCTCTGGAAGGGTCTAGAGCCTCCATTTTTGCGCGCTGGTCGAAGTCTCGTGGCCCTCTGTCAGAATCCAGAGTTTCAAGAAAATCGGAGGGGGTCAAAATTTCGGCCAAAAAAAAAATGACAGTGTTACCCCTTATGTTTTTTTTTCAGGTCCAAATTTTGACCTTCGATATCTCGGTTCTGGAAGGGTCTAGAGCCTCCATTTTTGCGCGCTGGTCGAAGTCTCGTGGCCCTCTGTCAGAATCCAGAGTTTCAAGAAAATCGGAGGGGGTCAAAATTTCGGCCAAAAAAAAAAAAATGACAGTGTTACCCCTTATGTTTTTTTTTTTCAGGTCCAAATTTTGACCTTCGATATCTCGGCTCTGGAAGGGTCTAGAGCCTCCATTTTTGCGCGCTGGTCGAAGTCTCGTGGCCCTCTGTCAGAATCCAGAGTTTCAAGAAAATCGGAGGGGGTCAAAATTTTGGCCAAAAAAAAAAAATGACAGTGTTACCCCTTATGTTTTTTTTTTCAGGTCCAAATTTTGACCTTCGATATCTCGGTTCTGGAAGGGTCTAGAGCCTCCATTTTTGCGCGCTAGTCGAAGTGTCGTGGCCCTCTGTCAGAATCCAGAGTTTCAAGAAAATCGGAGGGGGTCAAAATTTCGGCCAAAAAAAAAAATGACAGTGTTACCCCTTATGTTTTTTTTTCAGGTCCAAATTTTGACCTTCGATATCTCGGTTCTGGAAGGGTCTAGAGCCTCCATATTTGCGCGCTGGTCGAAGTCTCGTGGCCCTCTGTCAGAATCCAGAGTTTCAAGAAAATCGGAGGGGGTCAAAATTTCGGCCAAAAAAAAAAAATGACAGTGTTACCCCTTATGTTTTTTTTTCAGGTCCAAATTTTGACCTTCGATATCTCGGTTCTGGAAGGGTCTAGAGCCTCCATTTTTGCGCGCTGGTCGAAGTCTCGTGGCCCTCTGTCAGAATCCAGAGTTTCAAGAAGATCGGAGGGGGTCAAAATTTCGGCCAAAAAAAAAAAAATGACAGTGTTACCCCTTATGTTTTTTTTTCAGGTCCAAATTTTGACCTTCGATATCTCGGTTCTGGAAGGGTCTAGAGCCTCCATTTTTGCGCGCTGGTCGAAGTCTCGTGGCCCTCTGTCAGAATCCAGAGTTTCAAGAAAATCGGAGGGGGTCAAAATTTCGGCCAAAAAGAAAAAAAATGACAGTGTTACCCCTTATGTTTTTTTTTCAGGTCCAAATTTTGACCTTCGATATCTCGGCTCTGGAAGGGTCTAGAGCCTCCATTTTTGCGCGCTGGTCGAAGTCTCGTGGCCCTCTGTCAGAATCCAGAGTTTCAAGAAAATCGGAGGGGGTCAAAATTTCGGCCAAAAAAAAAATGACAGTGTTACCCCTTATGTTTTTTTTTTCAGGTCCAAATTTTGACCTTCGATATCTCGGTTCTGGAAGGGTCTAGAGCGTCCATTTTTGCGCGCTGGTCGAAGACTCGTGGCCCTCTGTCAGAATCCAGAGTTTTAAGAAAATCGGAGGGGGTCAAAATTTCGGCCAAAAAAAAAATGACAGTGTTACCCCTTATGTTTTTTTTTCAGGTCCAAATTTTGACCTTCGATATCTCGGTTCTGGAAGGGTCTAGAGCCTCCATTTTTGCGCGCTGGTCGAAGAATCGTGGCCCTCTGTCAGAATCCAGAGTTTTAAGAAAATCGGAGGGGGTCAAAATTTCGGCCAAAAAAAAAATGACAGTGTTACCCCTTATGTTTTTTTTTTCAGGTCCAAATTTTGACCTTCGATATCTCGGTTCTGGAAGGGTCTAGAGCCTCCATTTTTGCGCGCTGGTCGAAGTCTCGTGGCCCTCTGTCAGAATCCAGAGTTTCAAGAAGATCGGAGGGGGTCAAAATTTCGGCCAAAAAAAAAAAATGACAGTGTTACCCCTTATGTTTTTTTTTTCAGGTCCAAATTTTGACCTTCGATATCTCGGTTCTGGAAGGGTCTAGAGCGTCCATTTTTACGCGCTGGTCGAAGACTCGTGGCCCTCTGTCAGAATCCAGAGTTTCAAGAAAATCGGAGGGGGTCAAAATTTCGGCCAAAAAAAAAAATGACAGTGTTACCCCTTATGTTTTTTTTTTCAGGTCCAAATTTTGACCTTCGATATCTCGGTTCTGGAAGGGTCTAGAGCCTCCATTTTTGCGCGCTGGTCGAAGTCTCGTGGCCCTCTGTCAGAATCCAGAGTTTCAAGAAGATCGGAGGGGGTCAAAATTTCGGCCAAAAAAAAAAAATGACAGTGTTACCCCTTATGTTTTTTTTTCAGGTCCAAATTTTGACCTTCGATATCTCGGCTCTGGAAGGGTCTAGAGCCTCCATTTTTGCGCGCTGGTCGAAGTCTCGTGGCCCTCTGTCAGAATCCAGAGTTTCAAGAAAATCGGAGGGGGTCAAAATTTCGGCCAAAAAAAAATGACAGTGTTACCCCTTATGTTTTTTTTTCAGGTCCAAATTTTGACCTTCGATATCTCGGTTCTGGAAGGGTCTAGAGCGTCCATTTTTGCGCGCTGGTCGAAGACTCGTGGCCCTCTGTCAGAATCCAGAGTTTTAAGAAAATCGGAGGGGGTCAAAATTTCGGCCCCAAAAAAAAATGACAGTGTTACCCCTTATGTTTTTTTTTCAGGTCCAAATTTTGACCTTCGATATCTCGGTTCTGGAAGGGTCTAGAGCCTCCATTTTTGCGCGCTGGTCGAAGTCTCGTGGCCCTCTGTCAGAATCCAGAGTTTCAAGAAAATCGGAGGGGGTCAAAATTTCGGCCAAAAAAAAAATGACAGTGTTACCCCTTATGTTTTTTTTTCAGGTCCAAATTTTGACCTTCGATATCTCGGTTCTGGAAGGGTCTAGAGCGTCCATTTTTGCGCGCTGGTCGAAGACTCGTGGCCCTCTGTCAGAATCCAGAGTTTCAAGAAAATCGGAGGGGGTCAAAATTTCGGCCAAAAAAAAAAATGACAGTGTTACCCCTTATGTTTTTTTTTTCAGGTCCAAATTTTGACCTTCGATATCTCGGTTCTGGAAGGGTCTAGAGCCTCCATTTTTGCGCGCTGGTCGAAGTCTCGTGGCCCTCTGTCAGAATCCAGAGTTTCAAGAAAATCGGAGGGGGTCAAAATTTCGGCCAAAAAAAAAATGACAGTGTTACCCCTTATGTTTTTTTTTCAGGTCCAAATTTTGACCTTCGATATCTTGGTTCTGGAAGGGTCTAGAGCCTCCATTTTTGCGCGCTGGTCGAAGTCTCGTGGCCCTCTGTCAGAATCCAGAGTTTCAAGAAAATCGGAGGGGGTCAAAATTTCGGCCAAAAAAAAAAAATGACAGTGTTACCCCTTATGTTTTTTTTTCAGGTCCAAATTTTGACCTTCGATATCTCGGCTCTGGAAGGGTCTAGAGCCTCCATTTTTGCGCGCTGGTCAAAGTCTCGTGGCCCTCTGTCAGAATCCAGAGTTTCAAGAAAATCGGAGGGGGTCAAAATTTCGGCCAAAAAAAAAATGACAGTGTTACCCCTTATGTTTTTTTTTCAGGTCCAAATTTTGACCTTCGATATCTCGGCTCTGGAAGGGTCTAGAGCCTCCATTTTTGCGCGCTGGTCGAAGTCTCGTGGCCCTCTGTCAGAATCCAGAGTTTCAAGAAAATCGGAGGGGGTCAAAATTTCGGCCAAAAAAAAATGACAGTGTTACCCCTTATGTTTTTTTTTCAGGTCCAAATTTTGACCTTTGATATCTTGGTTCTGGAAGGGTCTAGAGCCTCCATTTTTGCGCGCTGGTCGAAGTCTCGTGGCCCTCTGTCAGAATCCAGAGTTTCAAGAAAATCGGAGGGGGGCAAAATTTCGGCCAAAAAAAAAAATGACAGTGTTACCCCTTATGTTTTTTTTTCAGGTCCAAATTTTGACCTTCGATATCTCGGTTCTGGAAGGGTCTAGAGCCTCCATTTTTGCGCGCTGGTCGAAGTCTCGTGGCCCTCTGTCAGAATCCAGAGTTTCAAGAAAATCGGAGGGGGTCAAAATTTCGGCCAAAAAAAAAAAATGACAGTGTTACCCCTTATGTTTTTTTTTCAGGTCCAAATTTTGACCTTCGATATCTCGGTTCTGGAAGGGTCTAGAGCCTCCATTTTTGCGCGCTGGTCGAAGTCTCGTGGCCCTCTGTCAGAATCCAGAGTTTCAAGAAGATCGGAGGGGGTCAAAATTTCGGCCAAAAAAAAAAAATGACAGTGTTACCCCTTATGTTTTTTTTCAGGTCCAAATTTTGACCTTCGATATCTCGGCTCTGGAAGGGTCTAGAGCCTCCATTTTTGCGCGCTGGTCGAAGTCTCGTGGCCCTCTGTCAGAATCCAGAGTTTCAAGAAAATCGGAGGGGGTCAAAATTTCGGCCAAAAAAAAAAAATGACAGTGTTACCCCTTATGTTTTTTTTTCAGGTCCAAATTTTGACCTTCGATATCTCGGTTCTGGAAGGGTCTAGAGCGTCCATTTTTGCGCGCTGGTCGAAGACTCGTGGCCCTCTGTCAGAATCCAGAGTTTCAAGAAGATCGGAGGGGGTCAAAATTTCGGCCAAAAAAAAAAAATGAAAGTGTTACCCCTTATGTTTTTTTTTCAGGTCCAAATTTTGACCTTCGATATCTCGGTTCTGGAAGGGTCTAGAGCCTCCATTTTTGCGCGCTGGTCGAAGTCTCGTGGTCCTCTGTCAGAATCCAGAGTTTCAAGAAAATCGGAGGGGGTCAAAATTTCGGCCAAAAAAAAAAATGACAGTGTTACCCCTTATGTTTTTTTTTTCAGGTCCAAATTTTGACCTTCGATATCTCGGCTCTGGAAGGGTCTAGAGCCTCCATTTTTGCGCGCTGGTCGAAGTCTCGTGGCCCTCTGTCAGAATCCAGAGTTTCAAGAAAATTGGAGGGGGTCAAAATTTCGGCCAAAAAAAAAATGACAGTGTTACCCCTTATGTTTTTTTTTTTCAGGTCCAAATTTTGACCTTCGATATCTCGGTTCTGGAAGGGTCTAGAGCCTCCATTTTTGCGCGCTGGTCGAAGTCTCGTGGCCCTCTGTCAGAATCCAGAGTTTCAAGAAAATCGGAGGGGGTCAAAATTTCGGCCAAAAAAAAAAAAATGACAGTGTTACCCCTTATGTTTTTTTTTCAGGTCCAAATTTTGACCTTCGATATCTCGGCTCTGGAAGGGTCTAGAGCCTCCATTTTTGCACGCTGGTCGAAGTCTCGTGGCCCTCTGTCAGAATCCAGAGTTTCAAGAAAATCGGAGGGGGTCAAAATTTTGGCCAAAAAAAAAATGACAGTGTTACCCCTTATGTTTTTTTTTTTTCAGGTCCAAATTTTGACCTTCGATATCTCGGTTCTGGAAGGGTCTAGAGCCTCCATTTTTGCGCGCTGGTCGAAGTCTCGTGGCCCTCTGTCAGAATCCAGAGTTTCAAGAAAATCGGAGGGGGTCAAAATTTCGGCCAAAAAAAAAAAATGACAGTGTTACCCCTTACGTTTTTTTTTCAGGTCCAAATTTTGACCTTCGATATCTCGGTTCTGGAAGGGTCTAGAGCCTCCATATTTGCGCGCTGGTCGAAGTCTCGTGGCCCTCTGTCAGAATCCAGAGTTTCAAGAAAATCGGAGGGGGTCAAAATTTCGGCCAAAAAAAAAATGACAGTGTTACCCCTTATGTTTTTTTTTCAGGTCCAAATTTTGACCTTCGATATCTCGGTTCTGGAAGGGTCTAGAGCGTCCATTTTTGCGCGCTGGTCGAAGACTCGTGGCCCTCTGTCAGAATCCAGAGTTTCAAGAAAATCGGAGGGGGTCAAAATTTCGGCCAAAAAAAAAAAATGACAGTGTTACCCCTTATGTTTTTTTTTTCAGGTCCAAATTTTGACCTTCGATATCTCGGTTCTGGAAGGGTCTAGAGCCTCCATTTTTGCGCGCTGGTCGAAGTCTCGTGGCCCTCTGTCAGAATCCAGAGTTTCAAGAAAATCGGAGGGGGTCAAAATTTCGGCCAAAAAAAAAATGACAGTGTTACCCCTTATGTTTTTTTTTCAGGTCCAAATTTTGACCTTCGATATCTTGGTTCTGGAAGGGTCTAGAGCCTCCATTTTTGCGCGCTGGTCGAAGTCTCGTGGCCCTCTGTCAGAATCCAGAGTTTCAAGAAAATCGGAGGGGGTCAAAATTTCGGCCAAAAAAAAAAAATGACAGTGTTACCCCTTATGTTTTTTTTTCAGGTCCAAATTTTGACCTTCGATATCTCGGCTCTGGAAGGGTCTAGAGCCTCCATTTTTGCGCGCTGGTCAAAGTCTCGTGGCCCTCTGTCAGAATCCAGAGTTTCAAGAAAATCGGAGGGGGTCAAAATTTCGGCCAAAAAAAAAAATGACAGTGTTACCCCTTATGTTTTTTTTTTCAGGTCCAAATTTTGACCTTCGATATCTCGGTTCTGGAAGGGTCTAGAGCCTCCATTTTTGCGCGCTGGTCGAAGTCTCGTGGCCCTCTGTCAGAATCCAGAGTTTCAAGAAAATCGGAGGGGGTCAAAATTTCGGCCAAAAAAAAAAAATGACAGTGTTACCCCTTATGTTTTTTTTTCAGGTCCAAATTTTGACCTTCGATATCTCGGCTCTGGAAGGGTCTAGAGCCTCCATTTTTGCGCGCTGGTCGAAGTCTCGTGGCCCTCTGTCAGAATCCAGAGTTTCAAGAAAATCGGAGGTGGTCAAAATTTCGGCCAAAAAAAAAAATGACAGTGTTACCCCTTATGTTTTTTTTTTCAGGTCCAAATTTTGACCTTCGATATCTCGGCTCTGGAAGGGTCTAGAGCCTCCATTTTTGCGCGCTGGTCGAAGTCTCGTGGCCCTCTGTCAGAATCCAGAGTTTCAAGAAATTCGGAGGGGGTCAAAATTTCGGCCAAAAAAAAAAATGACAGTGTTACCCCTTATGTTTTTTTTTCAGGTCCAAATTTTGACCTTCGATATCTCGGTTCTGGAAGGGTCTAGAGCCTCCATTTTTGCGCGCTGGTCGAAGTCTCGTGGCCCTCTGTCAGAATCCAGAGTTTCAAGAAAATCGGAGGGGGTCAAAATTTCGGCCAAAAAAAAAATGACAGTGTTACCCCTTATGTTTTTTTTTCAGGTCCAAATTTTGACCTTCGATATCTTGGTTCTGGAAGGGTCTAGAGCCTCCATTTTTGCGCGCTGGTCGAAGTCTCGTGGCCCTCTGTCAGAATCCAGAGTTTCAAGAAAATCGGAGGGGGGCAAAATTTCGGCCAAAAAAAAAAATGACAGTGTTACCCCTTATGTTTTTTTTTTCAGGTCCAAATTTTGACCTTCGATATCTCGGTTCTGGAAGGGTCTAGAGCCTCCATTTTTGCGCGCTGGTCGAAGTCTCGTGGCCCTCTGTCAGAATCCAGAGTTTCAAGAAAATCGGAGGGGGTCAAAATTTCGGCCAAAAAAAAAAATGACAGTGTTACCCCTTATGTTTTTTTTTCAGGTCCAAATTTTGACCTTCGATATCTCGGTTCTGGAAGGGTCTAGAGCCTCCATTTTTGCGCGCTGGTCGAAGTCTCGTGGCCCTCTGTCAGAATCCAGAGTTTCAAGAAGATCGGAGGGGGTCAAAATTTCGGCCAAAAAAAAAAATGACAGTGTTACCCCTTATGTTTTTTTTTTCAGGTCCAAATTTTGACCTTCGATATCTCGGCTCTGGAAGGGTCTAGAGCCTCCATTTTTGCGCGCTGGTCGAAGTCTCGTGGCCCTCTGTCAGAATCCAGAGTTTCAAGAAAATCGGAGGGGGTCAAAATTTCGGCGAAAAAAAAAAAATGACAGTGTTACCCCTTATGTTTTTTTTCAGGTCCAAATTTTGACCTTCGATATCTCGGTTCTGGAAGGGTCTAGAGCGTCCATTTTTGCGTTCTGGTCGAAGACTCGTGGCCCTCTGTCAGAATCCAGAGTTTCAAGAAGATCGGAGGGGGTCAAAATTTCGGCCAAAAAAAAAAAATGAAAGTGTTACCCCTTATGTTTTTTTTTCAGGTCCAAATTTTGACCTTCGATATCTCGGTTCTGGAAGGGTCTAGAGCCTCCATTTTTGCGCGCTGGTCGAAGTCTCGTGGTCCTCTGTCAGAATCCAGAGTTTCAAGAAAATCGGAGGGGGTCAAAATTTCGGCCAAAAAAAAAAATGACAGTGTTACCCCTTATGTTTTTTTTTTCAGGTCCAAATTTTGACCTTCGATATCTCGGCTCTGGAAGGGTCTAGAGCCTCCATTTTTGCGCGCTGGTCGAAGTCTCGTGGCCCTCTGTCAGAATCCAGAGTTTCAAGAAAATCGGAGGGGGTCAAAATTTCGGCCAAAAAAAAAATGACAGTGTTACCCCTTATGTTTTTTTTTCAGGTCCAAATTTTGACCTTCGATATCTCGGTTCTGGAAGGGTCTAGAGCCTCCATTTTTGCGCGCTGGTCGAAGTCTCGTGGCCCTCTGTCAGAATCCAGAGTTTCAAGAAAATCGGAGGGGGTCAAAATTTCGGCCAAAAAAAAAAAAATGACAGTGTTACCCCTTATGTTTTTTTTTTTCAGGTCCAAATTTTGACCTTCGATATCTCGGCTCTGGAAGGGTCTAGAGCCTCCATTTTTGCGCGCTGGTCGAAGTCTCGTGGCCCTCTGTCAGAATCCAGAGTTTCAAGAAAATCGGAGGGGGTCAAAATTTTGGCCAAAAAAAAAAAATGACAGTGTTACCCCTTATGTTTTTTTTTTCAGGTCCAAATTTTGACCTTCGATATCTCGGTTCTGGAAGGGTCTAGAGCCTCCATTTTTGCGCGCTAGTCGAAGTGTCGTGGCCCTCTGTCAGAATCCAGAGTTTCAAGAAAATCGGAGGGGGTCAAAATTTCGGCCAAAAAAAAAAATGACAGTGTTACCCCTTATGTTTTTTTTTCAGGTCCAAATTTTGACCTTCGATATCTCGGTTCTGGAAGGGTCTAGAGCCTCCATATTTGCGCGCTGGTCGAAGTCTCGTGGCCCTCTGTCAGAATCCAGAGTTTCAAGAAAATCGGAGGGGGTCAAAATTTCGGCCAAAAAAAAAAATGACAGTGTTACCCCTTATGTTTTTTTTTCAGGTCCAAATTTTGACCTTCGATATCTCGGTTCTGGAAGGGTCTAGAGCCTCCATTTTTGCGCGCTGGTCGAAGTCTCGTGGCCCTCTGTCAGAATCCAGAGTTTCAAGAAGATCGGAGGGGGTCAAAATTTCGGCCAAAAAAAAAAAAATGACAGTGTTACCCCTTATGTTTTTTTTTCAGGTCCAAATTTTGACCTTCGATATCTCGGTTCTGGAAGGGTCTAGAGCCTCCATTTTTGCGCGCTGGTCGAAGTCTCGTGGCCCTCTGTCAGAATCCAGAGTTTCAAGAAAATCGGAGGGGGTCAAAATTTCGGCCAAAAAGAAAAAAAATGACAGTGTTACCCCTTATGTTTTTTTTTCAGGTCCAAATTTTGACCTTCGATATCTCGGCTCTGGAAGGGTCTAGAGCCTCCATTTTTGCGCGCTGGTCGAAGTCTCGTGGCCCTCTGTCAGAATCCAGAGTTTCAAGAAAATCGGAGGGGGTCAAAATTTCGGCCAAAAAAAAAATGACAGTGTTACCCCTTATGTTTTTTTTTTCAGGTCCAAATTTTGACCTTCGATATCTCGGTTCTGGAAGGGTCTAGAGCGTCCATTTTTGCGCGCTGGTCGAAGACTCGTGGCCCTCTGTCAGAATCCAGAGTTTTAAGAAAATCGGAGGGGGTCAAAATTTCGGCCAAAAAAAAAATGACAGTGTTACCCCTTATGTTTTTTTTTCAGGTCCAAATTTTGACCTTCGATATCTCTGTTCTGGAAGGGTCTAGAGCCTCCATTTTTGCGCGCTGGTCGAAGAATCGTGGCCCTCTGTCAGAATCCAGAGTTTTAAGAAAATCGGAGGGGGTCAAAATTTCGGCCAAAAAAAAAATGACAGTGTTACCCCTTATGTTTTTTTTTTCAGGTCCAAATTTTGACCTTCGATATCTCGGTTCTGGAAGGGTCTAGAGCCTCCATTTTTGCGCGCTGGTCGAAGTCTCGTGGCCCTCTGTCAGAATCCAGAGTTTCAAGAAGATCGGAGGGGGTCAAAATTTCGGCCAAAAAAAAAAAATGACAGTGTTACCCCTTATGTTTTTTTTTTCAGGTCCAAATTTTGACCTTCGATATCTCGGTTCTGGAAGGGTCTAGAGCGTCCATTTTTACGCGCTGGTCGAAGACTCGTGGCCCTCTGTCAGAATCCAGAGTTTCAAGAAAATCGGAGGGGGTCAAAATTTCGGCCAAAAAAAAAAATGACAGTGTTACCCCTTATGTTTTTTTTTTCAGGTCCAAATTTTGACCTTCGATATCTCGGTTCTGGAAGGGTCTAGAGCCTCCATTTTTGCGCGCTGGTCGAAGTCTCGTGGCCCTCTGTCAGAATCCAGAGTTTCAAGAAGATCGGAGGGGGTCAAAATTTCGGCCAAAAAAAAAAAATGACAGTGTTACCCCTTATGTTTTTTTTTCAGGTCCAAATTTTGACCTTCGATATCTCGGCTCTGGAAGGGTCTAGAGCCTCCATTTTTGCGCGCTGGTCGAAGTCTCGTGGCCCTCTGTCAGAATCCAGAGTTTCAAGAAAATCGGAGGGGGTCAAAATTTCGGCCAAAAAAAAATGACAGTGTTACCCCTTATGTTTTTTTTTCAGGTCCAAATTTTGACCTTCGATATCTCGGTTCTGGAAGGGTCTAGAGCGTCCATTTTTGCGCGCTGGTCGAAGACTCGTGGCCCTCTGTCAGAATCCAGAGTTTTAAGAAAATCGGAGGGGGTCAAAATTTCGGCCCCAAAAAAAAATGACAGTGTTACCCCTTATGTTTTTTTTTCAGGTCCAAATTTTGACCTTCGATATCTCGGTTCTGGAAGGGTCTAGAGCCTCCATTTTTGCGCGCTGGTCGAAGTCTCGTGGCCCTCTGTCAGAATCCAGAGTTTCAAGAAAATCGGAGGGGGTCAAAATTTCGGCCAAAAAAAAAATGACAGTGTTACCCCTTATGTTTTTTTTTCAGGTCCAAATTTTGACCTTCGATATCTCGGTTCTGGAAGGGTCTAGAGCGTCCATTTTTGCGCGCTGGTCGAAGACTCGTGGCCCTCTGTCAGAATCCAGAGTTTCAAGAAAATCGGAGGGGGTCAAAATTTCGGCCAAAAAAAAAAATGACAGTGTTACCCCTTATGTTTTTTTTTTCAGGTCCAAATTTTGACCTTCGATATCTCGGTTCTGGAAGGGTCTAGAGCCTCCATTTTTGCGCGCTGGTCGAAGTCTCGTGGCCCTCTGTCAGAATCCAGAGTTTCAAGAAAATCGGAGGGGGTCAAAATTTCGGCCAAAAAAAAAATGACAGTGTTACCCCTTATGTTTTTTTTTCAGGTCCAAATTTTGACCTTCGATATCTTGGTTCTGGAAGGGTCTAGAGCCTCCATTTTTGCGCGCTGGTCGAAGTCTCGTGGCCCTCTGTCAGAATCCAGAGTTTCAAGAAAATCGGAGGGGGTCAAAATTTCGGCCAAAAAAAAAAAATGACAGTGTTACCCCTTATGTTTTTTTTTCAGGTCCAAATTTTGACCTTCGATATCTCGGCTCTGGAAGGGTCTAGAGCCTCCATTTTTGCGCGCTGGTCAAAGTCTCGTGGCCCTCTGTCAGAATCCAGAGTTTCAAGAAAATCGGAGGGGGTCAAAATTTCGGCCAAAAAAAAAATGACAGTGTTACCCCTTATGTTTTTTTTTCAGGTCCAAATTTTGACCTTCGATATCTCGGCTCTGGAAGGGTCTAGAGCCTCCATTTTTGCGCGCTGGTCGAAGTCTCGTGGCCCTCTGTCAGAATCCAGAGTTTCAAGAAAATCGGAGGGGGTCAAAATTTCGGCCAAAAAAAAATGACAGTGTTACCCCTTATGTTTTTTTTTCAGGTCCAAATTTTGACCTTTGATATCTTGGTTCTGGAAGGGTCTAGAGCCTCCATTTTTGCGCGCTGGTCGAAGTCTCGTGGCCCTCTGTCAGAATCCAGAGTTTCAAGAAAATCGGAGGGGGGCAAAATTTCGGCCAAAAAAAAAAATGACAGTGTTACCCCTTATGTTTTTTTTTCAGGTCCAAATTTTGACCTTCGATATCTCGGTTCTGGAAGGGTCTAGAGCCTCCATTTTTGCGCGCTGGTCGAAGTCTCGTGGCCCTCTGTCAGAATCCAGAGTTTCAAGAAAATCGGAGGGGGTCAAAATTTCGGCCAAAAAAAAAAAATGACAGTGTTACCCCTTATGTTTTTTTTTCAGGTCCAAATTTTGACCTTCGATATCTCGGTTCTGGAAGGGTCTAGAGCCTCCATTTTTGCGCGCTGGTCGAAGTCTCGTGGCCCTCTGTCAGAATCCAGAGTTTCAAGAAGATCGGAGGGGGTCAAAATTTCGGCCAAAAAAAAAAAATGACAGTGTTACCCCTTATGTTTTTTTTCAGGTCCAAATTTTGACCTTCGATATCTCGGCTCTGGAAGGGTCTAGAGCCTCCATTTTTGCGCGCTGGTCGAAGTCTCGTGGCCCTCTGTCAGAATCCAGAGTTTCAAGAAAATCGGAGGGGGTCAAAATTTCGGCCAAAAAAAAAAAATGACAGTGTTACCCCTTATGTTTTTTTTTCAGGTCCAAATTTTGACCTTCGATATCTCGGTTCTGGAAGGGTCTAGAGCGTCCATTTTTGCGCGCTGGTCGAAGACTCGTGGCCCTCTGTCAGAATCCAGAGTTTCAAGAAGATCGGAGGGGGTCAAAATTTCGGCCAAAAAAAAAAATGAAAGTGTTACCCCTTATGTTTTTTTTTCAGGTCCAAATTTTGACCTTCGATATCTCGGTTCTGGAAGGGTCTAGAGCCTCCATTTTTGCGCGCTGGTCGAAGTCTCGTGGTCCTCTGTCAGAATCCAGAGTTTCAAGAAAATCGGAGGGGGTCAAAATTTCGGCCAAAAAAAAAAATGACAGTGTTACCCCTTATGTTTTTTTTTTCAGGTCCAAATTTTGACCTTCGATATCTCGGCTCTGGAAGGGTCTAGAGCCTCCATTTTTGCGCGCTGGTCGAAGTCTCGTGGCCCTCTGTCAGAATCCAGAGTTTCAAGAAAATTGGAGGGGGTCAAAATTTCGGCCAAAAAAAAAATGACAGTGTTACCCCTTATGTTTTTTTTTTTCAGGTCCAAATTTTGACCTTCGATATCTCGGTTCTGGAAGGGTCTAGAGCCTCCATTTTTGCGCGCTGGTCGAAGTCTCGTGGCCCTCTGTCAGAATCCAGAGTTTCAAGAAAATCGGAGGGGGTCAAAATTTCGGCCAAAAAAAAAAAAATGACAGTGTTACCCCTTATGTTTTTTTTTCAGGTCCAAATTTTGACCTTCGATATCTCGGCTCTGGAAGGGTCTAGAGCCTCCATTTTTGCACGCTGGTCGAAGTCTCGTGGCCCTCTGTCAGAATCCAGAGTTTCAAGAAAATCGGAGGGGGTCAAAATTTTGGCCAAAAAAAAAATGACAGTGTTACCCCTTATGTTTTTTTTTTTTCAGGTCCAAATTTTGACCTTCGATATCTCGGTTCTGGAAGGGTCTAGAGCCTCCATTTTTGCGCGCTGGTCGAAGTCTCGTGGCCCTCTGTCAGAATCCAGAGTTTCAAGAAAATCGGAGGGGGTCAAAATTTCGGCCAAAAAAAAAAAATGACAGTGTTACCCCTTACGTTTTTTTTTCAGGTCCAAATTTTGACCTTCGATATCTCGGTTCTGGAAGGGTCTAGAGCCTCCATATTTGCGCGCTGGTCGAAGTCTCGTGGCCCTCTGTCAGAATCCAGAGTTTCAAGAAAATCGGAGGGGGTCAAAATTTCGGCCAAAAAAAAAAATGACAGTGTTACCCCTTATGTTTTTTTTTCAGGTCCAAATTTTGACCTTCGATATCTCGGTTCTGGAAGGGTCTAGAGCCTCCATTTTTGCGCGCTGGTCGAAGTCTCGTGGCCCTCTGTCAGAATCCAGAGTTTCAAGAAGATCGGAGGGGGTCAAAATTTCGGCCAAAAAAAAAAATGACAGTGTTACCCCTTATGTTTTTTTTTCAGGTCCAAATTTTGACCTTCGATATCTCGGTTCTGGAAGGGTCTAGAGCCTCCATTTTTGCGCGCTGGTCGAAGTCTCGTGGCCCTCTGTCAGAATCCAGAGTTTCAAGAAGATCGGAGGGGGTCAAAATTTCGGCCAAAAAAAAAAAAATGACAGTGTTACCCCTTATGTTTTTTTTTCAGGTCCAAATTTTGACCTTCGATATCTCGGCTCTGGAAGGGTCTAGAGCCTCCATTTTTGCGCGCTGGTCGAAGTCTCGTGGCCCTCTGTCAGAATCCAGAGTTTCAAGAAAATCGGAGGGGGTCAAAATTTCGGCCAAAAAAAAAAATGACAGTGTTACCCCTTATGTTTTTTTTTCAGGTCCAAATTTTGACCTTCGATATCTCGGTTCTGGAAGGGTCTAGAGCGTCCATTTTTGCGCGCTGGTCGAAGACTCGTGGCCCTCTGTCAGAATCCAGAGTTTTAAGAAAATCGGAGGGGGTCAAAATTTCGGCCAAAAAAAAAATGACAGTGTTACCCCTTATGTTTTTTTTTTCAGGTCCAAATTTTGACCTTCGATATCTCGGTTCTGGAAGGGTCTAGAGCCTCCATTTTTGCGCGCTGGTCGAAGACTCGTGGCCCTCTGTCAGAATCCAGAGTTTTAAGAAAATCGGAGGGGGTCAAAATTTCGGCCAAAAAAAAAATGACAGTGTTACCCCTTATGTTTTTTTTTCAGGTCCAAATTTTGACCTTCGATATCTCGGTTCTGGAAGGGTCTAGAGCCTCCATTTTTGCGCGCTGGTCGAAGTCTCGTGGCCCTCTGTCAGAATCCAGAGTTTCAAGAAGATCGGAGGGGGTCAAAATTTCGGCCAAAAAAAAAAAATGACAGTGTTACCCCTTATGTTTTTTTTTCAGGTCCAAATTTTGACCTTCGATATCTCGGCTCTGGAAGGGTCTAGAGCCTCCATTTTTGCGCGCTGGTCGAAGTCTCGTGGCCCTCTGTCAGAATCCAGAGTTTCAAGAAAATCGGAGGGGGTCAAAATTTCGGCCAAAAAAAAATGACAGTGTTACCCCTTATGTTTTTTTTTTCAGGTCCAAATTTTGACCTTCGATATCTCGGTTCTGGAAGGGTCTAGAGCCTCCATTTTTGCGCGCTGGTCGAAGTCTCGTGGCCCTCTGTCAGAATCCAGAGTTTCAAGAAGATCGGAGGGGGTCAAAATTTCGGCCAAAAAAAAAAATGACAGTGTTACCCCTTATGTTTTTTTTTCAGGTCCAAATTTTGACCTTCGATATCTCGGCTCTGGAAGGGTCTAGAGCCTCCATTTTTGCGCGCTGGTCGAAGTCTCATGGCCCTCTGTCAGAATCCAGAGTTTTAAGAAAATCGGAGGGGGTCAAAATTTCGGCCAAAAAAAAAAATGACAGTGTTACCCCTTATGTTTTTTTTTCAGGTCCAAATTTTGACCTTCGATATCTCGGTTCTGGAAGGGTCTAGAGCCTCCATTTTTGCGCGCTGGTCGAAGTCTCGTGGCCCTCTGTCAGAATCCAGAGTTTCAAGAAAATCGGAGGGGGTCAAAATTTCGGCCAAAAAAAAAAAAATGACAGTGTTACCCCTTATGTTTTTTTTTTCAGGTCCAAATTTTGACCTTCGATATCTCGGCTCTGGAAGGGTCTAGAGCCTCCATTTTTGCGCGCTGGTCAAAGTCTCGTGGCCCTCTGTCAGAATCCAGAGTTTCAAGAAAATCGGAGGGGGTCAAAATTTCGGCCAAAAAAAAAATGACAGTGTTACCCCTTATGTTTTTTTTTTAGGTCCAAATTTTGACCTTCGATATCTCGGATCTGGAAGGGTCTAGAGCCTCCATTTTTGCGCGCTGGTCGAAGTCTCGTGGCCCTCTGTCAGAATCCAGAGTTTCAAGAAAATCGGAGGGGGTCAAAATTTCGGCCAAAAAAAAAAAATGACAGTGTTACCCCTTATGTTTTTTTTTTTCAGGTCCAAATTTTGAACTTCGATATCTCGGTTCTGGAAGGGTCTAGAGCCTCCATTTTTGCGCGCTGGTCGAAGACTCATGGCCCTCTGTCAGAATCCAGAGTTTTAAGAAAATCGGAGGGGGTCAAAATTTCGGCCAAAAAAAAAAAAGACAGTTTTACCCCTTATGTTTTTTTTCAGGTCCAAATTTTGACCTTCGATATCTCGGTTCTGGAAGGGTCTAGAGCCTCCATTTTTGCGCGCTGGTCGAAGTCTCGTGGCCCTCTGTCAGAATCCAGAGTTTCAAGAAAATCGGAGGGGGTCAAAATTTCGGCCAAAAAAAAATGACAGTGTTACCCCTTATGTTTTTTTTTCAGGTCCAAATTTTGACCTTCGATATCTTGGTTCTGGAAGGGTCTAGAGCCTCCATTTTTGCGCGCTGGTCGAAGTCTCGTGGCCCTCTGTCAGAATCCAGAGTTTCAAGAAAATCGGAGGGGGTCAAAATTTCGGCCAAAAAAAAAAAATGACAGTGTTACCCCTTATGTTTTTTTTTCAGGTCCAAATTTTGACCTTCGATATCTCGGCTCTGGAAGGGTCTAGAGCCTCCATTTTTGCGCGCTGGTCAAAGTCTCGTGGCCCTCTGTCAGAATCCAGAGTTTCAAGAAAATCGGAGGGGGTCAAAATTTCGGCCAAAAAAAAAAATGACAGTGTTACCCCTTATGTTTTTTTTTTCAGGTCCAAATTTTGACCTTCGATATCTCGGTTCTGGAAGGGTCTAGAGCCTCCATTTTTGCGCGCTGGTCGAAGTCTCGTGGCCCTCTGTCAGAATCCAGAGTTTCAAGAAAATCGGAGGGGGTCAAAATTTCGGCCAAAAAAAAAAATGACAGTGTTACCCCTTATGTTTTTTTTTCAGGTCCAAATTTTGACCTTCGATATCTCGGTTCTGGAAGGGTCTAGAGCCTCCATTTTTGCGCGCTGGTCGAAGTCTCGTGGCCCTCTGTCAGAATCCAGAGTTTCAAGAAGATCGGAGGGGGTCAAAATTTCGGCCAAAAAAAAAAAATGACAGTGTTACCCCTTATGTTTTTTTTTCAGGTCCAAATTTTGACCTTCGATATCTCGGTTCTGGAAGGGTCTAGAGCCTCCATTTTTGCGCGCTGGTCGAAGTCTCGTGGCCCTCTGTCAGAATCCAGAGTTTCAAGAAAATCGGAGGGGGTCAAAATTTCGGCCAAAAAAAAAATGACAGTGTTACCCCTTATGTTTTTTTTTTTTCAGGTCCAAATTTTGACCTTCGATATCTCGGTTCTGGAAGGGTCTAGAGCGTCCATTTTTGCGCGCTGGTCGAAGACTCGTGGCCCTCTGTCAGAATCCAGAGTTTTAAGACAATCGGAGGGGGTCAAAATTTCGGCCAAAAAAAAAAATGACAGTGTTACCCCTTATGTTTTTTTTTCAGGTCCAAATTTTGACCTTCGATATCTCGGTTCTGGAAGGGTCTAGAGCCTCCATTTTTGCGCGCTGGTCGAAGTCTCGTGGCCCTCTGTCAGAATCCAGAGTTTCAAGAAAATCGGAGGGGGTCAAAATTTCGGCCAAAAAAAAAATGACAGTGTTACCCCTTATGTTTTTTTTTCAGGTCCAAATTTTGACCTTCGATATCTCGGTTCTGGAAGGGTCTAGAGCGTCCATTTTTGCGCGCTGGTCGAAGACTCGTGGCCCTCTGTCAGAATCCAGAGTTTTAAGAAAATCGGAGGGGGTCAAAATTTCGGCCAAAAAAAAAAATGACAGTGTTACCCCTTATGTTTTTTTTTTCAGGTCCAAATTTTGACCTTCGATATCTCGGTTCTGGAAGGGTCTAGAGCCTCCATTTTTGCGCGCTGGTCGAAGTCTCGTGGCCCTCTGTCAGAATCCAGAGTTTCAAGAAAATCGGAGGGGGTCAAAATTTCGGCCAAAAAAAAAAAAAATGACAGTGTTACCCCTTATGTTTTTTTTTTCAGGTCCAAATTTTGACCTTCGATATCTCGGTTCTGGAAGGGTCTAGAGCCTCCATTTTTGCGCGCTGGTCGAAGTCTCGTGGCCCTCTGTCAGAATCCAGAGTTTCAAGAAAATCGGAGGGGGTCAAAATTTCGGCCAAAAAAAAAATGACAGTGTTACCCCTTATGTTTTTTTTTCAGGTCCAAATTTTGACCTTCGATATCTTGGTTCTGGAAGGGTCTAGAGCCTCCATTTTTGCGCGCTGGTCGAAGTCTCGTGGCCCTCTGTCAGAATCCAGAGTTTCAAGAAAATCGGAGGGGGTCAAAATTTCGGCCAAAAAAAAAAAAAATGACAGTGTTACCCCTTATGTTTTTTTTTCAGGTCCAAATTTTGACCTTCGATATCTCGGCTCTGGAAGGGTCTAGAGCCTCCATTTTTGCGCGCTGGTCAAAGTCTCGTGGCCCTCTGTCAGAATCCAGAGTTTCAAGAAAATCGGAGGGGGTCAAAATTTCGGCCAAAAAAAAAAATGACAGTGTTACCCCTTATGTTTTTTTTTTTCAGGTCCAAATTTTGACCTTCGATATCTCGGTTCTGGAAGGGTCTAGAGCCTCCATTTTTGCGCGCTGGTCGAAGTCTCGTGGCCCTCTGTCAGAATCCAGAGTTTCAAGAAAATCGGAGGGGGTCAAAATTTCGGCCAAAAAAAAAATGACAGTGTTACCCCTTATGTTTTTTTTTCAGGTCCAAATTTTGACCTTCGATATCCTGGTTCTGGAAGGGTCTAGAGCCTCCATTTTTGCGCGCTGGTCGAAGTCTTGTGGCCCTCTGTCAGAATCTAGAGTTTCAAGAAAATCGGAGGGGGGCAAAATTTCGGCCAAAAAAAAAATGACAGTGTTACCCCTTATGTTTTTTTTTTTCAGGTCCAAATTTTGACCTTCGATATCTCGGTTCTGGAAGGGTCTAGAGCCTCCATTTTTGCGCGCTGGTCGAAGTCTCGTGGCCCTCTGTCAGAATCCAGAGTTTCAAGAAAATCGGAGGGGGTCAAAATTTCGGCCAAAAAAAAAAAATGACAGTGTTACCCCTTATGTTTTTTTTTCAGGTCCAAATTTTGACCTTCGATATCTCGGCTCTGGAAGGGTCTAGAGCCTCCATTTTTGCGCGCTGGTCGAAGTCTCGTGGCCCTCTGTCAGAATCCAGAGTTTCAAGAAAATCGGAGGGGGTCAAAATTTCGGCCAAAAAAAAAAATGACAGTGTTACCCCTTATGTTTTTTTTTTTCAGGTCCAAATTTTGACCTTCGATATCTCGGTTCTGGAAGGGTCTAGAGCCTCCATTTTTGCGCGCTGGTCGAAGTCTCGTGGCCCTCTGTCAGAATCCAGAGTTTCAAGAAAATCGGAGGGGGTCAAAATTTCGGCCAAAAAAAAAATGACAGTGTTACCCCTTATGTTTTTTTTTTCAGGTCCAAATTTTGACCTTCGATATCTCGGTTCTGGAAGGGTCTAGAGCCTCCATTTTTGCGCGCTGGTCGAAGTCTCGTGGCCCTCTGTCAGAATCCAGAGTTTCAAGAAAATCGGAGGGGGTCAAAATTTCGGCCAAAAAAAAAAATTACAGTGTTACCCCTTATGTTTTTTTTTCAGGTCCAAATTTTGACCTTCGATATCTCGGTTCTGGAAGGGTCTAGAGCCTCCATTTTTGCGCGCTGGTCGAAGTCTCGTGGCCCTCTGTCAGAATCCAGAGTTTCAAGAAGATCGGAGGGGGTCAAAATTTCGGCCAAAAAAAAAAAAATGACAGTGTTACCCCTTATGTTTTTTTTTCAGGTCCAAATTTTGACCTTCGATATCTCGGCTCTGGAAGGGTCTAGAGCCTCCATTTTTGCGCGCTGGTCGAAGTCTCGTGGCCCTCTGTCAGAATCCAGAGTTTCAAGAAAATCGGAGGGGGTCAAAATTTCGGCCAAAAAAAAAATGACAGTGTTACCCCTTATGTTTTTTTTTTTTCAGGTCCAAATTTTGACCTTCGATATCTCGGTTCTGGAAGGGTCTAGAGCGTCCATTTTTGCGCGCTGGTCGAAGACTCGTGGCCCTCTGTCAGAATCCAGAGTTTTAAGAAAATCGGAGGGGGTCAAAATTTCGGCCAAAAAAAAAATGACAGTGTTACCCCTTATGTTTTTTTTTCAGGTCCAAATTTTGACCTTCGATATCTCGGTTCTGGAAGGGTCTAGAGCCTCCATTTTTGCGCGCTGGTCGAAGTCTCGTGGCCCTCTGTCAGAATCCAGAGTTTCAAGAAAATCGGAGGGGGTCAAAATTTCGCCCAAAAAAAAAATGACAGTGTTACCCCTTATGTTTTTTTTTCAGGTCCAAATTTTGACCTTCGATATCTCGGTTCTGGAAGGGTCTAGAGCGTCCATTTTTGCGCGCTGGTCGAAGACTCGTGGCCCTCTGTCAGAATCCAGAGTTTCAAGAAAATCGGAGGGGGTCAAAATTTCGGCCAAAAAAAAAAAATGACAGTGTTACCCCTTATGTTTTTTTTTTCAGGTCCAAATTTTGACCTTCGATATCTCGGTTCTGGAAGGGTCTAGAGCCTCCATTTTTGCGCGCTGGTCGAAGTCTCGTGGCCCTCGGTCAGAATCCAGAGTTTCAAGAAAATCGGAGGGGGTCAAAATTTCGGCCAAAAAAAAAATGACAGTGTTACCCCTTATGTTTTTTTTTCAGGTCCAAATTTTGACCTTCGATATCTTGGTTTGGAAGGGTCTAGAGCCTCCATTTTTGCGCGCTGGTCGAAGTCTCGTGGCCCTCTGTCAGAATCCAGAGTTTCAAGAAAATCGGAGGGGGTCAAAATTTCGGCCAAAAAAAAAAAATGACAGTGTTACCCCTTATGTTTTTTTTTCAGGTCCAAATTTTGACCTTCGATATCTTGGTTCTGGAAGGGTCTAGAGCCTCCATTTTTGCGCGCTGGTCGAAGTCTCGTGGCCCTCTGTCAGAATCCAGAGTTTCAAGAAAATCGGAGGGGGTCAAAATTTCGGCCAAAAAAAAAAATGACAGTGTTACCCCTTATGTTTTTTTTTCAGGTCCAAATTTTGACCTTCGATATCTCGGTTCTGGAAGGGTCTAGAGCGTCCATTTTTGCGCGCTGGTCGAAGACTCGTGGCCCTCTGTCAGAATCCAGAGTTTCAAGAAGATCGGAGGGGGTCAAAATTTCGGCCAAAAAAAAAATGACAGTGTTACCCCTTATGTTTTTTTTTCAGGTCCAAATTTTGACCTTCGATATCTCAGTTCTGGAAGGGTCTAGAGCCTCCATTTTTGCGCGCTGGTCGAAGTCTCATGGTCCTCTGTCAGAATCCAGAGTTTCAAGAAAATCGGAGGGGGTCAAAATTTCGGCCAAAAAAAAAATGACAGTGTTACCCCTTATGTTTTTTTTTTCAGGTCCAAATTTTGACCTTCGATATCTCGGCTCTGGAAGGGTCTAGAGCCTCCATTTTTGCGCGCTGGTCGAAGTCTCGTGGCCCTCTGTCAGAATCCAGAGTTTCAAGAAAATCGGAGGGGGTCAAAATTTCGGCCAAAAAAAAAAATGACAGTGTTACCCCTTATGTTTTTTTTTTCAGGTCCAAATTTTGACCTTCGATATCTCGGTTCTGGAAGGGTCTAGAGCCTCCATTTTTGCGCGCTGGTCGAAGTCTCGTGGCCCTCTGTCAGAATCCAGAGTTTCAAGAAAATCGGAGGGGGTCAAAATTTCAGCCAAAAAAAAAAATGACAGTGTTACCCCTTATGTTTTTTTTTCAGGTCCAAATTTTGACCTTCGATATCTCGGTTCTGGAAGGGTCTAGAGCCTCCATTTTTGCGCGCTGGTCGAAGTCTCGTGGCCCTCTGTCAGAATCCAGAGTTTCAAGAAGATCGGAGGGGGTCAAAATTTCGGCCAAAAAAAAAAAATGACAGTGTTACCCCTTATGTTTTTTTTTCAGGTCCAAATTTTGACCTTCGATATCTCGGCTCTGGAAGGGTCTAGAGCCTCCATTTTTGCGCGCTGGTCGAAGTCTCGTGGCCCTCTGTCAGAATCCAGAGTTTCAAGAAAATCGGAGGGGGTCAAAATTTCGGCCAAAAAAAAAATGACAGTGTTACCCCTTATGTTTTTTTTTTTCAGGTCCAAATTTTGACCTTCGATATCTCGGTTCTGGAAGGGTCTAGAGCCTCCATTTTTGCGCGCTGGTCGAAGTCTCGTGGCCCTCTGTCAGAATCCAGAGTTTCAAGAAAATCGGAGGGGGTCAAAATTTCGGCCAAAAAAAAAAATGACAGTGTTACCCCTTATGTTTTTTTTTCAGGTCCAAATTTTGACCTTCGATATCTCGATTCTGGAAGGGTCTAGAGCCTCCATTTTTGCGCGCTGGTCGAAGTCTCGTGGCCCTCTGTCAGAATCCAGAGTTTCAAGAAGATCGGAGGGGGTCAAAATTTCGGCCAAAAAAAAAAAATGACAGTGTTACCCCTTATGTTTTTTTTTCAGGTCCAAATTTTGACCTTCGATATCTCGGTTCTGGAAGGGTCTAGAGCCTCCATTTTTGCGCGCTGGTCGAAGTCTCGTGGCCCTCTGTCAGAATCCAGAGTTTCAAGAAAATCGGAGGGGGTCAAAATTTCGGCCAAAAAAAAAATGACAGTGTTACCCCTTATGTTTTTTTTTCAGGTCCAAATTTTGACCTTCGATATCTCGGTTCTGGAAGGGTCTAGAGCCTCCATTTTTGCGCGCTGGTCGAAGTCTCGTGGCCCTCTGTCAGAATCCAGAGTTTCAAGAAAATCGGAGGGGGTCAAAATTTCGGCCAAAAAAAAAAATGACAGTGTTACCCCTTATGTTTTTTTTTCAGGTCCAAATTTTGACCTTCGATATCTCGGTTCTGGAAGGGTCTAGAGCCTCCATTTTTGCGCGCTGGTCGAAGTCTCGTGGCCCTCTGTCAGAATCCAGAGTTTCAAGAAAATCGGAGGGGGTCAAAATTTCGGCCAAAAAAAAAAATGACAGTGTTACCCCTTATGTTTTTTTTCAGGTCCAAATTTTGACCTTCGATATCTCGGTTCTGGAAGGGTCTAGAGCCTCCATTTTTGCGCGCTGGTCGAAGTCTCGTGGCCCTCTGTCAGAATCCAGAGTTTCAAGAAGATCGGAGGGGGTCAAAATTTCGGCCAAAAAAAAAAATGACAGTGTTACCCCTTATGTTTTTTTTTCAGGTCCAAATTTTGACCTTCGATATCTCGGTTCTGGAAGGGTCTAGAGCCTCCATTTTTGCGCGCTGGTCGAAGTCTCGTGGCCCTCTGTCAGAATCCAGAGTTTCAAGAAGATCGGAGGTGGTCAAAATTTCAGCCAAAAAAAAAATGACAGTGTTACCCCTTATGTTTTTTTTTCAGGTCCAAATTTTGACCTTCGATATCTCGGCTCTGGAAGGGTCTAGAGCCTCCATTTTTGCGCGCTGGTCGAAGTCTCGTGGCCCTCTGTCAGAATCCAGAGTTTCAAGAAAATCGGAGGGGGTCAAAATTTCGGCCAAAAAAAAAAAATGACAGTGTTATCCCTTATGTTTTTTTTTTTCAGGTCCAAATTTTGACCTTCGATATCTCGGTTCTGGAAGGGTCTAGAGCCTCCATTTTTGCGCGCTGGTCGAAGTCTCGTGGCCCTCTGTCAGAATCCAGAGTTTCAAGAAAATCGGAGGGGGTCAAAATTTCGGCCAAAAAAAAAAATGACAGTGTTACCCCTTATGTTTTTTTTTTCAGGTCCAAATTTTGACCTTCGATATCTCGGTTCTGGAAGGGTCTAGAGCGTCCATTTTTGCGCGCTGGTCGAAGACTCGTGGCCCTCTGTCAGAATCCAGAGTTTCAAGAAAATCGGAGGGGGGTCAAAATTTCGGCCAAAAAAAAAAATGACAGTGTTACCCCTTATGTTTTTTTTTCAGGTCCAAATTTTGACCTTCGATATCTCGGCTCTGGAAGGGTCTAGAGCCTCCATTTTTGCGCGCTGGTCGAAGTCTCGTGGCCCTCTGTCAGAATCCAGAGTTTCAAGAAAATCGGAGGGGGTCAAAATTTCGGCCAAAAAAAAAATGACAGTGTTACCCCTTATGTTTTTTTTTTCAGGTCCAAATTTTGACCTTCGATATCTCGGTTCTGGAAGGGTCTAGAGCCTCCATTTTTGCGCGCTGGTCGAAGTCTCGTGGCCCTCTGTCAGAATCCAGAGTTTCAAGAAAATCGGAGGGGGTCAAAATTTCGGCCAAAAAAAAAAATTACAGTGTTACCCCTTATGTTTTTTTTTCAGGTCCAAATTTTGACCTTCGATATCTCGGTTCTGGAAGGGTCTAGAGCCTCCATTTTTGCGCGCTGGTCGAAGTCTCGTGGCCCTCTGTCAGAATCCAGAGTTTCAAGAAGATCGGAGGGGGTCAAAATTTCGGCCAAAAAAAAAAAATGACAGTGTTACCCCTTATGTTTTTTTTTCAGGTCCAAATTTTGACCTTCGATATCTCGGTTCTGGAAGGGTCTAGAGCCTCCATTTTTGCGCGCTGGTCGAAGTCTCGTGGCCCTCTGTCAGAATCCAGAGTTTCAAGAAAATCGGAGGGGGTCAAAATTTCGGCCAAAAAAAAATGACAGTGTTACCCCTTATGTTTTTTTTTCAGGTCCAAATTTTGACCTTCGATATCTCGGTTCTGGAAGGGTCTAGAGCCTCCATTTTTGCGCGCTGGTCGAAGTCTCGTGGCCCTCTGTCAGAATCCAGAGTTTCAAGAAAATCGGAGGGGGTCAAAATTTCGGCCAAAAAAAAAAAATGACAGTGTTACCCCTTATGTTTTTTTTTTCAGGTCCAAATTTTGACCTTCGATATCTCGGTTCTGGAAGGGTCTAGAGCCTCCATTTTTGCGCGCTGGTCGAAGTCTCGTGGCCCTCTGTCAGAATCCAGAGTTTCAAGAAAATCGGAGGGGGTCAAAATTTCGGCCAAAAAAAAAAAATGACAGTGTTACCCCTTATGTTTTTTTTTCAGGTCCAAATTTTGACCTTCGATATCTCGGTTCTGGAAGGGTCTAGAGCCTCCATTTTTGCGCGCTGGTCGAAGTCTCGTGGCCCTCTGTCAGAATCCAGAGTTTCAAGAAGATCGGAGGGGGTCAAAATTTCGGCCAAAAAAAAAAATGACAGTGTTACCCCTTATGTTTTTTTTTCAGGTCCAAATTTTGACCTTCGATATCTCGGTTCTGGAAGGGTCTAGAGCCTCCATTTTTGCGCGCTGGTCGAAGTCTCGTGGCCCTCTGTCAGAATCCAGAGTTTCAAGAAGATCGGAGGGGGTCAAAATTTCGGCCAAAAAAAAAAAATGACAGTGTTACCCCTTATGTTTTTTTTTCAGGTCCAAATTTTGACCTTCGATATCTCGGCTCTGGAAGGGTCTAGAGCCTCCATTTTTGCGCGCTGGTCGAAGTCTCGTGGCCCTCTGTCAGAATCCAGAGTTTCAAGAAAATCGGAGGGGGTCAAAATTTCGGCCAAAAAAAAAAATGACAGTGTTACCCCTTATGTTTTTTTTTTTCAGGTCCAAATTTTGACCTTCGATATCTCGGTTCTGGAAGGGTCTAGAGCGTCCATTTTTGCGCGCTGGTCGAAGACTCGTGGCCCTCTGTCAGAATCCAGAGTTTTAAGAAAATCGGAGGGGGTCAAAATTTCGGCCAAAAAAAAAAAATGACAGTGTTACCCCTTATGTCTTTTTTTCAGGTCCAAATTTTGACCTTCGATATCTCGGTTCTGGAAGGGTCTAGAGCCTCCATTTTTGCGCGCTGGTCGAAGTCTCGTGGCCCTCTGTCAGAATCCAGAGTTTCAAGAAAATCGGAGGGGGTCAAAATTTCGGCCAAAAAAAAAATGACAGTGTTACCCCTTATGTTTTTTTTTCAGGTCCAAATTTTGACCTTCGATATCTCGGTTCTGGAAGGGTCTAGAGCGTCCATTTTTGCGCGCTGGTCGAAGACTCGTGGCCCTCTGTCAGAATCCAGAGTTTCAAGAAAATCGGAGGGGGTCAAAATTTCGGCCAAAAAAAAAAATGACAGTGTTACCCCTTATGTTTTTTTTTCAGGTCCAAATTTTGACCTTCGATATCTCGGTTCTGGAAGGGTCTAGAGCCTCCATTTTTGCGCGCTGGTCGAAGTCTCGTGGCCCTCTGTCAGAATCCAGAGTTTCAAGAAGATCGGAGGGGGTCAAAATTTCGGCCAAAAAAAAAAATGACAGTGTTACCCCTTATGTTTTTTTTTCAGGTCCAAATTTTGACCTTCGATATCTCGGCTCTGGAAGGGTCTAGAGCCTCCATTTTTGCGCGCTGGTCGAAGTCTCGTGGCCCTCTGTCAGAATCCAGAGTTTCAAGAAAATCGGAGGGGGTCAAAATTTCGGCCAAAAAAAAAATGACAGTGTTACCCCTTATGTTTTTTTTTCAGGTCCAAATTTTGACCTTCGATATCTCGGTTCTGGAAGGGTCTAGAGCGTCCATTTTTGCGCGCTGGTCGAAGACTCGTGGCCCTCTGTCAGAATCCAGAGTTTAAAGAAAATCGGAGGGGGTCAAAATTTCGGCCAAAAAAAAAAATGACAGTGTTACCCCTTATGTTTTTTTTTCAGGTCCAAATTTTGACCTTCGATATCTCGGTTCTGGAAGGGTCTAGAGCCTCCATTTTTGCGCGCTGGTCGAAGTCTCGTGGCCCTCTGTCAGAATCCAGAGTTTCAAGAAAATCGGAGGGGGTCAAAATTTCGGCCAAAAAAAAAAATGACAGTGTTACCCCTTATGTTTTTTTTTCAGGTCCAAATTTTGACCTTCGATATCTCGGTTCTGGAAGGGTCTAGAGCCTCCATTTTTGCGCGCTGGTCGAAGTCTCGTGGCCCTCTGTCAGAATCCAGAGTTTCAAGAAAATCGGAGGGGGTCAAAATTTCGGCCAAAAAAAAAAATGACAGTGTTACCCCTTATGTTTTTTTTTCAGGTCCAAATTTTGACCTTCGATATCTCGGTTCTGGAAGGGTCTAGAGCCTCCATTTTTGCGCGCTGGTCGAAGTCTCGTGGCCCTCTGTCAGAATCCAGAGTTTCAAGAAAATCGGAGGGGGTCAAAATTTCGGCCAAAAAAAAAAATGACAGTGTTACCCCTTATGTTTTTTTTTCAGGTCCAAATTTTGACCTTCGATATCTCGGTTCTGGAAGGGTCTAGAGCCTCCATTTTTGCGCGCTGGTCGAAGTCTCGTGGCCCTCTGTCAGAATCCAGAGTTTCAAGAAAATCGGAGGGGGTCAAAATTTCGGCCAAAAAAAAAATGACAGTGTTACCCCTTATGTTTTTTTTTCAGGTCCAAATTTTGACCTTCGATATCTCGGTTCTGGAAGGGTCTAGAGCCTCCATTTTTGCGCGCTGGTCGAAGTCTCGTGGCCCTCTGTCAGAATCCAGAGTTTCAAGAAGATCGGAGGGGGTCAAAATTTCGGCCAAAAAAAAAAAATGACAGTGTTACCCCTTATGTTTTTTTTTCAGGTCCAAATTTTGACCTTCGATATCTCGGTTCTGGAAGGGTCTAGAGCCTCCATTTTTGCGCGCTGGTCGAAGTCTCGTGGCCCTCTGTCAGAATCCAGAGTTTCAAGAAAATCGGAGGGGGTCAAAATTTCGGCCAAAAAAAAAAATGACAGTGTTACCCCTTATGTTTTTTTTTCAGGTCCAAATTTTGACCTTCGATATCTCGGTTCTGGAAGGGTCTAGAGCCTCCATTTTTGCGCGCTGGTCGAAGTCTCGTGGCCCTCTGTCAGAATCCAGAGTTTCAAGAAGATCGGAGGGGGTCAAAATTTCGGCCAAAAAAAAAATGACAGTGTTACCCCTTATGTTTTTTTTTCAGGTCCAAATTTTGACCTTCGATATCTCGGTTCTGGAAGGGTCTAGAGCCTCCATTTTTGCGCGCTGGTCGAAGTCTCGTGGCCCTCTGCCAGAATCCAGAGTTTCAAGAAGATCGGAGGGGGTCAAAATTTCGGCCAAAAAAAAAAAATGACAGTGTTACCCCTTATGTTTTTTTTTCAGGTCCAAATTTTGACCTTCGATATCTCGGCTCTGGAAGGGTCTAGAGCCTCCATTTTTGTGCGCTGGTCGAAGTCTCGTGGCCCTCTGTCAGAATCCAGAGTTTCAAGAAAATCGGAGGGGGTCAAAATTTCGGCCAAAAAAAAATGACAGTGTTACCCCTTATGTTTTTTTTTTTCAGGTCCAAATTTTGACCTTCGATATCTCGGTTCTGGAAGGGTCTAGAGCGTCCATTTTTGCGCGCTGGTCGAAGACTCATGGCCCTCTGTCAGAATCCAGAGTTTTAAGAAAATCGGAGGGGGTCAAAATTTCGGCCAAAAAAAAAAAATGACAGTGTTACCCCTTATGTTTTTTTTCAGGTCCAAATTTTGACCTTCGATATCTCGGTTCTGGAAGGGTCTAGAGCCTCCATTTTTGCGCGCTGGTCGAAGTCTCGTGGCCCTCTGTCAGAATCCAGAGTTTCAAGAAAATCGGAGGGGGTCAAAATTTCGGCCAAAAAAAAATGACAGTGTTACCCCTTATGTTTTTTTTTCAGGTCCAAATTTTGACCTTCGATATCTTGGTTCTGGAAGGGTCTAGAGCCTCCATTTTTGCGCGCTGGTCGAAGTCTCGTGGCCCTCTGTCAGAATCCAGAGTTTCAAGAAGATCGGAGGGGGTCAAAATTTCGGCCAAAAAAAAAAAATGACAGTGTTACCCCTTATGTTTTTTTTTCAGGTCCAAATTTTGACCTTCGATATCTCGGTTCTGGAAGGGTCTAGAGCCTCCATTTTTGCGCGCTGGTCGAAGTCTCGTGGCCCTCTGTCAGAATCCAGAGTTTCAAGAAAATCGGAGGGGGTCAAAATTTCGGCCAAAAAAAAAATGACAGTGTTACCCCTTATGTTTTTTTTTTCAGGTCCAAATTTTGACCTTCGATATCTCGGTTCTGGAAGGGTCTAGAGCCTCCATTTTTGCGCGCTGATCGAAGTCTCGTGGCCCTCTGTCAGAATCCAGAGTTTCAAGAAAATTGGAGGGGGTCAAAATTTCGGCCAAAAAAAAAAAATGACAGTGTTACCCCTTATGTTTTTTTTTTCAGGTCCAAATTTTGACCTTCGATATCTCGGTTCTGGAAGGGTCTAGAGCCTCCATTTTTGCGCGCTGGTCGAAGTCTCGTGGCCCTCTGTCAGAATCCAGAGTTTCAAGAAAATCGGAGGGGGTCAAAATTTCGGCCAAAAAAAAAAATGACAGTGTTACCCCTTATGTTTTTTTTTCAGGTCCAAATTTTGACCTTCGATATCTCGGTTCTGGAAGGGTCTAGAGCCTCCATTTTTGCGCGCTGGTCGAAGTCTCGTGGCCCTCTGTCAGAATCCAGAGTTTCAAGAAGATCGGAGGGGGTCAAAATTTCGGCCAAAAAAAAAATGACAGTCTTACCCCTTATGTTTTTTTTTCAGGTCCAAATTTTGTCCTTCGATATCTCGGTTCTGGAAGGGTCTAGAGCCTCCATTTTTGCGCGCTGGTCGAAGTCTCGTGGCCCTCTGTCAGAATCCAGAGTTTCAAGAAGATCGGAGGGGGTCAAAATTTCGGCCAAAAAAAAAAATGACAGTGTTACCCCTTATGTTTTTTTTTCAGGTCCAAATTTTGACCTTCGATATCTCGGCTCTGGAAGGGTCTAGAGCCTCCATTTTTGCGCGCTGGTCGAAGTCTCGTGGCCCTCTGTCAGAATCCAGAGTTTCAAGAAAATCGGAGGGGGTCAAAATTTCGGCCAAAAAAAAAATGACAGTGTTACCCCTTATGTTTTTTTTTTTTCAGGTCCAAATTTTGACCTTCGATATCTCGGTTCTGGAAGGGTCTAGAGCGTCCATTTTTGCGCGCTGGTCGAAGACTCGTGGCCCTCTGTCAGAATCCAGAGTTTTAAGAAAATCGGAGGGGGTCAAAATTTCGGCCAAAAAAAAAAAATGACAGTGTTACCCCTTATGTTTTTTTTTCAGGTCCAAATTTTGACCTTCGATATCTCGGTTCTGGAAGGGTCTAGAGCCTCCATTTTTGCGCGCTGGTCAAAGTCTCGTGGCCCTCTGTCAGAATCCAGAGTTTCAAGAAAATCGGAGGGGGTCAAAATTTCGGCCAAAAAAAAAAATGACAGTGTTACCCCTTATGTTTTTTTTTCAGGTCCAAATTTTGACCTTCGATATCTCGGTTCTGGAAGGGTCTAGAGCGTCCATTTTTACGCGATCGTCGAAGACTCGTGGCCCTCTGTCAGAATCCAGAATTTCAAGAAAATCGGAGGCGGTCAAAATTTCGGCCAAAAAAAAAATGACAGTGTTACCCCTTATGTTTTTTTTTCAGGTCCAAATTTTGACCTTCGATATCTCGGTTCTGGAAGGGTCTAGAGCCTCCATTTTTGCGCGCTGGTCGAAGTCTCGTGGCCTTCTGTCAGAATCCAGAGTTTCAAGAAGATCGGAGGGGGTCAAAATTTCGGCCAAAAAAAAAAAATGACAGTGTTACCCCTTATGTTTTTTTTTCAGGTCCAAATTTTGACCTTCGATATCTCGGCTCTGGAAGGGTCTAGAGCCTCCATTTTTGCGCGCTGGTCGAAGTCTCGTGGCCCTCTGTCAGAATCCAGAGTTTCAAGAAAATCGGAGGGGGTCAAAATTTCGGCCAAAAAAAAAATGACAGTGTTACCCCTTATGTTTTTTTTTCAGGTCCAAATTTTGACCTTCGATATCTCGGTTCTGGAAGGGTCTAGAGCGTCCATTTTTGCGCGCTGGTCGAAGACTCGTGGCCCTCTGTCAGAATCCAGAGTTTTAAGAAAATCGGAGGGGGTCAAAATTTCGGCCAAAAAAAAAAATGACAGTGTTACCCCTTATGTTTTTTTTTCAGGTCCAAATTTTGACCTTCGATATCTCGGTTCTGGAAGGGTCTAGAGCCTCCATTTTTGCGCGCTGGTCGAAGTCTCGTGGCCCTCTGTCAGAATCCAGAGTTTCAAGAAAATCGGAGGGGGTCAAAATTTCGGCCAAAAAAAAAATGACAGTGTTACCCCTTATGTTTTTTTTTCAGGTCCAAATTTTGACCTTCGATATCTCGGTTCTGGAAGGGTCTAGAGCGTCCATTTTTGCGCGCTGGTCGAAGACTCGTGGCCCTCTGTCAGAATCCAGAGTTTCAAGAAAATCGGAGGGGGTCAAAATTTCGGCCAAAAAAAAAAAATGACAGTGTTACCCCTTATGTTTTTTTTTTCAGGTCCAAATTTTGACCTTCGATATCTCGGTTCTGGAAGGGTCTAGAGCCTCCATTTTTGCGCGCTGGTCGAAGTCTCGTGGCCCTCTGTCAGAATCCAGAGTTTCAAGAAAATCGGAGGGGGTCAAAATTTCGGCCAAAAAAAAAATGACAGTGTTACCCCTTATGTTTTTTTTTCAGGTCCAAATTTTGACCTTCGATATCTTGGTTCTGGAAGGGTCTAGAGCCTCCATTTTTGCGCGCTGGTCGAAGTCTCGTGGCCCTCTGTCAGAATCCAGAGTTTCAAGAAAATCGGAGGGGGTCAAAATTTCGGCCAAAAAAAAAAAATGACAGTGTTACCCCTTATGTTTTTTTTTCAGGTCCAAATTTTGACCTTCGATATCTCGGCTCTGGAAGGGTCTAGAGCCTCCATTTTTGCGCGCTGGTCAAAGTCTCGTGGCCCTCTGTCAGAATCCAGAGTTTCAAGAAAATCGGAGGGGGTCAAAATTTCGGCCAAAAAAAAAAATGACAGTGTTACCCCTTATGTTTTTTTTTTCAGGTCCAAATTTTGACCTTCGATATCTCGGTTCTGGAAGGGTCTAGAGCCTCCATTTTTGCGCGCTGGTCGAAGTCTCGTGGCCCTCTGTCAGAATCCAGAGTTTCAAGAAAATCGGAGGGGGTCAAAATTTCGGCCAAAAAAAAAAAATGACAGTGTTACCCCTTATGTTTTTTTTTCAGGTCCAAATTTTGACCTTCGATATCTCGGCTCTGGAAGGGTCTAGAGCCTCCATTTTTGCGCGCTGGTCGAAGTCTCGTGGCCCTCTGTCAGAATCCAGAGTTTCAAGAAAATCGGAGGTGGTCAAAATTTCGGCCAAAAAAAAAAATGACAGTGTTACCCCTTATGTTTTTTTTTTCAGGTCCAAATTTTGACCTTCGATATCTCGGCTCTGGAAGGGTCTAGAGCCTCCATTTTTGCGCGCTGGTCGAAGTCTCGTGGCCCTCTGTCAGAATCCAGAGTTTCAAGAATTTCGGAGGGGGTCAAAATTTCGGCCAAAAAAAAAAATGACAGTGTTACCCCTTATGTTTTTTTTTCAGGTCCAAATTTTGACCTTCGATATCTCGGTTCTGGAAGGGTCTAGAGCCTCCATTTTTGCGCGCTGGTCGAAGTCTCGTGGCCCTCTGTCAGAATCCAGAGTTTCAAGAAAATCGGAGGGGGTCAAAATTTCGGCCAAAAAAAAAATGACAGTGTTACCCCTTATGTTTTTTTTTCAGGTCCAAATTTTGACCTTCGATATCTTGGTTCTGGAAGGGTCTAGAGCCTCCATTTTTGCGCGCTGGTCGAAGTCTCGTGGCCCTCTGTCAGAATCCAGAGTTTCAAGAAAATCGGAGGGGGGCAAAATTTCGGCCAAAAAAAAAAATGACAGTGTTACCCCTTATGTTTTTTTTTTCAGGTCCAAATTTTGACCTTCGATATCTCGGTTCTGGAAGGGTCTAGAGCCTCCATTTTTGCGCGCTGGTCGAAGTCTCGTGGCCCTCTGTCAGAATCCAGAGTTTCAAGAAAATCGGAGGGGGTCAAAATTTCGGCCAAAAAAAAAAATGACAGTGTTACCCCTTATGTTTTTTTTTCAGGTCCAAATTTTGACCTTCGATATCTCGGTTCTGGAAGGGTCTAGAGCCTCCATTTTTGCGCGCTGGTCGAAGTCTCGTGGCCCTCTGTCAGAATCCAGAGTTTCAAGAAGATCGGAGGGGGTCAAAATTTCGGCCAAAAAAAAAAATGACAGTGTTACCCCTTATGTTTTTTTTTTCAGGTCCAAATTTTGACCTTCGATATCTCGGCTCTGGAAGGGTCTAGAGCCTCCATTTTTGCGCGCTGGTCGAAGTCTCGTGGCCCTCTGTCAGAATCCAGAGTTTCAAGAAAATCGGAGGGGGTCAAAATTTCGGCGAAAAAAAAAAAATGACAGTGTTACCCCTTATGTTTTTTTTCAGGTCCAAATTTTGACCTTCGATATCTCGGTTCTGGAAGGGTCTAGAGCGTCCATTTTTGCGTTCTGGTCGAAGACTCGTGGCCCTCTGTCAGAATCCAGAGTTTCAAGAAGATCGGAGGGGGTCAAAATTTCGGCCAAAAAAAAAAAATGAAAGTGTTACCCCTTATGTTTTTTTTTCAGGTCCAAATTTTGACCTTCGATATCTCGGTTCTGGAAGGGTCTAGAGCCTCCATTTTTGCGCGCTGGTCGAAGTCTCGTGGTCCTCTGTCAGAATCCAGAGTTTCAAGAAAATCGGAGGGGGTCAAAATTTCGGCCAAAAAAAAAAATGACAGTGTTACCCCTTATGTTTTTTTTTTCAGGTCCAAATTTTGACCTTCGATATCTCGGCTCTGGAAGGGTCTAGAGCCTCCATTTTTGCGCGCTGGTCGAAGTCTCGTGGCCCTCTGTCAGAATCCAGAGTTTCAAGAAAATCGGAGGGGGTCAAAATTTCGGCCAAAAAAAAAAAATGACAGTGTTACCCCTTATGTTTTTTTTTTCAGGTCCAAATTTTGACCTTCGATATCTCGGTTCTGGAAGGGTCTAGAGCCTCCATTTTTGCGCGCTGGTCGAAGTCTCGTGGCCCTCTGTCAGAATCCAGAGTTTCAAGAAAATCGGAGGGGGTCAAAATTTCGGCCAAAAAAAAAAATGACAGTGTTACCCCTTATGTTTTTTTTTCAGGTCCAAATTTTGACCTTCGATATCTCGGTTCTGGAAGGGTCTAGAGCCTCCATTTTTGCGCGCTGGTCGAAGTCTCGTGGCCCTCTGTCAGAATCCAGAGTTTCAAGAAGATCGGAGGGGGTCAAAATTTCGGCCAAAAAAAAAATGACAGTCTTACCCCTTATGTTTTTTTTTCAGGTCCAAATTTTGTCCTTCGATATCTCGGTTCTGGAAGGGTCTAGAGCCTCCATTTTTGCGCGCTGGTCGAAGTCTCGTGGCCCTCTGTCAGAATCCAGAGTTTCAAGAAGATCGGAGGGGGTCAAAATTTCGGCCAAAAAAAAAAATGACAGTGTTACCCCTTATGTTTTTTTTTCAGGTCCAAATTTTGACCTTCGATATCTCGGCTCTGGAAGGGTCTAGAGCCTCCATTTTTGCGCGCTGGTCGAAGTCTCGTGGCCCTCTGTCAGAATCCAGAGTTTCAAGAAAATCGGAGGGGGTCAAAATTTCGGCCAAAAAAAAAATGACAGTGTTACCCCTTATGTTTTTTTTTTTCAGGTCCAAATTTTGACCTTCGATATCTCGGTTCTGGAAGGGTCTAGAGCGTCCATTTTTGCGCGCTGGTCGAAGACTCGTGGCCCTCTGTCAGAATCCAGAGTTTTAAGAAAATCGGAGGGGGTCAAAATTTCGGCCAAAAAAAAAAAATGACAGTGTTACCCCTTATGTTTTTTTTTCAGGTCCAAATTTTGACCTTCGATATCTCGGTTCTGGAAGGGTCTAGAGCCTCCATTTTTGCGCGCTGGTCGAAGTCTCGTGGCCCTCTGTCAGAATCCAGAGTTTCAAGAAAATCGGAGGGGGTCAAAATTTCGGCCAAAAAAAAAATGACAGTGTTACCCCTTATGTTTTTTTTTCAGGTCCAAATTTTGACCTTCGATATCTCGGTTCTGGAAGGGTCTAGAGCGTCCATTTTTACGCGCTGGTCGAAGACTCGTGGCCCTCTGTCAGAATCCAGAGTTTCAAGAAAATCGGAGGGGGTCAAAATTTCGGCCAAAAAAAAAATGACAGTGTTACCCCTTATGTTTTTTTTTCAGGTCCAAATTTTGACCTTCGATATCTCGGTTCTGGAAGGGTCTAGAGCCTCCATTTTTGCGCGCTGGTCGAAGTCTCGTGGCCCTCTGTCAGAATCCAGAGTTTCAAGAAGATCGGAGGGGGTCAAAATTTCGGCCAAAAAAAAAAAAATGACAGTGTTACCCCTTATGTTTTTTTTTCAGGTCCAAATTTTGACCTTCGATATCTCGGCTCTGGAAGGGTCTAGAGCCTCCATTTTTGCGCGCTGGTCGAAGTCTCGTGGCCCTCTGTCAGAATCCAGAGTTTCAAGAAAATCGGAGGGGGTCAAAATTTCGGCCAAAAAAAAAATGACAGTGTTACCCCTTATGTTTTTTTTTCAGGTCCAAATTTTGACCTTCGATATCTCGGTTCTGGAAGGGTCTAGAGCGTCCATTTTTGCGCGCTGGTCGAAGACTCGTGGCCCTCTGTCAGAATCCAGAGTTTTAAGAAAATCGGAGGGGGTCAAAATTTCGGCCAAAAAAAAAAATGACAGTGTTACCCCTTATGTTTTTTTTTTCAGGTCCAAATTTTGACCTTCGATATCTCGGTTCTGGAAGGGTCTAGAGCCTCCATTTTTGCGCGCTGGTCGAAGTCTCGTGGCCCTCTGTCAGAATCCAGAGTTTCAAGAAAATCGGAGGGGGTCAAAATTTCGGCCAAAAAAAAAATGACAGTGTTACCCCTTATGTTTTTTTTTCAGGTCCAAATTTTGACCTTCGATATCTCGGTTCTGGAAGGGTCTAGAGCGTCCATTTTTGCGCGCTGGTCGAAGACTCGTGGCCCTCTGTCAGAATCCAGAGTTTCAAGAAAATCGGAGGGGGTCAAAATTTCGGCCAAAAAAAAAAAATGACAGTGTTACCCCTTATGTTTTTTTTTTCAGGTCCAAATTTTGACCTTCGATATCTCGGTTCTGGAAGGGTCTAGAGCCTCCATTTTTGCGCGCTGGTCGAAGTCTCGTGGCCCTCTGTCAGAATCCAGAGTTTCAAGAAAATCGGAGGGGGTCAAAATTTCGGCCAAAAAAAAAATGACAGTGTTACCCCTTATGTTTTTTTTTCAGGTCCAAATTTTGACCTTCGATATCTTGGTTCTGGAAGGGTCTAGAGCCTCCATTTTTGCGCGCTGGTCGAAGTCTCGTGGCCCTCTGTCAGAATCCAGAGTTTCAAGAAAATCGGAGGGGGTCAAAATTTCGGCCAAAAAAAAAAAATGACAGTGTTACCCCTTATGTTTTTTTTTCAGGTCCAAATTTTGACCTTCGATATCTCGGCTCTGGAAGGGTCTAGAGCCTCCATTTTTGCGCGCTGGTCAAAGTCTCGTGGCCCTCTGTCAGAATCCAGAGTTTCAAGAAAATCGGAGGGGGTCAAAATTTCGGCCAAAAAAAAAAATGACAGTGTTACCCCTTATGTTTTTTTTTTCAGGTCCAAATTTTGACCTTCGATATCTCGGTTCTGGAAGGGTCTAGAGCCTCCATTTTTGCGCGCTGGTCGAAGTCTCGTGGCCCTCTGTCAGAATCCAGAGTTTCAAGAAAATCGGAGGGGGTCAAAATTTCGGCCAAAAAAAAAAAATGACAGTGTTACCCCTTATGTTTTTTTTTCAGGTCCAAATTTTGACCTTCGATATCTCGGCTCTGGAAGGGTCTAGAGCCTCCATTTTTGCGCGCTGGTCGAAGTCTCGTGGCCCTCTGTCAGAATCCAGAGTTTCAAGAAAATCGGAGGTGGTCAAAATTTCGGCCAAAAAAAAAAATGACAGTGTTACCCCTTATGTTTTTTTTTTCAGGTCCAAATTTTGACCTTCGATATCTCGGCTCTGGAAGGGTCTAGAGCCTCCATTTTTGCGCGCTGGTCGAAGTCTCGTGGCCCTCTGTCAGAATCCAGAGTTTCAAGAAATTCGGAGGGGGTCAAAATTTCGGCCAAAAAAAAAAATGACAGTGTTACCCCTTATGTTTTTTTTTCAGGTCCAAATTTTGACCTTCGATATCTCGGTTCTGGAAGGGTCTAGAGCCTCCATTTTTGCGCGCTGGTCGAAGTCTCGTGGCCCTCTGTCAGAATCCAGAGTTTCAAGAAAATCGGAGGGGGTCAAAATTTCGGCCAAAAAAAAAATGACAGTGTTACCCCTTATGTTTTTTTTTCAGGTCCAAATTTTGACCTTCGATATCTTGGTTCTGGAAGGGTCTAGAGCCTCCATTTTTGCGCGCTGGTCGAAGTCTCGTGGCCCTCTGTCAGAATCCAGAGTTTCAAGAAAATCGGAGGGGGGCAAAATTTCGGCCAAAAAAAAAAATGACAGTGTTACCCCTTATGTTTTTTTTTTCAGGTCCAAATTTTGACCTTCGATATCTCGGTTCTGGAAGGGTCTAGAGCCTCCATTTTTGCGCGCTGGTCGAAGTCTCGTGGCCCTCTGTCAGAATCCAGAGTTTCAAGAAAATCGGAGGGGGTCAAAATTTCGGCCAAAAAAAAAAAAATGACAGTGTTACCCCTTATGTTTTTTTTTCAGGTCCAAATTTTGACCTTCGATATCTCGGTTCTGGAAGGGTCTAGAGCCTCCATTTTTGCGCGCTGGTCGAAGTCTCGTGGCCCTCTGTCAGAATCCAGAGTTTCAAGAAGATCGGAGGGGGTCAAAATTTCGGCCAAAAAAAAAAATGACAGTGTTACCCCTTATGTTTTTTTTTTCAGGTCCAAATTTTGACCTTCGATATCTCGGCTCTGGAAGGGTCTAGAGCCTCCATTTTTGCGCGCTGGTCGAAGTCTCGTGGCCCTCTGTCAGAATCCAGAGTTTCAAGAAAATCGGAGGGGGTCAAAATTTCGGCGAAAAAAAAAAAATGACAGTGTTACCCCTTATGTTTTTTTTCAGGTCCAAATTTTGACCTTCGATATCTCGGTTCTGGAAGGGTCTAGAGCGTCCATTTTTGCGTTCTGGTCGAAGACTCGTGGCCCTCTGTCAGAATCCAGAGTTTCAAGAAGATCGGAGGGGGTCAAAATTTCGGCCAAAAAAAAAAAATGAAAGTGTTACCCCTTATGTTTTTTTTTCAGGTCCAAATTTTGACCTTCGATATCTCGGTTCTGGAAGGGTCTAGAGCCTCCATTTTTGCGCGCTGGTCGAAGTCTCGTGGTCCTCTGTCAGAATCCAGAGTTTCAAGAAAATCGGAGGGGGTCAAAATTTCGGCCAAAAAAAAAAATGACAGTGTTACCCCTTATGTTTTTTTTTTCAGGTCCAAATTTTGACCTTCGATATCTCGGCTCTGGAAGGGTCTAGAGCCTCCATTTTTGCGCGCTGGTCGAAGTCTCGTGGCCCTCTGTCAGAATCCAGAGTTTCAAGAAAATCGGAGGGGGTCAAAATTTCGGCCAAAAAAAAAATGACAGTGTTACCCCTTATGTTTTTTTTTCAGGTCCAAATTTTGACCTTCGATATCTCGGTTCTGGAAGGGTCTAGAGCCTCCATTTTTGCGCGCTGGTCGAAGTCTCGTGGCCCTCTGTCAGAATCCAGAGTTTCAAGAAAATCGGAGGGGGTCAAAATTTCGGCCAAAAAAAAAAAAATGACAGTGTTACCCCTTATGTTTTTTTTTCAGGTCCAAATTTTGACCTTCGATATCTCGGCTCTGGAAGGGTCTAGAGCCTCCATTTTTGCGCGCTGGTCGAAGTCTCGTGGCCCTCTGTCAGAATCCAGAGTTTCAAGAAAATCGGAGGGGGTCAAAATTTTGGCCAAAAAAAAAAAATGACAGTGTTACCCCTTATGTTTTTTTTTTTTCAGGTCCAAATTTTGACCTTCGATATCTCGGTTCTGGAAGGGTCTAGAGCCTCCATTTTTGCGCGCTAGTCGAAGTGTCGTGGCCCTCTGTCAGAATCCAGAGTTTCAAGAAAATCGGAGGGGGTCAAAATTTCGGCCAAAAAAAAAAATGACAGTGTTACCCCTTATGTTTTTTTTTCAGGTCCAAATTTTGACCTTCGATATCTCGGTTCTGGAAGGGTCTAGAGCCTCCATATTTGCGCGCTGGTCGAAGTCTCGTGGCCCTCTGTCAGAATCCAGAGTTTCAAGAAAATCGGAGGGGGTCAAAATTTCGGCCAAAAAAAAAAAATGACAGTGTTACCCCTTATGTTTTTTTTTCAGGTCCAAATTTTGACCTTCGATATCTCGGTTCTGGAAGGGTCTAGAGCCTCCATTTTTGCGCGCTGGTCGAAGTCTCGTGGCCCTCTGTCAGAATCCAGAGTTTCAAGAAGATCGGAGGGGGTCAAAATTTCGGCCAAAAAAAAAAAAATGACAGTGTTACCCCTTATGTTTTTTTTTCAGGTCCAAATTTTGACCTTCGATATCTCGGTTCTGGAAGGGTCTAGAGCCTCCATTTTTGCGCGCTGGTCGAAGTCTCGTGGCCCTCTGTCAGAATCCAGAGTTTCAAGAAAATCGGAGGGGGTCAAAATTTCGGCCAAAAAGAAAAAAAATGACAGTGTTACCCCTTATGTTTTTTTTTCAGGTCCAAATTTTGACCTTCGATATCTCGGCTCTGGAAGGGTCTAGAGCCTCCATTTTTGCGCGCTGGTCGAAGTCTCGTGGCCCTCTGTCAGAATCCAGAGTTTCAAGAAAATCGGAGGGGGTCAAAATTTCGGCCAAAAAAAAAAATGACAGTGTTACCCCTTATGTTTTTTTTTTCAGGTCCAAATTTTGACCTTCGATATCTCGGTTCTGGAAGGGTCTAGAGCGTCCATTTTTGCGCGCTGGTCGAAGACTCGTGGCCCTCTGTCAGAATCCAGAGTTTTAAGAAAATCGGAGGGGGTCAAAATTTCGGCCAAAAAAAAAAATGACAGTGTTACCCCTTATGTTTTTTTTTCAGGTCCAAATTTTGACCTTCGATATCTCGGTTCTGGAAGGGTCTAGAGCCTCCATTTTTGCGCGCTGGTCGAAGAATCGTGGCCCTCTGTCAGAATCCAGAGTTTTAAGAAAATCGGAGGGGGTCAAAATTTCGGCCAAAAAAAAAATGACAGTGTTACCCCTTATGTTTTTTTTTTCAGGTCCAAATTTTGACCTTCGATATCTCGGTTCTGGAAGGGTCTAGAGCCTCCATTTTTGCGCGCTGGTCGAAGTCTCGTGGCCCTCTGTCAGAATCCAGAGTTTCAAGAAGATCGGAGGGGGTCAAAATTTCGGCCAAAAAAAAAAAATGACAGTGTTACCCCTTATGTTTTTTTTTTCAGGTCCAAATTTTGACCTTCGATATCTCGGTTCTGGAAGGGTCTAGAGCGTCCATTTTTACGCGCTGGTCGAAGACTCGTGGCCCTCTGTCAGAATCCAGAGTTTCAAGAAAATCGGAGGGGGTCAAAATTTCGGCCAAAAAAAAAAATGACAGTGTTACCCCTTATGTTTTTTTTTTCAGGTCCAAATTTTGACCTTCGATATCTCGGTTCTGGAAGGGTCTAGAGCCTCCATTTTTGCGCGCTGGTCGAAGTCTCGTGGCCCTCTGTCAGAATCCAGAGTTTCAAGAAGATCGGAGGGGGTCAAAATTTCGGCCAAAAAAAAAAATGACAGTGTTACCCCTTATGTTTTTTTTTCAGGTCCAAATTTTGACCTTCGATATCTCGGCTCTGGAAGGGTCTAGAGCCTCCATTTTTGCGCGCTGGTCGAAGTCTCGTGGCCCTCTGTCAGAATCCAGAGTTTCAAGAAAATCGGAGGGGGTCAAAATTTCGGCCAAAAAAAAATGACAGTGTTACCCCTTATGTTTTTTTTTCAGGTCCAAATTTTGACCTTCGATATCTCGGTTCTGGAAGGGTCTAGAGCGTCCATTTTTGCGCGCTGGTCGAAGACTCGTGGCCCTCTGTCAGAATCCAGAGTTTTAAGAAAATCGGAGGGGGTCAAAATTTCGGCCCCAAAAAAAATGACAGTGTTACCCCTTATGTTTTTTTTTCAGGTCCAAATTTTGACCTTCGATATCTCGGTTCTGGAAGGGTCTAGAGCCTCCATTTTTGCGCGCTGGTCGAAGTCTCGTGGCCCTCTGTCAGAATCCAGAGTTTCAAGAAAATCGGAGGGGGTCAAAATTTCGGCCAAAAAAAAAATGACAGTGTTACCCCTTATGTTTTTTTTTCAGGTCCAAATTTTGACCTTCGATATCTCGGTTCTGGAAGGGTCTAGAGCGTCCATTTTTGCGCGCTGGTCGAAGACTCGTGGCCCTCTGTCAGAATCCAGAGTTTCAAGAAAATCGGAGGGGGTCAAAATTTCGGCCAAAAAAAAAAATGACAGTGTTACCCCTTATGTTTTTTTTTTCAGGTCCAAATTTTGACCTTCGATATCTCGGTTCTGGAAGGGTCTAGAGCCTCCATTTTTGCGCGCTGGTCGAAGTCTCGTGGCCCTCTGTCAGAATCCAGAGTTTCAAGAAAATCGGAGGGGGTCAAAATTTCGGCCAAAAAAAAAATGACAGTGTTACCCCTTATGTTTTTTTTTCAGGTCCAAATTTTGACCTTCGATATCTTGGTTCTGGAAGGGTCTAGAGCCTCCATTTTTGCGCGCTGGTCGAAGTCTCGTGGCCCTCTGTCAGAATCCAGAGTTTCAAGAAAATCGGAGGGGGTCAAAATTTCGGCCAAAAAAAAAAAATGACAGTGTTACCCCTTATGTTTTTTTTTCAGGTCCAAATTTTGACCTTCGATATCTCGGCTCTGGAAGGGTCTAGAGCCTCCATTTTTGCGCGCTGGTCAAAGTCTCGTGGCCCTCTGTCAGAATCCAGAGTTTCAAGAAAATCGGAGGGGGTCAAAATTTCGGCCAAAAAAAAAAATGACAGTGTTACCCCTTATGTTTTTTTTTCAGGTCCAAATTTTGACCTTTGATATCTCGGCTCTGGAAGGGTCTAGAGCCTCCATTTTTGCGCGCTGGTCGAAGTCTCGTGGCCCTCTGTCAGAATCCAGAGTTTCAAGAAAATCGGAGGGGGTCAAAATTTCGGCCAAAAAAAAATGACAGTGTTACCCCTTATGTTTTTTTTTCAGGTCCAAATTTTGACCTTCGATATCTTGGTTCTGGAAGGGTCTAGAGCCTCCATTTTTGCGCGCTGGTCGAAGTCTCGTGGCCCTCTGTCAGAATCCAGAGTTTCAAGAAAATCGGAGGGGGGCAAAATTTCGGCCAAAAAAAAAATGACAGTGTTACCCCTTATGTTTTTTTTTCAGGTCCAAATTTTGACCTTCGATATCTCGGTTCTGGAAGGGTCTAGAGCCTCCATTTTTGCGCGCTGGTCGAAGTCTCGTGGCCCTCTGTCAGAATCCAGAGTTTCAAGAAAATCGGAGGGGGTCAAAATTTCGGCCAAAAAAAAAAAAATGACAGTGTTACCCCTTATGTTTTTTTTTCAGGTCCAAATTTTGACCTTCGATATCTCGGTTCTGGAAGGGTCTAGAGCCTCCATTTTTGCGCGCTGGTCGAAGTCTCGTGGCCCTCTGTCAGAATCCAGAGTTTCAAGAAGATCGGAGGGGGTCAAAATTTCGGCCAAAAAAAAAAAATGACAGTGTTACCCCTTATGTTTTTTTTCAGGTCCAAATTTTGACCTTCGATATCTCGGCTCTGGAAGGGTCTAGAGCCTCCATTTTTGCGCGCTGGTCGAAGTCTCGTGGCCCTCTGTCAGAATCCAGAGTTTCAAGAAAATCGGAGGGGGTCAAAATTTCGGCCAAAAAAAAAAAATGACAGTGTTACCCCTTATGTTTTTTTTTCAGGTCCAAATTTTGACCTTCGATATCTCGGTTCTGGAAGGGTCTAGAGCGTCCATTTTTGCGCGCTGGTCGAAGACTCGTGGCCCTCTGTCAGAATCCAGAGTTTCAAGAAGATCGGAGGGGGTCAAAATTTCGGCCAAAAAAAAAAAATGAAAGTGTTACCCCTTATGTTTTTTTTTCAGGTCCAAATTTTGACCTTCGATATCTCGGTTCTGGAAGGGTCTAGAGCCTCCATTTTTGCGCGCTGGTCGAAGTCTCGTGGTCCTCTGTCAGAATCCAGAGTTTCAAGAAAATCGGAGGGGGTCAAAATTTCGGCCAAAAAAAAAAATGACAGTGTTACCCCTTATGTTTTTTTTTTCAGGTCCAAATTTTGACCTTCGATATCTCGGCTCTGGAAGGGTCTAGAGCCTCCATTTTTGCGCGCTGGTCGAAGTCTCGTGGCCCTCTGTCAGAATCCAGAGTTTCAAGAAAATTGGAGGGGGTCAAAATTTCGGCCAAAAAAAAAATGACAGTGTTACCCCTTATGTTTTTTTTTTCAGGTCCAAATTTTGACCTTCGATATCTCGGTTCTGGAAGGGTCTAGAGCCTCCATTTTTGCGCGCTGGTCGAAGTCTCGTGGCCCTCTGTCAGAATCCAGAGTTTCAAGAAAATCGGAGGGGGTCAAAATTTCGGCCAAAAAAAAAAAAATGACAGTGTTACCCCTTATGTTTTTTTTTCAGGTCCAAATTTTGACCTTCGATATCTCGGCTCTGGAAGGGTCTAGAGCCTCCATTTTTGCACGCTGGTCGAAGTCTCGTGGCCCTCTGTCAGAATCCAGAGTTTCAAGAAAATCGGAGGGGGTCAAAATTTTGGCCAAAAAAAAAAAATGACAGTGTTACCCCTTATGTTTTTTTTTTTTCAGGTCCAAATTTTGACCTTCGATATCTCGGTTCTGGAAGGGTCTAGAGCCTCCATTTTTGCGCGCTGGTCGAAGTCTCGTGGCCCTCTGTCAGAATCCAGAGTTTCAAGAAAATCGGAGGGGGTCAAAATTTCGGCCAAAAAAAAAAAATGACAGTGTTACCCCTTACGTTTTTTTTTCAGGTCCAAATTTTGACCTTCGATATCTCGGTTCTGGAAGGGTCTAGAGCCTCCATATTTGCGCGCTGGTCGAAGTCTCGTGGCCCTCTGTCAGAATCCAGAGTTTCAAGAAAATCGGAGGGGGTCAAAATTTCGGCCAAAAAAAAAAATGACAGTGTTACCCCTTATGTTTTTTTTTCAGGTCCAAATTTTGACCTTCGATATCTCGGTTCTGGAAGGGTCTAGAGCCTCCATTTTTGCGCGCTGGTCGAAGTCTCGTGGCCCTCTGTCAGAATCCAGAGTTTCAAGAAGATCGGAGGGGGTCAAAATTTCGGCCAAAAAAAAAAATGACAGTGTTACCCCTTATGTTTTTTTTTCAGGTCCAAATTTTGACCTTCGATATCTCGGTTCTGGAAGGGTCTAGAGCCTCCATTTTTGCGCGCTGGTCGAAGTCTCGTGGCCCTCTGTCAGAATCCAGAGTTTCAAGAAGATCGGAGGGGGTCAAAATTTCGGCCAAAAAAAAAAAAATGACAGTGTTACCCCTTATGTTTTTTTTTCAGGTCCAAATTTTGACCTTCGATATCTCGGCTCTGGAAGGGTCTAGAGCCTCCATTTTTGCGCGCTGGTCGAAGTCTCGTGGCCCTCTGTCAGAATCCAGAGTTTCAAGAAAATCGGAGGGGGTCAAAATTTCGGCCAAAAAAAAAAATGACAGTGTTACCCCTTATGTTTTTTTTTCAGGTCCAAATTTTGACCTTCGATATCTCGGTTCTGGAAGGGTCTAGAGCGTCCATTTTTGCGCGCTGGTCGAAGACTCGTGGCCCTCTGTCAGAATCCAGAGTTTTAAGAAAATCGGAGGGGGTCAAAATTTCGGCCAAAAAAAAAATGACAGTGTTACCCCTTATGTTTTTTTTTTCAGGTCCAAATTTTGACCTTCGATATCTCGGTTCTGGAAGGGTCTAGAGCCTCCATTTTTGCGCGCTGGTCGAAGACTCGTGGCCCTCTGTCAGAATCCAGAGTTTTAAGAAAATCGGAGGGGGTCAAAATTTCGGCCAAAAAAAAAATGACAGTGTTACCCCTTATGTTTTTTTTTCAGGTCCAAATTTTGACCTTCGATATCTCGGTTCTGGAAGGGTCTAGAGCCTCCATTTTTGCGCGCTGGTCGAAGTCTCGTGGCCCTCTGTCAGAATCCAGAGTTTCAAGAAGATCGGAGGGGGTCAAAATTTCGGCCAAAAAAAAAAATGACAGTGTTACCCCTTATGTTTTTTTTTCAGGTCCAAATTTTGACCTTCGATATCTCGGTTCTGGAAGGGTCTAGAGCGTCCATTTTTGCGCGCTGGTCGAAGACTCGTGGCCCTCTGTCAGAATCCAGAGTTTCAAGAAGATCGGAGGGGGTCAAAATTTCGGCCAAAAAAAAAAATGAAAGTGTTACCCCTTATGTTTTTTTTTCAGGTCCAAATTTTGACCTTCGATATCTCGGTTCTGGAAGGGTCTAGAGCCTCCATTTTTGCGCGCTGGTCGAAGTCTCGTGGTCCTCTGTCAGAATCCAGAGTTTCAAGAAAATCGGAGGGGGTCAAAATTTCGGCCAAAAAAAAAAATGACAGTGTTACCCCTTATGTTTTTTTTTTCAGGTCCAAATTTTGACCTTCGATATCTCGGCTCTGGAAGGGTCTAGAGCCTCCATTTTTGCGCGCTGGTCGAAGTCTCGTGGCCCTCTGTCAGAATCCAGAGTTTCAAGAAAATTGGAGGGGGTCAAAATTTCGGCCAAAAAAAAAATGACAGTGTTACCCCTTATGTTTTTTTTTTTCAGGTCCAAATTTTGACCTTCGATATCTCGGTTCTGGAAGGGTCTAGAGCCTCCATTTTTGCGCGCTGGTCGAAGTCTCGTGGCCCTCTGTCAGAATCCAGAGTTTCAAGAAAATCGGAGGGGGTCAAAATTTCGGCCAAAAAAAAAAAATGACAGTGTTACCCCTTATGTTTTTTTTTCAGGTCCAAATTTTGACCTTCGATATCTCGGCTCTGGAAGGGTCTAGAGCCTCCATTTTTGCACGCTGGTCGAAGTCTCGTGGCCCTCTGTCAGAATCCAGAGTTTCAAGAAAATCGGAGGGGGTCAAAATTTTGGCCAAAAAAAAAAAATGACAGTGTTACCCCTTATGTTTTTTTTTTTTCAGGTCCAAATTTTGACCTTCGATATCTCGGTTCTGGAAGGGTCTAGAGCCTCCATTTTTGCGCGCTGGTCGAAGTCTCGTGGCCCTCTGTCAGAATCCAGAGTTTCAAGAAAATCGGAGGGGGTCAAAATTTCGGCCAAAAAAAAAAAATGACAGTGTTACCCCTTACGTTTTTTTTTTCAGGTCCAAATTTTGACCTTCGATATCTCGGTTCTGGAAGGGTCTAGAGCCTCCATATTTGCGCGCTGGTCGAAGTCTCGTGGCCCTCTGTCAGAATCCAGAGTTTCAAGAAAATCGGAGGGGGTCAAAATTTCGGCCAAAAAAAAAAATGACAGTGTTACCCCTTATGTTTTTTTTTCAGGTCCAAATTTTGACCTTCGATATCTCGGTTCTGGAAGGGTCTAGAGCCTCCATTTTTGCGCGCTGGTCGAAGTCTCGTGGCCCTCTGTCAGAATCCAGAGTTTCAAGAAGATCGGAGGGGGTCAAAATTTCGGCCAAAAAAAAAAATGACAGTGTTACCCCTTATGTTTTTTTTTCAGGTCCAAATTTTGACCTTCGATATCTCGGTTCTGGAAGGGTCTAGAGCCTCCATTTTTGCGCGCTGGTCGAAGTCTCGTGGCCCTCTGTCAGAATCCAGAGTTTCAAGAAGATCGGAGGGGGTCAAAATTTCGGCCAAAAAAAAAAAAATGACAGTGTTACCCCTTATGTTTTTTTTTCAGGTCCAAATTTTGACCTTCGATATCTCGGCTCTGGAAGGGTCTAGAGCCTCCATTTTTGCGCGCTGGTCGAAGTCTCGTGGCCCTCTGTCAGAATCCAGAGTTTCAAGAAAATCGGAGGGGGTCAAAATTTCGGCCAAAAAAAAAAAATGACAGTGTTACCCCTTATGTTTTTTTTTCAGGTCCAAATTTTGACCTTCGATATCTCGGTTCTGGAAGGGTCTAGAGCGTCCATTTTTGCGCGCTGGTCGAAGACTCGTGGCCCTCTGTCAGAATCCAGAGTTTTAAGAAAATCGGAGGGGGTCAAAATTTCGGCCAAAAAAAAAATGACAGTGTTACCCCTTATGTTTTTTTTTTCAGGTCCAAATTTTGACCTTCGATATCTCGGTTCTGGAAGGGTCTAGAGCCTCCATTTTTGCGCGCTGGTCGAAGACTCGTGGCCCTCTGTCAGAATCCAGAGTTTTAAGAAAATCGGAGGGGGTCAAAATTTCGGCCAAAAAAAAAATGACAGTGTTACCCCTTATGTTTTTTTTTCAGGTCCAAATTTTGACCTTCGATATCTCGGTTCTGGAAGGGTCTAGAGCCTCCATTTTTGCGCGCTGGTCGAAGTCTCGTGGCCCTCTGTCAGAATCCAGAGTTTCAAGAAGATCGGAGGGGGTCAAAATTTCGGCCAAAAAAAAAAAATGACAGTGTTACCCCTTATGTTTTTTTTTTCAGGTCCAAATTTTGACCTTCGATATCTCGGCTCTGGAAGGGTCTAGAGCCTCCATTTTTGCGCGCTGGTCGAAGTCTCGTGGCCCTCTGTCAGAATCCAGAGTTTCAAGAAAATCGGAGGGGGTCAAAATTTCGGCCAAAAAAAAATGACAGTGTTACCCCTTATGTTTTTTTTTTCAGGTCCAAATTTTGACCTTCGATATCTCGGTTCTGGAAGGGTCTAGAGCCTCCATTTTTGCGCGCTGGTCGAAGTCTCGTGGCCCTCTGTCAGAATCCAGAGTTTCAAGAAGATCGGAGGGGGTCAAAATTTCGGCCAAAAAAAAAAAATGACAGTGTTACCCCTTATGTTTTTTTTTCAGGTCCAAATTTTGACCTTCGATATCTCGGCTCTGGAAGGGTCTAGAGCCTCCATTTTTGCGCGCTGGTCGAAGTCTCATGGCCCTCTGTCAGAATCCAGAGTTTTAAGAAAATCGGAGGGGGTCAAAATTTCGGCCAAAAAAAAAATGACAGTGTTACCCCTTATGTTTTTTTTCAGGTCCAAATTTTGACCTTCGATATCTCGGTTCTGGAAGGGTCTAGAGCCTCCATTTTTGCGCGCTGGTCGAAGTCTCGTGGCCCTCTGTCAGAATCCAGAGTTTCAAGAAAATCGGAGGGGGTCAAAATTTCGGCCAAAAAAAAATGACAGTGTTACCCCTTATGTTTTTTTTTCAGGTCCAAATTTTGACCTTCGATATCTTGGTTCTGGAAGGGTCTAGAGCCTCCATTTTTGCGCGCTGGTCGAAGTCTCGTGGCCCTCTGTCAGAATCCAGAGTTTCAAGAAAATCGGAGGGGGTCAAAATTTCGGCCAAAAAAAAAAAATGACAGTGTTACCCCTTATGTTTTTTTTTTCAGGTCCAAATTTTGACCTTCGATATCTCGGCTCTGGAAGGGTCTAGAGCCTCCATTTTTGCGCGCTGGTCAAAGTCTCGTGGCCCTCTGTCAGAATCCAGAGTTTCAAGAAAATCGGAGGGGGTCAAAATTTCGGCCAAAAAAAAAATGACAGTGTTACCCCTTATGTTTTTTTTTCAGGTCCAAATTTTGACCTTCGATATCTCGGATCTGGAAGGGTCTAGAGCCTCCATTTTTGCGCGCTGGTCGAAGTCTCGTGGCCCTCTGTCAGAATCCAGAGTTTCAAGAAAATCGGAGGGGGTCAAAATTTCGGCCAAAAAAAAAAATGACAGTGTTACCCCTTATGTTTTTTTTTTTCAGGTCCAAATTTTGAACTTCGATATCTCGGTTCTGGAAGGGTCTAGAGCCTCCATTTTTGCGCGCTGGTCGAAGACTCATGGCCCTCTGTCAGAATCCAGAGTTTTAAGAAAATCGGAGGGGGTCAAAATTTCGGCCAAAAAAAAAAAAATGACAGTTTTACCCCTTATGTTTTTTTTCAGGTCCAAATTTTGACCTTCGATATCTCGGTTCTGGAAGGGTCTAGAGCCTCCATTTTTGCGCGCTGGTCGAAGTCTCGTGGCCCTCTGTCAGAATCCAGAGTTTCAAGAAAATCGGAGGGGGTCAAAATTTCGGCCAAAAAAAAATGACAGTGTTACCCCTTATGTTTTTTTTTCAGGTCCAAATTTTGACCTTCGATATCTTGGTTCTGGAAGGGTCTAGAGCCTCCATTTTTGCGCGCTGGTCGAAGTCTCGTGGCCCTCTGTCAGAATCCAGAGTTTCAAGAAAATCGGAGGGGGTCAAAATTTCGGCCAAAAAAAAAAAAATGACAGTGTTACCCCTTATGTTTTTTTTTCAGGTCCAAATTTTGACCTTCGATATCTCGGCTCTGGAAGGGTCTAGAGCCTCCATTTTTGCGCGCTGGTCAAAGTCTCGTGGCCCTCTGTCAGAATCCAGAGTTTCAAGAAAATCGGAGGGGGTCAAAATTTCGGCCAAAAAAAAAATGACAGTGTTACCCCTTATGTTTTTTTTTTCAGGTCCAAATTTTGACCTTCGATATCTCGGTTCTGGAAGGGTCTAGAGCCTCCATTTTTGCGCGCTGGTCGAAGTCTCGTGGCCCTCTGTCAGAATCCAGAGTTTCAAGAAAATCGGAGGGGGTCAAAATTTCGGCCAAAAAAAAAAATGACAGTGTTACCCCTTATGTTTTTTTTTCAGGTCCAAATTTTGACCTTCGATATCTCGGTTCTGGAAGGGTCTAGAGCCTCCATTTTTGCGCGCTGGTCGAAGTCTCGTGGCCCTCTGTCAGAATCCAGAGTTTCAAGAAGATCGGAGGGGGTCAAAATTTCGGCCAAAAAAAAAAAATGACAGTGTTACCCCTTATGTTTTTTTTTCAGGTCCAAATTTTGACCTTCGATATCTCGGTTCTGGAAGGGTCTAGAGCCTCCATTTTTGCGCGCTGGTCGAAGTCTCGTGGCCCTCTGTCAGAATCCAGAGTTTCAAGAAAATCGGAGGGGGTCAAAATTTCGGCCAAAAAAAAAATGACAGTGTTACCCCTTATGTTTTTTTTTCAGGTCCAAATTTTGACCTTCGATATCTCGGTTCTGGAAGGGTCTAGAGCCTCCATTTTTGCGCGCTGGTCGAAGTCTCGTGGCCCTCTGTCAGAATCCAGAGTTTCAAGAAAATTGGAGGGGGTCAAAATTTCGGCCAAAAAAAAAAAATGACAGTGTTACCCCTTATGTTTTTTTTTCAGGTCCAAATTTTGACCTTCGATATCTCGGTTCTGGAAGGGTCTAGAGCCTCCATTTTTGCGCGCTGGTCGAAGTCTCGTGGCCCTCTGTCAGAATCCAGAGTTTCAAGAAAATCGGAGGGGGTCAAAATTTCGGCCAAAAAAAAAATGACAGTGTTACCCCTTATGTTTTTTTTTCAGGTCCAAATTTTGACCTTCGATATCTCGGTTCTGGAAGGGTCTAGAGCCTCCATTTTTGCGCGCTGGTCGAAGTCTCGTGGCCCTCTGTCAGAATCCAGAGTTTCAAGAAGATCGGAGGGGGTCAAAATTTCGGCCAAAAAAAAAATGACAGTGTTACCCCTTATGTTTTTTTTTCAGGTCCAAATTTTGACCTTCGATATCTCGGTTCTGGAAGGGTCTAGAGCCTCCATTTTTGCGCGCTGGTCGAAGTCTCGTGGCCCTCTGTCAGAATCCAGAGTTTCAAGAAGATCGGAGGGGGTCAAAATTTCGGCCAAAAAAAAAAATGACAGTGTTACCCCTTATGTTTTTTTTTCAGGTCCAAATTTTGACCTTCGATATCTCGGCTCTGGAAGGGTCTAGAGCCTCCATTTTTGCGCGCTGGTCGAAGTCTCGTGGCCCTCTGTCAGAATCCAGAGTTTCAAGAAAATCGGAGGGGGTCAAAATTTCGGCCAAAAAAAAAATGACAGTGTTACCCCTTATGTTTTTTTTTTTCAGGTCCAAATTTTGACCTTCGATATCTCGGTTCTGGAAGGGTCTAGAGCGTCCATTTTTGCGCGCTGGTCGAAGACTCGTGGCCCTCTGTCAGAATCCAGAGTTTTAAGAAAATCGGAGGGGGTCAAAATTTCGGCCAAAAAAAAAAAATGACAGTGTTACCCCTTATGTTTTTTTTTCAGGTCCAAATTTTGACCTTCGATATCTCGGTTCTGGAAGGGTCTAGAGCCTCCATTTTTGCGCGCTGGTCGAAGTCTCGTGGCCCTCTGTCAGAATCCAGAGTTTCAAGAAAATCGGAGGGGGTCAAAATTTCGGCCAAAAAAAAAAATGACAGTGTTACCCCTTATGTTTTTTTTTCAGGTCCAAATTTTGACCTTCGATATCTCGGTTCTGGAAGGGTCTAGAGCGTCCATTTTTACGCGCTGGTCGAAGACTCGTGGCCCTCTGTCAGAATCCAGAGTTTCAAGAAAATCGGAGGGGGTCAAAATTTCGGCCAAAAAAAAAAATGACAGTGTTACCCCTTATGTTTTTTTTTCAGGTCCAAATTTTGACCTTCGATATCTCGGTTCTGGAAGGGTCTAGAGCCTCCATTTTTGCGCGCTGGTCGAAGTCTCGTGGCCCTCTGTCAGAATCCAGAGTTTCAAGAAGATCGGAGGGGGTCAAAATTTCGGCCAAAAAAAAAAAATGACAGTGTTACCCCTTATGTTTTTTTTCAGGTCCAAATTTTGACCTTCGATATCTCGGCTCTGGAAGGGTCTAGAGCCTCCATTTTTGCGCGCTGGTCGAAGTCTCGTGGCCCTCTGTCAGAATCCAGAGTTTCAAGAAAATCGGAGGGGGTCAAAATTTCGGCCAAAAAAAAAAAATGACAGTGTTACCCCTTATGTTTTTTTTTCAGGTCCAAATTTTGACCTTCGATATCTCGGTTCTGGAAGGGTCTAGAGCGTCCATTTTTGCGCGCTGGTCGAAGACTCGTGGCCCTCTGTCAGAATCCAGAGTTTCAAGAAGATCGGAGGGGGTCAAAATTTCGGCCAAAAAAAAAAAATGAAAGTGTTACCCCTTATGTTTTTTTTTCAGGTCCAAATTTTGACCTTCGATATCTCGGTTCTGGAAGGGTCTAGAGCCTCCATTTTTGCGCGCTGGTCGAAGTCTCGTGGTCCTCTGTCAGAATCCAGAGTTTCAAGAAAATCGGAGGGGGTCAAAATTTCGGCCAAAAAAAAAAATGACAGTGTTACCCCTTATGTTTTTTTTTTCAGGTCCAAATTTTGACCTTCGATATCTCGGCTCTGGAAGGGTCTAGAGCCTCCATTTTTGCGCGCTGGTCGAAGTCTCGTGGCCCTCTGTCAGAATCCAGAGTTTCAAGAAAATTGGAGGGGGTCAAAATTTCGGCCAAAAAAAAAATGACAGTGTTACCCCTTATGTTTTTTTTTTTCAGGTCCAAATTTTGACCTTCGATATCTCGGTTCTGGAAGGGTCTAGAGCCTCCATTTTTGCGCGCTGGTCGAAGTCTCGTGGCCCTCTGTCAGAATCCAGAGTTTCAAGAAAATCGGAGGGGGTCAAAATTTCGGCCAAAAAAAAAAAAATGACAGTGTTACCCCTTATGTTTTTTTTTCAGGTCCAAATTTTGACCTTCGATATCTCGGCTCTGGAAGGGTCTAGAGCCTCCATTTTTGCACGCTGGTCGAAGTCTCGTGGCCCTCTGTCAGAATCCAGAGTTTCAAGAAAATCGGAGGGGGTCAAAATTTTGGCCAAAAAAAAAAAATGACAGTGTTACCCCTTATGTTTTTTTTTTTTCAGGTCCAAATTTTGACCTTCGATATCTCGGTTCTGGAAGGGTCTAGAGCCTCCATTTTTGCGCGCTGGTCGAAGTCTCGTGGCCCTCTGTCAGAATCCAGAGTTTCAAGAAAATCGGAGGGGGTCAAAATTTCGGCCAAAAAAAAAAAATGACAGTGTTACCCCTTACGTTTTTTTTTCAGGTCCAAATTTTGACCTTCGATATCTCGGTTCTGGAAGGGTCTAGAGCCTCCATATTTGCGCGCTGGTCGAAGTCTCGTGGCCCTCTGTCAGAATCCAGAGTTTCAAGAAAATCGGAGGGGGTCAAAATTTCGGCCAAAAAAAAAATGACAGTGTTACCCCTTATGTTTTTTTTTCAGGTCCAAATTTTGACCTTCGATATCTCGGTTCTGGAAGGGTCTAGAGCCTCCATTTTTGCGCGCTGGTCGAAGTCTCGTGGCCCTCTGTCAGAATCCAGAGTTTCAAGAAGATCGGAGGGGGTCAAAATTTCGGCCAAAAAAAAAATGACAGTGTTACCCCTTATGTTTTTTTTTCAGGTCCAAATTTTGACCTTCGATATCTCGGTTCTGGAAGGGTCTAGAGCCTCCATTTTTGCGCGCTGGTCGAAGTCTCGTGGCCCTCTGTCAGAATCCAGAGTTTCAAGAAGATCGGAGGGGGTCAAAATTTCGGCCAAAAAAAAAAAATGACAGTGTTACCCCTTATGTTTTTTTTTCAGGTCCAAATTTTGACCTTCGATATCTCGGCTCTGGAAGGGTCTAGAGCCTCCATTTTTGCGCGCTGGTCGAAGTCTCGTGGCCCTCTGTCAGAATCCAGAGTTTCAAGAAAATCGGAGGGGGTCAAAATTTCGGCCAAAAAAAAAAATGACAGTGTTACCCCTTATGTTTTTTTTTTCAGGTCCAAATTTTGACCTTCGATATCTCGGTTCTGGAAGGGTCTAGAGCGTCCATTTTTGCGCGCTGGTCGAAGACTCGTGGCCCTCTGTCAGAATCCAGAGTTTTAAGAAAATCGGAGGGGGTCAAAATTTCGGCCAAAAAAAAATGACAGTGTTACCCCTTATGTTTTTTTTTTCAGGTCCAAATTTTGACCTTCGATATCTCGGTTCTGGAAGGGTCTAGAGCCTCCATTTTTGCGCGCTGGTCGAAGTCTCGTGGCCCTCTGTCAGAATCCAGAGTTTCAAGAAGATCGGAGGGGGTCAAAATTTCGGCCAAAAAAAAAAAATGACAGTGTTACCCCTTATGTTTTTTTTTCAGGTCCAAATTTTGACCTTCGATATCTCGGCTCTGGAAGGGTCTAGAGCCTCCATTTTTGCGCGCTGGTCGAAGTCTCGTGGCCCTCTGTCAGAATCCAGAGTTTCAAGAAAATCGGAGGGGGTCAAAATTTCGGCCAAAAAAAAATGACAGTGTTACCCCTTATGTTTTTTTTTTCAGGTCCAAATTTTGACCTTCGATATCTCGGTTCTGGAAGGGTCTAGAGCCTCCATTTTTGCGCGCTGGTCGAAGTCTCGTGGCCCTCTGTCAGAATCCAGAGTTTCAAGAAGATCGGAGGGGGTCAAAATTTCGGCCAAAAAAAAAAAAATGACAGTGTTACCCCTTATGTTTTTTTTTCAGGTCCAAATTTTGACCTTCGATATCTCGGCTCTGGAAGGGTCTAGAGCCTCCATTTTTGCGCGCTGGTCGAAGTCTCATGGCCCTCTGTCAGAATCCAGAGTTTTAAGAAAATCGGAGGGGGTCAAAATTTCGGCCAAAAAAAAAAAATGACAGTGTTACCCCTTATGTTTTTTTTTCAGGTCCAAATTTTGACCTTCGATATCTCGGTTCTGGAAGGGTCTAGAGCCTCCATTTTTGCGCGCTGGTCGAAGTCTCGTGGCCCTCTGTCAGAATCCAGAGTTTCAAGAAAATCGGAGGGGGTCAAAATTTCGGCCAAAAAAAAATGACAGTGTTACCCCTTATGTTTTTTTTTTCAGGTCCAAATTTTGACCTTCGATATCTTGGTTCTGGAAGGGTCTAGAGCCTCCATTTTTGCGCGCTGGTCGAAGTCTCGTGGCCCTCTGTCAGAATCCAGAGTTTCAAGAAAATCGGAGGGGGTCAAAATTTCGGCCAAAAAAAAAAAATGACAGTGTTACCCCTTATGTTTTTTTTTTCAGGTCCAAATTTTGACCTTCGATATCTCGGCTCTGGAAGGGTCTAGAGCCTCCATTTTTGCGCGCTGGTCAAAGTCTCGTGGCCCTCTGTCAGAATCCAGAGTTTCAAGAAAATCGGAGGGGGTCAAAATTTCGGCCAAAAAAAAAAATGACAGTGTTACCCCTTATGTTTTTTTTTCAGGTCCAAATTTTGACCTTCGATATCTCGGATCTGGAAGGGTCTAGAGCCTCCATTTTTGCGCGCTGGTCGAAGTCTCGTGGCCCTCTGTCAGAATCCAGAGTTTCAAGAAAATCGGAGGGGGTCAAAATTTCGGCCAAAAAAAAAAATGACAGTGTTACCCCTTATGTTTTTTTTTCAGGTCCAAATTTTGACCTTCGATATCTCGGTTCTGGAAGGGTCTAGAGCCTCCATTTTTGCGCGCTGGTCGAAGTCTCGTGGCCCTCTGTCAGAATCCAGAGTTTCAAGAAAATCGGAGGGGGTCAAAATTTCGGCCAAAAAAAAAATGACAGTGTTACCCCTTATGTTTTTTTTTCAGGTCCAAATTTTGACCTTCGATATCTCGGTTCTGGAAGGGTCTAGAGCCTCCATTTTTGCGCGCTGGTCGAAGTCTCGTGGCCCTCTGTCAGAATCCAGAGTTTCAAGAAGATCGGAGGGGGTCAAAATTTCGGCCAAAAAAAAAAAATGACAGTGTTACCCCTTATGTTTTTTTTTCAGGTCCAAATTTTGACCTTCGATATCTCGGTTCTGGAAGGGTCTAGAGCCTCCATTTTTGCGCGCTGGTCGAAGTCTCGTGGCCCTCTGTCAGAATCCAGAGTTTCAAGAAAATCGGAGGGGGTCAAAATTTCGGCCAAAAAAAAAAATGACAGTGTTACCCCTTATGTTTTTTTTTCAGGTCCAAATTTTGACCTTCGATATCTCGGTTCTGGAAGGGTCTAGAGCCTCCATTTTTGCGCGCTGGTCGAAGTCTCGTGGCCCTCTGTCAGAATCCAGAGTTTCAAGAAGATCGGAGGGGGTCAAAATTTCGGCCAAAAAAAAAATGACAGTGTTACCCCTTATGTTTTTTTTTCAGGTCCAAATTTTGACCTTCGATATCTCGGTTCTGGAAGGGTCTAGAGCCTCCATTTTTGCGCGCTGGTCGAAGTCTCGTGGCCCTCTGTCAGAATCCAGAGTTTCAAGAAGATCGGAGGGGGTCAAAATTTTGGCCAAAAAAAAAAAATGACAGTGTTACCCCTTATGTTTTTTTTTCAGGTCCAAATTTTGACCTTCGATATCTCGGCTCTGGAAGGGTCTAGAGCCTCCATTTTTGCGCGCTGGTCGAAGTCTCGTGGCCCTCTGTCAGAATCCAGAGTTTCAAGAAAATCGGAGGGGGTCAAAATTTCGGCCAAAAAAAAAATGACAGTGTTACCCCTTATGTTTTTTTTTTTCAGGTCCAAATTTTGAACTTCGATATCTCGGTTCTGGAAGGGTCTAGAGCGTCCATTTTTGCGCGCTGGTCGAAGACTCATGGCCCTCTGTCAGAATCCAGAGTTTTAAGAAAATCGGAGGGGGTCAAAATTTCGGCCAAAAAAAAAAAAATGACAGTGTTACCCCTTATGTTTTTTTTCAGGTCCAAATTTTGACCTTCGATATCTCGGTTCTGGAAGGGTCTAGAGCCTCCATTTTTGCGCGCTGGTCGAAGTCTCGTGGCCCTCTGTCAGAATCCAGAGTTTCAAGAAAATCGGAGGGGGTCAAAATTTCGGCCAAAAAAAAATGACAGTGTTACCCCTTATGTTTTTTTTTCAGGTCCAAATTTTGACCTTCGATATCTTGGTTCTGGAAGGGTCTAGAGCCTCCATTTTTGCGCGCTGGTCGAAGTCTCGTGGCCCTCTGTCAGAATCCAGAGTTTCAAGAAAATCGGAGGGGGTCAAAATTTCGGCCAAAAAAAAAAAATGACAGTGTTACCCCTTATGTTTTTTTTTCAGGTCCAAATTTTGACCTTCGATATCTCGGCTCTGGAAGGGTCTAGAGCCTCCATTTTTGCGCGCTGGTCAAAGTCTCGTGGCCCTCTGTCAGAATCCAGAGTTTCAAGAAAATCGGAGGGGGTCAAAATTTCGGCCAAAAAAAAAAATGACAGTGTTACCCCTTATGTTTTTTTTTTCAGGTCCAAATTTTGACCTTCGATATCTCGGTTCTGGAAGGGTCTAGAGCCTCCATTTTTGCGCGCTGGTCGAAGTCTCGTGGCCCTCTGTCAGAATCCAGAGTTTCAAGAAAATCGGAGGGGGTCAAAATTTCGGCCAAAAAAAAAAATGACAGTGTTACCCCTTATGTTTTTTTTTCAGGTCCAAATTTTGACCTTCGATATCTCGGTTCTGGAAGGGTCTAGAGCCTCCATTTTTGCGCGCTGGTCGAAGTCTCGTGGCCCTCTGTCAGAATCCAGAGTTTCAAGAAGATCGGAGGGGGTCAAAATTTCGGCCAAAAAAAAAAAATGACAGTGTTACCCCTTATGTTTTTTTTTCAGGTCCAAATTTTGACCTTCGATATCTCGGTTCTGGAAGGGTCTAGAGCCTCCATTTTTGCGCGCTGGTCGAAGTCTCGTGGCCCTCTGTCAGAATCCAGAGTTTCAAGAAAATCGGAGGGGGTCAAAATTTCGGCCAAAAAAAAAATGACAGTGTTACCCCTTATGTTTTTTTTTCAGGTCCAAATTTTGACCTTCGATATCTCGGTTCTGGAAGGGTCTAGAGCCTCCATTTTTGCGCGCTGGTCGAAGTCTCGTGGCCCTCTGTCAGAATCCAGAGTTTCAAGAAAATTGGAGGGGGTCAAAATTTCGGCCAAAAAAAAAAAATGACAGTGTTACCCCTTATGTTTTTTTTTTTCAGGTCCAAATTTTGACCTTCGATATCTCGGTTCTGGAAGGGTCTAGAGCCTCCATTTTTGCGCGCTGGTCGAAGTCTCGTGGCCCTCTGTCAGAATCCAGAGTTTCAAGAAAATCGGAGGGGGTCAAAATTTCGGCCAAAAAAAAAATGACAGTGTTACCCCTTATGTTTTTTTTTCAGGTCCAAATTTTGACCTTCGATATCTCGGTTCTGGAAGGGTCTAGAGCCTCCATTTTTGCGCGCTGGTCGAAGTCTCGTGGCCCTCTGTCAGAATCCAGAGTTTCAAGAAAATCGGAGGGGGTCAAAATTTCGGCCAAAAAAAAAATGACAGTGTTACCCCTTATGTTTTTTTTTCAGGTCCAAATTTTGACCTTCGATATCTCGGTTCTGGAAGGGTCTAGAGCGTCCATTTTTACGCGCTGGTCGAAGACTCGTGGCCCTCTGTCAGAATCCAGAGTTTCAAGAAAATCGGAGGGGGTCAAAATTTCGGCCAAAAAAAAAAATGACAGTGTTACCCCTTATGTTTTTTTTTCAGGTCCAAATTTTGACCTTCGATATCTCGGTTCTGGAAGGGTCTAGAGCCTCCATTTTTGCGCGCTGGTCGAAGTCTCGTGGCCCTCTGTCAGAATCCAGAGTTTCAAGAAGATCGGAGGGGGTCAAAATTTCGGCCAAAAAAAAAAAATGACAGTGTTACCCCTTATGTTTTTTTTTCAGGTCCAAATTTTGACCTTCGATATCTCGGTTCTGGAAGGGTCTAGAGCCTCCATTTTTGCGCGCTGGTCGAAGTCTCGTGGCCCTCTGTCAGAATCCAGAGTTTCAAGAAAATCGGAGGGGGTCAAAATTTCGGCCAAAAAAAAAATGACAGTGTTACCCCTTATGTTTTTTTTTCAGGTCCAAATTTTGACCTTCGATATCTCGGTTCTGGAAGGGTCTAGAGCCTCCATTTTTGCGCGCTGGTCGAAGTCTCGTGGCCCTCTGTCAGAATCCAGAGTTTCAAGAAAATTGGAGGGGGTCAAAATTTCGGCCAAAAAAAAAAAATGACAGTGTTACCCCTTATGTTTTTTTTTCAGGTCCAAATTTTGACCTTCGATATCTCGGTTCTGGAAGGGTCTAGAGCCTCCATTTTTGCGCGCTGGTCGAAGTCTCGTGGCCCTCTGTCAGAATCCAGAGTTTCAAGAAAATCGGAGGGGGTCAAAATTTCGGCCAAAAAAAAAATGACAGTGTTACCCCTTATGTTTTTTTTTCAGGTCCAAATTTTGACCTTCGATATCTCGGTTCTGGAAGGGTCTAGAGCCTCCATTTTTGCGCGCTGGTCGAAGTCTCGTGGCCCTCTGTCAGAATCCAGAGTTTCAAGAAGATCGGAGGGGGTCAAAATTTCGGCCAAAAAAAAAATGACAGTGTTACCCCTTATGTTTTTTTTTCAGGTCCAAATTTTGACCTTCGATATCTCGGTTCTGGAAGGGTCTAGAGCCTCCATTTTTGCGCGCTGGTCGAAGTCTCGTGGCCCTCTGTCAGAATCCAGAGTTTCAAGAAGATCGGAGGGGGTCAAAATTTCGGCCAAAAAAAAAAATGACAGTGTTACCCCTTATGTTTTTTTTTCAGGTCCAAATTTTGACCTTCGATATCTCGGCTCTGGAAGGGTCTAGAGCCTCCATTTTTGCGCGCTGGTCGAAGTCTCGTGGCCCTCTGTCAGAATCCAGAGTTTCAAGAAAATCGGAGGGGGTCAAAATTTCGGCCAAAAAAAAAATGACAGTGTTACCCCTTATGTTTTTTTTTTTCAGGTCCAAATTTTGACCTTCGATATCTCGGTTCTGGAAGGGTCTAGAGCGTCCATTTTTGCGCGCTGGTCGAAGACTCGTGGCCCTCTGTCAGAATCCAGAGTTTTAAGAAAATCGGAGGGGGTCAAAATTTCGGCCAAAAAAAAAAAATGACAGTGTTACCCCTTATGTTTTTTTTTCAGGTCCAAATTTTGACCTTCGATATCTCGGTTCTGGAAGGGTCTAGAGCCTCCATTTTTGCGCGCTGGTCGAAGTCTCGTGGCCCTCTGTCAGAATCCAGAGTTTCAAGAAAATCGGAGGGGGTCAAAATTTCGGCCAAAAAAAAAAATGACAGTGTTACCCCTTATGTTTTTTTTTCAGGTCCAAATTTTGACCTTCGATATCTCGGTTCTGGAAGGGTCTAGAGCGTCCATTTTTACGCGCTGGTCGAAGACTCGTGGCCCTCTGTCAGAATCCAGAGTTTCAAGAAAATCGGAGGGGGTCAAAATTTCGGCCAAAAAAAAAAATGACAGTGTTACCCCTTATGTTTTTTTTTCAGGTCCAAATTTTGACCTTCGATATCTCGGTTCTGGAAGGGTCTAGAGCCTCCATTTTTGCGCGCTGGTCGAAGTCTCGTGGCCCTCTGTCAGAATCCAGAGTTTCAAGAAGATCGGAGGGGGTCAAAATTTCGGCCAAAAAAAAAAAATGACAGTGTTACCCCTTATGTTTTTTTTCAGGTCCAAATTTTGACCTTCGATATCTCGGCTCTGGAAGGGTCTAGAGCCTCCATTTTTGCGCGCTGGTCGAAGTCTCGTGGCCCTCTGTCAGAATCCAGAGTTTCAAGAAAATCGGAGGGGGTCAAAATTTCGGCCAAAAAAAAAAAATGACAGTGTTACCCCTTATGTTTTTTTTTCAGGTCCAAATTTTGACCTTCGATATCTCGGTTCTGGAAGGGTCTAGAGCGTCCATTTTTGCGCGCTGGTCGAAGACTCGTGGCCCTCTGTCAGAATCCAGAGTTTCAAGAAGATCGGAGGGGGTCAAAATTTCGGCCAAAAAAAAAAAATGAAAGTGTTACCCCTTATGTTTTTTTTTCAGGTCCAAATTTTGACCTTCGATATCTCGGTTCTGGAAGGGTCTAGAGCCTCCATTTTTGCGCGCTGGTCGAAGTCTCGTGGTCCTCTGTCAGAATCCAGAGTTTCAAGAAAATCGGAGGGGGTCAAAATTTCGGCCAAAAAAAAAAATGACAGTGTTACCCCTTATGTTTTTTTTTTCAGGTCCAAATTTTGACCTTCGATATCTCGGCTCTGGAAGGGTCTAGAGCCTCCATTTTTGCGCGCTGGTCGAAGTCTCGTGGCCCTCTGTCAGAATCCAGAGTTTCAAGAAAATTGGAGGGGGTCAAAATTTCGGCCAAAAAAAAAATGACAGTGTTACCCCTTATGTTTTTTTTTTTCAGGTCCAAATTTTGACCTTCGATATCTCGGTTCTGGAAGGGTCTAGAGCCTCCATTTTTGCGCGCTGGTCGAAGTCTCGTGGCCCTCTGTCAGAATCCAGAGTTTCAAGAAAATCGGAGGGGGTCAAAATTTCGGCCAAAAAAAAAAAAATGACAGTGTTACCCCTTATGTTTTTTTTTCAGGTCCAAATTTTGACCTTCGATATCTCGGCTCTGGAAGGGTCTAGAGCCTCCATTTTTGCACGCTGGTCGAAGTCTCGTGGCCCTCTGTCAGAATCCAGAGTTTCAAGAAAATCGGAGGGGGTCAAAATTTTGGCCAAAAAAAAAAAATGACAGTGTTACCCCTTATGTTTTTTTTTTTTCAGGTCCAAATTTTGACCTTCGATATCTCGGTTCTGGAAGGGTCTAGAGCCTCCATTTTTGCGCGCTGGTCGAAGTCTCGTGGCCCTCTGTCAGAATCCAGAGTTTCAAGAAAATCGGAGGGGGTCAAAATTTCGGCCAAAAAAAAAAAATGACAGTGTTACCCCTTACGTTTTTTTTTCAGGTCCAAATTTTGACCTTCGATATCTCGGTTCTGGAAGGGTCTAGAGCCTCCATATTTGCGCGCTGGTCGAAGTCTCGTGGCCCTCTGTCAGAATCCAGAGTTTCAAGAAAATCGGAGGGGGTCAAAATTTCGGCCAAAAAAAAAAATGACAGTGTTACCCCTTATGTTTTTTTTTCAGGTCCAAATTTTGACCTTCGATATCTCGGTTCTGGAAGGGTCTAGAGCCTCCATTTTTGCGCGCTGGTCGAAGTCTCGTGGCCCTCTGTCAGAATCCAGAGTTTCAAGAAGATCGGAGGGGGTCAAAATTTCGGCCAAAAAAAAAATGACAGTGTTACCCCTTATGTTTTTTTTTCAGGTCCAAATTTTGACCTTCGATATCTCGGTTCTGGAAGGGTCTAGAGCCTCCATTTTTGCGCGCTGGTCAAAGTCTCGTGGCCCTCTGTCAGAATCCAGAGTTTCAAGAAGATCGGAGGGGGTCAAAATTTCGGCCAAAAAAAAAAAATGACAGTGTTACCCCTTATGTTTTTTTTTCAGGTCCAAATTTTGACCTTCGATATCTCGGCTCTGGAAGGGTCTAGAGCCTCCATTTTTGCGCGCTGGTCGAAGTCTCGTGGCCCTCTGTCAGAATCCAGAGTTTCAAGAAAATCGGAGGGGGTCAAAATTTCGGCCAAAAAAAAAAATGACAGTGTTACCCCTTATGTTTTTTTTTTCAGGTCCAAATTTTGACCTTCGATATCTCGGTTCTGGAAGGGTCTAGAGCGTCCATTTTTGCGCGCTGGTCGAAGACTCGTGGCCCTCTGTCAGAATCCAGAGTTTTAAGAAAATCGGAGGGGGTCAAAATTTCGGCCAAAAAAAAATGACAGTGTTACCCCTTATGTTTTTTTTTTCAGGTCCAAATTTTGACCTTCGATATCTCGGTTCTGGAAGGGTCTAGAGCCTCCATTTTTGCGCGCTGGTCGAAGTCTCGTGGCCCTCTGTCAGAATCCAGAGTTTCAAGAAGATCGGAGGGGGTCAAAATTTCGGCCAAAAAAAAAAAATGACAGTGTTACCCCTTATGTTTTTTTTTCAGGTCCAAATTTTGACCTTCGATATCTCGGCTCTGGAAGGGTCTAGAGCCTCCATTTTTGCGCGCTGGTCGAAGTCTCGTGGCCCTCTGTCAGAATCCAGAGTTTCAAGAAAATCGGAGGGGGTCAAAATTTCGGCCAAAAAAAAATGACAGTGTTACCCCTTATGTTTTTTTTTTCAGGTCCAAATTTTGACCTTCGATATCTCGGTTCTGGAAGGGTCTAGAGCCTCCATTTTTGCGCGCTGGTCGAAGTCTCGTGGCCCTCTGTCAGAATCCAGAGTTTCAAGAAGATCGGAGGGGGTCAAAATTTCGGCCAAAAAAAAAAAAATGACAGTGTTACCCCTTATGTTTTTTTTTCAGGTCCAAATTTTGACCTTCGATATCTCGGCTCTGGAAGGGTCTAGAGCCTCCATTTTTGCGCGCTGGTCGAAGTCTCATGGCCCTCTGTCAGAATCCAGAGTTTTAAGAAAATCGGAGGGGGTCAAAATTTCGGCCAAAAAAAAAAAATGACAGTGTTACCCCTTATGTTTTTTTTTCAGGTCCAAATTTTGACCTTCGATATCTCGGTTCTGGAAGGGTCTAGAGCCTCCATTTTTGCGCGCTGGTCGAAGTCTCGTGGCCCTCTGTCAGAATCCAGAGTTTCAAGAAAATCGGAGGGGGTCAAAATTTCGGCCAAAAAAAAATGACAGTGTTACCCCTTATGTTTTTTTTTTCAGGTCCAAATTTTGACCTTCGATATCTTGGTTCTGGAAGGGTCTAGAGCCTCCATTTTTGCGCGCTGGTCGAAGTCTCGTGGCCCTCTGTCAGAATCCAGAGTTTCAAGAAAATCGGAGGGGGTCAAAATTTCGGCCAAAAAAAAAAAATGACAGTGTTACCCCTTATGTTTTTTTTTTCAGGTCCAAATTTTGACCTTCGATATCTCGGCTCTGGAAGGGTCTAGAGCCTCCATTTTTGCGCGCTGGTCAAAGTCTCGTGGCCCTCTGTCAGAATCCAGAGTTTCAAGAAAATCGGAGGGGGTCAAAATTTCGGCCAAAAAAAAAAATGACAGTGTTACCCCTTATGTTTTTTTTTCAGGTCCAAATTTTGACCTTCGATATCTCGGATCTGGAAGGGTCTAGAGCCTCCATTTTTGCGCGCTGGTCGAAGTCTCGTGGCCCTCTGTCAGAATCCAGAGTTTCAAGAAAATCGGAGGGGGTCAAAATTTCGGCCAAAAAAAAAAATGACAGTGTTACCCCTTATGTTTTTTTTTCAGGTCCAAATTTTGACCTTCGATATCTCGGTTCTGGAAGGGTCTAGAGCCTCCATTTTTGCGCGCTGGTCGAAGTCTCGTGGCCCTCTGTCAGAATCCAGAGTTTCAAGAAAATCGGAGGGGGTCAAAATTTCGGCCAAAAAAAAAATGACAGTGTTACCCCTTATGTTTTTTTTTCAGGTCCAAATTTTGACCTTCGATATCTCGGTTCTGGAAGGGTCTAGAGCCTCCATTTTTGCGCGCTGGTCGAAGTCTCGTGGCCCTCTGTCAGAATCCAGAGTTTCAAGAAGATCGGAGGGGGTCAAAATTTCGGCCAAAAAAAAAAAATGACAGTGTTACCCCTTATGTTTTTTTTTCAGGTCCAAATTTTGACCTTCGATATCTCGGTTCTGGAAGGGTCTAGAGCCTCCATTTTTGCGCGCTGGTCGAAGTCTCGTGGCCCTCTGTCAGAATCCAGAGTTTCAAGAAAATCGGAGGGGGTCAAAATTTCGGCCAAAAAAAAAAATGACAGTGTTACCCCTTATGTTTTTTTTTCAGGTCCAAATTTTGACCTTCGATATCTCGGTTCTGGAAGGGTCTAGAGCCTCCATTTTTGCGCGCTGGTCGAAGTCTCGTGGCCCTCTGTCAGAATCCAGAGTTTCAAGAAGATCGGAGGGGGTCAAAATTTCGGCCAAAAAAAAAATGACAGTGTTACCCCTTATGTTTTTTTTTCAGGTCCAAATTTTGACCTTCGATATCTCGGTTCTGGAAGGGTCTAGAGCCTCCATTTTTGCGCGCTGGTCGAAGTCTCGTGGCCCTCTGTCAGAATCCAGAGTTTCAAGAAGATCGGAGGGGGTCAAAATTTTGGCCAAAAAAAAAAATGACAGTGTTACCCCTTATGTTTTTTTTTTCAGGTCCAAATTTTGACCTTCGATATCTCGGCTCTGGAAGGGTCTAGAGCCTCCATTTTTGCGCGCTGGTCGAAGTCTCGTGGCCCTCTGTCAGAATCCAGAGTTTCAAGAAAATCGGAGGGGGTCAAAATTTCGGCCAAAAAAAAAATGACAGTGTTACCCCTTATGTTTTTTTTTTTCAGGTCCAAATTTTGAACTTCGATATCTCGGTTCTGGAAGGGTCTAGAGCGTCCATTTTTGCGCGCTGGTCGAAGACTCATGGCCCTCTGTCAGAATCCAGAGTTTTAAGAAAATCGGAGGGGGTCAAAATTTCGGCCAAAAAAAAAAAAATGACAGTGTTACCCCTTATGTTTTTTTTCAGGTCCAAATTTTGACCTTCGATATCTCGGTTCTGGAAGGGTCTAGAGCCTCCATTTTTGCGCGCTGGTCGAAGTCTCGTGGCCCTCTGTCAGAATCCAGAGTTTCAAGAAAATCGGAGGGGGTCAAAATTTCGGCCAAAAAAAAATGACAGTGTTACCCCTTATGTTTTTTTTTCAGGTCCAAATTTTGACCTTCGATATCTTGGTTCTGGAAGGGTCTAGAGCCTCCATTTTTGCGCGCTGGTCGAAGTCTCGTGGCCCTCTGTCAGAATCCAGAGTTTCAAGAAAATCGGAGGGGGTCAAAATTTCGGCCAAAAAAAAAAAATGACAGTGTTACCCCTTATGTTTTTTTTTCAGGTCCAAATTTTGACCTTCGATATCTCGGCTCTGGAAGGGTCTAGAGCCTCCATTTTTGCGCGCTGGTCAAAGTCTCGTGGCCCTCTGTCAGAATCCAGAGTTTCAAGAAAATCGGAGGGGGTCAAAATTTCGGCCAAAAAAAAAAATGACAGTGTTACCCCTTATGTTTTTTTTTTCAGGTCCAAATTTTGACCTTCGATATCTCGGTTCTGGAAGGGTCTAGAGCCTCCATTTTTGCGCGCTGGTCGAAGTCTCGTGGCCCTCTGTCAGAATCCAGAGTTTCAAGAAAATCGGAGGGGGTCAAAATTTCGGCCAAAAAAAAAAATGACAGTGTTACCCCTTATGTTTTTTTTTCAGGTCCAAATTTTGACCTTCGATATCTCGGTTCTGGAAGGGTCTAGAGCCTCCATTTTTGCGCGCTGGTCGAAGTCTCGTGGCCCTCTGTCAGAATCCAGAGTTTCAAGAAGATCGGAGGGGGTCAAAATTTCGGCCAAAAAAAAAAAATGACAGTGTTACCCCTTATGTTTTTTTTTCAGGTCCAAATTTTGACCTTCGATATCTCGGTTCTGGAAGGGTCTAGAGCCTCCATTTTTGCGCGCTGGTCGAAGTCTCGTGGCCCTCTGTCAGAATCCAGAGTTTCAAGAAAATCGGAGGGGGTCAAAATTTCGGCCAAAAAAAAAATGACAGTGTTACCCCTTATGTTTTTTTTTCAGGTCCAAATTTTGACCTTCGATATCTCGGTTCTGGAAGGGTCTAGAGCCTCCATTTTTGCGCGCTGGTCGAAGTCTCGTGGCCCTCTGTCAGAATCCAGAGTTTCAAGAAAATTGGAGGGGGTCAAAATTTCGGCCAAAAAAAAAAAATGACAGTGTTACCCCTTATGTTTTTTTTTTTCAGGTCCAAATTTTGACCTTCGATATCTCGGTTCTGGAAGGGTCTAGAGCCTCCATTTTTGCGCGCTGGTCGAAGTCTCGTGGCCCTCTGTCAGAATCCAGAGTTTCAAGAAAATCGGAGGGGGTCAAAATTTCGGCCAAAAAAAAAATGACAGTGTTACCCCTTATGTTTTTTTTTCAGGTCCAAATTTTGACCTTCGATATCTCGGTTCTGGAAGGGTCTAGAGCCTCCATTTTTGCGCGCTGGTCGAAGTCTCGTGGCCCTCTGTCAGAATCCAGAGTTTCAAGAAAATCGGAGGGGGTCAAAATTTCGGCCAAAAAAAAAATGACAGTGTTACCCCTTATGTTTTTTTTTCAGGTCCAAATTTTGACCTTCGATATCTCGGTTCTGGAAGGGTCTAGAGCGTCCATTTTTACGCGCTGGTCGAAGACTCGTGGCCCTCTGTCAGAATCCAGAGTTTCAAGAAAATCGGAGGGGGTCAAAATTTCGGCCAAAAAAAAAAATGACAGTGTTACCCCTTATGTTTTTTTTTCAGGTCCAAATTTTGACCTTCGATATCTCGGTTCTGGAAGGGTCTAGAGCCTCCATTTTTGCGCGCTGGTCGAAGTCTCGTGGCCCTCTGTCAGAATCCAGAGTTTCAAGAAGATCGGAGGGGGTCAAAATTTCGGCCAAAAAAAAAAAATGACAGTGTTACCCCTTATGTTTTTTTTTCAGGTCCAAATTTTGACCTTCGATATCTCGGCTCTGGAAGGGTCTAGAGCCTCCATTTTTGCGCGCTGGTCGAAGTCTCGTGGCCCTCTGTCAGAATCCAGAGTTTCAAGAAAATCGGAGGGGGTCAAAATTTCGGCCAAAAAAAAATGACAGTGTTACCCCTTATGTTTTTTTTTCAGGTCCAAATTTTGACCTTCGATATCTCGGTTCTGGAAGGGTCTAGAGCCTCCATTTTTGCGCGCTGGTCGAAGACTCGTGGCCCTCTGTCAGAATCCAGAGTTTCAAGAAAATCGGAGGGGGTCAAAATTTCGGCCAAAAAAAAAAAATGACAGTGTTACCCCTTATGTTTTTTTTTTCAGGTCCAAATTTTGACCTTCGATATCTCGGTTCTGGAAGGGTCTAGAGCCTCCATTTTTGCGCGCTGGTCGAAGTCTCGTGGCCCTCTGTCAGAATCCAGAGTTTCAAGAAAATCGGAGGGGGTCAAAATTTCGGCCAAAAAAAAATGACAGTGTTACCCCTTATGTTTTTTTTTCAGGTCCAAATTTTGACCTTCGATATCTTGGTTCTGGAAGGGTCTAGAGCCTCCATTTTTGCGCGCTGGTCGAAGTCTCGTGGCCCTCTGTCAGAATCCAGAGTTTCAAGAAAATCGGAGGGGGTCAAAATTTCGGCCAAAAAAAAAAAATGACAGTGTTACCCCTTATGTTTTTTTTTCAGGTCCAAATTTTGACCTTCGATATCTCGGCTCTGGAAGGGTCTAGAGCCTCCATTTTTGCGCGCTGGTCAAAGTCTCGTGGCCCTCTGTCAGAATCCAGAGTTTCAAGAAAATCGGAGGGGGTCAAAATTTCGGCCAAAAAAAAAAATGACAGTGTTACCCCTTATGTTTTTTTTTTCAGGTCCAAATTTTGACCTTCGATATCTCGGCTCTGGAAGGGTCTAGAGCCTCCATTTTTGCGCGCTGGTCGAAGTCTCGTGGCCCTCTGTCAGAATCCAGAGTTTCAAGAAAATCGGAGGGGGTCAAAATTTCGGCCAAAAAAAAAAATGACAGTGTTACCCCTTATGTTTTTTTTTCAGGTCCAAATTTTGACCTTCGATATCTCGGCTCTGGAAGGGTCTAGAGCCTCCATTTTTGCGCGCTGGTCGAAGTCTCGTGGCCCTCTGTCAGAATCCAGAGTTTCAAGAAAATCGGAGGTGGTCAAAATTTCGGCCAAAAAAAAAAATGACAGTGTTACCCCTTATGTTTTTTTTTTTCAGGTCCAAATTTTGACCTTCGATATCTCGGCTCTGGAAGGGTCTAGAGCCTCCATTTTTGCGCGCTGGTTGAAGTCTCGTGGCCCTCTGTCAGAATCCAGAGTTTCAAGAAAGTCGGAGGGGGTCAAAATTTCGGCCAAAAAAAAAAATGACAGTGTTACCCCTTATGTTTTTTTTTCAGGTCCAAATTTTGACCTTCGATATCTCGGTTCTGGAAGGGTCTAGAGCCTCCATTTTTGCGCGCTGGTCGAAGTCTCGTGGCCCTCTGTCAGAATCCAGGGTTTCAAGAAAATCGGAGGGGGTCAAAATTTCGGCCAAAAAAAAAATGACAGTGTTACCCCTTATGTTTTTTTTTCAGGTCCAAATTTTGACCTTCGATATCTTGGTTCTGGAAGGGTCTAGAGCCTCCATTTTTGCGCGCTGGTCGAAGTCTCGTGGCCCTCTGTCAGAATCCAGAGTTTCAAGAAAATCGGAGGGGGGCAAAATTTCGGCCAAAAAAAAAAATGACAGTGTTACCCCTTATGTTTTTTTTTTCAGGTCCAAATTTTGACCTTCGATATCTCGTTTCTGGAAGGGTCTAGAGCCTCCATTTTTGCGCGCTGGTCGAAGTCTCGTGGCCCTCTGTCAGAATCCAGAGTTTCAAGAAAATCGGACGGGGTCAAAATTTCGGCCAAAAAAAAAAATGACAGTGTTACCCCTTATGTTTTTTTTTCAGGTCCAAATTTTGACCTTCGATATCTCGGTTCTGGAAGGGTCTAGAGCCTCCATTTTTGTGCGCTGGTCGAAGTCTCGTGGCCCTCTGTCAGAATCCAGAGTTTCAAGAAGATCGGAGGGGGTCAAAATTTCGGCCCAAAAAAAAAATGACAGTGTTACCCCTTATGTTTTTTTTTCAGGTCCAAATTTTGACCTTCGATATCTCGGCTCTGGAAGGGTCTAGAGCCTCCATTTTTGCGCGCTGGTCGAAGTCTCGTGGCCCTCTGTCAGAATCCAGAGTTTCAAGAAAATCGGAGGGGGTCAAAATTTCGGCGAAAAAAAAAAATGACAGTGTTACCCCTTATGTTTTTTTTCAGGTCCAAATTTTGACCTTCGATATCTCGGTTCTGGAAGGGTCTAGAGCGTCCATTTTTGCGTTCTGGTCGAAGACTCGTGGCCCTCTGTCAGAATCCAGAGTTTCAAGAAGATCGGAGGGGGTCAAAATTTCGGCCAAAAAAAAAAAATGAAAGTGTTACCCCTTATGTTTTTTTTTCAGGTCCAAATTTTGACCTTCGATATCTCGGTTCTGGAAGGGTCTAGAGCCTCCATTTTTGCGCGCTGGTCGAAGTCTCGTGGTCCTCTGTCAGAATCCAGAGTTTCAAGAAAATCGGAGGGGGTCAAAATTTCGGCCAAAAAAAAAAATGACAGTGTTACCCCTTATGTTTTTTTTTTCAGGTCCAAATTTTGACCTTCGATATCTCGGCTCTGGAAGGGTCTAGAGCCTCCATTTTTGCGCGCTGGTCGAAGTCTCGTGGCCCTCTGTCAGAATCCAGAGTTTCAAGAAAATCGGAGGGGGTCAAAATTTCGGCCAAAAAAAAAATGACAGTGTTACCCCTTATGTTTTTTTTTTCAGGTCCAAATTTTGACCTTCGATATCTCGGTTCTGGAAGGGTCTAGAGCCTCCATTTTTGCGCGCTGGTCGAAGTCTCGTGGCCCTCTGTCAGAATCCAGAGTTTCAAGAAAATCGGAGGGGGTCAAAATTTCGGCCAAAAAAAAAAAATGACAGTGTTACCCCTTATGTTTTTTTTTCAGGTCCAAATTTTGACCTTCGATATCTCGGCTCTGGAAGGGTCTAGAGCCTCCATTTTTGCGCGCTGGTCGAAGTCTCGTGGCCCTCTGTCAGAATCCAGAGTTTCAAGAAAATCGGAGGGGGTCAAAATTTTGGCCAAAAAAAAAAAATGACAGTGTTACCCCTTATGTTTTTTTTTTTCAGGTCCAAATTTTGACCTTCGATATCTCGGTTCTGGAAGGGTCTAGAGCCTCCATTTTTGCGCGCTGGTCGAAGTCTCGTGGCCCTCTGTCAGAATCCAGAGTTTCAAGAAAATCGGAGGGGGTCAAAATTTCGGCCAAAAAAAAAAATGACAGTGTTACCCCTTATGTTTTTTTTTTCAGGTCCAAATTTTGACCTTCGATATCTCGGTTCTGGAAGGGTCTAGAGCCTCCATATTTGCGCGCTGGTCGAAGTCTCGTGGCCCTCTGTCAGAATCCAGAGTTTCAAGAAAATCGGAGGGGGTCAAAATTTCGGCCAAAAAAAAAAAATGACAGTGTTACCCCTTATGTTTTTTTTTCAGGTCCAAATTTTGACCTTCGATATCTCGGTTCTGGAAGGGTCTAGAGCCTCCATTTTTGCGCGCTGGTCGAAGTCTCGTGGCCCTCTGTCAGAATCCAGAGTTTCAAGAAGATCGGAGGGGGTCAAAATTTCGGCCAAAAAAAAAAATGACAGTGTTACCCCTTATGTTTTTTTTTCAGGTCCAAATTTTGACCTTCGATATCTCGGTTCTGGAAGGGTCTAGAGCCTCCATTTTTGCGCGCTGGTCGAAGTCTCGTGGCCCTCTGTCAGAATCCAGAGTTTCAAGAAAATCGGAGGGGGTCAAAATTTCGGCCAAAAAAAAAAAAATGACAGTGTTACCCCTTATGTTTTTTTTTCAGGTCCAAATTTTGACCTTCGATATCTCGGTTCTGGAAGGGTCTAGAGCCTCCATATTTGCGCGCTGGTCGAAGTCTCGTGGCCCTCTGTCAGAATCCAGAGTTTCAAGAAAATCGGAGGGGGTCAAAATTTCGGCCAAAAAAAAAAAATGACAGTGTTACCCCTTATGTTTTTTTTTCAGGTCCAAATTTTGACCTTCGATATCTCGGTTCTGGAAGGGTCTAGAGCCTCCATTTTTGCGCGCTGGTCGAAGTCTCGTGGCCCTCTGTCAGAATCCAGAGTTTCAAGAAGATCGGAGGGGGTCAAAATTTCGGCCAAAAAAAAAAATGACAGTGTTACCCCTTATGTTTTTTTTTCAGGTCCAAATTTTGACCTTCGATATCTCGGTTCTGGAAGGGTCTAGAGCCTCCATTTTTGCGCGCTGGTCGAAGTCTCGTGGCCCTCTGTCAGAATCCAGAGTTTCAAGAAAATCGGAGGGGGTCAAAATTTCGGCCAAAAAAAAAAAAATGACAGTGTTACCCCTTATGTTTTTTTTTCAGGTCCAAATTTTGACCTTCGATATCTCGGCTCTGGAAGGGTCTAGAGCCTCCATTTTTGCGCGCTGGTCGAAGTCTCGTGGCCCTCTGTCAGAATCCAGAGTTTCAAGAAAATCGGAGGGGGTCAAAATTTCGGCCAAAAAAAAAATTGACAGTGTTACCCCTTATGTTTTTTTTTTCAGGTCCAAATTTTGACCTTCGATATCTCGGTTCTGGAAGGGTCTAGAGCGTCCATTTTTGCGCGCTGGTCGAAGACTCGTGGCCCTCTGTCAGAATCCAGAGTTTTAAGAAAATCGGAGGGGGTCAAAATTTCGGCCAAAAAAAAAAATGACAGTGTTACCCCTTATATTTTTTTTTCAGGTCCAAATTTTGACCTTCGATATCTCGGTTCTGGAAGGGTCTAGAGCCTCCATTTTTGCGCGCTGGTCGAAGACTCGTGGCCCTCTGTCAGAATCCAGAGTTTTAAGAAAATCGGAGGGGGTCAAAATTTCGGCCAAAAAAAAATGACAGTGTTACCCCTTATGTTTTTTTTTCAGGTCCAAATTTTGACCTTCGATATCTCGGTTCTGGAAGGGTCTAGAGCCTCCATTTTTGCGCGCTGGTCGAAGTCTCGTGGCCCTCTGTCAGAATCCAGAGTTTCAAGAAGATCGGAGGGGGTCAAAATTTCGGCCAAAAAAAAAAAATGACAGTGTTACCCCTTATGTTTTTTTTTCAGGTCCAAATTTTGACCTTCGATATCTCGGTTCTGGAAGGGTCTAGAGCGTCCATTTTTACGCGCTGGTCGAAGACTCGTGGCCCTCTGTCAGAATCCAGAGTTTCAAGAAAATCGGAGGGGGTCAAAATTTCGGCCAAAAAAAAAAATGACAGTGTTACCCCTTATGTTTTTTTTTCCGGTCCAAATTTTGACCTTCGATATCTCGGTTCTGGAAGGGTCTAGAGCCTCCATTTTTGCGCGCTGGTCGAAGTCTCGTGGCCCTCTGTCAGAATCCAGAGTTTCAAGAAGATCGGAGGGGGTCAAAATTTCGGCCAAAAAAAAAAAATGACAGTGTTACCCCTTATGTTTTTTTTTCAGGTCCAAATTTTGACCTTCGATATCTCGGCTCTGGAAGGGTCTAGAGCCTCCATTTTTGCGCGCTGGTCGAAGTCTCCTGGCCCTCTGTCAGAATCCAGAGTTTCAAGAAAATCGGAGGGGGTCAAAATTTCGGCCAAAAAAAAATGACAGTGTTACCCCTTATGTTTTTTTTTCAGGTCCAAATTTTGACCTTCGATATCTCGGTTCTGGAAGGGTCTAGAGCGTCCATTTTTGCGCGCTGGTCGAAGACTCGTGGCCCTCTGTCAGAATCCAGAGTTTTAAGAAAATCGGAGGGGGTCAAAATTTCGGCCCAAAAAAAAAATGACAGTGTTACCCCTTATGTTTTTTTTTCAGGTCCAAATTTTGACCTTCGATATCTCGGTTCTGGAAGGGTCTAGAGCCTCCATTTTTGCGCGCTGGTCGAAGTCTCGTGGCCCTCTGTCAGAATCCAGAGTTTCAAGAAAATCGGAGGGGGTCAAAATTTCGGCCAAAAAAAAAAATGACAGTGTTACCCCTTATGTTTTTTTTTCAGGTCCAAATTTTGACCTTCGATATCTCGGTTCTGGAAGGGTCTAGAGCGTCCATTTTTGCGCGCTGGTCGAAGACTCGTGGCCCTCTGTCAGAATCCAGAGTTTCAAGAAAATCGGAGGGGGTCAAAATTTCGGCCAAAAAAAAAAATGACAGTGTTACCCCTTATGTTTTTTTTTTTCAGGTCCAAATTTTGACCTTCGATATCTCGGTTCTGGAAGGGTCTAGAGTCTCCTTTTTTGCGCGCTGGTCGAAGTCTCGTGGCCCTCTGTCAGAATCCAGAGTTTCAAGAAAATCGGAGGGGGTCAAAATTTCGGCCAAAAAAAAAAATGACAGTGTTACCCCTTATGTTTTTTTTTCAGGTCCAAATTTTGACCTTCGATATCTCGGCTCTGGAAGGGTCTAGAGCCTCCATTTTTGCGCGCTGGTCAAAGTCTCGTGGCCCTCTGTCAGAATCCAGAGTTTCAAGAAAATCGGAGGGGGTCAAAATTTCGGCCAAAAAAAAAAATGACAGTGTTACCCCTTATGTTTTTTTTTTCAGGTCCAAATTTTGACCTTCGATATCTCGGTTCTGGAAGGGTCTAGAGCCTCCATTTTTGCGCGCTGGTCGAAGTCTCGTGGCCCTCTGTCAGAATCCAGAGTTTCAAGAAAATCGGAGGGGGTCAAAATTTCGGCCAAAAAAAAAAATGACAGTGTTACCCCTTATGTTTTTTTTTCAGGTCCAAATTTTGACCTTCGATATCTCGGTTCTGGAAGGGTCTAGAGCCTCCATTTTTGCGCGCTGGTCGAAGTCTCGTGGCCCTCTGTCAGAATCCAGAGTTTCAAGAAGATCGGAGGGGGTCAAAATTTCGGCCAAAAAAAAAAAATGACAGTGTTACCCCTTATGTTTTTTTTTCAGGTCCAAATTTTGACCTTCGATATCTCGGTTCTGGAAGGGTCTAGAGCCTCCATTTTTGCGCGCTGGTCGAAGTCTCGTGGCCCTCTGTCAGAATCCAGAGTTTCAAGAAAATCGGAGGGGGTCAAAATTTCGGCCAAAAAAAAAATGACAGTGTTACCCCTTATGTTTTTTTTTCAGGTCCAAATTTTGACCTTCGATATCTCGGTTCTGGAAGGGTCTAGAGCCTCCATTTTTGCGCGCTGGTCGAAGTCTCGTGGCCCTCTGTCAGAATCCAGAGTTTCAAGAAAATTGGAGGGGGTCAAAATTTCGGCCAAAAAAAAAAAATGACAGTGTTACCCCTTATGTTTTTTTTTTTCAGGTCCAAATTTTGACCTTCGATATCTCGGTTCTGGAAGGGTCTAGAGCCTCCATTTTTGCGCGCTGGTCGAAGTCTCGTGGCCCTCTGTCAGAATCCAGAGTTTCAAGAAAATCGGAGGGGGTCAAAATTTCGGCCAAAAAAAAAATGACAGTGTTACCCCTTATGTTTTTTTTTCAGGTCCAAATTTTGACCTTCGATATCTCGGTTCTGGAAGGGTCTAGAGCCTCCATTTTTGCGCGCTGGTCGAAGTCTCGTGGCCCTCTGTCAGAATCCAGAGTTTCAAGAAAATCGGAGGGGGTCAAAATTTCGGCCAAAAAAAAAATGACAGTGTTACCCCTTATGTTTTTTTTTCAGGTCCAAATTTTGACCTTCGATATCTCGGTTCTGGAAGGGTCTAGAGCGTCCATTTTTACGCGCTGGTCGAAGACTCGTGGCCCTCTGTCAGAATCCAGAGTTTCAAGAAAATCGGAGGGGGTCAAAATTTCGGCCAAAAAAAAAAATGACAGTGTTACCCCTTATGTTTTTTTTTCAGGTCCAAATTTTGACCTTCGATATCTCGGTTCTGGAAGGGTCTAGAGCCTCCATTTTTGCGCGCTGGTCGAAGTCTCGTGGCCCTCTGTCAGAATCCAGAGTTTCAAGAAGATCGGAGGGGGTCAAAATTTCGGCCAAAAAAAAAAAAATGACAGTGTTACCCCTTATGTTTTTTTTTCAGGTCCAAATTTTGACCTTCGATATCTCGGCTCTGGAAGGGTCTAGAGCCTCCATTTTTGCGCGCTGGTCGAAGTCTCGTGGCCCTCTGTCAGAATCCAGAGTTTCAAGAAAATCGGAGGGGGTCAAAATTTCGGCCAAAAAAAAATGACAGTGTTACCCCTTATGTTTTTTTTTCAGGTCCAAATTTTGACCTTCGATATCTCGGTTCTGGAAGGGTCTAGAGCCTCCATTTTTGCGCGCTGGTCGAAGACTCGTGGCCCTCTGTCAGAATCCAGAGTTTCAAGAAAATCGGAGGGGGTCAAAATTTCGGCCAAAAAAAAAAAATGACAGTGTTACCCCTTATGTTTTTTTTTTCAGGTCCAAATTTTGACCTTCGATATCTCGGTTCTGGAAGGGTCTAGAGCCTCCATTTTTGCGCGCTGGTCGAAGTCTCGTGGCCCTCTGTCAGAATCCAGAGTTTCAAGAAAATCGGAGGGGGTCAAAATTTCGGCCAAAAAAAAATGACAGTGTTACCCCTTATGTTTTTTTTTCAGGTCCAAATTTTGACCTTCGATATCTTGGTTCTGGAAGGGTCTAGAGCCTCCATTTTTGCGCGCTGGTCGAAGTCTCGTGGCCCTCTGTCAGAATCCAGAGTTTCAAGAAAATCGGAGGGGGTCAAAATTTCGGCCAAAAAAAAAAAATGACAGTGTTACCCCTTATGTTTTTTTTTTCAGGTCCAAATTTTGACCTTCGATATCTCGGCTCTGGAAGGGTCTAGAGCCTCCATTTTTGCGCGCTGGTCAAAGTCTCGTGGCCCTCTGTCAGAATCCAGAGTTTCAAGAAAATCGGAGGGGGTCAAAATTTCGGCCAAAAAAAAAAATGACAGTGTTACCCCTTATGTTTTTTTTTTCAGGTCCAAATTTTGACCTTCGATATCTCGGCTCTGGAAGGGTCTAGAGCCTCCATTTTTGCGCGCTGGTCGAAGTCTCGTGGCCCTCTGTCAGAATCCAGAGTTTCAAGAAAATCGGAGGGGGTCAAAATTTCGGCCAAAAAAAAAAATGACAGTGTTACCCCTTATGTTTTTTTTTCAGGTCCAAATTTTGACCTTCGATATCTCGGCTCTGGAAGGGTCTAGAGCCTCCATTTTTGCGCGCTGGTCGAAGTCTCGTGGCCCTCTGTCAGAATCCAGAGTTTCAAGAAAATCGGAGGTGGTCAAAATTTCGGCCAAAAAAAAAAATGACAGTGTTACCCCTTATGTTTTTTTTTTCAGGTCCAAATTTTGACCTTCGATATCTCGGCTCTGGAAGGGTCTAGAGCCTCCATTTTTGCGCGCTGGTTGAAGTCTCGTGGCCCTCTGTCAGAATCCAGAGTTTCAAGAAAGTCGGAGGGGGTCAAAATTTCGGCCAAAAAAAAAAATGACAGTGTTACCCCTTATGTTTTTTTTTCAGGTCCAAATTTTGACCTTCGATATCTCGGTTCTGGAAGGGTCTAGAGCCTCCATTTTTGCGCGCTGGTCGAAGTCTCGTGGCCCTCTGTCAGAATCCAGAGTTTCAAGAAAATCGGAGGGGGTCAAAATTTCGGCCAAAAAAAAAATGACAGTGTTACCCCTTATGTTTTTTTTTCAGGTCCAAATTTTGACCTTCGATATCTTGGTTCTGGAAGGGTTTAGAGCCTCCATTTTTGCGCGCTGGTCGAAGTCTCGTGGCCCTCTGTCAGAATCCAGAGTTTCAAGAAAATCGGAGGGGGGCAAAATTTCGGCCAAAAAAAAAAATGACAGTGTTACCCCTTATGTTTTTTTTTTCAGGTCCAAATTTTGACCTTCGATATCTCGTTTCTGGAAGGGTCTAGAGCCTCCATTTTTGCGCGCTGGTCGAAGTCTCGTGGCCCTCTGTCAGAATCCAGAGTTTCAAGAAAATCGGACGGGGTCAAAATTTCGGCCAAAAAAAAAAATGACAGTGTTACCCCTTATGTTTTTTTTTCAGGTCCAAATTTTGACCTTCGATATCTCGGTTCTGGAAGGGTCTAGAGCCTCCATTTTTGTGCGCTGGTCGAAGTCTCGTGGCCCTCTGTCAGAATCCAGAGTTTCAAGAAGATCGGAGGGGGTCAAAATTTCGGCCCAAAAAAAAAATGACAGTGTTACCCCTTATGTTTTTTTTTCAGGTCCAAATTTTGACCTTCGATATCTCGGCTCTGGAAGGGTCTAGAGCCTCCATTTTTGCGCGCTGGTCGAAGTCTCGTGGCCCTCTGTCAGAATCCAGAGTTTCAAGAAAATCGGAGGGGGTCAAAATTTCGGCGAAAAAAAAAAAATGACAGTGTTACCCCTTATGTTTTTTTTCAGGTCCAAATTTTGACCTTCGATATCTCGGTTCTGGAAGGGTCTAGAGCGTCCATTTTTGCGTTCTGGTCGAAGACTCGTGGCCCTCTGTCAGAATCCAGAGTTTCAAGAAGATCGGAGGGGGTCAAAATTTCGGCCAAAAAAAAAAAATGAAAGTGTTACCCCTTATGTTTTTTTTTCAGGTCCAAATTTTGACCTTCGATATCTCGGTTCTGGAAGGGTCTAGAGCCTCCATTTTTGCGCGCTGGTCGAAGTCTCGTGGTCCTCTGTCAGAATCCAGAGTTTCAAGAAAATCGGAGGGGGTCAAAATTTCGGCCAAAAAAAAAAATGACAGTGTTACCCCTTATGTTTTTTTTTTCAGGTCCAAATTTTGACCTTCGATATCTCGGCTCTGGAAGGGTCTAGAGCCTCCATTTTTGCGCGCTGGTCGAAGTCTCGTGGCCCTCTGTCAGAATCCAGAGTTTCAAGAAAATCGGAGGGGGTCAAAATTTCGGCCAAAAAAAAAATGACAGTGTTACCCCTTATGTTTTTTTTTTCAGGTCCAAATTTTGACCTTCGATATCTCGGTTCTGGAAGGGTCTAGAGCCTCCATTTTTGCGCGCTGGTCGAAGTCTCGTGGCCCTCTGTCAGAATCCAGAGTTTCAAGAAAATCGGAGGGGGTCAAAATTTCGGCCAAAAAAAAAAAATGACAGTGTTACCCCTTATGTTTTTTTTTCAGGTCCAAATTTTGACCTTCGATATCTCGGCTCTGGAAGGGTCTAGAGCCTCCATTTTTGCGCGCTGGTCGAAGTCTCGTGGCCCTCTGTCAGAATCCAGAGTTTCAAGAAAATCGGAGGGGGTCAAAATTTTGGCCAAAAAAAAAAAAATGACAGTGTTACCCCTTATGTTTTTTTTTTTCAGGTCCAAATTTTGACCTTCGATATCTCGGTTCTGGAAGGGTCTAGAGCCTCCATTTTTGCGCGCTGGTCGAAGTCTCGTGGCCCTCTGTCAGAATCCAGAGTTTCAAGAAAATCGGAGGGGGTCAAAATTTCGGCCAAAAAAAAAAAATGACAGTGTTACCCCTTATGTTTTTTTTTCAGGTCCAAATTTTGACCTTCGATATCTCGGTTCTGGAAGGGTCTAGAGCCTCCATATTTGCGCGCTGGTCGAAGTCTCGTGGCCCTCTGTCAGAATCCAGAGTTTCAAGAAAATCGGAGGGGGTCAAAATTTCGGCCAAAAAAAAAAAATGACAGTGTTACCCCTTATGTTTTTTTTTCAGGTCCAAATTTTGACCTTCGATATCTCGGTTCTGGAAGGGTCTAGAGCCTCCATTTTTGCGCGCTGGTCGAAGTCTCGTGGCCCTCTGTCAGAATCCAGAGTTTCAAGAAGATCGGAGGGGGTCAAAATTTCGGCCAAAAAAAAAAATGACAGTGTTACCCCTTATGTTTTTTTTTCAGGTCCAAATTTTGACCTTCGATATCTCGGTTCTGGAAGGGTCTAGAGCCTCCATTTTTGCGCGCTGGTCGAAGTCTCGTGGCCCTCTGTCAGAATCCAGAGTTTCAAGAAAATCGGAGGGGGTCAAAATTTCGGCCAAAAAAAAAAAAATGACAGTGTTACCCCTTATGTTTTTTTTTCAGGTCCAAATTTTGACCTTCGATATCTCGGCTCTGGAAGGGTCTAGAGCCTCCATTTTTGCGCGCTGGTCGAAGTCTCGTGGCCCTCTGTCAGAATCCAGAGTTTCAAGAAAATCGGAGGGGGTCAAAATTTCGGCCAAAAAAAAAATTGACAGTGTTACCCCTTATGTTTTTTTTTTCAGGTCCAAATTTTGACCTTCGATATCTCGGTTCTGGAAGGGTCTAGAGCGTCCATTTTTGCGCGCTGGTCGAAGACTCGTGGCCCTCTGTCAGAATCCAGAGTTTTAAGAAAATCGGAGGGGGTCAAAATTTCGGCCAAAAAAAAAAATGACAGTGTTACCCCTTATATTTTTTTTTCAGGTCCAAATTTTGACCTTCGATATCTCGGTTCTGGAAGGGTCTAGAGCCTCCATTTTTGCGCGCTGGTCGAAGACTCGTGGCCCTCTGTCAGAATCCAGAGTTTTAAGAAAATCGGAGGGGGTCAAAATTTCGGCCAAAAAAAAAATGACAGTGTTACCCCTTATGTTTTTTTTTCAGGTCCAAATTTTGACCTTCGATATCTCGGTTCTGGAAGGGTCTAGAGCCTCCATTTTTGCGCGCTGGTCGAAGTCTCGTGGCCCTCTGTCAGAATCCAGAGTTTCAAGAAGATCGGAGGGGGTCAAAATTTCGGCCAAAAAAAAAAAATGACAGTGTTACCCCTTATGTTTTTTTTTCAGGTCCAAATTTTGACCTTCGATATCTCGGTTCTGGAAGGGTCTAGAGCGTCCATTTTTACGCGCTGGTCGAAGACTCGTGGCCCTCTGTCAGAATCCAGAGTTTCAAGAAAATCGGAGGGGGTCAAAATTTCGGCCAAAAAAAAAAATGACAGTGTTACCCCTTATGTTTTTTTTTCCGGTCCAAATTTTGACCTTCGATATCTCGGTTCTGGAAGGGTCTAGAGCCTCCATTTTTGCGCGCTGGTCGAAGTCTCGTGGCCCTCTGTCAGAATCCAGAGTTTCAAGAAGATCGGAGGGGGTCAAAATTTCGGCCAAAAAAAAAAAATGACAGTGTTACCCCTTATGTTTTTTTTTCAGGTCCAAATTTTGACCTTCGATATCTCGGCTCTGGAAGGGTCTAGAGCCTCCATTTTTGCGCGCTGGTCGAAGTCTCCTGGCCCTCTGTCAGAATCCAGAGTTTCAAGAAAATCGGAGGGGGTCAAAATTTCGGCCAAAAAAAAATGACAGTGTTACCCCTTATGTTTTTTTTTCAGGTCCAAATTTTGACCTTCGATATCTCGGTTCTGGAAGGGTCTAGAGCGTCCATTTTTGCGCGCTGGTCGAAGACTCGTGGCCCTCTGTCAGAATCCAGAGTTTTAAGAAAATCGGAGGGGGTCAAAATTTCGGCCCAAAAAAAAAATGACAGTGTTACCCCTTATGTTTTTTTTTCAGGTCCAAATTTTGACCTTCGATATCTCGGTTCTGGAAGGGTCTAGAGCCTCCATTTTTGCGCGCTGGTCGAAGTCTCGTGGCCCTCTGTCAGAATCCAGAGTTTCAAGAAAATCGGAGGGGGTCAAAATTTCGGCCAAAAAAAAAAATGACAGTGTTACCCCTTATGTTTTTTTTTCAGGTCCAAATTTTGACCTTCGATATCTCGGTTCTGGAAGGGTCTAGAGCGTCCATTTTTGCGCGCTGGTCGAAGACTCGTGGCCCTCTGTCAGAATCCAGAGTTTCAAGAAAATCGGAGGGGGTCAAAATTTCGGCCAAAAAAAAAATGACAGTGTTACCCCTTATGTTTTTTTTTTCAGGTCCAAATTTTGACCTTCGATATCTCGGTTCTGGAAGGGTCTAGAGTCTCCTTTTTTGCGCGCTGGTCGAAGTCTCGTGGCCCTCTGTCAGAATCCAGAGTTTCAAGAAAATCGGAGGGGGTCAAAATTTCGGCCAAAAAAAAAATGACAGTGTTACCCCTTATGTTTTTTTTTCAGGTCCAAATTTTGACCTTCGATATCTTGGTTCTGGAAGGGTCTAGAGCCTCCATTTTTGCGCGCTGGTCGAAGTCTCGTGGCCCTCTGTCAGAATCCAGAGTTTCAAGAAAATCGGAGGGGGTCAAAATTTCGGCCAAAAAAAAAAAATGACAGTGTTACCCCTTATGTTTTTTTTTCAGGTCCAAATTTTGACCTTCGATATCTCGGCTCTGGAAGGGTCTAGAGCCTCCATTTTTGCGCGCTGGTCAAAGTCTCGTGGCCCTCTGTCAGAATCCAGAGTTTCAAGAAAATCGGAGGGGGTCAAAATTTCGGCCAAAAAAAAAAAATGACAGTGTTACCCCTTATGTTTTTTTTTCAGGTCCAAATTTTGACCTTCGATATCTCGGCTCTGGAAGGGTCTAGAGCCTCCATTTTTGCGCGCTGGTCGAAGTCTCGTGGCCCTCTGTCAGAATCCAGAGTTTCAAGAAAATCGGAGGGGGTCAAAATTTCGGCCAAAAAAAAATGACAGTGTTACCCCTTATGTTTTTTTTTCAGGTCCAAATTTTGACCTTCGATATCTTGGTTCTGGAAGGGTCTAGAGCCTCCATTTTTGCGCGCTGGTCGAAGTCTCGTGGCCCTCTGTCAGAATCCAGAGTTTCAAGAAAATCGGAGGGGGGCAAAATTTCGGCCAAAAAAAAAAATGACAGTGTTACCCCTTATGTTTTTTTTTCAGGTCCAAATTTTGACCTTCGATATCTCGGTTCTGGAAGGGTCTAGAGCCTCCATTTTTGCGCGCTGGTCGAAGTCTCGTGGCCCTCTGTCAGAATCCAGAGTTTCAAGAAAATCGGAGGGGGTCAAAATTTCGGCCAAAAAAAAAAAATGACAGTGTTACCCCTTATGTTTTTTTTTTCAGGTCCAAATTTTGACCTTCGATATCTCGGTTCTGGAAGGGTCTGGAGCCTCCATTTTTGCGCGCTGGTCGAAGTCTCGTGGCCCTCTGTCAGAATCCAGAGTTTCAAGAAGATCGGAGGGGGTCAAAATTTCGGCCAAAAAAAAAAAATGACAGTGTTACCCCTTATGTTTTTTTTCAGGTCCAAATTTTGACCTTCGATATCTCGGCTCTGGAAGGGTCTAGAGCCTCCATTTTTGCGCGCTGGTCGAAGTCTCGTGGCCCTCTGTCAGAATCCAGAGTTTCAAGAAAATCGGAGGGGGTCAAAATTTCGGCCAAAAAAAAAAAATGACAGTGTTACCCCTTATGTTTTTTTTTTCAGGTCCAAATTTTGACCTTCGATATCTCGGTTCTGGAAGGGTCTAGAGCGTCCATTTTTGCGCGCTGGTCGAAGACTCGTGGCCCTCTGTCAGAATCCAGAGTTTCAAGAAGATCGGAGGGGGTCAAAATTTCGGCCAAAAAAAAAAAATGAAAGTGTTACCCCTTATGTTTTTTTTTCAGGTCCAAATTTTGACCTTCGATATCTCGGTTCTGGAAGGGTCTAGAGCCTCCATTTTTGCGCGCTGGTCGAAGTCTCGTGGTCCTCTGTCAGAATCCAGAGTTTCAAGAAAATCGGAGGGGGTCAAAATTTCGGCCAAAAAAAAAATGACAGTGTTACCCCTTATGTTTTTTTTTTCAGGTCCAAATTTTGACCTTCGATATCTCGGCTCTGGAAGGGTCTAGAGCCTCCATTTTTGCGCGCTGGTCGAAGTCTCGTGGCCCTCTGTCAGAATCCGGAGTTTCAAGAAAATCGGAGGGGGTCAAAATTTCGGCCAAAAAAAAAATGACAGTGTTACCCCTTATGTTTTTTTTTTCAGGTCCAAATTTTGACCTTCGATATCTCGGTTCTGGAAGGGTCTAGAGCCTCCATTTTTGCGCGCTGGTCGAAGTCTCGTGGCCCTCTGTCAGAATCCAGAGTTTCAAGAAAATCGGAGGGGGTCAAAATTTCGGCCAAAAAAAAAAAATGACAGTGTTACCCCTTATGTTTTTTTTTCAGGTCCAAATTTTGACCTTCGATATCTCGGCTCTGGAAGGGTCTAGAGCCTCCATTTTTGCGCGCTGGTCGAAGTCTCGTGGCCCTCTGTCAGAATCCAGAGTTTCAAGAAAATCGGAGGGGGTCAAAATTTCGGCCAAAAAAAAAAAATGACAGTGTTACCCCTTATGTTTTTTTTTCAGGTCCAAATTTTGACCTTCGATATCTCGGCTCTGGAAGGGTCTAGAGCCTCCATTTTTGCGCGCTGGTCAAAGTCTCGTGGCCCTCTGTCAGAATCCAGAGTTTCAAGAAAATCGGAGGGGGTCAAAATTTCGGCCAAAAAAAAAAATGACAGTGTTACCCCTTATGTTTTTTTTTTCAGGTCCAAATTTTGACCTTCGATATCTCGGCTCTGGAAGGGTCTAGAGCCTCCATTTTTGCGCGCTGGTCGAAGTCTCGTGGCCCTCTGTCAGAATCCAGAGTTTCAAGAAAATCGGAGGGGGTCAAAATTTCGGCCAAAAAAAAAATGACAGTGTTACCCCTTATGTTTTTTTTTTTCAGGTCCAAATTTTGACCTTCGATATCTCGGTTCTGGAAGGGTCTAGAGCGTCCATTTTTGCGCGCTGGTCGAAGACTCGTGGCCCTCTGTCAGAATCCAGAGTTTTAAGAAAATCGGAGGGGGTCAAAATTTCGGCCAAAAAAAAAAAATGACAGTGTTACCCCTTATGTTTTTTTTCAGGTCCAAATTTTGACCTTCGATATCTCGGTTCTGGAAGGGTCTAGAGCCTCCATTTTTGCGCGCTGGTCGAAGTCTCGTGGCCCTCTGTCAGAATCCAGAGTTTCAAGAAAATCGGAGGGGGTCAAAATTTCGGCCAAAAAAAAAAATTACAGTGTTACCCCTTATGTTTTTTTTTCAGGTCCAAATTTTGACCTTCGATATCTCGGTTCTGGAAGGGTCTAGAGCGTCCATTTTTACGCGCTGGTCGAAGACTCGTGGCCCTCTGTCAGAATCCAGAGTTTCAAGAAAATCGGAGGGGGTCAAAATTTCGGCCAAAAAAAAAAATGACAGTGTTACCCCTTATGTTTTTTTTTCAGGTCCAAATTTTGACCTTCGATATCTCGGTTCTGGAAGGGTCTAGAGCCTCCATTTTTGCGCGCTGGTCGAAGTCTCGTGGCCCTCTGTCAGAATCCAGAGTTTCAAGAAGATCGGAGGGGGTCAAAATTTCGGCCAAAAAAAAAAAATGACAGTGTTACCCCTTATGTTTTTTTTTCAGGTCCAAATTTTGACCTTCGATATCTCGGCTCTGGAAGGGTCTAGAGCCTCCATTTTTGCGCGCTGGTCGAAGTCTCGTGGCCCTCTGTCAGAATCCAGAGTTTCAAGAAAATCGGAGGGGGTCAAAATTTCGGCCAAAAAAAAATGACAGTGTTACCCCTTATGTTTTTTTTTCAGGTCCAAATTTTGACCTTCGATATCTCGGTTCTGGAAGGGTCTAGAGCGTCCATTTTTGCGCGCTGGTCGAAGACTCGTGGCCCTCTGTCAGAATCCAGAGTTTCAAGAAAATCGGAGGGGGTCAAAATTTCGGCCAAAAAAAAAAAATGACAGTGTTACCCCTTATGTTTTTTTTTTCAGGTCCAAATTTTGACCTTCGATATCTCGGTTCTGGAAGGGTCTAGAGCCTCCATTTTTGCGTGCTGGTCGAAGTCTCGTGGCCCTCTGTCAGAATCCAGAGTTTCAAGAAAATCGGAGGGGGTCAAAATTTCGGCCAAAAAAAAATGACAGTGTTACCCCTTATGTTTTTTTTTCAGGTCCAAATTTTGACCTTCGATATCTTGGTTCTGGAAGGGTCTAGAGCCTCCATTTTTGCGCGCTGGTCGAAGTCTCGTGGCCCTCTCTCAGAATCCAGAGTTTCAAGAAAATCGGAGGGGGTCAAAATTTCGGCCAAAAAAAAAAATGACAGTGTTACCCCTTATGTTTTTTTTTCAGGTCCAAATTTTGACCTTCGATATCTCGGCTCTGGAAGGGTCTAGAGCCTCCATTTTTGCGCGCTGGTCAAAGTCTCGTGGCCCTCTGTCAGAATCCAGAGTTTCAAGAAAATCGGAGGGGGTCAAAATTTCGGCCAAAAAAAAAAATGACAGTGTTACCCCTTATGTTTTTTTTTTCAGGTCCAAATTTTGACCTTCGATATCTCGGCTCTGGAAGGGTCTAGAGCCTCCATTTTTGCGCGCTGGTCGAAGTCTCGTGGCCCTCTGTCAGAATCCAGAGTTTCAAGAAAATCGGAGGGGGTCAAAATTTCGGCCAAAAAAAAAAAATGACAGTGTTACCCCTTATGTTTTTTTTTTCAGGTCCAAATTTTGACCTTTGATATCTCGGCTCTGGAAGGGTCTAGAGCCTCCATTTTTGCGCGCTGGTCGAAGTCTCGTGGCCCTCTGTCAGAATCCAGAGTTTCAAGAAAATCGGAGGTGGTCAAAATTTCGGCCAAAAAAAAAAATGACAGTGTTACCCCTTATGTTTTTTTTTTCAGGTCCAAATTTTGACCTTCGATATCTCGGCTCTGGAAGGGTCTAGAGCCTCCATTTTTGCGCGCTGGTCGAAGTCTCGTGGCCCTCTGTCAGAATCCAGAGTTTCAAGAAAGTCGGAGGGGGTCAAAATTTCGGCCAAAAAAAAAAATGACAGTGTTACCCCTTATGTTTTTTTTTCAGGTCCAAATTTTGACCTTCGATATCTCGGTTCTGGAAGGGTCTAGAGCCTCCATTTTTGCGCGCTGGTCGAAGTCTCGTGGCCCTCTGTCAGAATCCAGAGTTTCAAGAAAATCGGAGGGGGTCAAAATTTCGGCCAAAAAAAAAATGACAGTGTTACCCCTTATGTTTTTTTTTCAGGTCCAAATTTTGACCTTCGATATCTTGGTTCTGGAAGGGTCTAGAGCCTCCATTTTTGCGCGCTGGTCGAAGTCTCGTGGCCCTCTGTCAGAATCCAGAGTTTCAAGAAAATCGGAGGGGGGCAAAATTTCGGCCAAAAAAAAAAATGACAGTGTTACCCCTTATGTTTTTTTTTTCAGGTCCAAATTTTGACCTTCGATATCTCGGTTCTGGAAGGGTCTAGAGCCTCCATTTTTGCGCGCTGGTCGAAGTCTCGTGGCCCTCTGTCAGAATCCAGAGTTTCAAGAAAATCGGAGGGGGTCAAAATTTCGGCCAAAAAAAAAAAATGACAGTGTTACCCCTTATGTTTTTTTTTCAGGTCCAAATTTTGACCTTCGATATCTCGGTTCTGGAAGGGTCTAGAGCCTCCATTTTTGCGCGCTGGTCGAAGTCTCGTGGCCCTCTGTCAGAATCCAGAGTTTCAAGAAGATCGGAGGGGGTCAAAATTTCGGCCAAAAAAAAAAAATGACAGTGTTACCCCTTATGTTTTTTTTTCAGGTCCAAATTTTGACCTTCGATATCTCGGCTCTGGAAGGGTCTAGAGCCTCCATTTTTGCGCGCTGGTCGAAGTCTCGTGGCCCTCTGTCAGAATCCAGAGTTTCAAGAAAATCGGAGGGGGTCAAAATTTCGGCGAAAAAAAAAAAAATGACAGTGTTACCCCTTATGTTTTTTTTTCAGGTCCAAATTTTGACCTTCGATATCTCGGTTCTGGAAGGGTCTAGAGCGTCCATTTTTGCGTTCTGGTCGAAGACTCGTGGCCCTCTGTCAGAATCCAGAGTTTCAAGAAGATCGGAGGGGGTCAAAATTTCGGCCAAAAAAAAAAAATGAAAGTGTTACCCCTTATGTTTTTTTTTCAGGTCCAAATTTTGACCTTCGATATCTCGGTTCTGGAAGGGTCTAGAGCCTCCATTTTTGCGCGCTGGTCGAAGTCTCGTGGTCCTCTGTCAGAATCCAGAGTTTCAAGAAAATCGGAGGGGGTCAAAATTTTGGCCAAAAAAAAAAATGACAGTGTTACCCCTTATGTTTTTTTTTCAGGTCCAAATTTTGACCTTCGATATCTCGGCTCTGGAAGGGTCTAGAGCCTCCATTTTTGCGCGCTGGTCGAAGTCTCGTGGCCCTCTGTCAGAATCCAGAGTTTCAAGAAAATCGGAGGGGGTCAAAATTTCGGCCAAAAAAAAAATGACAGTGTTACCCCTTATGTTTTTTTTTTCAGGTCCAAATTTTGACCTTCGATATCTCGGTTCTGGAAGGGTCTAGAGCCTCCATTTTTGCGCGCTGGTCGAAGTCTCGTGGCCCTCTGTCAGAATCCAGAGTTTCAAGAAAATCGGAGGGGGTCAAAATTTCGGCCAAAAAAAAAAAATGACAGTGTTACCCCTTATGTTTTTTTTTCAGGTCCAAATTTTGACCTTCGATATCTCGGCTCTGGAAGGGTCAAGAGCCTCCATTTTTGCGCGCTGGTCGAAGTCTCGTGGCCCTCTGTCAGAATCCAGAGTTTCAAGAAAATCGGAGGGGGTCAAAATTTTGGCCAAAAAAAAAAATGACAGTGTTACCCCTTATGTTTTTTTTTTTCAGGTCCAAATTTTGACCTTCGATATCTCGGTTCTGGAAGGGTCTAGAGCCTCCATTTTTGCGCGCTGGTCGAAGTCTCGTGGCCCTCTGTCAGAATCCAGAGTTTCAAGAAAATCGGAGGGGGTCAAAATTTCGGCCAAAAAAAAAAAATGACAGTGTTACCCCTTATGTTTTTTTTTCAGGTCCAAATTTTGACCTTCGATATCTCGGTTCTGGAAGGGTCTAGAGCCTCCATATTTGCGCGCTGGTCGAAGTCTCGTGGCCCTCTGTCAGAATCCAGAGTTTCAAGAAAATCGGAGGGGGTCAAAATTTCGGCCAAAAAAAAAAAATGACAGTGTTACCCCTTATGTTTTTTTTTCAGGTCCAAATTTTGACCTTCGATATCTCGGTTCTGGAAGGGTCTAGAGCCTCCATTTTTGCGCGCTGGTCGAAGTCTCGTGGCCCTCTGTCAGAATCCAGAGTTTCAAGAAGATCGGAGGGGGTCAAAATTTCGGCCAAAAAAAAAATGACAGTGTTACCCCTTATGTTTTTTTTTCAGGTCCAAATTTTGACCTTCGATATCTCGGTTCTGGAAGGGTCTAGAGCCTCCATTTTTGCGCGCTGGTCGAAGTCTCGTGGCCCTCTGTCAGAATCCAGAGTTTCAAGAAAATCGGAGGGGGTCAAAATTTCGGCCAAAAAAAAAAAAATGACAGTGTTACCCCTTATGTTTTTTTTTCAGGTCCAAATTTTGACCTTCGATATCTCGGCTCTGGAAGGGTCTAGAGCCTCCATTTTTGCGCGCTGGTCGAAGTCTCGTGGCCCTCTGTCAGAATCCAGAGTTTCAAGAAAATCGGAGGGGGTCAAAATTTCGGCCAAAAAAAAAATGACAGTGTTACCCCTTATGTTTTTTTTTTCAGGTCCAAATTTTGACCTTCGATATCTCGGTTCTGGAAGGGTCTAGAGCGTCCATTTTTGCGCGCTGGTCGAAGACTCGTGGCCCTCTGTCAGAATCCAGAGTTTTAAGAAAATCGGAGGGGGTCAAAATTTCGGCCAAAAAAAAAAATGACAGTGTTACCCCTTATGTTTTTTTTTCAGGTCCAAATTTTGACCTTCGATATCTCGGTTCTGGAAGGGTCTAGAGCCTCCATTTTTGCGCGCTGGTCGAAGACTCGTGGCCCTCTGTCAGAATCCAGAGTTTTAAGAAAATCGGAGGGGGTCAAAATTTCGGCCAAAAAAAAAATGACAGTGTTACCCCTTATGTTTTTTTTTCAGGTCCAAATTTTGACCTTCGATATCTCGGTTCTGGAAGGGTCTAGAGCCTCCATTTTTGCGCGCTGGTCGAAGTCTCGTGGCCCTCTGTCAGAATCCAGAGTTTCAAGAAGATCGGAGGGGGTCAAAATTTCGGCCAAAAAAAAAAAATGACAGTGTTACCCCTTATGTTTTTTTTTCAGGTCCAAATTTTGACCTTCGATATCTCGGTTCTGGAAGGGTCTAGAGCGTCCATTTTTACGCGCTGGTCGAAGACTCGTGGCCCTCTGTCAGAATTCAGAGTTTCAAGAAAATCGGAGGGGGTCAAAATTTCGGCCAAAAAAAAAATGACAGTGTTACCCCTTATGTTTTTTTTTCAGGTCCAAATTTTGACCTTCGATATCTCGGTTCTGGAAGGGTCTAGAGCCTCCATTTTTGCGCGCTGGTCGAAGTCTCGTGGCCCTCTGTCAGAATCCAGAGTTTCAAGAAGATCGGAGGGGGTCAAAATTTCGGCCAAAAAAAAAAAATGACAGTGTTACCCCTTATGTTTTTTTTTCAGGTCCAAATTTTGACCTTCGATATCTCGGCTCTGGAAGGGTCTAGAGCCTCCATTTTTGCGCGCTGGTCGAAGTCTCGTGGCCCTCTGTCAGAATCCAGAGTTTCAAGAAAATCGGAGGGGGTCAAAATTTCGGCCAAAAAAAAATGACAGTGTTACCCCTTATGTTTTTTTTTTCAGGTCCAAATTTTGACCTTCGATATCTCGGTTCTGGAAGGGTCTAGAGCGTCCATTTTTGCGCGCTGGTCGAAGACTCGTGGCCCTCTGTCAGAATCCAGAGTTTTAAGAAAATCGGAGGGGGTCAAAATTTCGGCCCAAAAAAAAAATGACAGTGTTACCCCTTATGTTTTTTTTTCAGGTCCAAATTTTGACCTTCGATATCTCGGTTCTGGAAGGGTCTAGAGCCTCCATTTTTGCGCGCTGGTCGAAGTCTCGTGGCCCTCTGTCAGAATCCAGAGTTTCAAGAAAATCGGAGGGGGTCAAAATTTCGGCCAAAAAAAAAAATGACAGTGTTACCCCTTATGTTTTTTTTTTCAGGTCCAAATTTTGACCTTCGATATCTCGGCTCTGGAAGGGTCTAGAGCCTCCATTTTTGCGCGCTGGTCGAAGTCTCGTGGCCCTCTGTCAGAATCCAGAGTTTCAAGAAAATCGGAGGGGGTCAAAATTTCGGCCAAAAAAAAATGACAGTGTTACCCCTTATGTTTTTTTTTCAGGTCCAAATTTTGACCTTCGATATCTTGGTTCTGGAAGGGTCTAGAGCCTCCATTTTTGCGCGCTGGTCGAAGTCTCGTGGCCCTCTGTCAGAATCCAGAGTTTCAAGAAAATCGGAGGGGGGCAAAATTTCGGCCAAAAAAAAAAAATGACAGTGTTACCCCTTATGTTTTTTTTTTCAGGTCCAAATTTTGACCTTCGATATCTCGGTTCTGGAAGGGTCTAGAGCCTCCATTTTTGCGCGCTGGTCGAAGTCTCGTGGCCCTCTGTCAGAATCCAGAGTTTCAAGAAAATCGGAGGGGGTCAAAATTTCGGCCAAAAAAAAAAAAATGACAGTGTTACCCCTTATGTTTTTTTTTCAGGTCCAAATTTTGACCTTCGATATCTCGGTTCTGGAAGGGTCTGGAGCCTCCATTTTTGCGCGCTGGTCGAAGTCTCGTGGCCCTCTGTCAGAATCCAGAGTTTCAAGAAGATCGGAGGGGGTCAAAATTTCGGCCAAAAAAAAAAAAATGACAGTGTTACCCCTTATGTTTTTTTTCAGGTCCAAATTTTGACCTTCGATATCTCGGCTCTGGAAGGGTCTAGAGCCTCCATTTTTGCGCGCTGGTCGAAGTCTCGTGGCCCTCTGTCAGAATCCAGAGTTTCAAGAAAATCGGAGGGGGTCAAAATTTCGGCCAAAAAAAAAAAAAATGACAGTGTTACCCCTTATGTTTTTTTTTTCAGGTCCAAATTTTGACCTTCGATATCTCGGTTCTGGAAGGGTCTAGAGCGTCCATTTTTGCGCGCTGGTCGAAGACTCGTGGCCCTCTGTCAGAATCCAGAGTTTCAAGAAGATCAGAGGGGGTCAAAATTTCGGCCAAAAAAAAAAAATGAAAGTGTTACCCCTTATGTTTTTTTTTCAGGTCCAAATTTTGACCTTCGATATCTCGGTTCTGGAAGGGTCTAGAGCCTCCATTTTTGCGCGCTGGTCGAAGTCTCGTGGTCCTCTGTCAGAATCCAGAGTTTCAAGAAAATCGGAGGGGGTCAAAATTTCGGCCAAAAAAAAAAATGACAGTGTTACCCCTTATGTTTTTTTTTTCAGGTCCAAATTTTGACCTTCGATATCTCGGCTCTGGAAGGGTCTAGAGCCTCCATTTTTGCGCGCTGGTCGAAGTCTCGTGGCCCTCTGTCAGAATCCAGAGTTTCAAGAAAATCGGAGGGGGTCAAAATTTCGGCCAAAAAAAAAATGACAGTGTTACCCCTTATGTTTTTTTTTTTCAGGTCCAAATTTTGACCTTCGATATCTCGGTTCTGGAAGGGTCTAGAGCCTCCATTTTTGCGCGCTGGTCGAAGTCTCGTGGCCCTCTGTCAGAATCCAGAGTTTCAAGAAAATCGGAGGGGGTCAAAATTTCGGCCAAAAAAAAAAAATGACAGTGTTACCCCTTATGTTTTTTTTTCAGGTCCAAATTTTGACCTTCGATATCTCGGCTCTGGAAGGGTCTAGAGCCTCCATTTTTGCGCGCTGGTCAAAGTCTCGTGGCCCTCTGTCAGAATCCAGAGTTTCAAGAAAATCGGAGGGGGTCAAAATTTCGGCCAAAAAAAAAAATGACAGTGTTACCCCTTATGTTTTTTTTTTTCAGGTCCAAATTTTGACCTTCGATATCTCGGCTCTGGAAGGGTCTAGAGCCTCCATTTTTGCGCGCTGGTCGAAGTCTCGTGGCCCTCTGTCAGAATCCAGAGTTTCAAGAAAATCGGAGGGGGTCAAAATTTCGGCCAAAAAAAAAATGACAGTGTTACCCCTTATGTTTTTTTTTTTTCAGGTCCAAATTTTGACCTTCGATATCTCGGTTCTGGAAGGGTCTAGAGCGTCCATTTTTGCGCGCTGGTCGAAGACTCGTGGCCCTCTGTCAGAATCCAGAGTTTTAAGAAAATCGGAGGGGGTCAAAATTTCGGCCAAAAAAAAAAAAATGACAGTGTTACCCCTTATGTTTTTTTTCAGGTCCAAATTTTGACCTTCGATATCTCGGTTCTGGAAGGGTCTAGAGCCTCCATTTTTGCGCGCTGGTCGAAGTCTCGTGGCCCTCTGTCAGAATCCAGAGTTTCAAGAAAATCGGAGGGGGTCAAAATTTCGGCCAAAAAAAAAAATGACAGTGTTACCCCTTATGTTTTTTTTTCAGGTCCAAATTTTGACCTTCGATATCTCGGTTCTGGAAGGGTCTAGAGCGTCCATTTTTACGCGCTGGTCGAAGACTCGTGGCCCTCTGTCAGAATCCAGAGTTTCAAGAAAATCGGAGGGGGTCAAAATTTCGGCCAAAAAAAAAAATGACAGTGTTACCCCTTATGTTTTTTTTTCAGGTCCAAATTTTGACCTTCGATATCTCGGTTCTGGAAGGGTCTAGAGCCTCCATTTTTGCGCGCTGGTCGAAGTCTCGTGGCCCTCTGTCAGAATCCAGAGTTTCAAGAAAATCGGAGGGGGTCAAAATTTCGGCCAAAAAAAAAAAATGACAGTGTTACCCCTTATGTTTTTTTTTCAGGTCCAAATTTTGACCTTCGATATCTCGGCTCTGGAAGGGTCTAGAGCCTCCATTTTTGCGCGCTGGTCGAAGTCTCGTGGCCCTCTGTCAGAATCCAGAGTTTCAAGAAAATCGGAGGGGGTCAAAATTTCGGCCAAAAAAAAATGACAGTGTTACCCCTTATGTTTTTTTTTCAGGTCCAAATTTTGACCTTCGATATCTCGGTTCTGGAAGGGTCTAGAGCGTCCATTTTTGCGCGCTGGTCGAAGACTCGTGGCCCTCTGTCAGAATCCAGAGTTTCAAGAAAATCGGAGGGGGTCAAAATTTCGGCCAAAAAAAAAATGACAGTGTTACCCCTTATGTTTTTTTTTTCAGGTCCAAATTTTGACCTTCGATATCTCGGTTCTGGAAGGGTCTAGAGTCTCCATTTTTGCGCGCTGGTCGAAGTCTCGTGGCCCTCTGTCAGAATCCAGAGTTTCAAGAAAATCGGAGGGGGTCAAAATTTCGGCCAAAAAAAAATGACAGTGTTACCCCTTATGTTTTTTTTTCAGGTCCAAATTTTGACCTTCGATATCTTGGTTCTGGAAGGGTCTAGAGCCTCCATTTTTGCGCGCTGGTCGAAGTCTCGTGGCCCTCTCTCAGAATCCAGAGTTTCAAGAAAATCGGAGGGGGTCAAAATTTCGGCCAAAAAAAAAAATGACAGTGTTACCCCTTATGTTTTTTTTTCAGGTCCAAATTTTGACCTTCGATATCTCGGCTCTGGAAGGGTCTAGAGCCTCCATTTTTGCGCGCTGGTCAAAGTCTCGTGGCCCTCTGTCAGAATCCAGAGTTTCAAGAAAATCGGAGGGGGTCAAAATTTCGGCCAAAAAAAAAAATGACAGTGTTACCCCTTATGTTTTTTTTTTCAGGTCCAAATTTTGACCTTCGATATCTCGGCTCTGGAAGGGTCTAGAGCCTCCATTTTTGCGCGCTGGTCGAAGTCTCGTGGCCCTCTGTCAGAATCCAGAGTTTCAAGAAAATCGGAGGGGGTCAAAATTTCGGCCAAAAAAAAAAATGACAGTGTTACCCCTTATGTTTTTTTTTCAGGTCCAAATTTTGACCTTTGATATCTCGGCTCTGGAAGGGTCTAGAGCCTCCATTTTTGCGCGCTGGTCGAAGTCTCGTGGCCCTCTGTCAGAATCCAGAGTTTCAAGAAAATCGGAGGTGGTCAAAATTTCGGCCAAAAAAAAAAATGACAGTGTTACCCCTTATGTTTTTTTTTTCAGGTCCAAATTTTGACCTTCGATATCTCGGCTCTGGAAGGGTCTAGAGCCTCCATTTTTGCGCGCTGGTCGAAGTCTCGTGGCCCTCTGTCAGAATCCAGAGTTTCAAGAAAGTCGGAGGGGGTCAAAATTTCGGCCAAAAAAAAAAATGACAGTGTTACCCCTTATGTTTTTTTTTCAGGTCCAAATTTTGACCTTCGATATCTCGGTTCTGGAAGGGTCTAGAGCCTCCATTTTTGCGCGCTGGTCGAAGTCTCGTGGCCCTCTGTCAGAATCCAGAGTTTCAAGAAAATCGGAGGGGGTCAAAATTTCGGCGAAAAAAAAAATGACAGTGTTACCCCTTATGTTTTTTTTTCAGGTCCAAATTTTGACCTTCGATATCTTGGTTCTGGAAGGGTCTAGAGCCTCCATTTTTGCGCGCTGGTCGAAGTCTCGTGGCCCTCTGTCAGAATCCAGAGTTTCAAGAAAATCGGAGGGGGTCAAAATTTCGGCCAAAAAAAAAAATGACAGTGTTACCCCTTATGTTTTTTTTTCAGGTCCAAATTTTGACCTTCGATATCTCGGTTCTGGAAGGGTCTAGAGCCTCCATTTTTGCGCGCTGGTCGAAGTCTCGTGGCCCTCTGTCAGAATCCAGAGTTTCAAGAAAATCGGAGGGGGTCAAAATTTCGGCCAAAAAAAAAAATGACAGTGTTACCCCTTATGTTTTTTTTTCAGGTCCAAATTTTGACCTTCGATATCTCGGTTCTGGAAGGGTCTAGAGCCTCCATTTTTGCGCGCTGGTCGAAGTCTCGTGGCCCTCTGTCAGAATCCAGAGTTTCAAGAAGATCGGAGGGGGTCAAAATTTCGGCCAAAAAAAAAAAATGACAGTGTTACCCCTTATGTTTTTTTTTCAGGTCCAAATTTTGACCTTCGATATCTCGGCTCTGGAAGGGTCTAGAGCCTCCATTTTTGCGCGCTGGTCGAAGTCTCGTGGCCCTCTGTCAGAATCCAGAGTTTCAAGAAAATCGGAGGGGGTCAAAATTTCGGCGAAAAAAAAAAAAATGACAGTGTTACCCCTTATGTTTTTTTTCAGGTCCAAATTTTGACCTTCGATATCTCGGTTCTGGAAGGGTCTAGAGCGTCCATTTTTGCGTTCTGGTCGAAGACTCGTGGCCCTCTGTCAGAATCCAGAGTTTCAAGAAGATCGGAGGGGGTCAAAATTTCGGCCAAAAAAAAAAATGAAAGTGTTACCCCTTATGTTTTTTTTTCAGGTCCAAATTTTGACCTTCGATATCTCGGTTCTGGAAGGGTCTAGAGCCTCCATTTTTGCGCGCTGGTCGAAGTCTCGTGGTCCTCTGTCAGATTCCAGAGTTTCAAGAAAATCGGAGGGGGTCAAAATTTCGGCCAAAAAAAAAATGACAGTGTTACCCCTTATGTTTTTTTTTTCAGGTCCAAATTTTGACCTTCGATATCTCGGCTCTGGAAGGGTCTAGAGCCTCCATTTTTGCGCGCTGGTCGAAGTCTCGTGGCCCTCTGTCAGAATCCAGAGTTTCAAGAAAATCGGAGGGGGTCAAAATTTCGGCCAAAAAAAAAATGACAGTGTTACCCCTTATGTTTTTTTTTTCAGGTCCAAATTTTGACCTTCGATATCTCGGTTCTGGAAGGGTCTAGAGCCTCCATTTTTGCGCGCTGGTCGAAGTCTCGTGGCCCTCTGTCAGAATCCAGAGTTTCAAGAAAATCGGAGGGGGTCAAAATTTCGGCCAAAAAAAAAAAAATGACAGTGTTACCCCTTATGTTTTTTTTTCAGGTCCAAATTTTGACCTTCGATATCTCGGCTCTGGAAGGGTCTAGAGCCTCCATTTTTGCGCGCTGGTCGAAGTCTCGTGGCCCTCTGTCAGAATCCAGAGTTTCAAGAAAATCGGAGGGGGTCAAAATTTTGGCCAAAAAAAAAAAATGACAGTGTTACCCCTTATGTTTTTTTTTTTTCAGGTCCAAATTTTGACCTTCGATATCTCGGTTCTGGAAGGGTCTAGAGCCTCCATTTTTGCGCGCTGGTCGAAGTCTCGTGGCCCTCTGTCAGAATCCAGAGTTTCAAGAAAATCGGAGGGGGTCAAAATTTCGGCCAAAAAAAAAAAATGACAGTGTTACCCCTTATGTTTTTTTTTCAGGTCCAAATTTTGACCTTCGATATCTCGGTTCTGGAAGGGTCTAGAGCCTCCATATTTGCGCGCTGGTCGAAGTCTCGTGGCCCTCTGTCAGAATCCAGAGTTTCAAGAAAATCGGAGGGGGTCAAAATTTCGGCCAAAAAAAAAAAAATGACAGTGTTACCCCTTATGTTTTTTTTTCAGGTCCAAATTTTGACCTTCGATATCTCGGTTCTGGAAGGGTCTAGAGCCTCCATTTTTGCGCGCTGGTCGAAGTCTCGTGGCCCTCTGTCAGAATCCAGAGTTTCAAGAAGATCGGAGGGGGTCAAAATTTCGGCCAAAAAAAAATGACAGTGTTACCCCTTATGTTTTTTTTTTTCAGGTCCAAATTTTGACCTTCGATATCTCGGTTCTGGAAGGGTCTAGAGCCTCCATTTTTGCGCGCTGGTCGAAGTCTCGTGGCCCTCTGTCAGAATCCAGAGTTTCAAGAAAATCGGAGGGGGTCAAAATTTCGGCCAAAAAAAAAAAATGACAGTGTTACCCCTTATGTTTTTTTTTCAGGTCCAAATTTTGACCTTCGATATCTCGGCTCTGGAAGGGTCTAGAGCCTCCATTTTTGCGCGCTGGTCGAAGTCTCGTGGCCCTCTGTCAGAATCCAGAGTTTCAAGAAAATCGGAGGGGGTCAAAATTTCGGCCAAAAAAAAAAATGACAGTGTTACCCCTTATGTTTTTTTTTTCAGGTCCAAATTTTGACCTTCGATATCTCGGTTCTGGAAGGGTCTAGAGCGTCCATTTTTGCGCGCTGGTCGAAGACTTGTGGCCCTCTGTCAGAATCCAGAGTTTTAAGAAAATCGGAGGGGGTCAAAATTTCGGCCAAAAAAAAAAATGACAGTGTTACCCCTTATGTTTTTTTTTCAGGTCCAAATTTTGACCTTCGATATCTCGGTTCTGGAAGGGTCTAGAGCCTCCATTTTTGCGCGCTGGTCGAAGACTCGTGGCCCTCTGTCAGAATCCAGAGTTTTAAGAAAATCGGAGGGGGTCAAAATTTCGGCCAAAAAAAAAAATGACAGTGTTACCCCTTATGTTTTTTTTTCAGGTCCAAATTTTGACCTTCGATATCTCGGTTCTGGAAGGGTCTAGAGCCTCCATTTTTGCGCGCTGGTCGAAGTCTCGTGGCCCTCTGTCAGAATCCAGAGTTTCAAGAAGATCGGAGGGGGTCAAAATTTCGGCCAAAAAAAAAAAAATGACAGTGTTACCCCTTATGTTTTTTTTTCAGGTCCAAATTTTGACCTTCGATATCTCGGTTCTGGAAGGGTCTAGAGCGTCCATTTTTACGCGCTGGTCGAAGACTCGTGGCCCTCTGTCAGAATCCAGAGTTTCAAGAAAATCGGAGGGGGTCAAAATTTCGGCCAAAAAAAAAAATGACAGTGTTACCCCTTATGTTTTTTTTTCAGGTCCAAATTTTGACCTTCGATATCTCGGTTCTGGAAGGGTCTAGAGCCTCCATTTTTGCGCGCTGGTCGAAGTCTCGTGGCCCTCTGTCAGAATCCAGAGTTTCAAGAAGATCGGAGGGGGTCAAAATTTCGGCCAAAAAAAAAAAATGACAGTGTTACCCCTTATGTTTTTTTTTTCAGGTCCAAATTTTGACCTTCGATATCTCGGCTCTGGAAGGGTCTAGAGCCTCCATTTTTGCGCGCTGGTCGAAGTCTCGTGGCCCTCTGTCAGAATCCAGAGTTTCAAGAAAATCGGAGGGGGTCAAAATTTCGGCCAAAAAAAAATGACAGTGTTACCCCTTATGTTTTTTTTTCAGGTCCAAATTTTGACCTTCGATATCTCGGTTCTGGAAGGGTCTAGAGCGTCCATTTTTGCGCGCTGGTCGAAGACTCGTGGCCCTCTGTCAGAATCCAGAGTTTTAAGAAAATCGGAGGGGGTCAAAATTTCGGCCCAAAAAAAAAATGACAGTGTTACCCCTTATGTTTTTTTTTCAGGTCCAAATTTTGACCTTCGATATCTCGGTTCTGGAAGGGTCTAGAGCCTCCATTTTTGCGCGCTGGTCGAAGTCTCGTGGCCCTCTGTCAGAATCCAGAGTTTCAAGAAAATCGGAGGGGGTCAAAATTTCGGCCAAAAAAAAAAATGACAGTGTTACCCCTTATGTTTTTTTTTCAGGTCCAAATTTTGACCTTCGATATCTCGGTTCTGGAAGGGTCTAGAGCGTCCATTTTTGCGCGCTGGTCGAAGACTCGTGGCCCTCTGTCAGAATCCAGAGTTTCAAGAAAATCGGAGGGGGTCAAAATTTCGGCCAAAAAAAAAATGACAGTGTTACCCCTTATGTTTTTTTTTTCAGGTCCAAATTTTGACCTTCGATATCTCGGTTCTGGAAGGGTCTAGAGCCTCCATTTTTGCGCGCTGGTCGAAGTCTCGTGGCCCTCTGTCAGAATCCAGAGTTTCAAGAAAATCGGAGGGGGTCAAAATTTCGGCCAAAAAAAAAATGACAGTGTTACCCCTTATGTTTTTTTTTCAGGTCCAAATTTTGACCTTCGATATCTTGGTTCTGGAAGGGTCTAGAGCCTCCATTTTTGCGCGCTGGTCGAAGTCTCGTGGCCCTCTGTCAGAATCCAGAGTTTCAAGAAAATCGGAGGGGGTCAAAATTTCGGCCAAAAAAAAAAAATGACAGTGTTACCCCTTATGTTTTTTTTTCAGGTCCAAATTTTGACCTTCGATATCTCGGCTCTGGAAGGGTCTAGAGCCTCCATTTTTGCGCGCTGGTCAAAGTCTCGTGGCCCTCTGTCAGAATCCAGAGTTTCAAGAAAATCGGAGGGGGTCAAAATTTCTGCCAAAAAAAAAAAAATGACAGTGTTACCCCTTATGTTTTTTTTTCAGGTCCAAATTTTGACCTTCGATATCTCGGCTCTGGAAGGGTCTAGAGCCTCCATTTTTGCGCGCTGGTCGAAGTCTCGTGGCCCTCTGTCAGAATCCAGAGTTTCAAGAAAATCGGAGGGGGTCAAAATTTCGGCCAAAAAAAAATGACAGTGTTACCCCTTATGTTTTTTTTTCAGGTCCAAATTTTGACCTTCGATATCTTGGTTCTGGAAGGGTCTAGAGCCTCCATTTTTGCGCGCTGGTCGAAGTCTCGTGGCCCTCTGTCAGAATCCAGAGTTTCAAGAAAATCGGAGGGGGGCAAAATTTCGGCCAAAAAAAAAAATGACAGTGTTACCCCTTATGTTTTTTTTTTCAGGTCCAAATTTTGACCTTCGATATCTCGGTTCTGGAAGGGTCTAGAGCCTCCATTTTTGCGCGCTGGTCGAAGTCTCGTGGCCCTCTGTCAGAATCCAGATTTTCAAGAAAATCGGAGGGGGTCAAAATTTCGGCCAAAAAAAAAAAATGACAGTGTTACCCCTTATGTTTTTTTTTCAGGTCCAAATTTTGACCTTCGATATCTCGGTTCTGGAAGGGTCTGGAGCCTCCATTTTTGCGCGCTGGTCGAAGTCTCGTGGCCCTCTGTCAGAATCCAGAGTTTCAAGAAGATCGGAGGGGGTCAAAATTTCGGCCAAAAAAAAAAAAATGACAGTGTTACCCCTTATGTTTTTTTTCAGGTCCAAATTTTGACCTTCGATATCTCGGCTCTGGAAGGGTCTAGAGCCTCCATTTTTGCGCGCTGGTCGAAGTCTCGTGGCCCTCTGTCAGAATCCAGAGTTTCAAGAAAATCGGAGGGGGTCAAAATTTCGGCCAAAAAAAAAAAATGACAGTGTTACCCCTTATGTTTTTTTTTCAGGTCCAAATTTTGACCTTCGATATCTCGGTTCTGGAAGGGTCTAGAGCGTCCATTTTTGCGCGCTGGTCGAAGACTCGTGGCCCTCTGTCAGAATCCAGAGTTTCAAGAAGATCGGAGGGGGTCAAAATTTCGGCCAAAAAAAAAAAATGAAAGTGTTACCCCTTATGTTTTTTTTTCAGGTCCAAATTTTGACCTTCGATATCTCGGTTCTGGAAGGGTCTAGAGCCTCCATTTTTGCGCGCTGGTCGAAGTCTCGTGGTCCTCTGTCAGAATCCAGAGTTTCAAGAAAATCGGAGGGGGTCAAAATTTCGGCCAAAAAAAAAAATGACAGTGTTACCCCTTATGTTTTTTTTTTCAGGTCCAAATTTTGACCTTCGATATCTCGGCTCTGGAAGGGTCTAGAGCCTCCATTTTTGCGCGCTGGTCGAAGTCTCGTGGCCCTCTGTCAGAATCCAGAGTTTCAAGAAAATCGGAGGGGGTCAAAATTTCGGCCAAAAAAAAAATGACAGTGTTACCCCTTATGTTTTTTTTTTCAGGTCCAAATTTTGACCTTCGATATCCTGGTTCTGGAAGGGTCTAGAGCCTCCATTTTTGCGCGCTGGTCGAAGTCTCGTGGCCCTCTGTCAGAATCCAGAGTTTCAAGAAAATCGGAGGGGGTCAAAATTTCGGCCAAAAAAAAAAAAATGACAGTGTTACCCCTTATGTTTTTTTTTCAGGTCCAAATTTTGACCTTCGATATCTCGGCTCTGGAAGGGTCTAGAGCCTCCATTTTTGCACGCTGGTCGAAGTCTCGTGGCCCTCTGTCAGAATCCAGAGTTTCAAGAAAATCGGAGGGGGTCAAAATTTTGGCCAAAAAAAAAAATGACAGTGTTACCCCTTATGTTTTTTTTTTTTCAGGTCCAAATTTTGACCTTCGATATCTCGGTTCTGGAAGGGTCTAGAGCCTCCATTTTTGCGCGCTGGTCGAAGTCTCGTGGCCCTCTGTCAGAATCCAGAGTTTCAAGAAAATCGGAGGGGGTCAAAATTTCGGCCAAAAAAAAAAAATGACAGTGTTACCCCTTATGTTTTTTTTTCAGGTCCAAATTTTGACCTTCGATATCTCGGTTCTGGAAGGGTCTAGAGCCTCCATATTTGCGCGCTGGTCGAAGTCTCGTGGCCCTCTGTCAGAATCCAGAGTTTCAAGAAAATCGGAGGGGGTCAAAATTTCGGCCAAAAAAAAAAATGACAGTGTTACCCCTTATGTTTTTTTTTCAGGTCCAAATTTTGACCTTCGATATCTCGGTTCTGGAAGGGTCTAGAGCCTCCATTTTTGCGCGCTGGTCGAAGTCTCGTGGCCCTCTGTCAGAATCCAGAGTTTCAAGAAAATCGGAGGGGGTCAAAATTTCGGCCAAAAAAAAAAAATGACAGTGTTACCCCTTATGTTTTTTTTTCAGGTCCAAATTTTGACCTTCGATATCTCGGTTCTGGAAGGGTCTAGAGCCTCCATTTTTGCGCGCTGGTCGAAGTCTCGTGGCCCTCTGTCAGAATCCAGAGTTTCAAGAAGATCGGAGGGGGTCAAAATTTCGGCCAAAAAAAAAAATGACAGTGTTACCCCTTATGTTTTTTTTTCAGGTCCAAATTTTGACCTTCGATATCTCGGCTCTGGAAGGGTCTAGAGCCTCCATTTTTGCGCGCTGGTCGAAGTCTCGTGGCCCTCTGTCAGAATCCAGAGTTTCAAGAAAATCGGAGGGGGTCAAAATTTCGGCCAAAAAAAAAAAAATGACAGTGTTACCCCTTATGTTTTTTTTTCAGGTCCAAATTTTGACCTTCGATATCTCGGTTCTGGAAGGGTCTAGAGCCTCCATTTTTGCGCGCTGGTCGAAGTCTCGTGGCCCTCTGTCAGAATCCAGAGTTTCAAGAAGATCGGAGGGGGTCAAAATTTCGGCCAAAAAAAAAAAATGACAGTGTTACCCCTTATGTTTTTTTTTCAGGTCCAAATTTTGACCTTCGATATCTCGGCTCTGGAAGGGTCTAGAGCCTCCATTTTTGCGCGCTGGTCGAAGTCTCGTGGCCCTCTGTCAGAATCCAGAGTTTCAAGAAAATCGGAGGGGGTCAAAATTTCGGCCAAAAAAAAAAAAATGACAGTGTTACCCCTTATGTTTTTTTTTCAGGTCCAAATTTTGACCTTCGATATCTCGGTTCTGGAAGGGTCTAGAGCCTCCATTTTTGCGCGCTGGTCGAAGTCTCGTGGCCCTCTGTCAGAATCCAGAGTTTCAAGAAGATCGGAGGGGGTCAAAATTTCGGCCAAAAAAAAAATGAAAGTGTTACCCCTTATGTTTTTTTTTCAGGTCCAAATTTTGACCTTCGATATCTCGGTTCTGGAAGGGTCTAGAGCGTCCATTTTTGCGCGCTGGTCGAAGACTCATGGCCCTCTGTCAGAATCCAGAGTTTTAAGAAAATCGGAGGGGGTCAAAATTTCGGCCAAAAAAAAAAAATGACAGTGTTACCCCTTATGTTTTTTTTCAGGTCCAAATTTTGACCTTCGATATCTCGGTTCTGGAAGGGTCTAGAGCGTCCATTTTTGCGCGCTGGTCGAAGACTCGTGGCCCTCTGTCAGAATCCAGAGTTTCAAGAAAATCGGAGGGGGTCAAAATTTCGGCCAAAAAAAAATGACAGTGTTACCCCTTATGTTTTTTTTTCAGGTCCAAATTTTGACCTTCGATATCTCGGCTCTGGAAGGGTCTAGAGCCTCCATTTTTGCGCGCTGGTCGAAGTCTCGTGGCCCTCTGTCAGAATCCAGAGTTTCAAGAAAATCGGAGGGGGTCAAAATTTCGGCCAAAAAAAAAAATGACAGTGTTACCCCTTATGTTTTTTTTTCAGGTCCAAATTTTGACCTTCGATATCTCGGTTCTGGAAGGGTCTAGAGCCTCCATTTTTGCGCGCTGGTCGAAGTCTCGTGGCCCTCTGTCAGAATCCAGAGTTTCAAGAAGATCGGAGGGGGTCAAAATTTCGGCCAAAAAAAAAATGACAGTGTTACCCCTTATGTTTTTTTTTCAGGTCCAAATTTTGACCTTCGATATCTCGGCTCTGGAAGGGTCTAGAGCCTCCATTTTTGCGCGCTGGTCGAAGTCTCGTGGCCCTCTGTCAGAATCCAGAGTTTCAAGAAAATCGGAGGGGGTCAAAATTTCGGCCAAAAAAAAAAATGACAGTGTTACCCCTTATGTTTTTTTTCAGGTCCAAATTTTGACCTTCGATATCTCGGTTCTGGAAGGGTCTAGAGCGTCCATTTTTGCGCGCTGGTCGAAGACTCGTGGCCCTCTGTCAGAATCCAGAGTTTCAAGAAGATCGGAGGGGGTCAAAATTTCGGCCAAAAAAAAAATGAAAGTGTTACCCCTTATGTTTTTTTTTCAGGTCCAAATTTTGACCTTCGATATCTCGGTTCTGGAAGGGTCTAGAGCCTCCATTTTTGCGCGCTGGTCGAAGTCTCGTGGCCCTCTGTCAGAATCCAGAGTTTCAAGAAAATCGGAGGGGGTCAAAATTTCGGCCAAAAAAAAAAAAATGACAGTGTTACCCCTTATGTTTTTTTTTTTCAGGTCCAAATTTTGACCTTCGATATCTCGGCTCTGGAAGGGTCTAGAGCCTCCATTTTTGCGCGCTGGTCAAAGTCTCGTGGCCCTCTGTCAGAATCCAGAGTTTCAAGAAAATCGGAGGGGGTCAAAATTTCGGCCAAAAAAAAAATGACAGTGTTACCCCTTATGTTTTTTTTTCAGGTCCAAATTTTGACCTTCGATATCTCGGTTCTGGAAGGGTCTAGAGCCTCCATTTTTGCGCGCTGGTCGAAGTCTCGTGGCCCTCTGTCAGAATCCAGAGTTTCAAGAAAATCGGAGGGGGTCAAAATTTCGGCCAAAAAAAAATGACAGTGTTACCCCTTATGTTTTTTTTTCAGGTCCAAATTTTGACCTTCGATATCTCGGTTCTGGAAGGGTCTAGAGCCTCCATTTTTGCGCGCTGGTCGAAGTCTCGTGGCCCTCTGTCAGAATCCAGAGTTTCAAGAATATCGGAGGGGGTCAAAATTTCGGCCAAAAAAAAAATGACAGTGTTACCCCTTATGTTTTTTTTTTTCAGGTCCAAATTTTGACCTTCGATATCTCGGCTCTGGAAGGGTCTAGAGCCTCCATTTTTGCGCGCTGGTCGAAGTCTCGTGGCCCTCTGTCAGAATCCAGAGTTTCAAGAAGAAGATTGGAGGGGGTCAAAATTTCGGCCAAAAAAAAATGACAGTGTTACCCCTTATGTTTTTTTTTCAGGTCCAAATTTTGACCTTCGATTTCTCGGTTCTGGAAGGGTCTAGAGCCTCCATTTTTGCGCGCTGGTCGAAGTCTCGTGGCCCTCTGTCAGAATCCAGAGTTTCAAGAAGATCGGAGGGGGTCAAAATTTCGGCCAAAAAAAAAAATGACAGTGTTACCCCTTATGTTTTTTTTTCAGGTCCAAATTTTCACCTTCGATATCTCGGCTCTGGAAGGGTCTAGAGCCTCCATTTTTGCGCGCTGGTCGAAGTCTCGTGGCCCTCTGTCAGAATCCAGAGTTTCAAGAAAATCGGAGGGGGTCAAAATTTCGGCCAAAAAAAAATGACAGTGTTACCCCTTATGTTTTTTTTTCAGGTCCAAATTTTGACCTTCGATATCTCGGCTCTGGAAGGGTCTAGAGCCTCCATTTTTGCGCGCTGGTCGAAGTCTCGTGGCCCTCTGTCAGAATCCAGAGTTTCAAGAAAATCGGAGGGGGTCAAAATTTCGGCCAAAAAAAAATGACAGTGTTACCCCTTATGTTTTTTTTTTCAGGTCCAAATTTTGACCTTCGATATCTCAGCTCTGGAAGGGTCTAGAGCCTCAATTTTTTTCACCCAGGTCCATGTCTCATGGCCCTCTATCAGAATCCAGAGTTTCAAGATGATTGGAGAAACTTAATTTTTCACCCCCCGAAAAAAAACATAAGGGGTAACACTGTCTTTTTTTTTTCTGGTCAAAACTTTGAGTTTCAATATCTCAGCTCTGGAAGGGTCTAGAGCCTCAATTTTTGCACCCAGGTCCATGTCTCGTGGCCCTCTATCAGAATCCAGAGTTTCAAGATGATTGGAGAAACTTAATTTTTCACCCCCCGAAAAAAAACATAAGGGGTAACACTGTCATTTTTTTTCTGGTCAAAACTTTGAGTTTCAATATCTCAGCTCTGGAAGGGTCTAGAGCCTCAATTTTTGCACCCAGGTCCATGTCTTGTGGCCCTCTATCAGAATCCAGAGTTTCAAGATGATTGGAGAAAATTAATTTTTCACCCCCCGAAAAAAAACATAAGGGGTAACACTGTCATTTTTTTTTCTGGTCAAAACTTTGAGTTTCAATATCTCAGCTCTGGAAGGGTCTAGAGCCTCATTTTTTGCACCCAGGTCCATGTCTTGTGGCCCTCTATCAGAATCCAGAGTTTCAAGATGATTGGAGAAACTTAATTTTTCACTCCCCGAAAAAAAACATAAGGGGTAATACTGTCATTTTTTTTCTGGTCAAAACTTTCAGTTTCAATATCTCAGCTCTGGAAGGGTCTAGAGCCTCAATTTTTGCACCCAGGTCCATGTCTTGTGGCCCTCTATCAGAATCCAGAGTTTCAAGATGATTGGAGAAAATTAATTTTTCACCCCCCGAAAAAAAACATAAGGGGTAACACTGTAATTTTTTTTTTCTGGTCAAAACTTTGAGTTTCAATATCTCAGCTCTGGAAGGGTCTAGAGCCTCAATTTTTACACCCAGGTCCATGTCTCGTGGCCCTCTATCAGAATCCAGAGTTTCAAGATGATTGGAGAAACTTAATTTTTCACCCCCCGAAAAAAAAACATAAGGGGTAACACTGTCATTTTTTTTTTCTGGTCAAAATTTTGAGTTTCAATATCTCAGCTCTGGAAGGGTCTAGAGCCTCAATTTTTGCACCCAGGTCCATTTCTCGTGGCCCTCTATCAGAATCCAGAGTTTCAAGATGATTGGAGAAACTTAATTTTTCACCCCCCCCCCCCCCCCCCCAAAAAAAAAACATAAGGGGTAACACTGTCATTTTTATTTTCTGGTCAAAACTTTGAGTTTCAATATCTCAGCTCTGGAAGGGTCTAGAGCCTCAATTTTTGCACCCAGGTCCATGTCTCGTGGCCCTCTATCAGAATCCAGAGTTTCAAGATGATTGGAGAAACTTAATTTTTCACCCCCCGAAAAAAAACATAAGGGGTAACACTGTCATTTTTTTTTCTGGTCAAAACTTTCAGTTTCAATATCTCAGCTCTGGAAGGGTCTAGAGCCTCAATTTTTGCACCCAGGTCCATGTCTCGTGGCCCTCTATCAGAATCCAGAGTTTCAAGATGATTGGAGAAACTTAATTTTTCATCCCCCGAAAAAAAAACATAAGGGGTAACACTGTCATTTTTTTTCTGGTCAAAATTTTGAGTTTCAATATCTCAGCTCTGGAAGGGTCTAGAGCCTCAATTTTTGCACCCAGGTCCATGTCTCGTGGCCCTCTATCAGAATCCAGAGTTTCAAGATGATTGGAGAAACTTAATTTTTCACTCCCCGAAAAAAAACATAAGGGGTAACACTGCCTTTTTTTTCTGGTCAAAACTTTGAGTTTCAATATATCAGCTCTGGAAGGGTCTAGAGCCTCAATTTTTGCACCCAGGTCCATGTCTCGTGGCCCTCTATCAGAATCTAGAGTTTCAAGATGATTGGAGAAACTTAATTTTTCACCCCCCGAAAAAAAACATAAGGGGTAACACTGTCATTTTTTTTTTCTGGTCAAAAATTTGAGTTTCAATATCTCAGCTCTGGAAGGGTCTAGAACCTCAATATTTGCACCCAGGTCCATGTCTCGTGGCCCTCTATCAGAATCCAGAGTTTCAAGATGATTGGAGAAACTTAATTTTTCACCCCCCGAAAAAAAACATAAGGGGTAACACTGTCATTTTTTTTTTCTGGTCAAAACTTTGAGTTTCAATATCTCAGCTCTGGAAGGGTCTAGAGCCTCAATTTTTGCACCCAGGTCCATGTCTCGTGGCCCTCTATCAGAATCCAGAGTTTCAAGATGATTGGAGAAACTTAATTTTTCACCCCCCGAAAAAAAACATAAGGGGTAACACTGTCACTTTTTTTTTCTGGTCAAAATTTTGAGTTTCAATATCTTAGCTCTGGAAGGGTCTAGAGCCTCAATTTTTGCACCCAGGGCCATGTCTCGTGGCCCTCTATCAGAATCCAGAGTTTCAAGATGATTGGAGAAACTTAATTTTTCACTCCCCGAAAAAAAAAACATAAGGGGTAATACTGTCATTTTTTTCTGGTCAAAACTTTGAGTTTCAATATCTCAGCTCTGGAAGGGTCTAGAGCCTCAATTTTTGCACCCAGGTCCATGTCTTGTGGCCCTCTATCAGAATCCAGAGTTTCAAGATGATTGGAGAAAATTAATTTTTCACCCCCCGAAAAAAAACATAAGGGGTAACACTGTAATTTTTTTTTTCTGGTCAAAACTTTGAGTTTCAATATCTCAGCTCTGGAAGGGTCTAGAGCCTCAATTTTTGCACCCAGGTCCATGTCTCGTGGCCCTCTATCAGAATCCAGAGTTTCAAGATGATTGGAGAAACTTAATTTTTCACCCCCCGAAAAAAAAACATAAGGGGTAACACTGTCATTTTTTTTTTCTAGTCAAAATTTTGAGTTTCAATATCTCAGCTCTGGAAGGGTCTAGAGCCTCAATTTTTGCACCCAGGTCCATTTCTCGTGGCCCTCTATCAGAATCCAGAGTTTCAAGATGATTGGAGAAACTTAATTTTTCACCCCCCCCCCCCCCCCCAAAAAAAAAAAAACATAAGGGGTAACACTGTCATTTTTATTTTCTGGTCAAAACTTTGAGTTTCAATATCTCAGCTCTGGAAGGGTCTAGAGCCTCAATTTTTGCACCCAGGTCCATGTCTCGTGGCCCTCTATCAGAATCCAGAGTTTCAAGATGATTGGAGAAACTTAATTTTTCACCCCCCGAAAAAAAACATAAGGGGTAACACTGTCATTTTTTTTTCTGGTCAAAACTTTCAGTTTCAATATCTCAGCTCTGGAAGGGTCTAGAGCCTCAATTTTTGCACCCAGGTCCATGTCTCGTGGCCCTCTATCAGAATCCAGAGTTTCAAGATGATTGGAGAAACTTAATTTTTCATCCCCCGAAAAAAAAAACATAAGGGGTAACACTGTCATTTTTATTTTCTGGTCAAAACTTTGAGTTTCAATATCTCAGCTCTGGAAGGGTCTAGAGCCTCAATTTTTGCACCCAGGTCCATGTCTCGTGGCCCTCTATCAGAATCCAGAGTTTCAAGATGATTGGAGAAACTTAATTTTTCACCCCCCGAAAAAAAACATAAGGGGTAACACTGTCATTTTTTTTTCTGGTCAAAACTTTCAGTTTCAATATCTCAGCTCTGGAAGGGTCTAGAGCCTCAATTTTTGCACCCAGGTCCATGTCTCGTGGCCCTCTATCAGAATCCAGAGTTTCAAGATGATTGGAGAAACTTAATTTTTCATCCCCCGAAAAAAAAAACATAAGGGGTAACACTGTCATTTTTTTTCTGGTCAAAATTTTGAGTTTCAATATCTCAGCTCTGGAAGGGTCTAGAGCCTCAATTTTTGCACCCAGGTCCATGTCTCGTGGCCCTCTATCAGAATCCAGAGTTTCAAGATGATTGGAGAAACTTAATTTTTCACTCCCCGAAAAAAAACATAAGGGGTAACACTGCCTTTTTTTTTCTGGTCAAAACTTTGAGTTTCAATATATCAGCTCTGGAAGGGTCTAGAGCCTCAATTTTTGCACCCAGGTCCATGTCTCGTGGCCCTCTATCAGAATCTAGAGTTTCAAGATGATTGGAGAAACTTAATTTTTCACCCCCCGAAAAAAAACATAAGGGGTAACACTGTCATTTTTTTTTTCTGGTCAAAAATTTGAGTTTCAATATCTCAGCTCTGGAAGGGTCTAGAACCTCAATATTTGCACCCAGGTCCATGTCTCGTGGCCCTCTATCAGAATCCAGAGTTTCAAGATGATTGGAGAAACTTAATTTTTCACCCCCCGAAAAAAAACATAAGGGGTAACACTGTCATTTTTTTTTTCTGGTCAAAACTTTGAGTTTCAATATCTCAGCTCTGGAAGGGTCTAGAGCCTCAATTTTTGCACCCAGGTCCATGTCTCGTGGCCCTCTATCAGAATCCAGAGTTTCAAGATGATTGGAGAAACTTAATTTTTCATCCCCCGAAAAAAAAACATAAGTGGTAACACTGTCATTTTTTTTTCTGGTCAAAAATTTGAGTTTCAATATCTCAGCTCTGGAAGGGTCTAGAACCTCAATTTTTGCACCCAGGTCCATGTCTCGTGGCCCTCTATCAGAATCCAGAGTTTCAAGATGATTGGAGAAACTTAATTTTTCACCCCCCGAAAAAAAACATAAGGGGTAACACTGTCATTTTTTTTTCTGGTCAAAATTTTGAGTTTCAATATCTTAGCTCTGGAAGGGTCTAGAGCCTCAATTTTTGCACCCAGGTCCATGTCTCGTGGCCCTCTATCAGAATCCAGAGTTTCAAGATGATTGGAGAAACTTAATTTTTCACCCCCCGAAAAAAAACATAAGGGGTAACACTGTCATTTTTTTTTTTCTGGTCAAAATTTTGAGTTTCAATATCTCAGCTCTGGAAGGGTCTAGAGCCTCAATTTTTGCACCCAGGGCCATGTCTCGTGGCCCTCTATCAGAATCCAGAGTTTCAAGATGATTGGACAAACTTAATTTTTCACCCCCCGAAAAAAAACATAAGGGGTAACACTGTCATTTTTTTTCTGGTCAAAACTTTGAGTTTCAATATCTCAGCTCTGGAAGGGTCTAGAGCCTCAATTTTTGCACCCAGGTCCATGTCTCGTGGCCCTCTATCAGAATCCAGAGTTTCAAGATGATTGGAGAAACTTAATTTTTCACCCCCCGAAAAAAAACATAAGGGGTAACACTGTCATTTTTTTTTCTGGTCAAAACTTTGAGTTTCAATATCTCAGCTCTGGAAGGGTCTAGAGACTCAATTTTTGCACCCAGATCCATGTCTCGTGGCCCTCTATCAGAATCCAGAGTTTCAAGATGATTGGAGAAACTTAATTTTTCACCCCCCGAAAAAAAACATAAGGGGTAACACTGTCATTTTTTTTTCTGGTCAAAATTTTGAGTTTCAATATCTCAGCTCTGGAAGGGTCTAGAGCCACAATTTTTGCACCCAGGTCCATGTCTCCTGGCCCTCTATCAGAAGCCAGAGTTTCAAGATGATTGGAGAAACTTAATTTTTCACCCCCCGAAAAAAAACATAAGGGGTAACACTGTCATTTTTTTTTTCTGGTCAAAAATTTGAGTTTCAATATCTCAGCTCTGGAAGGGTCGAGAGCCTCAATTTTTGCACCCAGGTCCATGTCTCGTGGCCCTCTATCAGAATCCAGAGTTTTGAGAAGATTGGAGAAACTTAATTTTTCAAGCCCCGAAAAAAAAAAACATAAGGGGTAACACTGTCATTTTTTTTCTGGTCAAAATTTTGAGTTTCAATATCTCAGCTCTGGAAGGGTCTAGAGCCTAAATTTTTGCACCCAGGTCCATGTCTCGTGGAACTCTATCAGAATCCAGAGTTTTGAGAAGATTGGAGAAACTTAATTTTTCACCCCCCCCCCCCCAAAAAAAAAAAAAAAACATAAGGGGTAACACTGTCATTTTTTTTTCTGGTCAAAACTTTGAGTTTCAATATCTCAGCTCTGCAAGGGCCTAGAGCCTCAATTTTTGCACCCAGGTCCATGTCTCGTGGCCCTCTATCAGAATCCAGAGTTTTGAGAAGATTGGAGAAACTTAATTTTTCACCCCCCGAAAAAAAACATAAGGGGTAACACTGTCATTTTTTTTTTTCTGGTCAAAATTTTGAGTTTCAATATCTCAGCTCTGGAAGGGTCTAGAGCCTCAATTTTTGCACCCAGGTCCATGCCTCGTGGCCCTCTATCAAAATCCAGAGTTTCAAGAAGATTGAAGAAACTTAATTTTTCACCCCCCGAAAAAAAACATAAGGGGTAACACTGTCATTTTTTTTTTCTGGTCAAAATTTTGAGTTTCAATATCTCAGCTCTGGAAGGGTCTAGAGCCTCAATTTTTGCACCCAGGTCCATGTCTCCTGGCCCTCTATCAGAATCCAGAGTTTCAAGATGATTGGAGAAACTTAATTTTTCACCCCCCGAAAAAAAAAAACATAAGGGGTAACACTGTCATTTTTTTTTTCTGGTCAAAAATTTGAGTTTCAATATCTCAGCTCTGGAAGGGTCTAGAGCCTCAATTTTTGCACCCAGGTCCATGTCTCGTGGCCCTCTATCAGAATCCAGAGTTTTGAGAAGACTGGAGAAACTTAATTTTTCAAGCCCCGAAAAAAAAAACATAAGGGGTAACACTGTCATTTTTTATTCTGGTCAAAATTTTGAGTTTCAATATCTCAGCTCTGGAAGGGTCTAGAGCCTAAATTTTTGCACCCAGGTCCATGTCTCGTGGAACTCTATCAGAATCCAGAGTTTTGAGAAGATTGGAGAAACTTAATTTTTCACCCCCCCCCCCCCCCCCCCCCGAAAAAAAACATAAGGGGTAACACTGTCATTTTTTTTCTGGTCAAAACTTTGAGTTTCAATATCTCAGCTCTGGAAGGGTCTAGAGCCTCAATTTTTGCACCCAGGTCCATGTCTCCTGGCCCTCTATCAGAATCCAGAGTTTTGAGAAGATTGGAGAAACTTAATTTTTCACCCCCTGAAAAAAAACGTAAGGGGTAACACTGTCATTTTTTTTCTGGTGAAAATTTTGACGTTCTCCGATCTTCTTGAAACTCTGGATTCTGATAGAGGGCCACGAGACTTCGACCAGAGTGCAAAAATGGAGGCTCTAGACCCTTCCAGAGCTGAGATTTCGAAACTCAAAATTTTGACCCGAAAAAAAAAATGTAAGGGGTAACACTGTCATTTTTTTTTTTTTGGTCAAAATGTTGACGTTCTACCAATCTTCTTGAAACTCTGGATTCTGATAGAGGGCCACAAGACTTCGACCAGAGTGCAAAAATGGAGGCTCTAGACCCTTCCAGAGCTGAGATATCGAAACTCAAAATTTTGACCCAAAAAAAATGTAAGGGGTAACACTGTCGGGTTTTTTCTGGTAAAAATTTTGACGTTTTCCGATCTTCTTGAAACTCTGGATTCTGATAGAGGGCCACGAGACTTCGACCAGAGTGCAAAAATGGAGGCTCTAGACCCTTCCAGAGCTGAGATATCAAAACTCAAAATTTTGACCCGAAAAAAAAATGTAAGGGGTAACACTGTCAATGTTTTTTTTTTGGTCAAAATTTTGACATTCTCCGATCTTCTTTAAACTCTGGATTCTGATAGAGGGCCACGAGACATCGACCAGAGTGCACAAATGGAGGCTCTAGACCCTTCCAGAGCTGAGATATCGAAACTCAAAATTTTGACCCGAAAAAAAAATGTAAGGGATAACACTGTCGTTTTTTTTTTTTTTGGTCAAAATTTTGACGTTCTCCGATCTTCTTGAAACTCTGGATTTTGATAGAGGGCCACGAGACTTCAACCAGAGTGCAAAAATGGAGGCTCTAGACCCTTCCAGAGCTGAGAAATCGAAACGCAAAATTTTGACCCGAAAAAAAAAATATAAGGGGTAACACTGTCATTTTTTTTTTTTTTTTTTTTGGTCAAAATTTTGATGTTCTCCGATCTTCTTGAAACTCTGGATTCTAATAGAGGGCCACGAGACATCGACCAGAGTGCAAAAATGGAGGCTCTAGACCCTTCCAGAGCTGAGATATCGAAACTCAAAATTTTGACCCGAAAAAAAAATGTAAGGGGTAACACTGTCAATTTTTTATTTTGGTCAAAATTTTGACGTTCTCCGATCTTCTTGAAACTCTGGATTCTGATAGAGGGCCACGAGACTTCGACCAGAGTGCAAAAATGGAGGCTATAGACCCTTCCACAGCTGAGATATCGAAACTCAAAATTTTGACCAGAAAAAAAATGTAAGGGGTAAGACTGTCGTTTTTTTTTTTTTGGTCAAAATTTTGATGTTCTCCAATCTTCTTGAAACTCTGGATTCTGATAGAGGGCCACGAGACATCGACCAGAGTGCAAAAATGGAGGCTCTAGACCCTTCCAGAGCTGAGATATCGCGTGTTGCGCCCTTCTGTGGTGATTTGTATGAGTTACATAGTTGCAAATCAAATCTAATAAACATAAAAGTGAGGGCGAAACAATTTTCATTTTATTGAAGGTACATTTTACATATTTGTCTGTTCTGCCCCACATATGGCACAACATGAATAACACTTAAGCCACTAAACCTGAAACTTATTTTGCTTTTTGAAGTTTTCTGCCTTCCACATGGAAACTTTAGAGACTGGGGGATTTGAAACAAGACTTTTATGGCACAAGCTTGTTTTTCTTTTGTTTGTTTTTGGCACATTAGCAGTGCAAATGGCAGTATGGTAAGCAGATCCACAGATTCATTGATAATATTCTTCTATTTTAGCGAACATAAGTCTAACTTACACAATCTAAAAAACAGAGATTGGATTTGGAAAAAAACAATTTTAATCTTTGACACTCGCAAAAACACACACATGCATAAAACAGTACATAGTACATGGTTTTCACTGATATGGTTATAGCATAACAATATCAAGAGTTTACAAGCAAAACAAACAACTTTCCTTCCCAATAAAATGTAATCAAATAGAAAAATGGAGAAAACATGCAGGAAATGGTCACATAATAATACCCTGCAGAATATAAAGACAAGAGCTAATTGAGCTAATTCGTTTTTAAAAACTAACAGCTGATTCGTTACGCAGTCTTTGGTCTTAGCTTGGTGAAACACTTATACAAACTGTTTGAGTTTATACTGCAGATCCTAAATTAATAAATAACATTCCATAGACTTATATACGACTGTATTTGTGGTGTAATTATTTTGAGTTTCACTGTGAGTGGAGCTTACTGCTTTCATGTAAATCTGTGTCTGGAGGGTTTCAGCTTGTCGGGAAATTTCACAGCTACAGTCTTGAGTGATGATTGTTGAAACATTCTTAGTCTTCATCATAGGTGCTTGTGTCAGGGGAACAGGTGGATGCTTCCCTGAAGGACTCATCCTCTTTTAGCATACTCTGAAGAACACAAGACATGAGTGTTAGGAGGAACCGAGGTAAGGGCAAGAGAGAACACAGCAGATATGCTGGACTATTGTGATTGTCTTACAGTCAGGTTGTTGATTCCCTCCGAGAAGGCACCAATCTGACGCACTGTGCCCTCTGAGTCCTCCATCTGCAGAGAGAGATACACAACATTTATACAATGGCAACAACATACAGCTATGACCAGAATAGGCTAACAGATTTGCACTAAGATTAGCAGTTTTATCCGCATTGCATCCTGGTCAATGAATTTGCCTATACCTGCTCCAGGTGATCCAAGCTGCCCTCATATATGCAGAGGCCTTTATGAAAACTGCTGCTCTGAGGCGTCTGCACATCCATGGGGCAAACATACTCTTCCGTCTCCTCCTGTCGCTTCCTCCTCAATGTCCCGAAACCTCCAAATGACAGACGTCTTGGCTAAAAGAGGAAAGGATGGGAAAGGACAGGTAAAACTTCACAGGCATTTAGTGTTGTATTCCATATATAAGGGAAGTTCAGAGGCAACCTCGATTACGGTCACTTGCCTTAACTTTGGCTGTAGCTGTGAGGACAGAATAATCTGGGTTTTCGAGATACTCCTGTTTCAGGTTTTGTGCCTCTGAGCCGATTAGGAGATGGAAGTGAGTCGCAAGGTGACGTCTCAACAGTGTTTTGTTTGGTGGGATGTTAAGCAGCAGAGCCATCGTCTCAACATTAAAACGAGGCTCTAAAACCTGTGAAATGCAAGTAAAATAAAGAAGTATAAAATGATCTTGTAAAGAAACTTCCAGCTTGTTTTCTTCACCACTGTACGTACCATTAGGCCTCCGTGGACTCCGCTTCCTCTCAGGTTGGGTGCGTACTCTGCCAGATCCACTGAACGAAGCCACTCCATCACTCTGTGATTGGTCCATTGGCAGATTTCCGCTGGTGTGGCATTATTCTATTCAGAAGAAAATAAACAGAGCAAAAGTCAGTCATTGTAAGCGAATGGATCTAAAGTGTGCATGTCTACCGAGGGTGTGCTACCTCTGTCGGTCTGCGTCGGAGACAGTCAGGGTCATAGCGGTTGATACGTAGCACCTGGATGGCCCTCTTAATACTGAGATGGTGAAGCACACTGCCTACTTTGAGACCCAGCAGGTCATCCTAACCCAAGAAATGTTGAGAACCTTAGAATTGCGGGTTCCACAAAAGTGTTAAGCAGTAAAAACTGTTTTTAACTTAGTAGTAAGAAAAAATGTTTCTTGAGGCACCATATCAGCACATTAAAATGATCAACAAGAGATTTTTTTTTACAAAAACTTTACAAAAATATTTCTTTCAAAAATGATTCCAAACACCTACCACTGTCATATAGTGAAGCATGCGCCCGTCCACTCTGCCCTCGTCAAATTGAGATTTATACTGAGGCAGTCCGATGTCATCCAGCCATCCTTTGACAATAATAATGTTAGTACTCGCACTCTGTAGTAAAATGTTATTGGTGCTTTCCTACTACTAGGTCTATCAGTCCTAAAAAGCATTTGTGATTAAATGCATTCTAAGACACAAGGCTTCATCTTTTTAGCTAAAGCAAAGGACAGATTGCTGTAACTTACGCGTAACCCAGTTGTAGTCCAGTTTACCCATGGCATCTTCCCCTGAGCCCAGCGAATGAAGAGCCAGTTGCAGTTTCTTTCTGTGTAGAGGGTTTCTAATGGCCAGTTCCTGAAGCAGAGACAAATATCATACAGCACAGTTAATTAAAGACACATTGACAAGAAAAGTCAAGTATGTGCAAATTTAAAAATGTAGGGCTGTTCAGGAGACCTTTTCCAAATCATGCTGAGACGCCTTGAGTAAGGTCTGTCCAGAGCTGATCCATTGCTGAGCATGATTTACATACAAGCCCAGTCCCTGTTCCTGCAGCCACTCGCACACCTGCTCTTTACTCCAGCGTGAGAATGGGCTGTCCAGCTCGCTGAGAGAGACGTCAACAACACGTTATCCTGCCTCGTGAACAAAAGAAAAAACTCCAATAATAACTTCCTTAACAAACAAACTGTATGTACTTGTTATTGCTTCGCTGCAGATCACGTGACCACCCCAGCCTGGGTCCTGCTGTAGCTCGGACTCCACCTCTCCTAAACGCTGACTCTGGAGAATCGTCCAGGTCGGAGGACGTGGACTGGCTTCTCTTCATCCTGATGCAGGGGTTAAGCATGCGCATAAGAGTTAATATCTTCATAACCAGTGTAGCACATTGATAGAATATTAACAAAGACATGAGGAAAAAAAGACCTTCCAAGAAACTTCATGATCCCCTTTGATTTCTTCTTCCCTTCAGGAGAGAGTGTCTCTACTGCTTTCGGCTTCTGAGTTTGTGCTCCTGCCAAATCCAAGTGCTCCGTCCCCTTGCGCTCCCCTTCGACTGCCAATAATTCATGAATAGGGTTAATATTATAAACACAGTACAAAGAAAGGTGCTGAAAAAAATCGCTATATTATTTCAATTAATCAAGGAAAACGTTATATAACACTTTATACTCACCTAGATTGGGGGTGCTGGTTGTCTTGTTTCCTTTGCTCTTAAAAAAGCCACGTCCAAAAGAGGAACGTGTTTTTTTAGAGCCAAAAATCTCACTCCTCCCTGAGCTGGGCTGAGTCGGGGAGACGGATGGAGAGTCTCCATTTTTACTGGCTTCATCCTAAAATATTACAAGCAAAAGTTTAAAGGTCTTGGTTAAGATGTTGAACGTTTTGACAATTGATTTTAAAAACCACCGAAGTGATTATTCTACATGAAAACAAATTAGATGCTTTGTAATAGGCATCATTCATAAAATGTGTCCAATGCAGTCAAGTGGCTAATGTATCGTGAATATCTGTTTTCGTCAGACTCATGTTGAACGAAGTTCATAATTACATACAGTAGTCAGCATTTGAAGAAGATCAAAAAAGTTCATCAAAATTGTCCTAAGACAAGAACGGGTATTGTTCAAAATTCATGTATGATTTTGTTAAAAGGTTTTGATCCACTTCAAATGTTGACTACGGTAGTTAAGTGCACTTGCTTGTGTCATGTATGGCAAGATGTTGTAGGGGGAACCGTTGTGCTCAACATGAGGACAGTGATGATTTTGTGTGAAAACAGTTTTAAAACAACAGGGGGTGCCAGAAAGCTGAATATGCAGTCTACAACATTTTTACAGAACCTAGTAATATACATTTAATAATTTCTAAAATAGTACCTCGTTTTTGCTTGTCAAACAAGAACTTTCAGGCTGCTGTACTGCAGAGGCACTGAAAAAGAAAAATGAAAAAAGTGAATGTCACAAAAATTAATAATTCAAGTAATACAAATAAATAAATAAGAATATGGTACAAAAAAGGTCACATTCACATTACTCTGTGAATAAAGGCACTAATTCTCCCTAAAGTTCATACTGTAATGAATGTTTAATTGGCTAATTTTAAATTCTTAAATTTACCTTTACCTTATTTACCTCAGTTTCAATCAACATATTAATCGTTTTTTTTGTATAAACACACTTTGAATAAAAGATGAGTAAGTGAACAGACCTGTCTGTGGGTCCGAGTGGGGTCACTCCGATGAGTTGGACTTCAGGGAGCAGCTCTGAACATGGAATAAGCTGAGGCTGTGAGAGAGACAACAACACTGATGCACAAGAGAACAGCAGTGATGAGGATTTTCCCTGAGGACTCAAATTTCAATGAACAAGAGGAGCAGCAGGGTTGAAATGGCCAGGAATCACAGGATGCTGCTCCCAAACAAAAACAACAGAGACGTTCCCCGTCAAAAGGGTTATGGTTAAATTGTTATTCTCTGTCAGACCATCACAATGAAAGTACTGCAAGAAGGGGGTTTAAAAGGAAGTCTGAGGAACATCCTGTGATCATAACTATGTGCGTGTAAGACCCTTCATACTTCATCAGTTTCCTCTGTGCCTCCTGTGGAGACTGTCTCGGTGTCACACTCTCTTGTGTCCTCTTCCATGGGTTTGTCTGGGAAAACAGCAAAGTCATGAGACAGGGTAAGTCAGCCAAGCTATTAGACTGGGATGTAGACAAAAGCTTTCTGGGTAAGAGCTAAATAATCTTTTGCCTACACGTCAGAAAATGAGATGCGAGTGATAAAAACTGAGCAATTTCACATCACTCTAGACCTCTAGTTCTCAACCAGGGGGCCTCAAGATTGCATAAAATTCATTGAAATGAGATACAAACAAGCATTAAAATAAGCAAAAAATTTTTTTTAGATATTTCTTATTTTTTGGGTGTTTTTATAAAGAATATACATCTTTAAAGTTATTTCAAGCTCCAAAACATTTTACTGGATGGAAATTGTGAGGGGGTTTAAATATTGCTGTGGACATGGGGGGGTTCCTTGAAGTCAACAAGGTTGAGATCCACTGTTATAGATGACCTTGAAGACTGCAAATATCAACAAGAAGTTTGTTTCATGACAACACTTTAAAGGTAATTTCAAAGAAAATAAGAGCTGATATACCCTTTTTTTTAAAAAAATATTACTAACAAGTAACGTGTAAATGGTAACAGGAGATTCACCTACTGAAGACCATTGGATCACATTATAGCAGAAGGAAAAAAAATGTATAATCAAAAGAAAGCTATGGAAAGCTCACCTTTCGATACCTGCAGAGACATCACCATATCCTGAACTCTATTGTAACGGATCAGAGACTGGTGCAGCTCTTTTATCTTAAGATCCTAAAAAGATTCAGATTAAAACAACATAATAAGATCTCCTACTTCCACATACATGCAGTTTATTTAATTAGAAAGATCGTAGGCATGGTTTAAGTAATCTGTGTCCTGCTGACAGGTGGATGATATGATTGTTACAGCAAAATAGCAGGACATCAAATTGTTTATACCTTCTCTTCATTAGCTGCCTTCAAAGACTCAACAGCACACCTCATTCTCTGCACCTCCATTTCTGAACACACACAAAAACATGTTATGTCGTTCAACATGCTAAACTTTTCAGAACATGACTAAAGCCTTTGACAGCATTGTTATACACTAAAATAAATAACCCAGACACTGCACTGTTGTTACTCAGCCTGCTGGAAGTAAAGATGATTTCTAGTGTTGAATAAACATTGTGAGACAATACAAGCACATCCAGCACAGCACAGTTACAAGAGCAGGAGAGTCTGCAGCCAAAATCACATATCACATCAATCAAAAAGCACGTCTAGTCTAGACATGCGTTATACAAACCTTAATACTTCATACATTCCAACACAATGTTTTTTTTTTCTTACAATGTGCAGGAATAGTTTCTCCTTTATTACGCTAAAATGTTTTTGTCTCGGTGTCATCCATTTAAAGTGTATAGCCTCAGCTGCAAATGGATTTATTAGCAGTAAAATGTGTCTGTGTATGGCTCCATTTATATAGCGTATACAGTGGGCTCCAAAAGTCTGAGACCATGCTTTATATGTACTTTATCTGTTTTGATCATGTAACTTTTTTTTGCACATCCACTATATTTATGTCCATTAGCAGGTCAAAATAATGATTACGAATACAAAATCATGAACAGAGACAGCAAAGAAAATATGTTGATAAATGGATTTCATTCATAACAATCTCAATTTCGCACAGAAACTATATATACACATATAAATGCATCACTGTAAACAGAAGAAACTGCATTATTGGACTATTGACTGTATGGAGATTGATTATTATTAAAATATTAATATTCATCTTGACATTCAGTGTTAAATTTGATTTTGAATCCACTCAGTTACATTCCAAATGAACGTTAACATGTTGTTGTTGATAGCAGTATGTTCATATTGTACCTTTTTCTCTGCTTTGTGACTGTTCTGTGTTTGGGTTTTCTGGGAAGGCCTGGTCCTGAAGTCTTCTAAGTGTCTGCTCTTTCTCTTCCAACTGCTTTTGTAGTGATTTCAGCTCCACCTGATCAATCAAAACCCAAATTAACTTCTCCCAGCACATCCAATTTAAGAACTAAAAATAAGCTCACTCTGTGTCAAACACAGTTCTCGATTTAAAAGGAAGCACAGAAAATGCAATAACTAGAAAACAATGGGTAACTATAATGTAGTGTGAACACATGCTATTTAAATGGTCGGAAAAAAAAAGACAGAGTGGCAGAAAAAAATAGAGCAAGAGACTCCCCCAGTTTTGAGCATAAGGATAATGTTCATTAGCTTGACAGATTCCAGTGGCTACTCTGTAAGGTCAGGGTGAACTACACAAGGATTACTCTTTTGTGGTTAAGTGAATCATGGACAAGTGCTAGCTGTTACACTTCAGTGCTGTTAATCCTGTGTTGTGTAAATTATCACCTGACCATGAGGCACTCTTACTTTGGTTGAGTTGAGGCTTCTCTCATATTCTTGTCTCTCATTCTCCATTGAAGTCAACTTAAAATGCATGTCTTTCACATCCTGATAAAGACCCTGAAGAGACAGAAGTCAAAAGACTAAAGAAGAGTTTTGTATTCAAATTGACAAGCTAAAAGAAATGCAATGCTAAATACTTGGAGTTTTGTTTGAAAGATACTAAAATACAAACGTAGAACTTCATGATGTGTACCTAAAATGAAATCTACATTTTCTAACGTGGAGGAAACCTATCCCATTCTTTTGGTCCACCGTGGATTTCTGGTTTCTGAAAATGAATCTCCCCCTGGGCTTATGTAAGTAAAAGAAAGCTGAATGAAACCAGTGTAGTCTGGACTCAAACGGGCAAAAAAAGTTTTATAACAGGAAATGGCTCTGGCACTTAAGAGTTTCACTCTCACCCTGAAGCTGAAGGCTTTAAGCAGCGATGATCGCCACTATGGAAACCACAGGGTGGTCAAACCATAATAGCCAGGTTTAATTTCATTAAATGCTCAGGTTGTCAGAACAGTTCGTTCTGTTTTGCATTGAATGCACTTAAGGTTCTGATTAAATTACTGTAATTTATTAGGCCGGTGGGACTCTGGTCCCACTAGTCTGTACTTGAAATTTTACAGTGGCAAAGGTACAAATGTGCACTCATTACCTCACTTTCTCTGCAATCTCCTTCTGCAGCAGCTAGCTTTAGTTTCAGACTCGATATCTCGGTCAGCAGTTCCAATTTTTCCGCCTCTAAAGCACTCCTACTAAGCAGCTCCTACACAATGCAAATTAGATGTTAGTTTTCTGGGAAATGTATTTCTTCAATACTGACCACCACTACAAGAAATAGCTTAAACGCTGTGCACTTTTGTTATTAGCAGGTTGTTACTGCCTAAGATTATAAAACCACACACCTGCTGTAATAACTCTTCTGTAGCACTCAGTTTCATGCGGTGTTCCTCAAGGCTCGAGTCTAGGTCCCTTATTTTTTCTCCTTGAACTTCCACCTGGTCATTCAGAACACTTACCTGAGGGATAAGAGTGCATAAATATTGAGTTTTGTGTGATGATGTGTGACATTTAGAAACCAAAATGGCCATATTCAGACTGACTGCCAATAGGAAAGTAGCAGTGCACAACTTTAAATCCAACGAGAAAACCCACACAGCCCATAAAGTCTCTCGACAACACACCTGGAGCACTAGACATTCTTTGTCGCTTTCCAAGCGAGAGAGGCGCTCCTGGTAGACCAAATCCCCTGCTGCAGATCCATGGCCATTAGTCTGGAAACAAAAAATGCTTAAGAGTTAGACAGATTTATTCTACATTTATTACATCTACATTTATTTATTCTAGATTTACTGGTAGTCTGGTGTGCATCCTTAAATTAGCAGGCTCTAAACAATCAGCAAAACACAGTGAAATGAAATGACCATATAATGGAAAATGCCAGTGGGACCTAGAAAAGAAATCACATGCTACCATCTGTGAGTCATGTGGGGTTCATATGGATGATACTCTGCTATATGAGATGCATGTGAAAGGTTTTCACGTTGCAAGATGTTGAAGCCCAGGGGTGGACATTTTGTAAAGCAAGCACGCTTCAGGTTGAAAATGGAAAAAGGGGCTGGGGGGCTGAAATGAGCTTAATCCAGATGAATCATGGCTGGAGTAAAGGACGGAAAACTTGAAGGGAGAAAAACGTCAGTCATAGAGACGAATACATTTTTTATTAAAAAAAAAAGAGAGAGAGTCGATGGTATTGCTAATTTCAGAGCAAGTTTTTGCATCAAACAGGTAAGAGTTCACAAAGTTATTGCCCAAAACTGCAATACATATTCTTAAAAAAGAAAAAAATAGTTTATTAAAGCTTTTTATTTTTGCTAATCTCATTTGGATGCAAAATAGAAGATCATTGAAACCTTCAGGCTGACAAATCAGCACAGGCTTTGTACCACACAGGTTATCTAAATGAGGCCAAATTGACTAAAATTAGGTATAAAAGAAGTTAGGAAGAATATTAAGATAATAATATGTAGATATTTGTTTTTACTTAAATTAAATTGTATTTTAAAATATACAGGTCAACATCACTGTTAAGGACTGTTTTTGTAGTAGCACCTAACAGTTGTCTCTTTAACAAAATCTGATGGAAACCCACCAATCGTCCTTGCAGCCACTCCATCAGACCCTCAGCTGTGGTTTCGGAAACCTGACTGCGCAGACTCTGCTTTTCCTCTGGATCCATAAGGTCCAAAGCAGCCCTCAGGTCCTCCAGGAGATGCAGCACCCGAAGGCTGCCCAGGAATGGCGAAGTTGGTGACTGACAATCAAACAGGCCGTTGGTGTAGTTCATGGCCTTAGAACCTGAGGCAAGAGCAGGAATGAGGATCAGTAAAGGGATTTAAGCATGAGTGAAATGTGTTGGGCAGTTGATGATAAAAATTATTGTTTCACCAGCAATAAATGATACTCATCTTATTTTATTATAGGAAATGAAAAAAAATAAAAGATTAAACATTTTAAAAGTAACATCACTGATCCTAACCGAAAATCAGGAGGTCAAAACCTGTTATATTAGCATAAAGCTAGATGAAGATTATCAGTGATTAATGACTGAAATTTATTGGTTCATCACACAGATATTTTCTGTTGGAATGTGATTTTTGTGTGTCCGTTTTGGAATATATTTAATCAACAAAGTGGAAAAACAAATGTAAAACCTGGGGGAAAACCAGTATATTTGTTTGAAACAAAAACAAAAAATAGGGTGAGTAAATAACAGAATTTTTTTTTAATTTTAAATGCAATTTTTGGGAGAATTCACCTTTAAATCTGTATGTTTTGCTGTCGCCACTTTTAGCACTTTCCCCGCAAAAATACAAATAATAATACACAGCTTGGATGACTATGACCGCACAACTCGGATGGCTTATCGCAAGATGGTGCAAACAGAGCCATAATTATAGAGTGAATGGGAAAGCATAATCTTCAAGGTTGCTCCAAGCAAACACATTCATTTTCTCTGATGTTCCCATAGACGGACAGTATTGTGGTCGCATACTGAATAAGCATTAGATTTCATCACTGCTGAAATAGTGGAAAAAGCTTGTAATGTCACATTTCTCTCAGTCTTACAAATCTGCAGAAACACTCACAGTGCAAATGCATTCCCTTCCTGGGTTTGTGCGCATTGTTCTTTAAATTCCTTTAAATAATTTCTCTCAGTCTACGTTTTTATAAACATGATCACAGTTGATTTCTGTATAGCCCTACAAAGAAAAAAGGCATTCCATGACATTCAAGGCATCCTTTGTTATGTAAAACATCTTCTCAAATGTGTGTCGTTTTGGAGAAAAATGGTAGTCGTTTGTACATTAACTGCAAAAAGACCAAGTGAAGGTTATTTTTCGCAGTTCTGCACTCTGTGTACTTACAGCCTTTTGGCTTAGTAGGGCAAAATAGTACACACAAGAAAGAAAAGAAAGAATAATTTTTTCCCCCCATTTATTTAGTTGTACCTGCAATGATGCCATCCATCTGCTCCAGAGCAGCTGCCAACATTTCACTGGCATCACACATCATGATCACCTTCTTGAAACCTGCAAATGAGACATTCAAAGGTAAGCATGGACATGGCCCTTCAAATGGCATTAGTGGTGCAGAAATATTACAGTATCATTGATTAAAAGTTGATCCCTAATCAGACATGGTTTATACTACCTTTATAACAACTTTAGTAAAAGATAAGGGAACAAATCCATCTATCTGATATTCTCTCTCCTCCCTAGCACTAATATGAAGAGTTTCTGTCTTACTACACAGAATGGGGGGGTTAAGTGTGTGTGGGATAATGGCATGATTCTCCCAGGACTTTTCTGCACTGTGCGTTGTTGGAATGCTTGGAATTCCAGACCATCAAACCAAAGTCCCACAGCCTTCATGATCAACATGCTATTGCCATTGGCTTACAGGCCAAGAGAAGCTTCACTGCTCCACCAAAGAGAGGCTGGATCCCTGAATGGATCACGGAATCACCATTCCAAAAGGAATTTATATTAGCAAGGCAAATTGAAACTTATAGATGGCCTCAATTAAGATGAATCTAAAAATTTCTAGCAACAAATGTCAAAACATGCATGTGCAGCAGCTCACATGTGCTAACAAGTACTAACTCATTTTTAAGGTATGTATGACAGTGTTGTTGTCTAAAACTATTCAGTTAATTTTATTAAATTGACATACATCTGAAGACCAAAAGTATAAATATTAGACAAAAACTTAAAAACCTAAATTAAAAAAAAATAAGTTTAAAATATTGCCTAAGCAAACAAACCAAAATAACACAATAAAATTACTCAAATAAATCTGAATAGATTATACAAACAAATATGAACATTAAATTTGTATTAATATTGACGTAAAAAAAAAATCAGTTTTCACGTCCCTTGTCATGTAAGCCTGAAGTTCGGTGAACTTACATGACAAAGGATGTGAAAACGGATTACAGGGATCTTAAGATAAAAACAAAAATGTTCCATTTTATTAGTCGCACTACAATATTATAAGAAGGAAACAGAGATGCAACTATGGCCGAAGACAGCCTTCTAAATGTGTATGGATGTTACAAAGATGAACAACTTTTTAGAGTTTTAAACAGCTCAAGCTTGCTATAGCATGCTAAAACAATGCTTAACCACTATTAAACTATACTGACCCATCTCTACATAGGACAAGATGCTGTACACTTTACTGGTCACAAAGACAACCCAAAACAGAATAGGGTAAAAAAAAACTCCACATTACCCTCTTAATTATGTTACTGACTGGGCAAGAGAGTTGAAAATCTCAACAACTTCCTAAACACAGAAGTCTTTGTTAGTCTGTTTACCACCAACCCCCAGAGAAAGAGAACAGATACAAGCTATATTCTCATTCTAACACAAATCTATTCAGTTATGCACTTATCTGATCAACAAGGACCGCAGAAAGGGCAAGACTGGCCCATGTTACTCGCAATTTTTATTTAACAAGAGAAGTTGTCCAGATTGTTTTTTTTTATATATATCAGATTCTATGAAATCAATCCTTTGTTTAAAATGCTTGTTCAATATAGCGAGTCTTTTTTCTAACCAAAGTTGTGTTAGAGCCCACATGACAAAGTCAAGCTTTGACCACAAAGCAACAACTAGCCTAAATCCTCAGCGAAACTTGTCACATTAATATGAAACAGTGCTATAGTAAGTTAAGATCAACTGGATTTTAACTGACATTCAGACCCATTACCACCTGTAGAAACACTGGCCAAAGTGAAGGTCCGCCCCAACTTGAAATCTACGGCTTTTCAAGTTACTTTTGGCAAACGGAAAACATTCTTCACATCCCTGGAGGGAAAAGGAGCTGTATTTAGTCAGCTGCCTGCATCACTTCCTATGGGGAAGCCCTGGACTCCTGGCAGCTTCTCCAAATAGTGCAAGGAGAAACTCTAAAAAACTGATTATTTGCTTTAGAAGTGTAAAAAATATATATCAGGGATGTAATTTGGTTATTCCCAGAAGAATTCAATACTACATGAAACCCAGATGCTTTGTACAGTATTTCTTACCTATAATAGTGTTAGGTAGGCTATCTTCTTTATCTTCTCTGCATTCACATTCTGACCCAAGTATGACCACACATATTGTGTTTCCATCTCTGATGAGAGCCAGTTCCATTCTGTTCATCTCATGGATATTTCGATTTTCCACTTTACAAAGCTTGGACGGAAAATCATATGGATGAAAGCGAGACCCTCATGATGGTGTGGAGAGATCTTTGGCTCCAAACAACCTTTTGAACAATACTTTCCAGTAGTGATCGCAGCAGACTTTAATCACGCACAAATGGAGTGACGAATTGCATTTCCATACGGAAAGAAGGGGGAAAAAACAGTTGGATTGACTTAATTGGCCGAAGCACCAAATATTATTTTTTTTTTCAGTTTCTTAACAGATCGGGTTTAGAACTCTCTATGCGAGTACCATGCACCAATCGCTCCATGACCCAGATGACCAGCTCCGTCGAGACCCTGACCCTCCCCCTTCTCCCAGATGCCTGAAAAACTCCTCCAGATGTGCACTCCCTCTCACATACCTTCACAATCAGAGCTTCCTCTAAGCATAGATACCGTACAGTTCGCCCTCAGGCCAATTTACTGTCAGATTAATTCACATGTTTTGCTAGTAAATCAGCAGACCGCATATTCCCTTAAAGGGTTGTTAACCAAAGCACCGTAGGAGGGACAGTAATGATTGGCTCAGTGCCCAGACAGGCCTATGCGAAAAAAGGTAGAAGTCGTTTTTATTTATTTACATACTCTGACGTTAGCCAGATGTGGAGATAGGGGATGGAGTGGGGGTAGTCTGAAAGAAAAACAACCCACTGCCCGTGCCGTTATCCAGGCTGAGCCTAGTCCTAAATACAACCAACCCCTCAGATGGGTCGTGCTACTGAGCTATACAAACACACAAATGTGACGTATTTGGCCTTCGGCATTAAAATAAAGCTCCTGGTATTGAGGTCTCATTCGCTACTAATCATCAACTGGCTGTGGGAGTTTAGATTTCCACAAAGAAAATCCTATGCTTGAGTTTCCTGAATGCAAGTAAAATCTTATCCCATCTTCTTTTATCACATGTTTGATAAAGTGCTTTAAAGGTAAGGAATGTAAGCAGCATCCCTCTTAAAGAGAAGCGAGCTGTCGGCTGATGAAGAGCAGAGACACCTCACTCACCATACATCAACCATTTAGGTCTTATCCAACCAACAGTCCCAATGATACAGAAATGCTTTCTTATTCAGTACAATCTATTATAAGTTTAATAAAAATATATACTACCCTTAACTTTCCACATACAGACTGCACTTCCGTGATTAGGAGAAGTGATCATACGTGCGATCATGATGGCCAACAGAGCTTTTCAATCACTCACAACAACATTACACTTTGATTCTGATGTAGCTGGCTTGTCGGTTTTTTTAATGAATACAAGGAAACATGTGGAGGACAAGATAAGAAACATCTGACCCACACTTCAAGCCTGCATGGGAGCAATTTGGGGTCTTTTATTTGAAGAAAAAAAAAATGTCCCTGATGTCATAGCTGACCTTTTTTCACTATGAAAGGCCACAGTTCCACCCTGGAAGTCACAGTAAACACAGGATATTCACAGACTCCAGGTTTAGAGTCGTTACAGTACTACCCAGAGTAAGAAAGCGCTTTGCTTTAATGTGTGCACAACCAAGAGTCACACCCACAAGCAAAATTGTGCTCTGCAAATGAATGTGTACATTCACAAGTTAAAAAAAGAAAAGAAAAAGTTCCTCTGACTTCTACACTCTCAGAAAAAAAAAATGTGTTGAAAAATAAAATCATACCTTTATGGGTACAACAGCTTGTCAGTAGGGCAGTAGCCATAAAATAATACCATTGTACCTTATTTACACATAAAAGGACTATAGTAGTAGGCCTAGCTTAAAATAAACATTGCTACTTTAAATGTACGGATATGCAACTTTTAGGGGTAAAAGAGACACAAAAGTGTTATTTTAAGGGTACTGCCCAAGTGACAAGCAGTTGTAGGCTTCCATAAAGATACAATTTTACACTTTTTTTCTGAGACAGTGATTTAACTCACAAAGAAAATTGAAAGCTCTCTCGTGATTACCAAGATCTTCAAATGTGAATAGGTAATTAAAAACAGACATTAAACTTTGAGATTTGAACGAATACTTTTTATAAAATAAATGCATTAAAAATATTTGCAACCCATAATTAGCTGATAAAAAGAAGACAAAGAGTAAGTAAACAAATGAAAGCCTAAAAACATCATTCTATCTTAAAACGAGCAAACTACTCTCAGGTGCGATACAGATGAGCTGCGTTATTATGACATATGACTTACCTTCAAATGTAACGATGGAGCTTAACGAGGGTGAAATTATAAACTTCCTTCACATATGTATGTGTCCGAAATCAACAAATATTCTCCAGCATCCCTCATATTAATGTGTTTATTTGAGTTGAACCCGCGTCTCCTCACTCAAAAAGCAGGAGTGGAACTTTCGGACTTGAGTTGAGAGTTGTGCGCTCGAGTGCGCATGCGCCTGGCTAACCAATCACTACAACCATAAACGACCCAACGTTGTTAATTTCCTCCAGAGGCATATCCAAATTCCTCTGATTACCTCCAGAGAAAGAATTTACAATGTCATCTCGATGAACGTTTTTTTTTTAATTTATTTATTTTTAAATAAATTAAATTATTGCTGCTGAAGCAGTAGCCTAACATGTCTATGAAGCAGTAAGACGTCACGTAGTATCTGTTTCCAGAGCTTCTCAGGTTTGTTCAGAAAGGTTTTAGTTTTAGTTTTTAGTATTACTTTGTAATGTTTTGTAATGCAAATGAAAGGAAGGTAATTACAAAAAGTTTCCAAAATGATCTGATATCGACACAAAGTAGCTTATGATCCCCGAAAAAAGGTGAACGTCGCCCTCTTGTGGATATTGAAGGAGTTGATCATTTTTACTTTTTTTCAATAACAATCTGTTCAAGAATATAATACAGCAGTGTATATAATACAATGCCACAGCTATTTGATACCAAGTTGTTTGATGAAGGAAATCAAGTGTCTTTCGAAATAAACAAGTCTTTGTCGGATTTTGGTTCTTAATTTTCCTTTTTCCTGCCTTCATTGTGACAATATGTTATTGTTTTCGAACATTTCACACTAGATGGCAGGCAAATGCAAGCTTTTTACAGTTGAAGTTTGATGAAACAGCTTTCTTTCAACTTTATGAGACTGCTACTGTAATACATTGAAACCATTAGCCTGTTTAGGCTACTAGGCCAATATGATAGCCTAATTTCATAATAAATAATTTAATTTATCCATGTAGTTATGCCTTAGATACATGACCTTCTGTCCCCACTGTTCAAATATTGTTCTTCCCAGACAGACTCGTGGTTTTAGGATCTAGAGATTAGATGTTCTCTCTTTGCAGTCTGAATCCAATGATTTATTGTCTTAAGTCGTTGAAAAAAAGCACAAGCGAAATTACTTCTACTAACCTGTAAAATCTGGTCTGTTTTCTCTCCCTTTTGGACCGAGACACTTCTGTGTCCATGGCAACTAGGCTCAGAGGGAATCATTTTTAGTCCTTGTTCCTCAATGGAACAAACAGTGCACTTATTTTGCCCACAGGGGCAAGAGTTTGTACCCTGTCTGGGTCAAGTTGTCACTTCCGTAACAGGATATAACGGACTGTTAAAAGCAAAAAGCTAATGAATCTGGAAAATACGAATATGGGCTTAGCATCAAAGTAAATCCCATGTGAATCCCAGCAATTTTGAGTAGGCAGAGGTATTGCTGAATTTAGCCAAAGCGAATACTGCAGAGGCAGATACCTATAATATTTAAAATCCTCAATAACAAAAAAAGAGACATTTTAAATCCATCTCTGAATGAAACCAGTGCCACAGAGGACTCTCATTACAGCAAACATCCCACATCAAAACTGGAACCTAGAGGGCTTTTTATGTAATCATCTTTCTATTCTGGTGTCACAGACACAGATATGACCTTTGTTTATTTCATTCACTGTGTCCAAGGACGCAGCACGTTAATTAACGGGAAGGCGAGCAGTAATATCTTCCTCTCACCTGGGCAACTGATCTGCACTCACCTCAACACATGCAAGAATGTCATTCACAGAAATAGAGAACTTGTCCAATGCGTGTGATTAAATATACATGGGCAAATATCCATGCAGTGCACGCAAGAGAATGAAGTGTGCAGGAGTCAAGTATAAGCAATAACTTAAATAAGCACAAATAAGCAACTTAATAATTTATTATTTAATTACTAATTTTAATTAGTAATTTACATGCTTCTCCACCCATATTCTTCAAAATATATTTTGTGTTCTTCAGAAGAAAGACATTCAAGAAGGATGAGGAATAAAATAGTCATCAATAACTCACCTTCGTGTCATTACAAATCGTATAGTTTAATGTTTGAAAAAAGCCTAGATTCAATTTGTTCACCATATAAAGCAATCAAGCGTCTTCAGAAAATTTGGACAAAACCATTCAATTCACATGCATGTTTTATGATCTCCTTATGACCTTTTTGAAGTGTCAAAGTGGTAATTGCGTGGACTGTCAATGGAGGGACAGAGATCTCTCAGATTTCATTTAAAATATCTTTTTGTGTTTCGAAGATGAACAAAAGTCTTGCGGGTTTGGAACAAAATAAGAGACAAGAGCAATTGATGACTTTTTTTCATTTTTTTGGGGTGAACTAACCTTTTAATAATAATTTACAAAGACATGAATAAATGGCCGATATATTCAGCAATAAGTGCGTTAAAAGAAAAGTTCTGTCGCTATGAGTGGAACATAAAATATTATTTAAAATGTTGTTTTGGACCTCAGTGAAGTTCTTTGTCTTCAGAATATCTCCTTTTATGTTTCACAGAAGAAACAAAGTGTGGTAGGCCTGCCTGCGCCATGAGATGATGAGGTTATAAATAGTGATGCATTGTAAACGACCACAGAATGTTCTTTCGTGGGTGAACTGTCCCTTTAAAGCCTTTAATAGCGAACGAAAAAGGGAGAAGTCTACAAATAGCCTTCCATAGAATGGAAGGCCCAGCGACTTTCAGTAATTATCTGTGGTAGCTGGAAGCAAGAAACAAGCATGGATCAGCAGGGGAATCACCATAGGGGAGCCACTTTGTGACACCTAGTAAAGAAATGGCTATAACGTAGTCAGATGGATGAGTTGAATCTCGGGCTCCATGAAAGAAACACAGTTAGATTGCTCTTTATTTAGTCAAGCTTCTTCATATCCCAGAGGTTTTCAGGTCCATTATTTATTCATGGTCCTGCACACTTTTGTTTTTCCTCTCTAATTGTTTTCGAAAGAACTTTAAATGCTGTTGAAAGTTCTTAGAAAAAGATGTTTTTAACTCATCAATGTTATTTGTTTGTCGTGAGCGCGATGGAGACGGAATTGCTGATAATTAAGACGGTGTATTGATGGTCATTCATAATAGTACTAAGAGTTGTTCCAGCTCTGAATGACTCAAGCAGTGACTCATGCATGGACTCGTTTGCACAGGACTTCACCATGGCAAATGTTAAAGCATCAATATCTCTCTTTTTTACCATGGGGTTGAAAAATCGTGTTAACCTGTTAACTTTTAAATGAAACTATGGAAATTACTATCAATTAATCATGCAAACTGCCATAACTGCAATAATCACATATAAGCCTAAACTATATTCAGTCACTCAATTTTCACATTTAATTCTTTGAGCTATGCCAAGCTATGATGATTTAGACATTGCACATCTATGTTCTAGATCATCACTGACCAAAATGTAAGGTGAAGGATAACAGCAAAGCAGATAAGGATGTTAAATAATAAAATTGAGAAGCCAATCTCTTAATGCTACATGTATATACCCTTTCGTTTTACTGATGAAAGCGAGACAGAAGTGTCCTTGTACAGAATGTGAAAAGCCAGGGTGCACATCGAGCAACAAATATACCAGAGTTGTCTGTTAATAATAATAACAAACACACACACTGATAACACAAGAACATCCATCTATCTCTACAGTGTCTGTCTGTCTGTCTGTCTATGCATGTTTATATAAACTCAACCTATAACATGCATGAATTAAAAAAAAAAAAAAATTAAATGTACAAAATGTGCATGTGAATTTTACTTCAAAAACGGTATGGTTTCTTAGTGATAACAAGCAATAGCAGCGTTTCTCCAGTGTCTTTGTTGCTAATTCCACTGTACTTTTTTTTATATTCTTTGTTCATAGGTCTCCTTGACTTCTTTTGCTCAAACTGCATAATACTTTTTGTGATAATAATGATTTGTCCTTTGAAATAAATGAGGTCGACAGACAGCTTCTCAGACAGTCCATCTCATCTGCTCCGCTACTCTGTGTAATTACATCATTTCTGATGAGAGAATGAGAGTTGTGAAAGAATAAAGAATAAAACTGTCTACATACTTTTGGCACATAAAGCTGTAGTGGCTGGTCTGATTTATAAGTCTGATCCTTTATTCATTATTCACTTTAATAACAATCTGTTTGTGAAGTTACACTGTAATTAAGTAACGCCTGTCTTAAGAGAAACTCAAATTAAATGCATGAAATAGAATCTGTCCCTAGAGCTTTCAAACACAATACGCTGCCAACAATTCATATCGCTTATCTGCCTAATTGCCACAAAGAAGAAAAATACATACAATATTGACAAATTAATTAATCCAAGTCGTTTTCATGTAAATAAAAGTAATTTGTATCTTTGCACAGTGGCGTTTGCGGCATGTACATCTGAAAGGAGCATTCATGCCGTCGGGACGGGCTAAACCAAATCCCTCCTCATTGTCATTCAGCCTGAGTTATGCAAACTGACAAATCTGCAAGATAAATATAATTATGCTTACAGAGGGACTCGCATTAGACCACCTGTTCCAATATCATATCACTCATTAGATCAGTTGTCCAGCACTCTAACAAATGACATTCTAATAGAAGCTGTAAATCATACTTTGTAAGTGGCTGGGAATTTATAAAGGTCTCTTGCACGTGGGTATGGGTTCGCATTTGAAATTAAATCAAAAATCGCATTTTTTTTTTTACAGAATTGTGAAGCATTTATTATAAACGATTTATCCGTGCATATCATTTTCTTTTTAATCCATGTGTCCTAGTAAACCTTCATTAAAGTTACTACTCAGATGACGTTTAGTGGCGGGAGGGAGGGACAACCTGTCAGTCACATGAGATCAGCAATAGCAAACCACAACAATACAATCAATTCAACTTTAGACATACGCCACAATGTGGAAGACCATCACAACTTCTGTTTCATGCCAACTTTAACACTTGATTTTGGCAACATCTGAAAGCTGAAACCGACACCTTTGCAAATGGTGTAGACAGGAAGGGGTGAAAGCATATACAAATTCAATCTTTTCATCAGCATTCAACTGGATGGGGTTTAAAAGCACTGAATGTAAAATGAAAAGCTCAACATTGCTAACATTTAAAAACTTGAAAAATTAAATAAAACAAACATTTGTTTTCTGTTCTGTAAGGACAAGTTTTCACACATAAAGAAATTGCTAAATAAAAATGACTATAAACTTTATTTCTCAAATAAAGACCAGTTTACACCATATAGCAAATTTCTCTGTGGTTTCTCTGTGCTGTCAAAATAAAACTCCCACTAAAAGTCCTCGCAATCGATCAATAATAAAAACTTAGGAGATATGATTATCAACAATGGGAAATATCAGCTGATAAATTGACCTTGGTGATACATTATATAGTTGATGGTATCACACAACCCTGTGTATACAGTTTGGAAGTTGTTCAAAAGAATCATATACAAAAAACTGCCTGTTTAGCTGTTTAGACATTGACTAGACAGCAAGACAGTTACCCGTTTCAGACACAGTTTTGTCATTGATTGGAGTCCAATGTGTGTATATTTGTGTGTAACGAATTGCCTTCTAACATTTGAATGAGTTACGGTACTGTGCATGATGATTCTTACTCAACTTTGAATTTGAATGGCATGATAAATTACAGTATCCGTAAAAAACAGAGCAGCTTTTAATTCTAGCATCAGCCTGGAAGCAGGCGATATGGGGGCTCAGTTTGATAAGAAATAGACTTGATAATGATTTTCTGCAGAGAGTGTTTGTAAAGCCTAATCCTCTTTAGACATCCCGCATCCTCCTAAAGAAAACAATGTGAAAAAAAAACAACATCTAGCATGAGGCTCCTGTGCAAACATTTGTTGTGTTTAATGACCGAAGCCGATTATGTAACAGTGTTGAACGCTGTTTGGCTCAGGTGCTGGTGAGGGGTATCGCAAGGAGTTGATTGCCTGTCAGTATTACATAATTACTTTAACCAAGATCATTATATTCTGCTCAAACGCTCATTTGAAGTTTGTGTCAACATAGCAACCACCTTGAAGGTTAACCGTTACATAATGATGGTTCTGGCTCACATGTAAAGGCCACAGATGCAGCTCGATGCCACATGCATACCAGCCAGAAACACTGAACTCATCGAAACCATTACATTTCTACCATCTAAAAGGCTTGGGCACCATCCCAAGTTTAAATTTCCAATTGAATTAAATTTAATTCATCAGCAGAACTGGGGAAAAAACACAGACTAAACAAACAAAGGCCAATGTAAAAGTATGCAATAATGCAACACTGAGATTGTATGAAAAGTAAGCAACAAAGTGCATAAGGAATGCACTGATATTACAAATCTGTCTGTAAATGAAATATTTTGTATGAATGAAACATATCAACAATGTCATATTCAATACTAAACACATTACCACACAAAACAAGCAAACAAAAAACATTAATGAGACAAAATAATGGCACTGACATAATTGAAGATATCAGTGAAAGTTTAAAACAGCTCAAACATGCAATTTAATCTGGGACATGGTTTACGCCTTGTCTGTGAAACCGAGGGATAGATTAGCTTCAATTATCTTTTGACTATAGTTGAAATTCATGTTTCAAAGGTATGTTTATCCTGTAAAAAAAACATTCTGTGAAACGTATTGCAACTCTTAGAAGGGGCAATTTGCATGTGCAAGGTTAGGATTTGATTATCCATATGTAACAGGCAACTCTGAAGGAAATTGGTTTGCTTTGAAGCACAATTGATCATTTACGCTTTGAATAAAAAAACATCAAATTTGTGATTTTGTGAGGAAGCAGAGAAGATTGCACACAGAAAGGCATATTAAGCCATTCTTAAGTCTTGCTTTGTCCTATGAAAATTATTTCAACATTCAACATAAATCATTACTTTGCATAAATATTTTTCTATCTCTAGAACTACCCATATGGTTGATCTCAAACAGCTGATAGTACTCAAACAGTGAGATGTTCTTGTAAGGGTAAGCAAGTACTTGTAATCTCAAAGTCAACCATACCACAAGACAAGACTGTTGTCTCAGGAAAAGGTCATCCATGTGCACGATCGTCAGCGGCTATGCTAATACTGTGCCAAATGCTTTGAGGTCTTACCCAACAAGAACTTCATAAAGGTCAGGCTATGTCTAGACATCCTCAGCATTAACCAAATGCCAGCAAAACAAACAAATTTTTGATAAAAAATTATGACAACATCAAAACATACAAGATAAAAGATGAAAATCCAATTATGTATCTTCACAAAGCAGATAGTCTTTCAGAGCTTAGAGCATTTTCATGAATGCAAAATTATAATTTATTGATTTAAAATAAAATAACGCTATTTTAGTCTGCATTGATTGATTGATTGATTGATTGATTGATTGATTGATTGATTGATTGATTAACCAATTAATCAATCCTCTGATTCATTATCTAAATTGCTTAAATGGTTGTCAGGAATTGCCTTTATACTGCATAGCAAAAATATTTAGTAGTGCATACACAGTACTAGCTGAAAGTAATGTCAGGGTATACTTTCCTGCAGAGAGCATCAAGTGGAAGGGCATTCATTTCCCAAGCAAATGTTCAAGGTTTTCAGCACTTACATCTGCATATGCACATAAAGACCCACATTTGATTGAAGAGGAGTGACAGAAGGCTTGAACTGATTTTGTTCCTGATGACTTCAACCCTCAGTCTGTCTGCCCTGGACTGCAATCTCTGAAAGTCTGAACCATAAATCTGTTTGAGGAATATGCTATTGACCTCTGAATGAATTTCATAAGTTGACCTAATGGCAAGTTGAAATATTAAGTGTCTCAGTATACTCAATTATGAGTGAAATCTCAGTGTGCAGTTTACTGTAATTGCCCTCCTGTAATGGTACTGTAATTGCCCTGTAAATGAGTTATTCTCATTGTAAATATGAGAATAACTTTTTAAAATAATTTTGTTTATGTATTTTTAGAATACATTGTTATATTAACAAATTTTAATGGCAGGATATTTTCAACAAAAAAAATGCTAAAGTGATTGTGTTGAACAAGAATTAACTTAGACATTGTTAAAACATTATTTTCACAAAAATATTTCTATAAACAATGCATGACTTTTGCCCCATGCTGGTGAGACTTTTACTAAAGGCCCACCTTGCCACCTCATACATTCATAAGATTTTAAACCATTAAACATAATAAACCACTTTTTTATTTTCACACAAACTCTGTTGCTCCTGTGCATGAGGACAGACTGTTTTTCAGGGTTTTCATTATACTCGTCAATTAAAATGTTTGTCATCCATGAAAAAAAAAAATGTTTTTGTAGCCTTTACAACTTTTACGTTTCAAAACTCTAATTAAGTTTTGTAACTAATTATTAATAATGTTGCTTTGTAGCACACACCATGTCAGCCACTGAATATGGTGGAACATCGTTTTGCAAACTGTTTTTCACTACAGAGAACAAAACCCAGCTTTTTGAGGTAAATAATACATTTCAAGGCCATTAGAAAGACTTTATTAGCTCTGCAGCGTGCAAGCCGTCCTCCTTGTTTATGAGGAGAGAGAGCACATAGTGACTGCGCCACTTTAAACCTTTTCAATATCCCTTCTGCCCTGTCCTTCATTACTCTTAGAAAAACACTCAAGCTGACAGACATCAGGACAAATAAGACATGCACACACACACACTCACACTTTTTTTCTTGTTCTTGCTAGTCCTGTTCTTGCCAGTCTAGCTAATTTCTTTTCTCTTTTTTTTTTTGTTATTTGTAATCTCTCACCTGCTCCAAGTCCCCTAACACACACACACACACACACACACACACCTCTTTCAATCTCCATCCTCAGGTGTTTTCTACTTTTTTACACTTGGTTTAATGCTTGAAAGGTTGATAAAAATGATTTTTGGCAACTAATTTCACACTTTTTTCCCATTTTTCCCCTCTGAGTGTGAGTGAACAGCTCTAACAAGGAAGGTATAAGTGCACATTCACAGAACCATTCAGGACCTACTGTGCATCCAGCACCAGCTACAGACAAAATCCTGGCAAGACACCTAAACCTGCTGAGTCTTAGACAACATACCCCGAGGACAAAGATGGATGTCTGCTCTTGGTTTTCTAATGGCACAGTTGTGGCCATATTGGCACTCTTGCATTTTTATCAAACAATGCAGCTGAGACAACAGCAGTTAGAGGAAGCAAACCCTTTAAATCTAAGAGAAATGTTGCATATGATTTTGCATTCTTTTCTGCACTTTTCTGTGCATAACGAAATCAATAAAAACAGTTGAAGTCCTATGCTTAGACTTAGACTCAAACACACATACGAATGCAAAGACAAATGAAGAGAAAACAGCAATCAAATGCTAAGTTTGAAGCCCAGTTTGGCCTGACCAGGTGTTTCTCTGCTGGATATAAGAATTAAGCGCTCAGATCCATCTTAGAGGTCACTTTCAAAAATCCAATTAGAACTAAGAAACAAAGACTGTTTACCCATCATAAAAACAAGACTGTTTACCCATCATATAGAAAGCACACAAACATCTAAGACAAATTGTTTAAACAACAGCAATATCAGCCAGACAAAATCTTGTATCTAGAAATTCAAGTTGTCAACATCAGAGTTTAAACACCAAAAGCAGGTATACAATCCTGTCACATATCGGATCATTACACAGTCTCATCTGCCCCCCGTTTCTCCTGTGTTGATATTGTAATGTAGATCTCAGCTGCCGTAATGGGTTTCACAGACAGATTCACATATGAGAACTAGTCTGCTATTAACATCTGACCTCAATCAGCTCTAATAGCTCTGAAGGCTGAACTGCAGCTCTGCAACAGAGCAGCTCAATGACCAATTAAAACAAAAGTAGAAACCTATTACTTTAGTTACAGGGGTCCAAAGGGGACAATCCCTGCTCCCATTGACCTGCAAATCTCTGTGGTAAAAGTGAATAGATCCCATTTATATACTTAAATGCAGTGAAATCAGAATGAATTGTCCACTATATGCCACAAAAACATTTCTGCCACCTCAAGCTTCACAAACCGGATGGCTGTTTGTCAAGCAATCAGGAAGTGCTGAAGGAGAGACAGCCAATCATGGAAGGCCTCTGAGAGGAACCATAGGTTATCCGCAAGAAGGTCTCTGCAGTGTGAATTGATTTAAGGGTGGACTGGAGGTTAATTAAAAAGGCGAGACAAGGGCAGAGAGAGGAGAGAGAGGGAAGATGTCTGTGTGTGTGTATGAGACTGACATTATGTTGGCAGGACTATCAGATTGGTTGTGAGAAGGGTACAAACAGATATACAAAATATTTGCCCGTGCCCATTGTCTGATTCTCTGAATGATTCTTTGAAGGTAGAATATTTAGCTTGAAACTCCTGCTATAGTTAAAAGTGTTTTGATTTTTTTCCAATTCATTTGTATAGGGACACAAAAGCATAATAAATAAATAAATAAACTATGCTTAAGTACTTGCATAATTATTAGGCTTTTTAATAAAATTTGGACATTTTATGTCAAATTAATTGCTAAAAATACATTAGCTTTGATTTGTTTGATGACAAAAACAACAAAAAAGATGCATTGTAAATATAGCAGTTCACACACACACACCCACAACACAATTATTCTTTTTATTTTTTAGATCCTAAAATGTGAGGAAAGTTATAATGAAAGGTTTCTAAGCACCAAAAGCCACGAGTCAAACTAAATAATATTAATGGACAGAAAAATTTCCCTAATACCCGAAGCGTTTTGCTAGATGGCTTAAGACGGACCTGAATCATTAGCATGCGCTTACTTCCTGCTGTTTTAATGAGTTTCAACAAATGAACTGAAAAAGAAAAATGTGTAAATACCCTAACAATCATAATGTATTCTTGTTCAAATGCTTTTTTGAACGCTTTGTGCCATCATCATTTTAAGAAACAAATCACTATTGTTCAGAGGCACTGTGGGGCCAAGAACACAAGCTTAAGCTCACCTGTTGTGAATCTGATCATGGTTTAAATGGCCTTCTGCCATCTGGCCTTGTGAAGAGGCGTGTGACAATTTAGATCATGTTGTGTGCACGGGCATTGATTTCAGCAGATAGGATCAATCGAATAAAGCCACTGCCACTTTGTCTTCATCGCAGGAGACCCAGAGGGACAGCTGTGTTTGTGTGTTACTCTACAGTAGAAGCTGGCATTCCCTCTCCCAGCAAGTCAGTCAAGCTGAATGTCAACATCTGAACGCGGACGTCTCATGGTTATTGACTCGGGTATCCTGAGCACACCGGAGCGCAACCTTAGACTTCGATACTTATTACCTGTCAGCCAACGGCTGCTTGCTTTCTTCTATGCTTGATTTCGTTTTATTTGGCCCCTGCGGTTAGCTACTAGACTTCAGCTACTATTCGTCTTTGTTTTCTTCTGCCACTGAACTCTCTGTAGGGTCAATGGATGTGAAAGCCATCTCAGGGCAGAGAGTCTAATGGTGCTGGTGAACAAGTGAAAGCTGTTAAGCCAAAGTACTGCAATTGAAGTGCAAATGTGCTGCCAAGAGGGATGCATTTTTATTTAATTATGGATTTCAAAAACATTTTTGTGGAAAATCATATACATATGCCATTTCAAAAATAAGGCAGTTAATGTGATGATGATTTTTTTTTTAATTCAGTAAGGATGCATTAAATTTATCAAAAGTGACAGTAAGGACTTGTTTACAAAAGCGACCGTAAATGCTGTAAATGTACTTTTAAAAAGATTCAGAAAAATCGTTTCACAGTTTCCACAAAAGTCTTAAGTAAACAAAATGTTATAATGAGAAATGTTTCTTGAGCATTGAATCAGCATTTTAGAATGAATACTGAAGGATGAAGACTGGAGTGATCCAGCTTTGCCATCAGAGAAATAAATTACATTTAATAACAAAATAAAAAACGATTAATTTCAATTACCGTTTTACAGTTTTTGATCAAAAAAATACAGCCATGGTGAGCAAAGATACTTTTTTCAAAATCAAAAAATAAACTATGCATACACTCTAAAATGCTGGGTTGTTTCAACCCAAATTTGGGTCAAATATGGACAAACCCAAATGTTGGATTAAAAAAATGCAATTAATGAATTTAAGCCAACAGCTGGGTTTCTCCATATTTGACCCAAAATTGGGACAACCCAGCATTTTTTAGAGTGTAACTTTTTTTCCAATTAATTTTGGTTTACCATTGCTTCTTTATCACTGTAAGACTCATTTTTCAAAAATAAATAAATAAATAAAAATGACAAAAAAATAAATAAATGACTAAAAAAATAAATAAATAAATAAAAATGGGAAAAAAAACATTTTTGAAGGTCAGTTCATGCATTTATATTTCAGACGTTAGGCCATTTGAATTTAAAAAAAAGTTTTCATTTAAACAAATATCCATGATTTAACGATTCCCATGATTTAAAGGGCTGGCTTGTTGCTAATGAGGTTAAGCAAGGCTAACTCTGTAGCCACCAATGAAGACATGAGAAATAAACAAGACCCTGGTGATGTCAAAATCATCAAAGCATGTCAAAAGGTATTATGCCGCTTTCCACTTCACAATTCCTGTAACCCATGCCAGCGACCCTGTCTCTGTCAATCTCGCCGGCGGTGGAGCGCTGGCATGTTTCTTCCTGCTGTGCTGATCATGATGGCAGATCGCTTATGCAACCCATGATGCATGGCCACGCTGCTGCTACTGCTGCTGTCAGCCAGCAAATCAATTTGCCTGGTGTTTCTGCTAACTAGCCCATCATCTTTTAGCCCTTCACCACTAGCCTTCCTTTTTGTGTTCCGTTCAAAAAACTCTTTTTTTGGCTCCCTTCATTTAGATTCAGACATGATGCTAAAGATTGTTGTGTAGGTATTTATGATTAGCTAAACCCAGACATTTTGATTCTCTTGAACCGTTGGGACATATTTTGAGTGAAAGAGCCACCACAGGCATTAAAGTGTCACCAATCGATCTGGGCAGACCCTGCAGGGCAATGGCATAGATTTGGCCACCTGCTTGCTGACTGACTCAAAACAGGTGAGAGACGCACACAGCAGGCGAGCAAGAGCGTTGCAAGACCAAACACGCAAATAAAAGTCCTCGCTTGAGTTTAGGCATTTAGACATTTATTTGACCCCCAGGCAGAGTACTACTGGCCGTGGTGACCTTTACTTTGTGGCCTGAAGGATAAGATTTTCATCTTTCATTATGTGGCAGCTCCCCGGTGAGATTGAAACTGCCCTTTACATGCACAATGCACATGTATATTGCTAAGCTCCCTGAATATTTAGAAAATCACTGTATTGTTCCCACTTCAAAACCAATAAGCAAAAACCAAAAACCAATATGTAAAAAAATGATGTACTCACATAAGACGAAACCTTGAGTCATCAGTTGCTTTCATTCCATTCCCTCATTCAGTGGCCGCCATTTTGAGATCACATACTAAAATAAAATAAAAAATAAAAACACTAAGGATAAAATGTTCCTGAATTATCGTCTTTTAATCACAACAATCTCTTACAGGAAGATAATCAGCTTTTTGTAACTTCTTGTTAAGAGAAATAGCTTAAATGTAAAAAAAAAAAGTCGAAAAGTTCAGTTTTCAAATATTCAGTAGATATTTTTTCCTATTTTTTTTTAGTTAAATAAAGTCAATAAAGCCAAAATAAAATATAAATATTACATGAAAAAAGACACATAAAACATCGCCTTGGCAGCTTACTGAAATAAAACAAGTTTAAGTTGAACAGCTAAAATGATAAAAAGTAAAACTGAAATAAAAAAGAAAGCTAAATAGAAATAGTTGGGGAAAAAACAAATGAGAAAAGCACATTAAATTTCTAAAATTAAAAGGAAAGTGTTAGTAGATATTAAGAAGATGGTCTACTAATACTATAATGACTGCTAGTTGATATATAGTTGCAAAGTTGAATATCTAAAGTGGACTATTGAAATAAAGTGTTACACACAAAAATACTAAATTAACATTTATTTAGGTCAAATCTTGATTTAGCCAGGATATTGAGGGTTCGAATTCTTTTTTTCTCCACCTCCTCAGTGGAGGCGTCTGTTTTACATGATCTTGACATAATACACAGATGATCTGCACGATTCACCAGGTGTGTCGGCACCATTCACAGTCCTGCTCTATTATTCATGTCAGTGTTCCGGAGCATTCGGTGCTCAAGGGGAGAAATCAATTAACCTTTAGGGTGATAGGAGAGACACCGCCCAGCTTGAGAAATGGAAATGAATCCAAAGGTTAGAGGGGTGAAACCCTCTGGCACAGTCACTGTCATGCTCTTTCATGTTTGCATGTGTTTGTGATTCATCTGTGTGACAAAAACAAAAATGAGTATCACAAATCATGCCACTCACTAATTTCTATAATTGCTTTCCCTGTGCTTCATCCACATTGCAACACATCATTAAAAAAAAAATAAACTTTTCCTTTTGGTTTTGATGTTAATATGCAATATGTTTTCTTGTAGGAGCAGAAGCTTTATGCATATTGTTCCTGCACTAGACATAAGGCAGCTTGTAAAGAAAATATCTTGCAGCTCAAAAACACCTTGAAAAGAGGCCCTTTTCTGCTTGGCTGTAATGAATAACATCTGGCTATGGGTCACCGCCACTGTTTTGAATATTAGAGGGGAGCCAAAAGCCAGAACAAAAGCTGTTTATGATGCAGGATGTATGCAAAAGCAGTTTTAATCCAATAATGAGAGGAACTCAGGGAGGAGGCCAGCTGATGGAGAGTAAAACTCTGCTGGACTTGGCATGATGACAAAGAAAGTCGAATGTGACGAAGCTAAACACAAGTCCAAAAGAAAAGAGAACATGATTGCACTCACCCGAGAATTAATTATTCAATGGCCCCCGCAACAGCAAAATGCTTTTAAAGTCTGATTTATACAAAGACAAAAAAAAGAAAGAAAGATTGAGAGTACACGAAGAACATCAAAACAAGCTCATGTTTCACTTTAAATATTACTATTTCTAAAATAATATAATAAACAATAATGAAGCGTTTTAAAAGTTTATCATGTCTTGGGTTAATTGGATAGTGGAGTGCAGTGTGATTATTTAATTGTAGTGCTCTGCTGTTAGAGACAGTGCTCTATAGTTAAGAGAATTTACAGCCAAATTCTTGTTAAACTTTTTGCCTGCAAATGTGGGTTTTTTTTATTTATTTAATTTTTTATAAATGTCACAGTTTGATATTTCGTTATCCAACCCAATGACAGTCATGTTTTCTTTTGTGTGGTTTAAGTGGTTTAAAGAATGGAGCATTCACTAAACTGCATACAAAAGCTTCACTTTGGAAGCATTGTCACAGCATTCTCATATTTTAAACATAAAATGGCACTTTTGAACAACAAATGGCTCAAGAAATCTGTAGCCGTTACCCAGCTAGTCCCATTCAGGTTTATTCTATTCCACTATGTGCTTAAGTGTGTGGAGCTCTTGACATTATGCCAGATTTGAGAGGGCAATCAAACTGTGGATAAATCAGATTACTTTTTGGCACTGCTAAAATAAAGATTTGAAGCATTGAGTAGAATGGGACTGAATACTAAAGCACAGTGTTTCCCCTCGGTCTCACTTCAGCCAAAGACATGACCATGGAAAAGGTCAAATTTAACCACATAATTTGATCATTTTATTCACAGTTTAATGAGAACAGATACAGTTGGTGTCTTTACATTACTAGTGGTACACTGACAGAATTAATAAATGGAATTGATTTTCTATGAACGCCTTTAGCTTGTGAATAGCATTGTGACAGCTACTGTAGCTTGTCATAAATGCACATCATTTCATAAGAAAAACTTGACCCTTTTTCATGAAACCCACTGAATTTAATTCAACTATAAGTACATAATCATGAATGAAATGTACAGAAAGTCATTGCCGTTGTGTTAAATAGGGCCTATTTGTAAGAACTTTCAAGTATTAATCGCTTTTTATAGCCAATGTGTGAAATAAAAACGACTGTTTGTCTGCAGAAGACTGTAGATTGATTTTTACGTAAAGGACTCGGGACATTTTTGCCAGGAACATCAAAAGGATGTGACATTTACGCACACACATGAGAGACTCTTGTCCGTTCTATGACACATGAAACGAATGCTTATACAATGTTCAGGATAATGCCGAAATACCTATTCTGTAATGTATCATGCAAAGAAAAGGTATTCATTCAAACTAGTCTCACATTGCCAGATATACAGTATAGTCTATAGTCTCAAACAAGTTGCTGGCTGCAATTTTCTTAACAGTGTCGCCAACAACAAGGGATTGTGACATCTACATGTACCGTATCCCCTTTAAACTGCTTGTATAAGAATATGGTCATGAGGAAAACACCAATTTCATGCCGCTAAGAGCCCCTCCAAAGAATTGGACACTGGTAAAACTATTGATACAATGGAAAATATACAATTTAGATGTTTTTGGCATAGTTTTTCAGTTTTTTTCAGAATGCATGGCTACTTTTGAATAATCATCAATAAAGAGATTAAGGCTTTTTGGGCCCAGATGTACAGTAGTTACGACATGCAGGGTCTAACCAGGTCATGCTAACCAGCAAAACTTTGATCTCTTGGTCTACCCTGAATAAGCTCCATAAGCTGTTAGCATCTTACTGTATATTTACTACATTTTTTGGCAGATATCTGACAAATAGGAGGTTATTCATTATCTTTTGCACAACACTGGGTATTATCTCTTTTAAAAATGGGATTTAGTGTCAAGCCAGGCACTGTAATGTGGGCACATAATACACATATTCAAGCTGTGAAATCAGGTCAGCTTTCGTAAACTAGCCTTATTATAATGCATTGGCTCTGAGCATAGAACAATTTTCTGACTCACAATCTTTGCCATTTTAAGCATATTCCATGACCCAAATATGATTACTGCGTTATCCGTATAGCAATTCATAAACAAGACCCCTAAGAGGGGAAGAGGCTGAGAAACAAGAGCTCATGAAATTCAAACTTCATCATCATAATGATTCACAGTGCTGATCCGAATCTCAGAAAACCCTGAATGCCTTTTCATGAAGACTAGATAGTGGAAATGACATGAAAAAACAAAATCACTCAGTCCTATCTACAAATAAATACTGTTATGTCTATTATATAGTAACAAGGTTTGTTGTGTGTTTATCACATTACGCTGAGTGTCAAGCTCTTGAGTATCCTCTAATCCACTAAACAGTCCAATTAAACCAGCGAGAAACTCACTGTCGCTAGAGGAAAGAGAGCAAACACACCATGCTAAAGTCTTTTTGGAGTAGCTATCAGAGGCCATTATTGATGTCATGCTGGCTGCCTTTTTCATGCTTGCAATTCTCTGTCGACACACACTTTTGCAGTGTCTCAGAATGCTCTTCTATTGCAAAACCTGCCCCATGCTGGAGGTGAAGTTAGAACTTCTATTGTTTCAGTTTCTAATCAGTTCTCACAGTTGGCTGCTTTTTTTCAACAGGCATTGTACTGAATGATTTTATGGCAATGATGCAGTCTTTTATGTACATATCATGATCCATCTCTTAAAGTAACGCATTTTAAATCGATTTTCACTTAATTGGACTATTTGCTGTTTATCTCCCTGTTTTCGCTAGAAACCACTTATGTGTAGATAAAACATTATTGATTTTTTTATCTTATTATGTAGCACAATTTGATTTAAGAGATTAATGAAATGCAAAAAAAAAAAAAAAAATGGAACCAAAGATTAGGTCTAGCGTTAAAAGTTCAGAATAAGCTAAGTTATAAGACAAATATGCATATATGGAGAAAGTACCAAACAAGTATGAATCTAAGTCTCTATCCATTTCAAGTCTCAAGGTCCAAATCAAAGTCAAGTCACTCTCAAGTCTTTGAGGTCCACGTCAGGTCTCAAGTATTTGAGGTCCAAGTCCAAGTCAAGTCTCAAGTCTATGGGGTCCAAGTCAAGTCTCAAGTCTACGAGGTCCAAGTCAAGTCTCAAGTCTATGGGGTCCAAGTCAAATCTCAAGTCTACGAGGTCCAAGACAAGTCTTAAGTCCAGGTCAAGTCTAAAGTCTTTGTACTATTTTAGCAATAGTTATTTCATCTAGTTATGCTCATATTGTCAGTGAGAGACAGATTTAGATGCAGGTAACAGAAACGCTTATTTTGCTCATAATGAGCCCAGAAAAAAATTCCATCTAAATGTCCACTGGGCCAGGAGAACACTTCTCAAAAAGAACCAAATACAGCATCACCAGTGACGCAGTGTCCTAGTCAAACTGAGATCCCTGGTGAAAGCGATGAGCATGCTGTAGAGAGGGTCTGGTGGGATGCATCCGAGTCCCAACTGAAAAGAGAACGCCTGGGCAGGCAGTTGAGGAAACCTGGCCTGGCCTGACTTGGAGTCTGAAACAGCAAGGCAAGGCAAGGCCACAGGCGATTGCATGGCAGTACACACAACAACGGTCTGACAAATGACTGAACACAAGAGGAATGAAATAGGGGAGATTAATGAGGATAAATTAGCAAAAAGTGAGACGTGAAATGATAATCAAGGATAACGAGAGGGAGGGGAAACGCCACAATGACAGCAGAGCACATGGCGAGCTGTCAAAATAAACCACATGTATTCAAAGATAACAAAGCACACAGACACAGAGAAAAGACAAAAACACAGCCGATCAGACAGAAGTCATCAAACATAGTAACTGTAAATATCAAAACTGATTCATTCTACTTCAAAATGGTTTAATAAATAAGTATTACTTAAATCATTAATGATGACTGTGGTTGTAATGATGATGATGATGATGATGATGAATATGTTTGGGTTTTCTTTAGTAGAACTATGTCACAAAGAACTATGTCGCAGAAATATGTCACAAAACAAGTAGTCTTTCTCCTTCTGATTTCCTTCTGAACGATTACTGTATGTTCCTCGCATCTCTATGGCCTCTTTGTATCTGGATGTGCTGTTTCTGCATGAACATGGTGTTTTTGTCAAGGGGCACAGAATGAGAGCGTCCTGTCCTTGACGTTTTCTGACTGACATTGTCTGTAAACTGAAAGCCTGGTCCATTTATCTCCTGTCACCAAAAACCTTCATATTTGACCGGAACGCGAGTTCAGAGAAAAAGCGACAGCTGAATACACTGACTGTGGGATCAGATCCGGATATCATTTATTTTATGTTGCATTCTGTCTGAGTGAGGTTTGAGAACTTTACCTGGACTGTTGGTACATTCTGAAATGTCCCTATAATGTTATTGTATTGATTTTGTGCTGTTGTGCCACTCTGTCTGACTTGGTAGTGATGTTGTTTTGGTGACCTCCTAGCATCCAGATACAAACATCCGTATAGCCATCGATCAGCCCGACAGCTTATATGACATTTATACAGTGAACCACTAGATATAATATCATGTTTTAATGCACATGTCCAGTCAAAGGTGTGGGCACATTTTTGTAGACTGATATGAAAATGTTGATTTTGATTTGATCAACTCGACTGGATAGTTTTTGACATTACTATCATTTTAAAATGTAATGGTCTATACATAATAGTAATAATAGTAACAGCAATGCAAAAGTGTAGATGTGTAAAAAAGTGTAGATGTGGAAATATTTCAGTGCCTTCTTTACAAGAAAATTGTGTAATTAAATAATCATTATTTAAAAAAAATTTCATAAAAATGACAACAAAAACTGTTTTATTTCCCATGCATTAAGATCTCTAATCACAAACAAACAAGTATTAAACAAATATAAAAAGCAATGCAACTGGCTACAATGTTTACTCACTCTTTCTCAGCTTCTGTTTTTTTTGTTCCTCGAAGAATCCATCTCAGTGGGAATGTGAGTACAGATAAACCTGTGTGGGCAAACAGATAAAAGTTAAACAGGAAACCACAAAAGTCAACCATGATAACAATCTTTGCACACTTTTGGTCTCCAAAGTATTCAAAAGTGTCTCACTGTCAGGTGTGACAGGGCAGGTAGAAGGAAAAGGTCTGATAACATCGACAGTGCACCCAAAAGGGCAGTGAGCACATAAAGGCTAGCGGTGGAACATGTACAGCTGCTGCCAGTGGTTATTCTGGTCACAGATCATCCGCAGAGTAGCAGCACAACACATTGCATGCATACAAAGAGAAAAGCTCCAGTGTTTGCTACTGCATCTAAAGAAAAGTGCATACTGAACGCTGTGTTATTTTTAGTTAGTTGTTTTGCACATGGTTTTGAAATCATGGCACACATTATGGTTTTGGAATCCATGTTTCTTCATGTTTTAATGGTTTGTAATCATGTTAGCGCATTCTAAATTCTAAGAATTGTTTTACCTTCAATTCATTCATCTGCTCATCTAACGCTTTACTATAGTTTTTTATACCCCTTTATGAACTATTGTAACATTGTCTGGGGTGCTACTTTTCCCACCTACTGTATCTGGCAAAAATTTCTAAAATCCAAAAGAAGTTCTTGCGGTTAATTTCTTACTCGCCTAAATATGCTCCCTCAGCACCACTATTTCTTAGATATACGATTTTACCAATTGAAAATGTCAATGTTTACCCATCATGCATATTTATTCATAAGTTTATTTATAAGAGAGAAGACCTTCCATCAACCTTTCAACACTTTTTTACTTTAATTTCAGATACTCATATCCATCAAACAAGGCATAGTGTGATAAATCTTGTCTTACCGTTTTCTAGAACTTCACACTTTAAAACTGACCTCAGCTTTAGGGGTCCTCAATTATGGAGTAAATTAAGTTTGTCCCTAAGATCTATCCCTTCTTTGTCCGTCTTTAAAAAACAGTTGAAAGACTTTTTGATTTCATTATGACATCTGGTTATAGATTATTTCAATATGTTGCTCTTTAATTTTGATTTTCTTTTATCATAACTCTTCAATATCAATTTTCAATTGAAAGGATAATTAGGTTTCTGACAATGTTTTTTCCCTCTTTTATGATTCAATTTATTTATTAGCGTGTCTTTATTTTGTTTTTGGTTTTTTTTCCCCTTTTTGTTTGTTTGTTTTGTTTTGTTGTTTATTTATGTAAGTGGAGTGGAGCTCTGTATAAACCCAAGTGGGTTTCGTTCCCCTCCGTGTACTGTATCCCTGTGGTTACCGTGCAGAACAAATAAATAAATAAAAAAATAAATAAAATAAATGGAATTCTCTGTGACTGAATACTTCAATGGAAAGTTCTGGTCCTAGCTTCTAAATGGTCAATACAGTGTTTCAGCTGGGCTAAAACCAATGATATATTTGATATAAACAGCTGTGAAAAGAAATTGTTACATTGTCAAAAATTTTTACATTTTGACTACATATATGATCCACTTTCAATAAAGATTAATGTTGAAATGGGAGAAATGCTCCTTTAACCCACTGTTTCATCCTGATGAGGGAAATAGACAGAAAAAGAGAATAAAGAGCATTCACTATAAATGTCTTAAAACCTCAGTGTTTACAAGAGGGATGTGCAATAGAACATTGTGATCGGAATGTCAATCCTGATCATTCACAGAACACCATTCACTCATGTCCAGTGATCTTATATAAGCCCCTCCCCTCTTATATAACCCAGTGCACCTGATTACATAAGGTGATAACTTTTAAACAGTCTCAAAACCACCATAAATAACACACACACCACTGTCATAGACCTGCTCTTGCAATCTTGAAGGGAAATGACTGCTTTACATCCATGAATAGACTCTCTGGTTGTGATGGTGGGTTGGTATCAGTGGAGAATGAATGAAAATCTCTTTCAATATTTCACCCCCGTTAACCGACGCTGAGTGAAGGTTTTATGTGGTATGGATTTGTTAGTCATGACTTATGCTGTAAAAGCAACACTCTGATCTGAATCAAGCTTGGTCAAATGTCTCACTGGTGAATGTTTCAGGTAAATGTCAGAGATCTTAATTCATAGAATTTAAAAACCCTTGAAAAGTGCTTGGCCATTCAGTCAATGTGCCGAAGTCATCACTTTATATAACAAAATAACAAAACAAGCACCCTTTACCTTAAAGAAAGACAACACGTGGCATGCCTTCAGGAGCTCTACTGTTTTCAGAAAGAATTGCAGCGTGTCGGTCTTTTACAAATCTGATATGAGACTCTTCAGAGATATGAAGAATGCTACACTTTAAGTACTCAAGATTAACAGGAGATTGGCAGTGTTATGTGCCCTTTAACTCCTTAATCAAGATGAAGTTGCTACTCTTGATTAGCTTTCTTCAAAATCAGATGCTAAGAGGATAATAACTACACTCGCCAGCAACTTTGAAGACTTTTGTCATCTATAAGATATTCAACAGTTGCAAAGCCTGTTTCATCCAGAACATGACCCTCCCAGCAGGCACACAACGTCATATGACGTTGATATTTGGTTTAATTTTGGTTGCGACGTCGGTGACCAAAATCCAACATCAACATAACGTCTATGGCCAACGTTAAGTTGACGTCAAATAATGACGTCAGCTGACGTTGATATTTTGTTGTTTTTCGGTTCTGTTGTAAAGTTACCAAAATCCAACGTCTTTTTGACGTCATAATGGTAACGTCCACACAACGTCCAAATTCCAACATCATTAGATGTTGATATTTTGTTGGTTTTAGGTTGTGGTATTAACTAACCAAAATACAACGTCATGCCAATGTCTCCTGACAACGTCATATTTACGTCAAAAACTGACATTTAGTCGTGAGGTATGGTGACCAAAACTCAACATGTTCTTAACGTGATAATGCATCGTCCACACAACATCAAATTCTAACATCATTAGACGTTGATATTTTGTTGGTTTCAGGTTGTGGTATTAACTAACCAAAATCCAATGTCAAGCCAACGTCTCCTAACAACGTCATATTTACGTCAAACATTGACATTTAGTCGTGAGGTATGGTGACCAAAACCCAACATGTTCCTAACGTTATAAATCATCGCCCACACAACGTCAAATTCTACCATCATTAGACGTTGATATTATGTTGGTTTCAGGTTGTGGTATTTACTCATCAAAATACAATGTCAAGCCGACGTCTCAACACAACGTCCTACGACAAACATTTATATGTGATGTGTGGTGACCAAAACCCAACATCATCTTGACGTCATAATGTTGATGTCTGCACAATGTCAAATTTTAACATCATTAAATGTTGTTATTTTATTGGTTTTAGGTTGTGGTATTAACTAACCAAAATACAACGTCAAGCCAACATCTCGAGACAATGTCATATTTACGTCAAACATTGACATTTAGTCGTTAGGTATGGTGACCACAATCTAACTTCTCCTTAACGTCATAATGGTAACTTCAAAACAATGTCAAATTGTAACATCATTAGACGTTGATCCTTTGTTATTTTTAGGTTGTGTTGTAAAGAAACTAAAATCCAACGTTGAGCCAACGTCTCAAACCAACGTCAAATATTTAGTCATAAAGGTATGGTGACCAAAAATCAGCGTCTCTTTAACGTCATAATGTTAACGTCCATATAACGTTCTAACATCATTAGACGTTGATCTTTTGTTATTTTTAGGTTGCGTTTTAAAGTAACTAAAATCCAACGTTAACCCAACGTCTCAAACCAATGTCACATTGACGTCAAATACTGACATTTAGTGGTGAGGTATGGTGACCAAAATCAAACGCCATCTTGACGTCATAATTGTAACGTCCACACAACGTCCAAATTACAACATCATTACATGTTGATATTTTGTTGGTTTTAGGTTGTGTTATTAACTAACCAAATTATAACGTCAAGCCAACGTCTCCTGACAACGTCATATTTACGTCAAACATTGACATTTGGTCGTGAGTTATGGTGACCAAAACCCAACATGTTCTTAATGTGATAATGCATCGTCCACACAACGACAAATTCCACCATCATTAGACGTTGATATTATGTTGGTTTCAGGTTGTGGTATTTACTCATCAAAATACAACATCAAGCCAACGTCTCAACACAACATCATAAGACAAACATTTATTTGTGATGTGTGGTGACCAAACCCCAACATCATCTTGACGTCATAATGTTGATGTCCGCACAATGTCAAATTCTGAAATCATTAGACGTTGTTATTTTGTTGGTTTTAGGTTGTGGTATTAACTAACCAAAATACAACGTCATGCCAACGTCTCCTGACAACGTCATATTTACGTCAAAAACTGACATTTAGTCGTGAGGTATGGTGACCAAAACCCAATATGTTCTTAACGTGATAATGCATCGTCCACACAACGTCAAATTCTACCATCATTAGATGTTGATATTACGTTGGTTTCAGGTTGTGGTATTTACTCATCAAAATACAACGTCAAGCCAACGTCTCAACACAACGTCCCACGACAAGCATGTATTTGTGATGTGTGGTGACCAAAACCCAACATCATCTTGACGTCATAATGTTGATGTCTGCACAATGTCAAATTCTGAAATCATTAGACGTTGTTATTTTGTTGGTTTTAGGTTGTGGTATTAACTAACCAAAATACAACGCCAAGCCAACATCTCCAGACAATGTCATATTTACGTCAAACATTGACATTAAGTCGGTATGGTGACCACAACCTTAACGTCATAATGGTAACATCCACACAATGTCAAATTCTAACATCATTAGACATTGATCTTTTATTATTTTTAGGTTGTGTTGTAAAGAAACTAAAATCCAACGTTAAGCCAACGTCTCAAACCAACATCATATTGTTGTCAAATACTGACATTTAGTCATGAGGTATGGTGACCAAAAATCCATGTCTCTTCAACGTCATTATGGTAACGTCCATATAACGTCAAATTCTAACATCGTTAGACGTTGTTCTTTTGTTATTTTTAGGTTGCGTTGTAAAGTAACTAAAATCCAACGTTGAGCCAACGTTTCAAGCTAACGTCATAATGATGTCAAATACTAAAATGTTTTGTTGGGTCACAATCTCACTTCTAAATTGTCATGAGGTATGGTGGTCTAAACCCAGCAATGTCACTATGTTAACATCTAGACAACACAACATTCCATTATTAGATGTTTTTGTTTTGTTGACTGCACATCAAAGTTCCTAAACAAAACACAAATGTCAGCATGCTAATGTATATATACATCTTAAATAGGATGCAGGCAACATTAGACATATTTGGTATGATTTCAGTTGTGGTCTTGGGTAAGAGAAATTCAATGTCTAAAATACACCAACTTCATACTTATGAATAATTTAGACTGAAGTCTTTGTGACCTAAACGTCAAACTTACTGTAAGCATTGCTCTTTATTGGTGATAGTTTGGATTATCCATAGATTTTCTGGTTCATGCAAGTGTAATAGATCAAGTTGACCCAGTGTGTTCCCTGTCAGAAGAACAAGCTCTTCACCAGGAGTGTGCTGATCTAAAAATGAATGAAGTACAACCTGCAAGCAAGCGACTGAAGGTGTGCCCAACACACATTGGTTTTGGGTTTATTAATGGTTTATACTTATTTCTACAATTATATAATAAATCATAAACCACCCTGTGTTTTACATATACAAAAAAAAAAAAAAAAAATCAGCTGGGCCGATGCTCAAATTATGTTGTTTGCAGGTGTACAGTACACTTTATTCAATTTGGAGCAGCACACTCCCGGTAAGGTTTTCATTCTCACAAGAGGGAAAGACTTTATGGTTTAAAATTGGATGATCTACATTACAGAACAGCAAATACACTGTGTGGGTGAAATGTGAACTACCTCTTTAAGTTGTGCATTTGGGTAATCAAAATCTCCAAAGTCACAATACAGCAGTTTATCTGTGACTAATGAATTCAGAATTCAGGTAGTGACAGGGTAACAGTAACCAACATCTGTATAGCATATGTCCGACAACAAATGTTTTTAATTAGGGCTACTTATCAGGTGAGTTGGACCTCATGGCCCTGAAATTTTGGTTATAGCATATATAACACATATATTCATTTGCATTCCATGAGAAACAAATAGACATATCGCACCCATAATTTCTTTATCAAGTTGTGCTTCATAACAGTGCAGCTGTCCGACAAACGCAGTAGTTATTATTAATAATGATAATAATATGAATAACAATAATAATAAAATCAATTTAACTAGCTTATTGAAGTGTGCAACATTTTTTAGAATGTTGCAGGTAACCGAAGAAATTTTAAATGAATCCCTAACCAATCACAGTTAGGCATCAATTTGAAATTAATTCCTAACCAATCACAGTTAGGCATCAATTTGAAATTAATTCCTAACCAATCACAGTTAGGCATCGATTTCCTCCGCTCTACCCTCTTGTGGGAAAGACCCGGAAAGACCTCACCCGTTTTCACTCCAGACCAGCAGCCATTATACTGTCTGCGCGGGCACTGCACACCCTTCAACATCTGGATATACCTGCTGTGGAAGGTGAGTGAACAGAGGTAACGAAAATATAAATAAATATTGGTGTTTATTAGTTTTATTTTATGTGGACTGGGCTGCGCGCAAATATCCACCTGATCTGCTATTTAACTACCAGAGTAACAGTTAATTTACCTAGTTGATGTAATTAAAAGTGACTTTTATATAATAACTACTATAGTACAAGTAGTGATATAGGAATGATGCCTCAGCGCACATTTGTCAGACTGAACTGAACGTGCGCCAACACGTTCGCTGGGGGTAGGCCGCTGTCGTTGGAGGAGTCGGGGAAACGACTAGCATGTGAATTTATATTAATTTTACAGAGCCCTCCACATGACTCGCAGAATATATACATACATGTTTTACTTAGTGGCCATACTTGTCCTTTGTGGATTCTAGATCACTTTATTGTGTAAAATGTGCTTGTCGGACATCAATGTATGATTTTCGACAGCCAATTTTAAAATGCTAAGAAATAAGCCTAATATGATATGATTAAACGTTTATTTATCTAGATAAATTGGCAGTAGCCTTAAAAAATGTCATGTGGTGCGAATGTGATTTATTTTAATTAAATTCCTGCTTAACCATTTTATTTTTTACAAGTTCTGGTAACACTTTACAATGTGCACTTATATTCGTACTTTATTCGCATTAATTCATACTTAACTAATGCACAGATAAATCACGAGTCAATGTATGACACAATTATACTGCATCTGCAACTAATAAAGAGTCTATATTAATATTTTAAGTAATATATTAATTAATTGATTAAATGTGCCATAATGTATTAATTCATAAATAATATAGTTTATTAACTAACAGTGTAAATAAATGTGTTCATCATTACCACAATGGGTCAAAGCTACTTCAGTTGTCTGCTGTAATTAATCATTAGCTTATGATTTGCAAAGGTATCATTATTTAAATATTACTTATTGTTAAGTAATATGTCATACAATCCATAATGTGGAAGTCAAAACCAAAATGGTAGAGCCTATTGCAATTAGTTAATAGTCAATACATTACATATGGGATATGATTATCTGTGCAATGTGCATTGTTACCAAAGTTCTCCGGAATTAAAGTTTGCCTTTGTTTTGAGTTTTTGTAAATAATGATCTCATCTTTTTGTTTTATAAGGGCAGGCATCAACTGTTGAGGATCTAAATGTCCTTGATAAATCCCTCAACTTCCTGGAGGAAAAGCAGATACCGGTAAGGACATACAGTCATATCAGTATAATGCAATTTTTTAATGTGCAGTGTTTCAATCCCTGTGTGACTTGCAACCGTCATGGGGATACACTTATAACCTTTTTTTGTGTTTAAACTAAAATACTGTTCCTCTAATTTCAGATAGCTTGTCCAATGATGGAGAAATACATTTAAAGGACAATGGGAAAAGGATCATGGAGAAGTAAGTTTTTATATTAGCAGTTCTTGGCAGAATCATGTGTTATTTTATCTGGATGTTGTCACAGACAAGTTGATGAAGTTGACTATCCATCCGTCTGTCTGTTTAATTATAGAGATGTTTGTGATGACTAATTTTAAAGTTGTTTAAACAGAGGTTTAGTAATCGACTAGGCTTGCTACGATAGTCGGTGTTGAGGCGGGCGTACACGGTGCAAGTTCGGATACTTGCAATGGAGGTCGTAAGATAATGCACGTCAGGAGTCAGTTAACTTGATAATCGTGTCAAAACAGCCGGTACACGGCACGACTGTCCTGCACAAATCTTATCCAATATTAATTTCTGTCACTGCTGTGAACTGACCACTGCATAGAATATGAAAACTATGAATATCTTCGTGAGTCAGCTGTCAACAACAGGCCTAAACCAGCCATGGTACAGCACAAAAACACAATCATTAAAATTTCGAGACATATTTTTGTCAATATTACGCACCCCTAATGTGTTTTTTATTTTTTATTTCTTTGGGTCTTAACAATCCTTAAATTTGACTTTTAAAAAAGTGTGCATAAACCCTACTGGTGAAAAACAGGCAGACTCCCCGAATTTTTTAAACATTTTTTAAAATTATCAGAAAGTGCTCGGCTTGGCTCATAATTCCTCATCACATTTTGCGAACATACGAGCACCATCATATCCATGAGATCATCTGCGAGCTCGTAAACCAGGAAAAAAAATGAACATGTCTGCTTAATAAATCTTGAGCCGAACGAGAGTCGACACACAGATCAGCAACATGAGTCAGTTTCTTTCATCACAAGAGTGAGGAGCTGACTGACAAGGTGACAACGGAATAATGGGTCACAGCAAAATGTAAAAGCGCCTATTTAAGTGTATTTGTCATTGCACTGTTTTGTTGTTGTGTAATTAAAAAATGAAACTAACATGTGCATGGCCACACGTGTCAACGTGCACGGACCGAGCAGAACAGAAATGTACAGAACCTTGACATGTGCGGCCGTGCACATGTTAGATTCGTTTTCAAATTAGCACCAATTGGGGGCCCAACAACAAAACAGTGCTGCTCCGGACCATTATGAATGCCCGTGCAAACACAGACATTTTACGTTTGCCTTTAAATTATCTTTTTAAAAGCCCCGCCTGTGATACCGGTATTACCGGTGCTGTCCACATGTTGATTAGCCGGTGGGAAAATATCCTCGCCGTCACATCCCTATAACCGACTAGTCTAAAATTAACAAACCCCTGCAGTTAAAATAGGAACACTGTGTAAAAAAACTGACAAAAAATGTGGTTCCTAGTGCGCACAAACTTACTGAGTGCCAGGTCTTTTTATTCATATTTTTTTTCAAACAATTTCTTTATATGTGAAAAATACTGTAATAGCATATAATTACAGAATCAAGACGTTACAATCTAAAATAAGGCTGTTTAATTTATAAATGTTTTTTAATTCATTTGCAGATTATTTATTTAAATATTAATTTATATCTTAGTATATCATACAGGTATCGTACGATGCCAGTCATAATTTTTATGATAGTGCATCTCAAAATTGGGAAGATCACGATTATGATCATGGATCGTGATTGTTTCTTATAAGATTGTGATATGAAATTTTGGTAAGAATATCCACACCTACTCTAACTGTTGTTTTTACATTCAATCTGATGTCTTTTAAATGTTCATTTAGCTTAAGATACTGCAAAAACACATAGGTTGTGTATTCACATTTTTCTGCTTGGAATGTCTGATCGCCATTTGTAAACAGCATCAAAAGTAAGACATGAAATATCTCTCTTTTGATGAGTTACAGCATGTACATGCAAGAATGTTACATGTGTATGGCCCTTAAAGGTAGGGTAGAATTTTTTTTCCAAAAACTTGTTAAAAGTGTGTTCCTATCCTGGTAGCTATAATATATATTTGCATACTTCTACGCAACTTGTTTGCAAAGTGAAACGTCATCAGCGTGTTCAATATGCAGAGCAATTGAGAATAGATGCCAAACATTAGCGATTTCCCCTGAACCAACATTTGAAAAGGTTTTATTTAAAAAAAATAATAATAATTATGAATTTGTATTTTTGCTAGTTGTTTTTTTTTTTTTTTTTTTTTACCTTTTTTTCATTATTCACATTCATTATTATTGTAATGTCTCACCAGTGAATGAGACACGAGGTAATCTAAAAGCATTGCACTCTCCTCCACCAACTCTTTGGTTATTTGGCTTTGGAGATGCTCTGAATCATATCGATCGCTTTCCAAGCTAGCTTACTATTGCTAGCCCCTCTGAAATTTCCTACCCTAGCTTTAAGACTGTTTGGAATTTAATGTTTTAATGCTTAATGTAGTGCATCATATCCTATATTCCCTATAAATTTTAATTTTTTTAAATATTCCTTACAGAGTGTCTAGAGGACTTCAAAGGAGACGGAGGCAAACACTGGAGCGGCTGTCGCCGTATGTTTAAAATATGCCCCAGACAGGCAGGGGCGGAGGTGGCAGAAAAAAAAATTGTACGATTTTAGAATAAGCATAATAATGTTAATTATAAATGGTTATAGTTGAAAACCTTCTGTTAAAATAATGTAAAAAAAAATAAAAGGTTATTTTATAATGCATTTAATTTCTTTGTCATTTATTTAACATCATTTGTGGATTACAGTTTCACTAAAAATTAAATTACTTTTCTGTTTGCTCTTGTCTTAAGATAAATTCTTTTGGGTTGTCTTTCATTGGATCTTGACCTCTGTTCGAACCTTGTTAAATGAAGTTTCTTTGTATGTTGATTTTTATTTTACAACAAAAACCTGGTTCTGTTTGATGTCATACCAACAAAATTACCATATATTTCTTTAAAGTTGGAATTTGACGGCTTAATGTTGTGTTTTGACAGATATCTGACATCAAGACATCAATTCTATTGATTTACAACTAAAATTCAATGTCTGTCCACGGTTGGACGTCAGCCCAACATGTGAGTTTGATGTCAAGCTTAACATTGGGGTCTGATGCTCAAAACTGATTTCCATTCTCAACCAAAAGGCAATGTCCAACGTTGGAGGTTTACCCAACACCGGGTTGACGTAACTCAACGTCAGAGTGACGTTTACCCTCAGTGTTGGACAGACGTTGCATTTTGGTTGAAAATGAAAATCGGGTTGACGTCATAACCCAACGTCAGTCTGTCGTCAACATCCACCGTTGGACAGATGTTGCATTTTGGTTGGATATGAAAATCGGGTAGACGTCATAACCCAAAGTCAGTCTGTCGTCAACACCCAACGTTGGACAGATGTTGCATTTTAATTGGATATGAAAATCGAGTTGACGTCATAACCCAACGTCAGTCTGTCGTCAACATCCAACGTTGGACAGATGTTGCATTTTGATTGGATATGAAAATCGGGTTGACGTCATAACCCAACGTCAGTCTGTCGTCAACACCCAACGTTGGACAGATGTTGCATTTTAATTGGATATGAAAATCGAGTTGACGTCATAACCCAACGTCAGTCTGTCGTCAACATCCAACGTTGGACAGATGTTGCATTTTGGTTGGATATGAAAATCGGGTAGACGTCATAACCCAAAGTCAGTCTGTCGTCAACATCCAACGTTGGACAGATGTTGCATTTTGATTGGATATGAAAATCGGGTTGACGTCATAACCCAACGTCAGTCTGTCGTCAACATCCAACGTTGGACAGATGTTGCATTTTGGTTGGATATGAAAATCGGGTTGACGTCATAACCCAACGTCAGTCTGTCGTCAATATCCAACGTTGAACAGACGTTGCATTTTGATTGGATATGAAAATCGGGTTGACGTCATAACCCAACGTCTGTATCCAACGTTGGACAGACGTTGCATTTTGATTGGATATGAAATCGGGTTGACGTCATAACCCAACGTCAGAGTAACGTTGGATTCTGACGTCAACCCGATTTTCATATCCAATCAAATTGCAACGTCTACCCAACGTTAGGGTCCAACGTCAATCTAACGTCATATTGACGTCCAGTGCCTGCTGGGCTGTGAATGATTCAGTATTCTCTGATGTATTACTGAGTCATTTGAGGACAATTTTAAGAGAAACATGTGAGCGCAGATAAACAATCAAATTTACAAGCTGTTTCTCCAGCATAATAAATATGGTGATGTTTGCCTTTGAGTCAAAGATCTGGACAGCAAGCTGTAAGGATGAGGGTTTAATCTCTCAATGACTAAGAGGGCTGAGAGAGTCGCTGGAGAGTTATAGCTCACAGACGTCTTGTTCCATCATGTTGCCTTTAAGCTTCAAGCTAAGCCACTCCATGAGGGTCTCACTTAGCAACCGACTAGCCACATAAACAACCGATTTATATCATTTATATAAAAGCAGTTCCTTCTGTAAATATTTCCGTTCACCTATCAGATGCAGGGCAGGGTGATTGTCGCTAGTTTAATGTGGCGTGTGGGACTCGTCCATATCCATTAAGCACACTATAGCAGCTGGACTGCTCATGATGAGACACTCCTTTCTATCTCTAACCACTGCATTGTACAAAAAGCCGGTGGCGGAGATTAGCGGTGGAGGCTCGGTCTAATTTGAGTTTAATTATAGCCTAGCTAGGCGGTAGGGAAGACCTCCACCGGCAGTCCCCAACCAGTATTGACTGGCGACGGGGTTGCCTTGGCAACGGGGCAATCAAAGAGCAAGGCTGATGAATGGTGAATGTCTGTTTCACAGGTCCAAAGCATTCTTGCTGTGGGATATTCACAAACACACATGTGAAGCCTTGGGAGACTTGTGAGGGTACTTTACATTGACAACACCACTGTATGATGTCTTTGGGCATTGATAAGGATATCTTCAAATGCAATACCTATATCTGTTTTGTTTGTTTTCACAAATCTCCAAAAATAGACATTGCCAACATAGCATCTTACTGCCATTAAAGCCACACATTGTTAGAACAATCAAGATGTTCCTATACACTGTCAAATAAACAACCAAACATGGTTGTAACGGTCTGTACACGGTTTCCAATTTGCTCTTTTTTGACATTTTAATGTCATTGGTTACCATGGCGATCCTTGAAATGATAGCATCAAACACGAGGATGCAAGAATTGATTTTTATTAGTCAAGCTCTCTCCGTTTAATTAAATCGGCGGAAGCAGGAACATGTGTAATGAAAATGAAATGTTTGAGTATTTTTGTTTGAAAATGGCAAAACAATTAGTACACACAGGTAATTATGTCAATTATGAGAATACTATATTGGCTTCTGTAATGGCTTGAAGGAATGCTTTTAAATGAATCAGGCAAACATGTTGGTCTGACAACGGCATGGGCGTGAATGATTAAAAGAAACTGAAAGCTGCAGGAATGTCAACCTTCGAAACATTGTTTCAGGGATACTAATTCAGGGATACTAGTATCAGGGATACTAAGGGATGCTTGCAAGAAGCATATTACCAGCTAGTATACATTTTATTTCTGAATATAACTGATAGACATGCAGAATGTAATGTTATAGTTCTGTCAAAACCACCTCTTTTATGAATAATGACTTCCCAGGGGGTGTCCGGAGGGTTAAGAGGTAATCACTCTGAACAGCCCAGTATGAGGCTCTCAGTAACCGTCTTTAGATGTGTGTGTGTGTGTGTGTGTGCGCGCGCGTGTGTGTATGAATATGTGATCTGAAATTTTAGAGCGTGTTTGTGAATGTTCGCTTCTCTGTTCTCATTCATAGACATTGATAAGTTATTATGAGAGGACATCTAACAATTTTTCAGGAATTCAATGTGTAATTGTCATTTTTTCCACTGAATTAGCACCTGTAGGTAGGGAAACAGGTGGAAAATCACTTCAACAATTCAACATTTGATTCTTGGGCAGTGAACCATCTCACAGATGAAGAATTCATTTCACCTTTAAAGGAATGAGAAATTATGTTATTATGGCAAATTATACACATGGCCCTAGGATAGTGTCTGTTAAGCATGTGATTAAAGGAAAACAACAGCTTGTAATTAGTGGTTCATCAATTGCAGAAGAAACAAGTACTCGCATTTGATTTGGTTAAAGGTCAGCATGTTTTTTTTAATCACACACCAATCTAATCTTTTTACACCCCTTGTACTGTAGAACAAAAAACACATCATCACACTTCAACATGCATGCTGTATACACTGCTCAAACACTAAAGCCTATGAGGAAATCTTAATTATGGAGTATGATTGCACAAAGGAGGTCAGAAAATTGAGAGAACAAAAAAAATCAAGAATTAAAAAATGTTAGTATAAATGCAATTATACTAACATTGAAGACCAAGTCATTGCACAGTTTTTAGACTGTTTTATCTCTCAAATAACTCTCAATGTCATGACAAGAAATCTTCCACCATGGTGAGAGAGTGATATTTTCACTATAAATAAAGAGCAACTTTCTGCAAAGAGAATCTTCCTGCTGCTCTAATGGATGTTTTTTGCAGAGATGCGAGCCATGGGAGCATCTGTTCCTAATGGCGTGCCATAGGAACCGCGCCACTGAAATGAATGAAAAACATTATAATACTCTTATAATTGATTTCAAATGATTAGCATTCACGGCAGAGGCTATGATCCTATGAGGCTATGAATTGCAGAGGACAAATTCTGAGTATAGGTTACCATACTTTGCCTTCATGTCACGTCACTTCACAATATTCAATGACTATTGAGAACAATGGCCATTATTCTTGACTTGACAACTAATGTGGTGAGACACCTGCCATTAACTCTGCTAATTTGAGTAGAACAGTATGAGTGGTGCATTTATTGCATTGGGTTGTGCACATTAACATTCATCTGAACTTTTTACAGCACAAGAGTGGCTCTCAGCTTTAAGTATAGCCTGTAATAATTACATTTTATCATGGAAAGCCCCTATTGCCAGCACACTCGGGAGACTTCACAAGCAAATAACATGCCACTTAAGCCTGAGAGTAAGTACAGTTTGATGGTAATCTTTTCATGATTGTCATTCCTGGAAAGAGACATCTCACACATGGCATGCACACACACTCATGCACCTCTAAGATACTAGCCCCGGTTTCAGAGACAAGGCTTAAACTTAGTCCTAGACTAAAATGCATGCTTGAGCTGTTTTTTCTGAAAGCAACTTGCGCCGATACAAAATATGTCAATGCAATTGTTTTGTCTCAAGACGTTTTATAAAATGTCCAAACTAATCCTGGCTTAATCTACAGTAAGCCTTATCTGTGAACCCGCGTAAGTTGTGTTGCTTCACTTCCATTCATAAATCCTATCCCATGAGATATTCTACTCTTTTGCTACTGTTTTTCACACACTAGAAGGGAAGTATTCAAAGTCCATAAAGATGAAATAGAAGCCAAAACTGAATGGGACAATATTAAATTGATGTTAAATGTAAAAAAAAAAATGATTTTGAATGTTAGTCTTATTAAACTTAATTAAAATGTTCATTACAAGAATAAGAAAAAGAACAACAAGACTGCACTGACTTACTGTATGTAAACTTTAAATTATAGCCTACTTAATTCTGTTTTTGTTTTTAATCGGACAACATAGTAAATCTGCCCAGTCCACATGCTAGATCAACTTTTATGTATCTGTATTCAGTCTACCTGCATAATCACTCAGGCAAAACTCTGCACACTTGTTTAGCATGAGACAAACGCATTCTCTAAAGCCAATGGTTTCACAGGGCAAAGCCACACGCACATGGGTCTGCATGAGGATGATGCCTCAACTGCTCCCCAGTTTGCGTTTGGTTGTCAAGGAGATTGTCAGACTCTATGAACAGCACTGAGCCAAGTACATAGTGTTCTCTCTCTTATCAGACGACCGTTAATTCCTCTTTTGTTCTAACACAATGTCGAGTCATATTTGACTTGTTTTCTACATCTGACAATTTGAAAAATCTGATAATGGAATGATTAAAGGAAACAGTTTCCAAAAAAAAAAAACTATTAAGCAAAACTTATTCAAAGAGCTTTAAAAGAAGAATGTGTGCACAGATGTTAAGACAGGTACAGTTAATTATCTGACAACTATGTGATTGATAAACAGATATACAATTTCAAAATGCAAGACCTTCAAGAGTATAAAAATAAATGTATGTACATACAAATTATATGTGTGTGTGTGTTGGACTTCTTGTACAACTGTTGACAATAGCCTACAGCTCAGCTACAACTCTATGTCATTTTATGATAAAGCAAATCCATGTTCTACTGTATAAGAACTGTGTTTTTTCCCTAAATAATGAGTAAGTATGATCCTCCCTCTCTAGACAACGCGTGTCTCCTATTGGGCAGTGCAGATGTGCCCCTACAATGTTCCACTGCGCCAAAGAATCTGGTGCGCCTTTGCGCGGTGGACATGAACTTGGACGCGTCACTCTCTCTCCATTCCCTTACGCATCAGCTGCACTCAGCAGCTCACATGGTGCCCCAATGAACCCTCGCCCTCACGCATCGTCCAACATACAATGGATTAACAGGAAAGACATGAATGTCCGCACAGAGGACGGCGTCAGCCTGTGCCAAAGGGCTCTCCAAATAGTGACGGAGCTGTGCCTCGCGGGGCACGTCGACCGGGAAAAATGCGCGGATATATTTCCTCTGGAGAGCAACATACCAGGTAAAGGAAGTTCAGGTAAATTGAACAGAAACAACGCTATATTATCCTCTCACAAACATATTTTCTCCAGGAACTTGGTTAGCCAGTTAAAGAGAAAACTTTTTCAAAGCACGAGTGCACGAATCCAGAGCACTGAAAGTTTTAATAGTTCGCTCGCAGTCAAGGAAACATTCTCAACATTACTTGAAATCAGCCAGCGTACAATCAGGAGACGGTTCTACCTGTAGAGTGTCATGCGCAACAAGTTTGATAGGCTACTGTTCGTTTACTGAGTTTTGTTTCAATATGTTAATATTACGCGCAAGGCGTTTTCTGTAGCACATCTCGCGAGTGTGTTTTCACGATAAAACACCGTAAATGGAGAACTACAAATTGAGACGTTAGAATAACGCGCATATTTAATAGATAGAAATAGATGCACTCACATTTTGTTACGTATGTTTTTTTTGCTCGTATTTGTTGTCAAAATAAAGAAGTATTACGCTTTTAAGGTATCCTTTTTATAGCCTACTGACTGAGTAATAATAATTAGGGCTTACTACTAGTACCTGTGGTTAGGGTTTGGTTAGTCGCATTTAGCCTAATATGCATTCTTTATAGTTATTAATACAATAACTACACTTAACGTGTAACAAGGACACTGTAAAACAAAGTGTTAAAGAAAGTAGTTTTTAAAACTAACTTAGCCTACAGTAAACTGCGCAAATTAGAGCAAATAACACTAATGCAAGCCAAATCTGCCAGAATGTGTTGTTTTGCATATGTAATAAGAAAATGAAACAAAAACCAAATACAGAAATACCAATGTCACAGGATAACAACTTTCAAAACATATGACAATACAGGCTGTGCTATATTGTATGATCTAGTCATAATGGCCTTGAGTGCAGCAGAAGCCAGAAAATAATGAAATGAAATGACCACATGCTAATGCAGATGATATTTTATCACTGTACAGTCATCTCAGGGGGGTGGTGGTGATGTATGAGATCGATTCCGTCCCTGCAGCTCATTTCTTATTGGTTAGTATCACCATTAGCAATATGGTGTTAAAACTCACTCCATGATACAGCAAAGAACTATAATTATGTGTTGCATTTGCGCAGTGCATTAGGCAGCTGAAACTCTTGCACCTGTTGAACGTGCCAGTTCAACAGTGCCACTCATTAAGAGACCATTTCCAGCATCAACACTGTGATATAATTAATGTTTTTATGCAAAAAAATGTGAACTTGCTCTATTTTTCAATCTATATTATATTAACTTTGGTTGCACGAAAAGACGAGCAAAATGACTCTGCTTTACTAAAGCACATTTCAGTCTTCTTTTCTTATACCTTGCCCTCTCTTTCTTTTCTTTTTCTCTCTCCCTCTTTCTCCTGTTTGTCTGTCATGCATCATTTATTGCTACTGGTGCTCCGTCTGGTGTTCATTTATCTATTTACCTATCCTTGCCTCCTTTTCCTCTCACCCTCTGTTCTTGATGATCTCCTCAACACACTCTATCTCTTTCCAATCTTCACATACTTGCTTCTTTTCCTTTGCTCTCTCTTCCTCTTGTTGCCTGTAGACATCTCTGTAAGTCTCCTAGCTGTGGTCGTAGGTTTCTGTGGGCTCGCCCTTTTGGTAGTCTCACTCTTTGTCTTTTGGAAGCTGTGCTGGCCCATATGGAGAAGCAAGGCACTCTCTTCCAATGCTGACCGCTGCCCGCCGGGGGTGCTGCCTGAGGCCCCCCCGGCCCAACCTCCGCTGTTTCGTTCTGTTTCTCCTCATCCTGAGACCAAGGCAATTGCAATGGTGGGAAGACAGCCATCGCAAGTCCAGCAAGAGGATGAGGACGACAAAAGGAGGAAAGTACCAGAAGTGAAGGTCAATGGCCGAAGCTCGGTTAAGATCCTGGAGGCGGCCATGAAGATCAGCCAGACGTCACCGGACATCCCTGCTGAGGTGCAGCAGGCTCTGCGTGGGTGTCTCACCAAACAAGCCAAAATCCAGAGGCAGACCACTGAACCTACCTCGTCCTCCAGGTGATACGCCAATTAAGTCTACTTTTGATGCTTGATTGCACGTTTAATGACACTACAGACGAGGGATGCTCATTTCAATACTGCTGCTCGAGTTAACTCATATCTAGTTTTTGAAAACAGAACATAAACTTGATGCAATTGAGAGGATGTGCTTGGGCTGCGTTTACTGAATGATTAACACTGAATGATGTGTGCCTTTAAATGCAGGAAATGACAAAGCAGATGTTTTTTTTTTTCCTTTTTATGAAATATCCACATTTATGTTTTTCATGGCTGACTTCCAGCTAGACATAAATCAACCGGATCAAAGCCAATGGACAGCTACAAAGTAGATTAGGCACCAAAAACATGTACAATATAGAGCATTTAGGCTATAAAAACCAAAAGAAAAATACAGCGTATATACTATATTTCCCCCAAATTTGATTAATATGCAAATTGTGCAATTAAATGCACATTAAAAACAAATAAAAAATGGGGGTTTCAAACGATTAATTAATCGCATCCTAAACAAAAGTTTGTGTTTACATAATGAGGGTGCACTGTGTATAATTATTTTGTATATATAAATACACACATGCTTGTATATATTTAAGAAATATTTTCATATATATACTGTATATAGATTTCTATATAATTTTATATAGAAATTATATGTTTTATTTATAAATAATATGTTTTCTTAATGTGTGTGTATTTATATACAAAATAATTATACACAGTGCACCCATATATATTATGTAAACACAAACTTTTATTTTGGATGCGATTAATCGCGATTAATCGTTTGACAGCCCTTTTATTAATATTAAAAATGTCCAGCACTTCCATTAATGGGAATTAATTAGGGCTTTAAAATTCAAATTATTCCATATTTCTGGTGTTACTATTATTACAAATCACTTATTTTCACATATTTACCCCACTGAAAGGGTTATGGCACATCTCCTGGTTGTTGAGTGCAACCATTAATCACTGCAGCTCACCAATCAGAGGCCTAGTGTCCCATTCCCATGGCAACAGCATTTAGTGATCTTAGCAATTAAACAATCAGCTCTTCTTCTCTTTGTTTCGCGTGGCACAGTATTTAAAGAAAGCAGAGATGTAATTAGTGTTGCCACGCAATAGCACTGACATGCTGCGACTGTTTGTCCGACTGGGGTAAGGAGGAACAGCTGTGCTCAATTCCTCATAGAATCCATTATTGACAAGCTACAGAAATATCATTAAAAAAACTTCAATGCAGCTTAACAAATGAGGTGTCTTCCTGTTAATGAGTTGCACGGAAAGGCCAAATGAAGCTGCTTAAATGTCATTGTGAAAGACCGTTTATTGGCACATTTTTTTGTTTTCTTTTTCTATTCTTCCGTCATTCGTCTAATATAACTTCCACTATCACTTTGGAAGTACATCACTTTGACTTGTCTATTTTCACTCTAAGAGGAAAAACAGTTATTAAATAATAAATAGGCCAATATGCCATGAGATGATGGCAAACCATGATCAAAAGTCTTTAAAATAGGCGAAAATGTGAAGATATTTCTCTGAAATGGTAAGTTGATCACTAAAGTGAGCTGAACTAGACTGAAGAGAGGATAATTAAACGATTGCTAACGAGTTAATGCACTACTAAGTTGTTTTTAAATCATTTAGCTTTCTGGGGAAGAAACTGGTGATATATGAAATGCTATTATTATTATATAACTCTTTACTGTTTTACAGTGCCTCAAGTGAAGATTTCTTAGAAACGATTTGCAGCCACAACCCATTTGGGGCTGTAATAAAGTGCATTATTTTCCACATATCAAAGTAATATATCCATTTAAATGCCTTTAGTATTTAAGCTGGGATTCAGGTTTGTTTCTTTAGTGCTATGTCAAAATATTTTATTGAAGAATGCACAATTTATGCATGTATTATGATACTCATGCCAGCAAAAATGAACGTCCTTCTGCTGTAATATGATAAAACACCATTGTTAGATAGCTTACATGAACTAAAACCAAGATCAAGTGAGCTGAGAGGATAGTTTGTAATTCAGTGTATTCTGCAACAGGATACTGGCTAATAATACTTGAACATATGGGAAAGTAGAAATACAAATTGTGAATTCTGGCACTGACTTCTCGCAGACTCATTCATTACACTTGGCAAGATATTTCAGAGCCCGTCATCAAAAACTGGATTTCGAAACAAGTGCTCTTCAAAACAGCCGAAGACAGCAGTTAATTGCTCTGTCTCTCTTTAATTTATCATCACATTGTTCCGGGACGTTTGAGCAAATTGCAAGGCATAATGTGCAGCATACATGTACAGGTGACAGATTGGACAAAGTAGAAAGAGAGAGAGAAAGACTGACACTGATGATAAGAGACCAAGTGAGAAAAACGGTGGAAAGATTCATTTGGAAAAACGAATATATTAATCATAGAATTTAGCAAATTTTAATATCACAAGTTAGTAAAATGATACAATCCATTACCTTTTTTTAACACAATGTCACTGTCACATGTTTGTTGTCATCATCCTAAAGGTGCTAGTTGCTAGGAAACACCAATGATAAGTGGAGGACTATGACTTCCTCAGGAGTCATGACAAGTGTTCAAAATAGGTTATATATATATATAGATAGATATAGATATATAGATATATATACAGGCCTAACTATAATGATATTCTATTGTGAAGTCTAAAAAAGAACACAATGGACCCTTTTTCCACCTTTCCATGGTTTTCAGAAGTGGAAGTCTCCACAGCCAACTTTACTAATCTTCACAAACAACTTTATAGCAATTTGACTAGTATAGTTTTCCCCAACACAAGGTGAAAGACCAAACTAATATTTTTTTAATAATTATTTTCACAAATATCTATAAAAGTTCTCCTTCTTCATAGGCATAATTCTTTCCGCCGACACCTGCCGCGGCAGATGAATGTGACCAGTGTGGACTTCACCATGGACACTCTACCCGTGCGTCAGTCTTCTACAGTCAGTATCGGCCGCATCAAACCTGAGCTGTACAAGCAGAAGTCTGTGGACTCCGAAGAAGGAAACAAGGAGCCGGTGGAGACGTGCGGAAAGCTGAGCTTCGCCCTCAGCTACGACTATGAGGAACAAGCTCTTATTGTTCGCATTCTAAAGGCCCTGGATCTGCCCGCCAAAGACTTCACAGGCACCTCCGACCCTTACGTGAAGATCTACCTGCTTCCAGACCGCAAAAAGAAGTTTCAGACGAGGGTCCACCGCAAGACGCTCAACCCCATGTTCGACGAGGCGTTCCGCTTCCCTGTGGAGTACAGTGAGCTGTGCAATCGCAAGTTGCACTTCAGTGTGTACGACTTTGACCGCTTTACAAGTCATGACATGATTGGCGAGGTGGTGGTTGACAACCTGTTTGAGCTGTCTGACCTTTCCCGTGAAGCTGTGGTTTGGAAGGATATCCTCGCAGCTACTACAGTAAGTACAGTCCTTGTGCGTATAGAAATTATAGTTTCATACTTTCCTCAGACAACTCAATAAGACCAGATTATTTGTCTGGGTTATTTCTTCAGGGTTATTTGTCATTCAGAGTTGAATTGAGAATGCCTTTTAAAGTCATTTCTGAATTTGAGTTGAAGTTGCAAACAGGATGCAGAATTGCAATTCAAAAGTGAATGTAAGGAAATAGAATTGAAATTAATTGAAACTCAAAGAAAATTATATAACTATAAACTGTTAGCTCTGAATAATGGCTTGACAAGAAGAACGTCTTGTTTAAAAAGCCTTGGAGGTTTGTGAATAAACGATAGAATGATAGATAGAATGATAGAACAATAGATATAACTATAGGTCGAATGGTAGAACACTAGATAGATAGAATAATAGAACAATGGACAGAACGATAGATAGAATGACAGAACAATAGATAGAATGATAGACAGAATAGATAGAACGATAGAATACATAGAACAATATAGATGGATGGATGGATGGATGGATGGATGGATGGATGGATGGATGGATGGATGGATGGATGGATGGATGGATGGATGGATGGATGGATGGATGGATGGATGGATGGATGGATGGATGGATAGATAGATAGATAGATAGATAGATAGATAGATAGATAGATAGATAGATAGATAGATAGATAGATAGATAGATAGATAGATAGATAGATAGATAGATAGATAGATAGATAGATAGATAGATAGAGGTGGAGGAATACTTCAATACTGTGCCAACAACTGTCTATTATCATCGAAAGTACAAGGACAGTTGTATTCACATATGTGCTAACTGCTCATATACTTCAAACCAAACAGAAAAATTGACTGCATGAGTGTGAAGATCTCATCAACAGATAGATTGATCTGTTATGTAAAGCCAGGTGTGGGGGAGGGCTCATCTCCAAACTGACTGAACCTTTCAGGGCACCTGCATACCTCTTCCAAAAATAGATCCAATTGCCAGTTTCCAGACCCACAGGAAGCATGATTATCAAGCCAGAGCCTTCAAACAACAGGTGTGGAATTGAGTTGGTCCTACCGTCCCACTGACTTCAGAGTACAATTAAAAAAAAATGTTACCGGCACTACATTTCAGGACTATGACAAAAGAACGTTAGCAATTTCTACCCTTTTTTTTAGGTTTCTTAGTCAGATTGGCCCTCATGATAATGGCACCCGCTCATTATGCCTCAGTTAATATATCAGAGCTTATGTAACTGCATCAGTCATGGTACTGATGGAGGATTTTTAAGGACAGAACTTCTTAAAGGGATAGTACACCAAAAAATCTCTCATTATTTACTCACTGTCATTCACAAACGTGTATGACCTTCTTCTGCAGAACAAAGAATGTTTCGATTGTATTATAATATTCACTGTGTGAATATTGAGCTCTTTATCTTTACTTGAGCATATATCTGCAGAACCCGAAACATTAAACCCAGTGGTAATTTGCAAACTAGTTCAATAACTTGACGATCTGTAGAGGTTAAAGGCATTGTCCATCACACCCACCTCGCGTACAGTGATTCAGCTGCATTAAAAATTACGTTCCACCAGCTTCCTGCTACAAAAATAAAAGTGAATGGTGACAGCGTTTCATTTTGTATACCACAGAGTCTGTGGTGAGTCATTCCTGTTTGGGAAAAGCAATCTCTTCCTCCTACTTGTTTGACGTAATAGTCTCTTTCAGGTTCATTAATTTCTTTCAGGATATTTATTCATTTTCCTGTTGTGTGGTTGACATATCTGCACCTGTCAAGTTACTTATGCTGTGTTTTGCTATAACATTTGGATCACTCTCATGCTATTTCCTTCTCATTTTCTCCACTACAGCTTTCCCTCATAGCCAATATAAAATAACTGAAGTGTTGGAACAGCGGTGGAGTGTTTTCGACCTGTTGTTCTCAGTTATGAGAGTATACCAACTGCCCTTTAGGGACAAAAACCGACACTCGGAACCAGACCAGCTGCTCTCAGGCCCCCGACTGTCGAAAGAAGCTAGTAACTCTCGATTCCTAAAATAGTCGGAGTCATAGATTGCAGGCTTGCTCCGTTACACTTCCGACTGCACATTGAAACCCTCTATTTTATCTTACTCTGACGTTTGGAGGTCTAATTTTGTTCTCTGTTTTTGGAGTACATTGCTGGGGTGGTAAGGCCATTCAGATCTGGAGGAGGGGAACTTGAACAGTCAAAACAGGAAGGGTATTATTGCCCCAAAAAAGATTCGTAAATTGTTTCAGACACGAACGCCAATAGGAGACGTGACTCCTGAACTAGCCTGTGGCTCTCTGTACTCAGTGTGGAAGGAGAGGGTAGAGTGTGACAGAGAGGGTTTTGGCATCAGACTACACAGAGGCGGTACCACATCGGGGATAATCTCGTCAACGAAATTTCTGACAAAAATGTAAAGCATAAAGTCTGGATAAAGAAATGTGCAACATGACTATGAGAATTAAAATATACTGTTGATGAAAATATGAGGAACCCCCCCCCCCCCACTGCACCACAATATATTAATATCACACTAAAGAATGTTTTTGAAGGAAAAAATAATAGAATTATTTTTAAAAAAAAAAAAAATCAATAAATGTCACTCATTGACCTGCTTAAGCTAAAGCTGAACAGTAAATGTAAAGGTGTGAATGTTTCATTATTGTCTTTTTTCAGGATTCCTGTCCAGGATTCCAGTTTCCACTAAAATCTGTTTTCAAAACTAATAAGAAATTATTCTTGAGCACTAAATCAGCATATTAGAATGATCTCTGGAGAATCACATGGCTCTGAAGACGGGAGAAATGATGCTGAAAATTCAGCTTTGCATCACAGGAATACATTTTACTTTAAAATATAATAAAATATAAAACAGTTATTTAAAATTGCAATATTTCAAGACAAGACACATCAAAAACAATAGTTTGAACAGCAGTGTAATTTCAGAGTAAAATTGAGTAAAATGTATGAATTAAATTTAATTAACTGACATTGTATTCTTAAAAAAAAAGAAACTGTGTAAAAATAATACTATGTAATTAATGGTATTGAGAAATGGAATGTGATTTGGGAGGCTAAAAAATAGGCATGTGCGCACATAAAATTTAAACACGGTTACTACAGTACAACGGTGATTAAGTATGTACATTTCCTCCTATTACGCAATCTGTTTTTAAAATGTACTTGGACAGATTAATCACTATCGTTAGTTGCCTTTGAAAGAATAATGGCCGTCTTATTCCAGTACTGAGAGGCTGTAAATACCAAAATACACACTGGCCTTTTAGAATAATCTTTACCGCCTCTGCAAAGCTAATAAAGGTCAGGGAAGCTAGATTTGTCTCATTCAAAACTGAGAAAAAGAACCAGCCACCCAAAACATACGGCCCACAGTAACACTTCCACACAAACACAGCCGTTATGAAAGTCTTCTTGGAAACAGTTCAGTTTCTTAGAAAAGACATATTTCTGTACACAACTCTGTTTCTGAGTCACTGATTTTTTTATTATTTATTTTTACTAAAATTTTTGAAGGAGATATATATTCCCTCTCTAGATCTAATAAAGAGTAGATAGATAGATCGTTTAAACCTGATGGGCAAACAGAAGTCCAGTATTTCACATGCTACGTATTTCACATGAGTTGTTGTCGGCGAGGCAACCAGAAGTCTATTTGGTCAGTAAATAAGGGTTTGTTTGAAGTTGCATCAAGGGCTCTCTGAAGAGACTCTCAAGAGGAAAATCATATTACAATATTTGCTAAAAGGATGATACCTGCAGATCATTTAATCAATAGTTTGTAATGTTATGTGCAGACATTGCTTCAGGCATCTCTCAGTAGCACCTCAATCCAGTACATGAGAGCCATGGGGAAGAGTCGGATCAAGATCCAAGGGATGGAGATGGGCAGGATTAGGGTTGGGTTTAGGGATTAGGGGGCGGAGTTGGGTAGGTTTATTTAAGGTGGGAAGAGTTGGATCTGGATCTCCCCGTGGATTTCATGTTCTGCAGTGAGAACCATCTCGCATCTCTTGGCATCATCAAATCTACTTGTTTATGTGTTTTTATATCTAACTTTCCTTCCTTCCTTCCTCCAGGAGAGTGTGGATCTGGGTGAAATTATGTACTCCCTTTGCTATCTTCCCACGGCTGGACGCATGACCCTCACCGTTATCAAATGTCGTAATCTAAAAGCAATGGACATAACCGGATACTCTGGTCAGTGTGAACCCTCATAATCTGTCGAGAATGACTTCAGTGATTAAAATTAGTTAAAGCAACACAATTGCTATACATGTATTTTCTTAGTTTTGAAGGGTCCAATCTTTTTTAAATATGTAAAACGGATTTTCCCTTAATTTACTTAAAGATGCAGTATGTAATATTGACAACTCGTGGTTGAAATGGGTACTGCAGTCCAAATTCAAAATTAGAGAGTTGTGAAGGAAAACGTAACTTCCTAATTGTTTATTGCAAACATTTGTTATGCTAGTTACAGAAGCTATTTTAAATGTACAGTATCTATCAAGAGTCAAGCAATTATCAAGTAATATTCCTTTTTTATCAGTAATTAATACATTTATTGATAGGCTTTCTCTAATTACTTTAAGTGTGTTACTTTTATTGAGTAGATTCTAGGTTTATTTTTACTGTGCACTTGCCCACAAGTTTTTATTATGGGGCAAAAGTTTATTTACTTAGGATTGAAGATATCCTGTATCCTGTAGGATTAAAGATATAAAGTGACCCTCCAGGGGAAAGGATTGCACACCCCTGACTTAAATTATGATGAAAATAATAACTTTAATGTTTTAACCACTTTTCTCCTCATGTTACAACATTTTTTGAAACTTTCTGGTATAAAATATATTAGCATTTTAAGTACAAAAATGTATTGTAGAAAAATACAACAAAATCAAATCCAATTAGACTATTGGCAATAGTTCCCTTCTACAGTGTGTACATAAATCAGAAAATCTCATATGAAAATTAATTGCATTTTGTTTATGCCTAGGGTCTCTGCAACCACAACAAGATGTAACATTTGTCATAATGAATATATGATGCATGTTATCAAGTTAAAAAAATTGTATTGTTTGCATAAGAGGAGGAAAAGCCATAAACCTGACACTTCAATGCAAATATGTTTTTTGGAGATATTAAAACGCCTGTGGGGTCTGTCAGATTGCAAGCAGAACATGAGGGTTATGACAGCTAAACAGAAAATACGTGTTATGTAATTCTTTTATGCATAAAATATTACCAAGGTCTAAAAAAAGATTTTGGTTGTGGAATATGACAAATAACCAGCTTTATTTTTTGTGTTTTGAATCTGAAAAGCTCCAAACTGATTCACTTTGCTTCCCCCCAAATACAGATCCATATGTTAAAGTCTCCCTCATATGTGACGGTCGAAGACTGAAGAAGCGGAAGACAACCACCAAGAAGAACACACTCAACCCCATCTATAATGAGGCCATCATTTTCGACATCCCACCAGAGAACGTGGAGCAGGTCAGCCTGTCAATCACAGTGATGGATTACGACAGGTCAGTCCCTGCTTTTTAAGATACTATCAAAACAATTACCATTCAAATTAAAAACCTCCATCCATTCATCTTCCGAACCGCTTGTCCTATGTAGGGTCACGGCGATACTAGAGCCTATCCCAGTGTTAACTCACAACAAGCTGAAGATTAAATATTCTGACATAAAAGATGGGGATAATTATAATATTAAGTCAGATAACATGCTTGGGCAGTTGTTTATGCCATGGTCCTGTTGATCAAGTATGATCACTATTAGTTCCACTGGTTTCCTTAGTTGATCAAGTATGATCGCTAATAGTTCCACTGGTTTCCTCAGTCTTTATCCATTATTTTGCATCTGGATCTAAAATGTACATACTTTTTAGTTGCGCAAACCACTCACCAATGAAAACTTTTTCTAAAACAAAGTCGTGCGTTCTGTTTCTCTTTCAGAGTTGGACACAATGAAGTGATAGGGGTGTGCAGGACAGGGCCGGATGCAGAGGGTCTTGGAAGGGACCACTGGAACGAAATGCTAGCTTATCCACGCAAGCCCATCACCCACTGGCATGCACTTTGTGAGGTGAGAGAATAGAAATCCAAGGAGAAAGCAGGGCGCAAATGCCACTTGCCCATAAGAAAAGTGATGCAATATTATGCTGTTTTTACGCCATGCCAAATTTAAACTTTTGGACTTGATGTTCATTTAAAGAGATAAGATAAAAACTCCATGTAACAGACCAAAGAGCATCTTAATACCCGGTGTAAACAGGGCCAATGTTATGTAGATTGAGCCCTGATATGGTGCTTTGGGCTCAGTCGGATCCATATGCCAAGTGCATTCAAGTCTAATATGTCCTAAACTACTCTTCTGTAATATTTTGGTATCATCTGTCCCTGCAGTGGCCAGGAAGAGCATCCAGTTTTGAGAGTCAAGGATCATGTCCATCCCCAAAACCCCCACTGACCCCATAATATCCTGGAATCCACACAATCCTAACTGCAAAACACATTTGGTTTGTATAATTAATACGGTATATTTTTCTCTAGTCGTAACCTGTAATGTTGCATTGTAATTTGAAAAAAGGACTAAACAGTACTGGTATACCTGCTACAGACACAATCATGTATCCAAATCTCACAATTTCTCTGACATTTTGCTTTTACTGGTGCTGAGTTTATGAGCTCCTAAAACAATAGTTTTCAGGTCACTTTGAAGCTGACAGTGAATGTGAAGCTTCTTGCTGTTTGACAGTATAATGATGCTATGACATGTTACAGACACATGAAATGACAGTGCTTATCATTTCATATTCTTAAACGTTTCAGTTATACATTCCCCTGTCTGGTGAAACTATTTGACAAATTTAATGCAGTGTTGGGGGAGTGAAAAGACGAGGTGTTTGAATATGAAATCAAGACCTGTTTGGTATGGAACTCATTTGCTTGTTAATAAATGCTAAAGAATATTTATTTTAATAAAACTGCAGTATTCTGATTTAAAGACATTAAAATAGAATTAAACTTAATTCAATTATATATTAATAAATATTTAATGATATGCTCATTGTACTTGAACGTCTCAAATTTTGTTAAATAAATGGAAAAGAATCAATTTCTCAGCTTTAATACTGTATATGTACACAGGATAAGAAGGTATTGACATAAAAAAAAGAGATACTGTACATAAAGGCACTGAAATCTAGCAGGCAAATGTTTCGGGAGGTCACTAAAAGTTAACTTAAGAGCGGTCATAATCTGACACAATTTTTTTTTCTTAGCTAGCATGTGCTGAAAATGATGTTCAAAAGGGACTTGCACAGTAGCCAAAGATGTAGCGTGTTTTGTTGTTGTTTAGATTGATGGTTCTCTCAAGTCAAAGTAGAACAAACATCATAATACAATTTTGATTATTCCCTATATTATGCAAGATAATATTTATATCAATTCACATTAAGATTTTTTAATCTTTTTAGATATATGAAACACTTATACCAAACATCAAATTCTCAAATCTAAAATTAATCAATCCTCCCTCTTCCACTCTTGTAAAAATTGAAAGCCACTGAAACTTCTTTCTTTCTTTCTTTCAACTGTGAAATAACAGGTGAAGCACTGCCAGCCACACAAACTAAAGGCTCAACTGATACAATATTCACATGTTGTGGTCATTTAAAAATGAATGGACAATGGAAATTTGCCTGTTGATTAATTGGTGTTGTAGTCGAGTTTTCTAATGTCAGAGAATTAGTATTCATTTAGTGAATCATCCCGCATCTATTCAGTCAGTATGCAAATAATAATAATAATATAGTATACTATGGTAATTGCACACCAACCTTTTAAAGCTGGGTGTTTTCTGGTGTGTCCATTAAGTAATAATGCAATCATGGCAATTACACAAACGGCTGTGTACTGTTAACTTTGATTTGCACATGAAGACAGTGCTTCTGCCCCAGAGCTCGGTCAGAGTTATAGAACAAAGATTCTTGTAGCATGCCGATACCAGTACATTAAATATGGTTTAGAAATGTAGAATGGTTTAGATATTATTTCTGAGAGGTAGTATTTTTACTTCATTTAACTTGCCATTGCTGGCATGTGTGTATAGATACTTGAGAATTTCTTCGAATTGTTATCTTGTTGAAGTGCATTTCTATGGATCGTTTGGTGGTTGGTTTGTACTATGGGCTCGTGGTCTTGAATAACTTTATACACAATTTGCATATTTGTGTAATGGCTTCTAAAAATTGTTCAACTGTTTTGATTAGCACTCAACTTCCTGAGATGATTTCTTGTCGAGCTATTGATGAACTGCTTCTCAGTGATTTTTTGTCATATTTGCACCAGACAACTAAAACAATCGCTATGTATGTTGTTATGATGTGTACAGTTTGTGATAACTTTTGTAAAAAAAAAAAAAAGAAAGAAAGAAAAGAAAAAAATGCAGTAAATATTTGAAATATAATTTTACTGGATGTTTCAAATGTATTTTAATTAAATAAATTCTGAATTGTTAAAGTGTATTTTACAATGTGTTGTATATTGAAGCTGCTTTATAGAGTGTAAAAAAAAATTCGACAGATGTTACATAATTTTGCAACCATCAGCGGCCTTTGCTCGATTTCACTCGTTTCACTTGAACGGGCCTCGCAACAGAAGGAGTCTCCGCTTGTGCTCGAAAAAGATCATTCTGCACACACACCAGGGAAAGAATTAAAGCGGGCTTGGAGCAAAAATGTCCCCAAAATTCAAGATATGGGACAAAAGTTCTTGTTTTTAATATTTATCACAGGATATAGTTAAGCAATACCACCCAATCAAGTGTGCTGTTTTCCCGAATATCAGCATGATTGCAAATGTGATGCAGTATACTGTATATCAGCCTACAGTATATTATATTTATATAACAGTCAAAAAAAAAAAGAAATTAATATTAGATTAATTATATTTTAGAATATTTTTTTTTAGAAAATTGTTGATTTACTCTATTTCACCAATGAAAATAGCTTCAAAAAATGCACAGTAGAGCCATTGCGCGTCTCAGAACAACACATTTAATTACTGAATGAATTAAATTTTTGATTAAGGCTTGTTACACAATACAAATATATTTGCCTACTACAGTGATATTTAAAGGAGAACTCCGGCGCAAAATGGACTTTTGGTCTAATAAAACATTGGTACCTTGTCGACCATTCTCACAACAATTGGCACATCGTTCGTGGTTCGACTTATCGAGACTGTTTTCCACAGATGGCTCCTGCTGTATACACAAAGTGGACTCTTAAACGGTCTATACACTTACAAAGTTTGTGCCGGAGTTCTCCTTTAACCAAAGACTCACGCTTATTGGGCTATTTTTGGTCTGTTGAAAGTACCTTGTTGATTCTTTTACACTTTTAAACTTAATTTTAATGTTCGATGGTTGAAGAGCGAGTTGATTTAATGTCATCTCATAGTGACGCTTTTTTACCGTATTGCGTTCATAGAGAGAGCCTTTCACTGATTGTTTACAGCTTAACGGAAGTTACGCCCATAATTCGCGCAAAGCGTCATGGGGCATGGGAATAAGGTGGATAGTAGGAATATGGGTAGTATAAATGAAATTTGCAAGTAATACATCCACCATGTTGTTTCTGTTATGTGACCTAGTAGATATTAAAGTAATTGCAGTCGCATTGCACACAATGTTTTTTGTCTGTCTTTTTTGTTTCTTTGAAACGGGCAAAAAAATTGCAAAAGTAGAAAGCGGTCCATTAAGAATGATACTGTGTCTTCAGAGAGATGATGGAAAAAAGCTCTGAATGCTGCGCTGTACCAATTTTTCAGACAATTTACTTAATGGCGTCACGCTGTTCAGATGTAATTAGGCTTTCTCTGATATTTAATAATTAATGACACAGACAGAGTGGGAAAGAGAAAGAGACCATGAGAAAGAAAGACTTCAAGCCAATTAAGGAGATGAAAGGTAAGATGTTTGTCAAAGTGCATCACATTTGATCCGTTTAAAGTGAAAAATGTTTCGACAATGTGATGATACAGTCCTATTTTGTTTATGGATTTACTATATTTTTTGTATACTATATATAAAAATCTCAACAATTAATGGCTGTGAAGGAGACGTTGGGAACAACTCATGTTCAGATACATTTGACCCACATCAAGGCTCCATTTAACAAGAGACCAGAGCCAAATGGCTAAAAGAGAAGATAGAAGCACCAATCAAATGGTGCACGTATTGAAGAGTAAAACACACAAAAGGAGATGCTGCTGAAAGAGGCAATGCTTTCTATCTTACCTTTGAGCCTCGGACTGCTAAAAGGTTCTTCATGAAAAGCCTGGTGCGCCTGGTGCAGGCAACTGCCATTTCCTTCATCTCTGTGGTTATCAAAGAGTCGTCTGCCTCGTCCATTCGGTCTGTTGGGGAAAGAGGAAAATACAATTGGTCCTAATGTTGAGCTTGCAACTTTGTTTCCATGCATGAGCAATAAACTGTGAAGACTCAACAGTCCCAAGGCAAGTTCATTTAACACATTTAGGTTGTTGATTGGCCCATTAAAATAGAAGGAATGGCATAAAATCAGCCGGTCATTATCGCAAAATAAACCCTGACAGAGCGAGCAAGTGGGGTTTATATGTTTTGCGAAAATGTTCTTGATTACACTGTTAAATGGATATGAGCTTTAAATATTTTTATACAAGAAGAAAATGGCATGAGATTGACCACCTGGGTCAAATTTTAGCATCATTGTACAACAACTTAAACGCAGAATGCCACAACTGACCAATTACAATCAAGCCTCCATTTTGGCTCCAATGTAATGTGTTAATATGCAGGTATTGCATTTTTAAATGTCCATAAACTTAATGTCCTTGCAGAGAATGACTAACCCCTTTCCTGTTGTGGAGTTTTTCTTACAATGAAATAATGCATGATAATCTAGTGTTTTGTATCTTTTGTTACCATACAAGACACCATCAGATTGTGCATAATATGGTTCTGACTGTATGCTTTATCATCACTTTGAGCTTATTATTTGCATGACAGAGCCCACATAATGCAAGCTTTTAGCTCAAAGAACATCCCAAGCTACTACAAAATGTGAGAAATCTCAGTTTATTTTTTTTCCTCTAAATGCCTCTCTTCCAGCAGGTTTGGAAAAGTGGACAGAAGATATATCTGATTTTGGCCTAGAAACTGCTTGAAAAAAAAAAGAAAAAAAGAAAAGAAAAACATCTCCATTAACTGTTAGACCACTCCACACTGAAAATAGCATGATATCGGTCTGCAAAAAACAACAACAATGACCGAGAAACAAGTAATGTTGAATCTGGAACAGCATGCTAGCATTCTACTCTTACTATTTTTGCTATAGAAAGCTATAGTAAAAGTATAGTATACTAGTATGTGATTGCATAAGTCTCCATCATTTATTCTAACAAAAATCAAGAATAAAGTATACGAGGAAGAGATGCAGGGCACTGTCATTACAATGCACCCTTGGCTCTCATTATAGGAATGATTGGACTTCTGAGTGGGAAAAGCCTGCATGCTGTTTGCATCTTATAAAATCTACAGTGCATTTAGTCTCCTAAGATAGATGCTGCAAGGCCAGTGTGTGTGAATGTGTTCACCTTGTCAGTTTAATTGTTGAACTGTCACTCAACAAGGCAACAAGGGTCCATTTGTATCCCCATAGGCTGAGGTCTGACATGTTCCCCATTCTAGCCATTTCTGGAAACTAATGCAAGATGTAGCCGATGATTGTGAACTACTTGTGCCTTGCTGGTGTCTGAGAAACTGGTTTAGAGTGAGAGTGAAAGTGTTAAAATGAATTTTCATCATAAGTCCTAGACTTTATTCTTATATTGCTCAATTCTTCAAGGGTTACATCATTCTAAAATGAAATATCATATACACACACAAAAGATTTTTAGTTAACAATAACAACACTGAAGTGCCCCATTAACTTTGATTGTATGGACAAAAACACTTCAGAAAATATTCTTTGTGTCAACAGAAGAAAAAAAGTCAAATTTCCCTTTTTAAGGAAAACTTATTTAGGAGAGAGTGACATAATAGTTGAATTCACTCATATCATCAGTCTGAACGTTTTGATTAGTCCACTTAAACACAGAGGGCCCTATTTTAACGATCTGAAACGCAAGTGTCAAAGCGCATGGCGCAAGTAACTTTGTGGGCGGGTCCCGGCGCTGTTGCTATTTTCCCGGCGGGATAAATGCCTCTTGCGCCTGGCGCAAATCTAAAAGAGGTTGGTCTGAAGTAGCTTCATTATTCATAGGTGTGGTTTGGGCGTAACGTGAAATAAACCAATCCGAGCGCCATCCAACATACCCTTTAAGAACAGGTGCGCATGTTGCATGACGGATTGTTATTATAACGGCGGGTTTACCAGGCGCGCGCCAGGAGCGTTCACAGCCGATGAGACCGACGTTCTTGTCAGGACAGTGAAAGACAGAAGTGACGTTGTATAGGGATGGGAGAAACTCTTGCACATCAGCGTCGGTTAAACATTATAGCCTATACGTATGTTTCTTGCCACTATTGGGCAAACAGGTCTGATCCTTTAGTACTACAATAGCCTTAAGAAATGGGTATTTCAGTTTTTTCATCTTCATGTAAACGAAAATGATTTCCCTCATGTGTTAATATTTTTCCTTGTTATAATGTATGATTTGCAAAAATAAAAACTACTGCATCTATGTTGATGAGAGAATCAGTATATGCGCGTTGTGTAGGCCTACCCGCTATATTATGGCCAAGCATGCGCGCTTAAAATAGCATTATGAACAACGCGCAACGCGCCACTGACTTTAGACCAGGTTTTTTCTGGTCAGTGGCGCAATTGTGTTCTGGAAGTGTAAAATAGCACCAGGGAATGTTTGCGCCGAAACACGCCTCCTTTTTGCGCCGATCCGCCCATGCAGGGAGCGCAAGTTCATTTCCTAGTTTAGCCTACCGACGTGCGTCTGTGGAGGGGAAAATCCCGCTTTGCGCGCGTGCAAAATAGGAATGAGACATGCGTTTGTGTATAAAGTCATTTGCGCCGGGTGCAAGATAGGGCCCAGAGTGATGACTTCAGGAAAAAATGTAATTGCTTTTAAAATGAGACATTTACTGTGTTTATGTAATACTAAAACAGTCATGGCCTATTTAAATGAGTATCGGGCCTGTAATTATGCTTCTATTCTGCATCTAATAACACATCAGGTGGTGGTAGTCAGTTGCACTTCTCACCAATGTCCTTAATACCAATGTCCTTATAGGTCAACATGAAGAAAACTGTCTAATGTGCATGTCTGAACAATTTTTTAGTCAGACTGTACATTTTCAGAGCAAGAAAGAACAGCGTCAGTCCTAATTGGTATGATTAGTTGAGCAGGTCACAAGAACCTTGCACCTAAGTATTAGGTTTGAGTTTCTAATGCTTGTCATATTTATACTCCAATTTGCATTTATCCTTTTTCACTTTCACATTTAAACTTGTAGCCTGTTTCAACAAACATTTAGAGCTCGTTTTTGTTGACTGAAGTAATCCCTGCGCAGGATTTAAGCGGAAAGTATTTTATCTCATCTGAAAACCTGAGTTGAATCTGTCACACTGCCCTGTCTTTGATTTTGCATTAGCGCTGTCCTGATCAGTGCGAGCCAGAGGTTATTCTGTGATATATGAGTGTTGTCATGTTGAGGGGACGTAGTGGACAGGGAGCTCATCTCTCATTATAAGGGTCGTTACTGTCACTCTGTAATGCTTCACAGATATTGTAGTTCATGGATCAATCATGGAACAGATGATTTTAATGCTGCGTGTGGATGGAATAATAAGCGGAAAGATAGATAGCAATGCTCTACTCATAACACCCCCAGTGAAAATGTGAACACAATGCTTCCATATGCATGTGACTCAAACACCGCATGTCACCTTCTGTAACCGTCAGCTAAGAGCTGTCATGTCATTTGAAGGTTTAATTATTAGAGGGCATCACACTTCTGCTTCGTATATTTCACACATTCTGGTTGAGTAGTCACTGTCAACGTGTCTTATCTGACTGTTTTCCTGCAATGATTTTATCCTTAAACTGCGCATTCTGTCTATAAACTTCAATTTATATTTATGAGCATGAAATTACTAAATAACAGGCATGAAAACGCTATACATTCGGCCAAATAGTTTAAAGCAGATAAAAAAGTGTTCCATGTCAGTATATATATATATATATATATATATATATATACACACAAACACACACAAATACAGTGCAATTGATATCTTCAGTCTTTATTCAAATACTATTTAATTTGGTTAAAGATTTTGTAACGATATTGGATATGTGTTTCGAGTCAATTGTTTTATTTATAATAATGCAATAAAACATGCCAAATAGTGCAGGCAACAATTTTGGCCAGTGTCAAAGAAATTATGCATGGCACATGTACACAAATTATTGAGTTATGCCAATATATATGTAAATATATGTAATGCCTATAAGTATTGAGTAATGCCAATAATGAGAACTGCTGCTGTAATCAACCACAAACGGAAACCAACCAAATATTAATAACTGATTATACTGTAGTCAATGCATGCAAATGTTTGCATATGTTAAATAAACCCTATTTTCCATAAGATATAGTTTGCCTTTTTTTTTCAATTCATTTTGTTAGATAAATACTTGAACAAAGTTCCCTTGTTTTGTTATTCCCAATAATTAACATACTCATCCTTACCCTAACATACAATCCAACTTGTAGGGTAATTAAAAACAAATATCCCAAATATATTCTCTGGACATCACCTTTTGCCATCTACACATCCACTTAAATATTTTATACATAAATATAGTGAATATTCAGTATATTGAATATATACTAAGCTAATTGTCAAGACACTAGTTTCAAGTATCATTTTTCACTACAAGTTTTACCACGATGTGACTGCTCAGAGAATCACTGTTCTCAATGAACATTCTGCTGTTAACTTAATCTATTACTGTCTTTATTTCTTGAAACTCTGGCTCTCGCACACATAAAATGCAGCGCCTACTTTCCAAGCCACTGACAGACGTGCCGGAGGTGGATGTGTATTGATATGAGGAACCAGAAATAGACATTTTGCCCCTTGGATCAGAGTGCTGAAATCATCTTTCATTAGAGCTCTCTTGACTAATCTCCTATGACACACACACGCACACATACAAACTCATGAATAAACAAAGTTCATTTGTCTGTGTGTGTGTGTGTGTGTGTGTGTGTGTGTGTGTGGATGGAGGGGGAAAACAGTTCAAATAGAGATGGCACATTTTGGAGCAAGACCTAGTTCAGATCTTAAATAGTTGGAGTAGATTGAGGGAATGGGTTTAATGCTGAGGTGTCTTTTTTTTAAATGTTAAAATATTCAATATTTTCTCTTATCCCTGCATAATATGCAAAGACAACTATAAGTAGCGGTTATAGGCTAATTTCACAGCAAAAAAATGGTAAACTGTAGCTCAGTGTTTGTTTGAGCATCCCAACTAGCTTTATTTTTTAATTCCATTTAGTGATAAACTTCAGCTTTAATGATGTAGTAAAGCAGGTACATTTTTCAAGACATCTCCAAATTTATTTAGCACGTGCCCTATCCAGGCTACTTCTCTGAAATTTGTGAAGGCACCGTATGTGTTATGACAGCTTCCCTATCACGTACAGAGCTCCAGCTTTAATTCCCTGGAATTATACGTTTGACTTCGACTTGCAATCGCTTCACGTCGGCAGCACTAAAAACGTTTTTTAATCCAAACACTTGGCATTCAGTCAGTCAGCATAGACTTGGATTGGTTGCCTGTTATACCGAGTCTAATCTGAGAATGTTATGTCGTAAATTTCTACTAAGAACAAAAGAAACGTGATGGTGAATTTTAATGATGACATTCATTATGTGATCGATGAAGAGTAAGGCATCATGGTAAATACGGCCCCATGTTTCTCTCCTGCTGTCCTGCACTCAGAAGCACATAAATGGGCTATCTGTAATACTAAATGGTAGGGGTTTAACGATATCATGTCACGATTCGATACATATCACAATACTGAACTCACGATACAATATTATTGTGATACTCCAAGATGATAAAAGGTCAAAAAATGTACTGTTGATTAAAATGCTAAATTTGATATTTCATTGTGGGTATACATGAATAGGCTTGGACTTGGTGCTGATAACCTAATGCACAGGACAATGTTTACACCAGAATGAAAACATTCATGATTCTTAAACTGAAAATACAGAATTATATTAGACAAATATCCATGCACTCTGACTAAATATATTTAAAATAAAGGTCACTTTGTACTGGTAACATCAGACATTTGGCATTATCATATGGGCTGTCAAACGATTAATCGCATCCAAAATAAAAGTTTGTGTTTACAAAATATATGTGGGTTAACTGTGTAAAATTTATATACATATATATATATATATATATATATATATATATAAATACACACACATGCTTGTATATATTTAAGAAATTCATGTATATACTGTATAGATTTATATATAATTTATATTATATAAAAATATAAATATTTTATATATAATTAATATTTTTTCCTTAAATATACATGCATGTGTGTGTATATTTATATGTGTACAAAATAATTATAGACAGTGCACCCACATACATTATGTAAACACAAACTTTTAGATGCGATTTGGATTATTTTGGATGCGATTAATCGCGATTAATCGTTTGACAGCCCTACATTATCAGGAGCACAAATATCCCTCCATTGTATTATTACATTATATTCAACATTATACATACAGCAGAAGTTTAATGTAGTACTGACACTACAAATCTGAAAACAGTAATTTTCATTTTGGGTAAATACATACTAAATTGTGTATACCACGGATGGACATAGACAGAATGACAGAAAGAACGACAGACAGATTCTAATGGGGAAAAAAACAGATGATTATTAAATATTACAATCCTTTTGTTGCCCGTGTGAATTACCCAGTGGCACTAAGAATAAGCTCTGACCATAGGAAATGGTATTTCTATGAATGAATGTTCGGACGCCCACTCCACACATCATGAGTCATTGACTGCGACTTGATGTTCTCAGAGTCAGTATAGGAGCAGCCAACTGTGCACAGTTGGATCACTGTTTGCGAGACATAACCCAAGTTTGTTCTCACAGAACACACACCAAAACACACAGAACACATCATTAGACAGCTGTACCAGAATTTGAAAAAAAAAAGCTAACATAAAAAAGCTAAGTAGCATTTTTTCTTGATTATTCTTAATATCTGGCTGTTTAATACTATACTTCCAATACATTTGGTTTAGAAAAATTGGATAAAGCCCACAGCAAGAGCAACACCCTCGACACGGCACAGCGTGGATGAACACAATGTTTGAGGAGAATGTGCAGCTGTCAGTCAAAACTTAAGTTTAGCATCCATTATCACTATTAAGCAGTTGCTTTTTAACATGCATATTACTGGGATATTGTCTGTTTATTAGTACTTAAGTTATAAAGCATATTAATGCCTTATTCTGGATGATCATATTCTACATCCCTTAATCCTAACCTGAACAACTAGTTTACTAAACAGTGATAAACAGTCATTAGGAGTTTTTTGAAGCAAAAGTCATAGTTAACAGAATTGTACCCTATAAGTGCATTGCAAGTGCAATTAACACCACAGGCCATCACTTTGCCTACTCTGCAAACTCCAAAATTTGTCTCTAATCTTATCTAAATAAAAAGGGCCTTGAAGTATTTAGCAAATATCTTCAGCATTATATGCCCTAAAGTGAGACTGCTAACCATCTGGCACATCATCATCAGGCTTTTAACAGCATGCAAAACAGCTGTGGTCAGAGATTGATGTCCATTACGGGAAGGCAAAGCTCTACTATTGGCTTGAGTGGTGACAGGCTGGATATCTGAGAATAAAGACCATCAAGGGGGAGGTAGATTAATGCCCGCATGGTCAGGCTAAAGCTGTTTGATACTGTCGGCTAGACACAGGTCCCATCTCAATTTGGTGAGCAGCGGAGATAAGCCTGCCAGTGGCGTGCTGAGCCGGTCCAAATACAATGATAAGAAGGCGAGTGTGAGCTGGAGGGTTACAGGCATATCTTGCCTGCACTGTAAATTTTAGAATGGTAGCAATGTGCAAGAAGACCTTCCACTATGAGACGGCACCCATTCAACGACCTCCATTTCCAACTCATACAAACATAGACACACAATTAAGTCTCTCTGCAAATCACTTTGAACTTTGAAAGGTCATAAAATGAGCAGATGTTCCTAAATCCCCCATCCATCCATCTATTATTTCATTACAGACTGGGAAGTTTAATGGAATGTTTAAGCCGCGGGGTGTAAAGAATCAAGATTTGTAGTTTTGCAGTTGCTTATTGTGGATTTGGCCTCCTGCGGTCTCTATGGAAACCCCCGTCTGCTTCTGTAGTCTCTGTAAGAATTTAATATGTATACCTGCGTTCCCAGGGTGACCAGACGGCAGATAAAGCTGGTGTCAGTCACAGCTGTTCTTTGAGAACACATTCTTTATTGCCTGAGCGCACTCATGATTTAATTGCTCGCGAGTAACACTTCACATTGCAATATCATCCAGCTGAACTGCAGTGAATAGATCATCACTGATGTTGTAATAATTTGAGCACAATATCTGCATTGCTCTTGTCTATTGGCCATAGCAGAGTAACAATGACATAGTTCTGAACTCCTTTGGCTGTTAGCAAGTGGAGGGATGTGTAGAATTCAATCTTCATTTTGTTGTTTTTGTTTGTGTTTTACTTATACAGCATGAGGAAGGATGGATAGAGAGAAAATGGAATATAGATATCACAATCACACACATGTTAGTAGTTTAGATTTGCTCAGTCAGTCACATGTTTCCACCTTGTGATCAAAACATGAATTGCAGCTGAATTTGTACTGCTGTGACCCAGGGCTCCCCAAGTCACTTTCAAGTGTAAAATTACTGTATTTAATAACATGTAGTAGAGGGAAATTGATATGTAGTAGAATGAAATTGATTTTAAAAAAGCCTTTATTTGACTAGCTATTTTATAATCGAAAATTTTAAAAACATGGGGGGAAAATTTTCTTGCCCTGAAGAAAACTGTTTGTCCCACTGCATGTTTTTTTTTTGTTGTTTTTTTGTTTTTTTTTTTACATTTTCTATTATGAAATTGCCAGTCAAATAAAGGCTTTTTATCAATTCCTAAGACAAGTGCCTTGGATTTCCTTCTACTGCATGTTATTGAATTCCCCATCCCAAAGAGAACCTTCATACACTTTTTTGAACTCCTTGAGCACCCTATACATTTTTTTTTCTTTTACTGTATTTAATGTTTTGAAGGAAGTCTCTTATGCTCATCAAACCTGCATTTATTTGATAAAAAAAATACAGGGAAAATGTTATTGTGAAAAATGATTGAAATTTAAAGTAATGGTTTTCTATTTTAATATAATTTAAAATGTCACTTATTTGATGCAAAGCTGAATTTTCAGTATCATTACTCCAGTCTTCAGTGTCATGTGATTCTTCAGAAATCATATATTGATTTGATACTCAGTTATTATCAATGTTGGAAACATTTGTGCTGCTTAATATTATTTTGGAACCTGGGATACTTTTTTCAGGATCCAATTTAAAAAAAATAAAAGCATTTATTCAAAATAGAAATCTTTTCTAACAATATAAATTGTTACTATCACTTCTTATCAATTTAACACACCCAAAGTATTGATAGTGTATGGTATTGTATATTGATACTGTATGATGGTAGTGTATATTATTACAAATGATTTCTATTTGAAATAAATGCTGTTCTTATAGATATATTTACTTTTTATTCATCAAAGAATCCTGAAGGTTTTATAAAAGAAATATTAATCAGCACAACTGTTTCCAACATTGATAATAAATGAGTGCAAGAAGACGTATAGTAACGACAACATAAATAAGAAGTTCTCAAACCTGTAAGATCCACACTGCATATTCATACGTTGTCTGGAGAACTTTCCTTCAGAGACAATGCTTGCGCTGAAAAGGGGCAACAAAGGCCGTTTTAACAAGTGTATTCACAACTAGTCCCAAAACACAAACTTTTAACCTTAGCATGATAAACAAACTCTGAAATCTAAGGTTAGGAAAGTCCTTCCCTCATTATTGTTTACTCTGTTGAAGGATAGTTAAAAAAGAGCAGAGCACTAACACACAATTTTAACTTTAACTTAATGAAACTTAATGTCAAAACACTAAAAGTTGCTTGATGAGTAGCGGTCATTTGCCTTATCAACTCTTAAAATGTTTTGTTTTAGACAGGATATAACTTACCTTTTCTTGTAATGAGCCTACATGTTGTTATAAATCGTGCGAATATTTTTATTTTGCTAAACAGCTAAACAAACAAATTCCGTCGACCTCCGGTCTGCAAACTTAACTCGACCAATCAAATAGAGTGCCGAAGTTACGACGTCACTCTGTAGGCCAAAACGCGGAAGCGAGTTAGCATTTTAGCACTACCGGTTCCCTCGCTCTAAAGTCTATGGGATTTTTGAATGGATTTTTGCAAAATCACCTGAAATAAGGTCTGTGTTTAACAAAGCCTCTAAATATTTTCACGTTTTGATCTTTGACATAGAACACACAGTTATAACCTGCTTGTGGTTTTTTCAACTTTATTGTGTCTGATTGTGTTTTTTTTAAATCTTTATATAAGCTTCAAAATGTATAAATTTTGGATTAACTTGCAAAGATTATCTTGATAGACAAAACGTGTAAGGGTCACAACTCTTTGTTAAACACAGATCTTATTTTTTTGCGATTTTCCAAAAGTCTATGGGGAAAATGCATTGCTTTTTGACTGAGGGAATCCATGCGCCGCTAGCTTCCTATCCCATAGGCTTCCAAGCTGTCCTACAAAGTGACGTCATCACTTCGGCACTCTATACGCCGGATGCGTGTCAGTACTTAAAGGGGCCGCAGTCATTTTGATCAAAATCATACACTCGATCATTAATCAACTGTTTATTTTGTTGGTTCGAATACATTCTATTAAAAGTTTGCCGCATCTGTATTGCTAAATATGCTATTGCTAATTCAGTTCAGGGTTTTAAATTGTGAATCTTGCGGGGAAATATTATCATCATATGAAAAATGGATGTAAAATGGAAACTCAATCATGGACACACAAAAAAAATTATTTAATCAATTAACATTTCATTTTAAATTACAATTTAAGAAACACATTATACAATCAATCACTGCATACCGTTGTATTCCAGAAGATGGCAGTAAATTTCAGGGAATTTCAAATTATGCCTAGACCTCAACAAACATTTATATATACATAATATCCCACTACAACTTACTTCACTGAAATTATTTACATGACAGAACATGATCAAGATAGGTATCAATCTCCTATCTGATACTCGATACACTCATTTCATCTCTTGCTGTTGATGTTGGCTGGGGGAAAAAGTATCATGCTATCATATATCCTATACTTTATGGTTTAAGCAATAGCCTATCGTATGACTAACTTTATGGATATAACTGATTTATTTATTTATTTATTTTAGTTGGGCACAACTAAATATTGTAATTAAATAAAACAATCATAATGATGGCATTAGTAGAATGTAGGCTATTGGATATGACTATTCATACTACATCAAGCTTATTCTCTGGTAGGTTTTTATTTTATTTTATTTTTTGATTCATCTAATTGGTCACTTATTTCCACGACAACTGCATTAATTAGCCGCACTACATTGCTTACTATAGCATGGAGACACCTCTCCTTCAGGACCACGGACAGCGGCCGCTACAATGTGAAGCGGAACTCCCTCCACTGGGTACAGTAGCCTACTTAATATATAATTAATAATAATGAAAAAACAGCTATTTCATAAACTTTCGAGACATGAAATCGAGACAAGGAGTCTTCTGCATTATTCCAAGTTATACAGTATAAAAATGTGAATGAATATATATATATATATATATATACACACACACACACACACACACACGCACACACACACACACACACACACATTATTTGTGCAATTCTTGCTAATTTCCTGACCAGTTATTTGTGAATAAAAGGCCACTAAATGTTTTGCAGTTTTTGGCTTGGGCCTTTCTTTCCTCTCAGAAGAGTGTATATTACCTGATATAAAAAGAACCAGGAAGCAAATAATAATGATAAATTGATTATTAGAAGAAACCAAAGAATCAGTAATTGTAGGCAGTTCACACACTCTCTTTCTGTTCATTTGGCTCCTCTTCAACATTCTCTGTTAATTAAAAAAGATGGAAAAAAAGAGAAAATAAATTTCGCAATATCCTCACAATTTACAGTCTAGACATGCACCAGTCGGTAACTACTTGACCTGAAATTAAATGACAGTAAGTAAGATGGTGAACAAATTATTTGTTTTTAGATGAAATTGGTTGTCGGGGGTGAGCATAATGAGACACTTCTGTTCTGATTGAAACCGACTTTTCCCTTACAGCTCCAACATATGTTCACAAGAGATGAAATCATCATAATTCTTCGGCATTTCATTTAAAGATTTACAGCAGATGTAATATTTGTCATTCCAAAACAAATAGTGAAAAACTAAACTGTAAAAATCACCTTTTCTCAAGGTTGTGACATCATCATAAGTCTCATCCGTGCGATCTGTGTCAAAATACAGAGATAACATCACTGTCTCTAAACAAGCGCTAAGTGACATCTGCTCTCTTCCTACATATTTATTTAGAAGTAATATTTTTTATGGGAAATTCTCACAATTGAGTAAATCAGTGATGGCATCATAGTCCTCTGTAGCCTCTTTATCCATGTTGTCTGCATCAATTAAAAATAAAACATCAATAAAACATACACTAAGAAAAATCAGAATGAATTTTCAGTACAAATAACTGAAAATTCAGAAAATTACCAGCCCCTTTTCCGTTTTTCTACATCATTTTTTACATTTTCCTTAAAGTCTAGAACCATTATAACAACCAAAAAGTTGTTAAATGATAAACTGCATTCAGAAACGCTGACATGGATGTCTCTCGTCACACTAACACCTGTGTGTGCTCTCACTGACTGCAGTACAAACACAGCGCTGTGGTTTTCACTGCTGAATTCAGTGGTTAACAGCAGGAAGCCCAACAGGATTAACATTTCTTAACTTTAACTGTCAAAAAGACTTGTAGAATCATTAAACGTCACGATGGTAAAATATAATAAAATTAACAAATACTTTCATGCTTTGACAGTTCATATATATATATATATTTATTTGTTATTGTTATCATTAATAATGGTGATCATTTCACCTGAGATTGTGACGTGACTGTGTCTGTTAACGGGTCTGGGATGAAGTTCCTCATAAACGGCCTCAGTCGTCGTCCTGTGTCTCCTCTTAGAGAGAGCTGTGTGTGTAGACAGACAAACCTGCTGTCAGTTCACAACACATGACTGATCACACACTGAATAAGACACACTCTGACAGTCGCTGGATCTCTCATACCTCTCCTCATCACTCTGTTCTTCTGAACCAGTATAAGCAGTGGCACTAAGAGCAGGAAGAGCAAAACTCCCAGTACAACCTCAAGCACAGAGAGAGACGCTGCTGGAGGAGTTTGTGGAGGAGTGACTGATGTTGAGCGCCCTGTCTGAGAAACTGGACGAGAAGATGATGTTGTGGCAGGAGGAGTGGACACTGACAAATCTGGCAACACAAACACATTCAAAATCATACAAATACACAAAGATGATTAGCATTAAAATGACTCCTATTGTTGAGTGTGTTGCTGTGACCTGCACATGTGAGTCCAGCGTGATCTTTGTGGGAACAGTCAGTGTGGTTCTCCAGGGAGAAAAGACAGTCCCACAGGTGAATCTCATTCCCTCTGCACTTGACTTCGTTCATCCACACAACACCTTCATCAGCACCAAAGACTGAATTCCCATCAGCCCTCAGTGCGTCTCCACAACCCAGCTGCCTGCAGACCACCTGAGCATCGCTGATGTCCCACAGATCAGCACAGACTGAACCCCACACAGCGTTATGATACACCTCCAGCCTCCCAGAGCACCGGCCCAAACCTCCACTCAGTCTGAGAGGAACATGCCCTAAAATATTTACATGTGGGGACTAAGTTATCTCTTACCAAATAGATCATTCACAAGTGTTTGCAGCAAATAGGCAAGCATATGTGATTGCTCACATTAACAGAAAATGACCTACTCACTTGAACACTGTCTCTGGTGAGGAGATGCTGAACATGTCAGACGACTGTGTGGTGATTCAGGACTCTGTTTCTCTGAGATTACAAAGTGAAATTTAACAATTATACGATTTCGATGAACACTAAACTCTAAGCTAAAACTTTGACAACTTATGATTACGATTAGTTTACTGTAAAAATCACTCTAAAATCAAGATTACATCGTGTTACATTTAGTCTTACCAAAGCAAGTGATATTGGCCACCTCATTATCATAACAGTTGTTCTGGCCCCAGGGTGAAGATGGACACTGCCACAATGTTTTGTCATGTTTTCGACATTTAAAATGATCTAACCAATTAGGAGCAGATCTCAGACCCACTGAATTACTGGGTTCACTGCCAGATCTTCCACAGTTGAGCTCTTGACAGATCAGACTCGCTGTGTCTCTGTCCATCTGGTTGTAACACACATTACCCCAGGATCCATTGTAGAAAACCTCCACATTCCCTTCACAGCCCTCAGTTAACCTGATCTCTTTAAACTCTAGATGGAAACATGAACACAACCTACAGTAATGGCTTTCATTGAATTCAATTTATTTCAACTACTGAATTTTACATATATGGGTGACTGAAAAATACCATATACTATTTTAAATAAAAGTTACGAAATAGTTTTGTTTTTTAGTTGTGTTTACCTGAGCACACGACTCCTACATCCTCCTTGTGTTTACAGTCATGTTTCCCCCAGCCTGGAGAAGAGCAGTTCCACAGGGACGTCTCATTCCCCTCACACTCCACCTCATCCAGCCATATGTGTCCAGAACCAGGACCAAACCAGGCTGGTACCTGCTGGTTACTGAGGGCCACTCCACACTGCAGCTGTCTGCACACCACATGGGCATCTTTAATATCCCAGGAGTCATCACACACTGTCCCCCATGAGCCGCTGTGAAAAACCTCCAGCCTCCCTGCACAGTCTCCCCCAGAACCCACCAGCCTGATGGACCCGCGGCCTGATATTCAGAGAGAGAAAAACACATTATTGATCACCAACAACTGAAGAATCTGCCCAGATGTTGTTGTGCTCACCAAGGCAGGAGATTGACAGCTGTTGTGTGGAGCTGCAGTTGAGAGTTTGTGGAGAGCTGCAGTTCCCCAGATGAGCTTCACTCCCAGAGCACTGGAAGCCCGTCACACACTCATGACTGTGTTCAGGACTGGATGAAGAGGAGCCGGAGAAGTTCAGCACAGAGCCACAGCCCAGCTGTCTGCAGACCACAGAGGATTCAGTGAGACTCCAGGAGTCCAGCAGAACTCTCCTCCAGACCTGATGGATGGAAACTTCCAGCTCCCCCTCACACTGTCTCTCTCCAGACAACCGCACCAGACCGTCATGAACAGACAGAGAGGAATCTAGAGAGAAAGATGTGGCATTTTATTAAAATATTGTAAGAATTATATTATAGGTAATTAATTTTTCCAATAAAATTCCCTCACCAGAGCAAATGACTCCAACATCTCGTCCATGAGAACATTCAGCTCGACTCCATGAAGAGACGGGACATTCTGAGAGTTTTGTTTCATTCCCGTCACAATCAAACACATCAGCCCAGATTTCACCACTTCCCTCTCCAAACCAGTCTGATCCCACAACAGACACAGCAATCCCACAATTCAGCTGTCTACAGAGGATACTGGCAGCTCTCATATCCCAGCATGCATCACACACTGTGCCCCATTTACTGAGGAACCGAAGCTCCACTCTTCCAGAACAGAAGTCTGGGCCGTTTACCAGTCTGAGATCTGTGTAACCTGCAGAAAGGTTATTGGGGGGAAAAAAAAAAATTAGGACTTCATTAATCTCTTTATGTGACCAATATAAGTAAAGAAAGGTCAAATATGACTTAACCAGAGCATATTACTCCTACAGAAGTGTGACAGTGTGTATTTAATGATGTGGACGTAGGACAGAACACAAAGTGAGACTCATTTCCTCTGCACTGAATCTCTTGTGTCCACATCTGAGCGTCTCCTTTTCCAAAAGCATCTTCTCCCAGCACCTGTACAGGAGCCCCACAGTCCAGCTCTCTACACACAACCTCTGCATCCTGCTGGTCAAAGGCAGCGTCACACACTGACACCCACGTCTTTACTTTAAGTATCTCTAATCGTCCAGCACACAGATGAGATCCATTAGTGAGTCTGGGGAGGCGACCTGTGTGTTTAGATTATATAAGTAAACAGCATTAAAACTACATTTCATTATTAAGATAAGAACATCAATTCTGTTCAGTTTAATTTGCCAACAAGACATATAGGAAGATTCTTACCTAAGCAAATGACTCCAGCATCTTCATTGTGACCACAGTTATTTTCACCCCATCGTTTTGATTTACAGTTCTTCAATGTTGACTCTGTTCCAGTACACTTCACTTCATCCATCCATATTGGACCTGATCCTTGTCCAAAGTGAGCAAGACTAACTGCACGTAATGCTCTACCACAGTCCAGCTCTCTACACACCACAGCAGCAGCTTTTATATCCCAGCCATCATCACACACTGTTCCCCACTGACCTCTATGAAGAACTTCCACCGTACCAGCACAGGGACCGTGACCAGCAACCAACCTCACATTACCTGTACACAAGAGTCGTTTATCTATGAAAGTCCATACATTTATAGATATTATGTTACTTTTTTTTGCAGTTCACAATAGTTTTTTGGTGTGAAAAATCACTTCTGCATTTCACTCAATTCTAATGACGTCATAAAAACTGAATGTATAATATTATAACACATCGAACCACAAAACCATTTAATGCAATTACAAAAAAAAGAAAGAAAGAAATAAAAAGAATTTAAACTTTTGCTTCCAGAAGAATTAAAAAAAATAACTGAATAAATGAAAATCAGTAATAAAATATAAAACAATCATTTACAGTAGTCAACATTTGAAGTGGATCAAAACCTTTCATCAAAGTTACACATGAATTTTGAACAATAACCGTTCTTGTCTTAGGACAACTTTTTTGATCCACTTCAAATGTTGACTACTGTATAGAAATAAGATTTTTAAACTTTTAATGCTGCACAGGAATATCCTTCTGTGAATATACTTTTATTTAATAATGTTGAAAGGAACTGATTAACCCTTTAACTGAGTGTAAAATACCTGCACTGGTGAGCGTGACGACTGTGGACATCAGAAAGACTGTAAGACAGCTCTTCATCTTCTTCTGCTCTACACTTCAGGACAAACTTTTCATCAGCTCTCTTAGCAATTCTGAAGAAAAACAGACTGTTGTCTGCTCTGGTGAGAAAGATAAAGGTAGAGAGAGGAGGGGTTTATCATGACCACCAATCACATTCAGAGTTAAACTTCAAGAGAACAGATACAACGACAAATCAGCAAATATATCTCCATATATGTCAAAAGAACGCCTCTGCTGATGAACGGTATACTCCTCCACCTTGCAGACACTTTACTGAGGAGACACACACACATGATAAAGTGCTGACAAAGTCACCCAGCTGCCATGAGAGTGAATGTGGGAAACACTTGTGTACACACAGCGCCAAAGTCTGACACCTGCAGAGAAGAGATACAAGCACTGATAACTAACTGCTGACAACAAGCACTGAGAATACAGAGAGACATATCAAAGGTCAGATCCTGAATTAAAGTATATGACATTTCTTAGAATTGTATTGAACTTTTGGATTTTGTGTGCATAAAACAGTTTGTTGAAACAAAATGGCACAACATTCTCCAATTTTACAACAATGATAATAATAATACTAATAATAATAACAACAACAACAATAATGAGAGAAAATCAAACCATACAGTTAGTCTGATTTTAATTACTGAACAGAAAACTAAATTCAAAACAAGAATATGATTTGACAGAAATATTAAACAAGTATAAAAATGCATGAGGAATGTTGTGTGTATGTCAAAAAAAACCCTCTGCAGGACATAAAGTGAACAACATGCTCTTCTGCTCAGTTCAAAGAGTCATTACAACGTTCTTTAGCACAATAAATATATATGTTCACCATCAGTGGGTCTACATTCAAAAGAAAAAAAAAGTTTTTCATTATATTCATTATTCATTAGATACTAGATTACTATAACAAATATTTTTTTTGCCATTGACTTCTATGGGGATCCAGATATCAACTATTCAGTTCTTTCCTAGTATGTTTTCCAGTTGTGACAAGTACATATATATTAGATAGTTATTCATCATTAGGTATTAGTACTTATTTTTTTATAGATACTAGCACCTTTTATTTTATACATAGTATTTATTAAAATAATAGTATTTATTAGATAGTACCTATTAAATAGTACTTATTCATTAGATCAATGTACTCAATATAGTACCCATTTATTAGATAGTAACTAATGAAAAAGTACTAGTACCAATTTAAGAGGCACTCGAATCTAATGAATAAGTAATACGGCTCTATCTTGCACCTGGCGCAAATGACTTCATACACTAACACATGTCTCATTCCTATTTTGCACGCGTGCAAAGCGGGCTTTTTCCCTCTACAGACCCACATCGGTAAACTAGGAAATAAACTAAACTTTTTTAATAAACTCTAAAAAATCTCCAAAATATTTAAAATACAAACCAGCATGAATTGTTTCAAGTTATATTTAGTCAGTGTAATACTTTAGACTGCCTACATTTTGAAGGGGTTTTTTTCTGCTAAATTTGGAGTTAACAGAAAACAGTCATGATAACAGAAATCACAATAGAGATCAATTAAATATAAAAGTCACTATTAAAATACAACCACATCAAAGACAGACAACAGAATAATCAATATAATGAATCAGATATTCTTAAAAAAGTCTTTTCATTCTTGGTTTTAATTAACATTCTATAAATTCAGGAATCGGGAGTAGAAGAGCATTATGATCTCTCAAATGAGAAAGACTGTTTTTCTCTTCTATTTGCTTAAATATTCAGTACACACAATTTGTAATATGAAGTAATACCTAATGAGATATACCTATTGTAGCTACAGTGTAATGCAATTGATTTCTTATTAGGACAGTTGTTTTCTGGTGTAAATGTACAACTTCACAACAACACAGACACTAAAAATCATTTATGCAAACCATCATATTTCAGGTTATTTATGAATGTTTTCTAAAATACAGTATATTAAAATGATCAGACATATATCCAATGTTCTAACATATAGTCAAAAACTGTAAGACATTGTAACTGTCATGTTTTTTTTACTGGAAGACTCTCCTACATCTCAATTATTTGACAGGAACAAAAAGAGGAAATAAATGTCAAAAGATTTAACCCTGACCCCGATTTATAACCCTGAAATGGGCAATCATGGCAATAAACAATGCTTACTAGAAAAGATCAAAAGGAACTCTAAAAAAGTTTCAAAATTTTGCCAAATATATTTAATTTTTTTTTGTTAAATTAAAAAAAAAGAATTCCAGGAGCTGAAATGAACCGTGGCATTATGTGTGTGTGTGTGTGTGTGTGTGTGTGTGTGTGTGTGGCCATCGAGTCAAACTGCTTCTCTCTCATTGTTTGACTCCTCTTCCACATCATCATAGTCTGCATTAAAGAAAAAGCAAAGAAAAATCTTAAACATGAAAGATATTACAATATATTTAAGTGTAGGAATCATAAAACATAAAGCTTACCCTTGGCCTTACCTAACAAGTTTCTCAAATCTTCAGTGATACTCCACACATCATCATACTCATCCTGATCTCCCTCTTTACACATAAAAAATACAGGTTGGATCATTATTTCAAAATTGTTTCATAATTATAATTTTTAAAAAAATACAGGTTGTGTCATTGATGTGAGCTTGGCCCTCATGACTGTCAGTAAATATATTTACACCTGATGATTCAGTAATTGGTAGAAACACACCCTATCTTGAAGAATATAGAGTAAAAAATGAAGATTATAAATTAAGTTGTGTGACTCACCCATTACACATTGAGAGTTAATGATGACTTCATCATAATCCTCTGGTGTGTCCACTACACACACACACACACACACACACACACATTATTATTATTATTTTAAACTCTGAATATTAATATATATATATATATATATATATATATATATATATAAAGACAGACAAACAGATAGAGGGATAGATAGATGACGAGTGAGAATTTATTATATATATATATATATATATATATATATATATATATATATATATATATATATGAAGAGTTCAGATGCAAAAGCCTCTAAATGCCATTAGAAATTTTCTTCTAAAATGACCATTTTTATCAAGCTTGTATATTTAAGTTCAGTAATTTCACTTAAATGACAATTAATAGGTAATCTTCATTGCCATATAAGTGAAATTACTGAACTTAAAAATACAAGCTTGATAAAAATGATCATTTTAGAAGAAAATTTCAAATGGCACTTAGAGGCTTTTGCATCTGAACTCTTCATATATATATATATATATATATATATATATATATATATATATATATACACTATAGTAATACTATATAGTATATATATTATAGGATATATATATAAACACTATATTAATACTATATAGTATATATATATATATATATTGCTAACTATTAATAAACAGTAATTATGAGTTTGAGGCAAAAGTCATAGTTAATAGTGAATATATATATATATATATATATATATATATATATATATATATATATATATATACTGTATATATATATATATATGACCTTTGCCTCAATAAACTCCTTACTGCTTATTAATAGTTCGTAAGGTAGTTGTATTTTTTTCATTACCATAGGTCTGTCTCTGTCCACTGGTAATGACATCATCATAGCCCTCTGGTGTGTCATCTATAAGTTTAACATTAAATCAAATCCATCAAGCTCAAAATAAACTTGAAAAAATAAAGTGTATATATTAGTATGTACAGTGTAGAATAACAGAGAGCAGCACCTGTCTCACAAACTGGTTTTGGAACATGGATGATGATTTCCTCATAGTATCCGGATGTGTTTGCATTCACCCTGTCTTCAACATCAGAACAAAATATGAATATAAAAAATGAAGATATTTACAGAATTAAAATGCTTTATGATTTCAATCATCTGGTAATGAAATTACAAGTTTATAAAGCCAGTGTGTGATATTATGCCATTTCTACTCAAAACATATGCATTGTATATTGGGGTGCACACTTACAGGTCAAACGGGAATTTGTGAATTTGACAATATTTTTATTTTATTTTTTTTACAGGTTGTAAATCACTTCTAACCTGAGAGAAGCGAATCAACATCTTCATACCCAAAATTCAGTTCTAGACTCCCTCCAGATACGAGACTCCCTCCTGTTAAAGGAGAGCAGAACAGAAACAGACTGAATCCTCAAATCCTTATAACGCTCTGTGTCAGTGAGAGCAAGAAAATACTATAAATGATTTTTTTTTTTTTTTGGGGGGGGGGGGGGGGGGGGGGTGGTCATCTTTTTTTATCTTTTATCAACTTAATAATTTTAACATTCACCTGCAGTTCTGTTTTTCTGTGGATTGATACATAATTAAAACTAATTAGTTAGATGTGACTGATAGAAACATATTTAATTCTACAGTGGATCTGACCGGTATCACTGATGTCTCTTGCTAATTAAAGATGAAGGTAAATAATTAAGACTGAAGGCAGTAGCTCAAACTACTGATGAAACTTTAACCCAGATGTCTGAGATTTTTGCTTGATGGTGTTCCTTTTCTCAGCAAGGTTTTCACAATAATCTAAAAACAAATTCCTATTGAGCAAATATGGCCTGCAAAGTGAACTTCATGGGGTATTACTCTGTCTGAAGTGACATTTCAAATCGAACAAATATGTTCACTGCAAATACTAAAGGGAATAAGGGTTCATCAACTTCACTTCACAGGAAGTGGAGAGGGAAATTTCCACCTGTCATTGTGCATCACCACCACAGTACTTGAAGCTTGATTGAAATAAAAACTAGATAATTAATACATTTAATCAGTCCCAGGTGTGGTTTGTATGTGACTGTACATGGGTAGAATATGCACAAGAGGAAACAGTTACAATGCAAGAGGAGAAGTGAACACTTTTTAGGGACCCTTTGATCAGAATGCCGCATGTTCAAGTTTTGAACAATCTCTGATGATGCCTCACCTGTATGAGTGACTTGATTGTGTCTGTGATAAATTTCCTCATAAACTACCTCACTTGGAGCCCTGTGTAGTCCTGTGTACCAGTCAGAAAGAGCTGTGTGTGTGGACAGACAAACCTGCTGTCAGTTCACAACACATGACTGATCACACACTGAATAAGACACACTCTGACAGTCTCTGGATCTCTCCTACCTCTCCTCATCACTCTGTTCTTCTGAACCAGTATAAGCAGTGGCACTAGGAGCAGGAAGAGCAAAACTCCCAGTACAACCACAAGCACAGAGAGAGGAGTTTGTGGAGGAGTGACTGATGTTGAGCGCACTGTCTGAGAAACTGGACGAGAAGCTGATGATGTTGTGGCAGGAGTAGTGGACACTGACAAATCTGGCAAAACACACACAAACATATTCAAAATCATCCAAATACACAAAGATTATTAGTATAAAATGACTCCTATTGTTGAGTGTGTTGCTGTGACCTGCACATGTGAGTCCAGCGTGATCTTTGTGGGAACAGTCAGTGTGGTTCTTCAGGGAGAAAAGACAGTCCCACAGGTGAATCTCATTCCCTCTGCACTTGACTTCGTTCATCCACACAACACCTTCACCAGCACCAAAGACTGAATTCCCATCAGCCATCAGTGCGTCTCCACAACCCAGCTGCCTGCAGACCACCTGAGCATCGCTGATGTCCCACAGATCAGCACAGACTGAACCCCACACAGCGTTATGATACACCTCCAGCCTCCCAGAGCACCGGCCCAAACCTCCACTCAGTCTGAGAGGAACATGCTCTAAAACACACACAGCAAAGACATAGAAACATTATAATATACCAACAAAGTTGTGTCAGAACAGCAACACCTACAGTGGGGCATGTCTGTGAAGTGAGATTAAATCCATTTTTGTTATGATTTTTGTGTTCTTCTACATCAAATTAAATTACCTGAACACTGTCTCTGATGTGGAGATTTGGAGCATGACAAATAGCTTCTAGGGGACTCATGACTTTCCTGTTCTATAAATCACAAGTTGATAAATAATTTTGTTAAAACACTCAATAGTGTTAATGGATTGCTGTTGTATTTTTAGAGATGCTTGCAACAATCTTACCTGTGCAGGTGATTTTGGCCACTTCATCTTTACTACAGTAGTTCTGTCCCCAGGGTAAAGATGGACACTGCCACAGATTTGAATCATGTGGTCGACATTTCACTTTATCCAGCCAGTTACGAGCTGATTCCAGCCTTGTTATAGAATTAAAAAAAGCACCAGATCTTCCACAGTTGAGCTCTTGACAGATCAGACTCGCGGTGTCTCTGTCCATCTGGTTCCAGCACACATTACCCCAGGATCCATTGTAGAAAACCTCCACATTCCCTTCACAGCCCTCAGTTAACCTGATCTCTTTAAACTCTAGATGGAAATGTAAAATTCAATTCAGTTATCTCTATTTTTGTAAATCAACAAAATGCTATTTGATTCCAAATACTACATTAATATTACTCTATTGTTATGTATTGAAAGCAGCAGCAGCTGCTGGTCAATTATTTGCAATAATTCCTAAAATGTGTTTAACTTTACCTGAGCACACGACTCCTACATCCTCCTTGTGTTGACAGTCATGTTTCCCCCAGCCTGGAGAAGAGCAGTTCCACAGGGACGTCTCATTCCCCTCACACTCCACCTCATCCAGCCATATGTGTCCAGAACCAGGACCAAACCAGGCTGGTACCTGCTGGTTACTGAGGGCCACTCCACACTGCAGCTGTCTGCACACCACATGGGCATCTTTAATATCCCAGGAGTCATCACACACTGTCCCCCATGAGCCGCTGTGAAAAACCTCCAGCCTCCCTGCACAGTCTCCCCCAGAACCCACCAGCCTGATGGACCCGCGGCCTGATATTCAGAGAGAGAAAAACACATTATTGATCACCAACAACTGAAGAATCTGCCCAGATGTTGTGGTGCTCACCAAGGCAGGAGATTGACAGCTGTTGTGTGGAGCTGCAGTTGAGAGTTTGTGGAGAGCTGCAGTTCCCCAGATGAGCTTCACTCCCAGAGCACTGGAAGCCCGTCACACACTCATGACTGTGTTCAGGACTGGATGAAGAGGAGCCGGAGAAGTTCAGCACAGAGCCACAGCCCAGCTGTCTGCAGACCACAGAGGATTCAGAGAGACTCCAGGAGTCCAGCAGAACTCTCCTCCAGACCTGATGGATGGAAACTTCCAGCTCCCCCTCACACTGTCTCTCTCCAGACAACCGCACCAGACCGTCATGAACAGACAGAGAGGAATCTGAGTGAAAGATGTGGCATTTTATTAAGATATTCCAAGGTAATTTCTATAGGTATTTTTTTCCCCAGTAAACCTCCTCACTAGAGCAAATGACTCCAACATCTCGTCCATGAGAACATTCAGCTCGACTCCATGAAGAGACGGGACATTCTGAGAGATTTGTTTCATTCCCGTCACAATCAAACACATCAGCCCAGATTTCACCACTTCCCTCTCCAAACCAGTCTGATCCCACAACAGACACAGCAATCCCACAATTCAGCTGTCTACAGAGGACACTGGCAGCTCTCATATCCCAGCATGCATCACACACTGTGCCCCATTTATTGAAGTACTGACGTTCAACTCGACCAGAACAGATGTCAGGACCATTGACCAGTCTGAGGTCAGTGTAACCTATATAAAGCACAGTTTACTTAAACAGTATGAAAAAGTAA